>OZ010576.1:35987999-36172999 GCA_963932145.1 Acanthosepion lycidas
AATGTGTTAAAAAAAGGATAACAATATTTTATATCTGGTTGCTGAATACAGGACTGCGTCTTTCTACTAACCCGTTTATATGGATTCTTGACACTTTGTGTTTGTTGGGCGAGTCTTAACATCTTAATTTGTTCTTTTAAGAAACTGGTTTTGGTGTATCTTCAGGCGATATTCGTAAAACTTGTTTTGGTGGTGTGAGTCTAAGTCGTTCTTCAAAAATAAATTGTTCTTGGTTAGAAGTTGAGGTCAAGAATAGCGTGGATATCTTTCAGTCAGCTTCCTGCGAGGCTATTAACTCTGTAACTGTCTCTGCCAATTGCCAACTCCAACTGCGAACCCAACTGCCGTCCACTCGTTGCGACTCTGCTTATATGGACGCCGACCATTTGATAATTCTAAATCCGCATTAAGAATTTTCTTTGTTATTGGTCAGAAAATTTATTTATCTTTCGTCCTTCCACCTTCTTCTGTTCTCATATTGTTCTCATACCCTCAGACGGTGTCATCGGGTTTCCCCTCTCTCTCACAGTGACATCTCATACCGATCCCTTCAGGGGTGTCAACAGGCCTCCCCTCCTACTTGATTACCTTCGCCTACCGCTCACGCCAGCATTCAGCAAATGGGCGCCCAGCAGTGTGGGTGTGGCCAGACTAGCCTCGGTTTAAAAAATCTTGCTCAAAGAAAAAAAATTATCTTACATTTTTTTCTTTTTCTTTTCTTTCTTTTTCTTCTTCTCGACAACAAATCCTTAGACTCTTATCTTAACAGAATCACCTGGACTTTATCAATCGAGACTTTTCGCCAGCATCAAGTGGGTGGTCATCTGGCGACCTGGACGCTACAGCCAATTATTCGTTCTGATAAAATATTTTTTTTTTTATCATGGTCAGCTCCGACACAAAACAGGGGCTTTTCTCAATTGATACCTTCGCAGAAAGTTAAGTTTCTAATCTGTTCTTCTTTGTACTCTGGGTGGTCCAGAGGACATTTTCTTTCGCGACCCATTTAATTTTTATCTCCCAGTATTCTGGCCCGCAGGCCACTCGGCCAATTTGATGCTTTCCTTATTGCCATGGGAAGATTGATATATCTTTTTCACCGCCCCGTAACATAAATCAAATGCGACGGATCCGCGACCTTACTTTCTTCGTTAATGAACATAAAATCTTTAGCACTTTTCTTTGTTTGAAAAAAAAAATAACACCGCTTAGTGTCCTTTTCGTGATGACTACTTATCACCTAAATTTAATTCTAGCCTTTTTCTTTTTTTTCTTCTTTCTTTCTAGCAACCTAAATAGTGTCACACTAATATGAACAGTAAGAATGTATCATTAAACTCCAAGTTTAAAGAGAAGAATCGTGCTTAAGTCAGTATAAACAAGCATTAGATGTTCATCATAACAATCATTAATTCATTCATGAATGAAATAAACTTCATATGCATGCATATTATTCCAGGATCATTTCTAACTTATCCAAGATGATCTTTTTTTTTCAAAGATTCTTACGTAAAAAGGTAACAAATTGTCTAAACGTCTTATCTGAAAAGCTGAAAAAAAAATAAACTAGTAAAATAAAGTAGTTTACTGATTTTTAAACATTTTGTGTGATGGATAATTTTGGTGTCACACGGCTATATATATATATATATATATATATATATATATTCATCAATTATTCATACAAAAAACAAATACAAAGGTTAATGATTGAAATGGCCAGAAATCGATCTTCGCGAACAATTCAAATAATATACAAAACCCCGAACCTGTTTATGAATGAAAATATCCTGCTTTATAAATTTCAGTTGCATAAGGACTTATTATTTTTACAAGCTTTCGTCTGTTCCTACAGACATCCTCAGGTATGAAATAGATTTTGTTCTTGTTTTTACTCTCAGCAACTCATTAACCTTTGTATTTGTTTTTGTATGAATAATTCATGAATTTGTAAATTGCACCTTTATTGAAATTAATATATATGCATATATATATATATATATATATATATATATATATATAAATGTATATATATGTTATGTATATATTATGTATATATTAATTAATACATATGTATACCTACGTTTTGGTGTGCGACTAAATTTTCGCTGTATTAACATAGATCTTGTGCACGATGGTGAGTCGAAACACCAAAATGTAGGTACACGTATATGTACTAATTAAAACATATCTTTGGTCTGTCTAACCACATCGAGCACTATTATATTTACACGTCATGTAAAAATTCATTGATTATTTATATGCTTGCCCGCGTATGCAAACCAGCATGGGCGTATACGTTTGCTTTTATCTATCCGTTATATATATATATATATATATATATATATATATATATATATATATATATATATATATATATATATATATATATATATATTAATAAAAAGAAAGAACAGTAAGATATAAAATATAAACATATTGAACATACTGACACCCCTAGTCTAGCAAAATAGATTTATCTGTAACCTTGGAAACATGAATTTTGTTTTAGCTGTGTATTTAAAACCCTGTAATTTTTAAAGTTACTCCAAAATTCGCTTGAGGATGAAATGGAAGTGATGTCTTTAATTTAAGTACAAAATTAAATTAGGGGCTTTTAGCTTCCATTTTTGAAACATGGTTGGAACTGTGTAGCGAAAAACCATATTTTAAGTCTATTAACTTATAATATATATATATATATATATATATATATATATATATATATATATATATATATATATAGAAAGAACAGTAAGATATATTATCCGTTGTTCTTATTAATATTTTTATTTTTGCAAAACAGTGCTCAATGCAAATCTACAGAGCATAGATATAAATTTAAAAAAAATACAGAAACTAAAAACTTCAAATTCAGTTATAGAATTAAATTAAAGTACATTCATGAATGCAAATTTAACGGCGAAACAAAACTACCGAAAAACTTTTTGTCGTTGATAACGACCAGAGGACACGCGCTGAACGGATGTCGTCATTCGTTGGAAAAGTCACCCCTACTCTACCTCGACTTAACCTCTTTTCGACAGAAACTCAGTTGTCAGTGAAAATTAATACCCTACTGCCCCTTGTTAACATTATTGGGTTTCCCCGTATACTTAAAAAGTAATATTATGAATGTGCGTGGTTATAAAACTAACTAAGTTATTCCAAAATTCGCTTGAAAATGAAACATGGCTACAGGAATAGGGATTTTGATTTAATTCTATGACTGAATTTTAAGTTTTTAGCTTCTGCTTTCGAAACGTGGTAATTCCTGTGTAGAGATGGAATAATATTTTTAAATTAGTATATATATGTGTGTGTGTGTGTGAGTGAGGGGGGCAATTTGGTGATTGTCCGAATGTTCATTTGGAGACGTTTCTACATCAACACCGGCGGTCCCGTTCATTAGAATCTTTAAAAATGAATTTAATAATGACTGATGATGTAGATTATAGTTGGTTAATTCTTTTTTATCCGGACCCATCGAAGTCTTTTCGATGTCAAGGATTAAGTTCTTTTTCTTTTTTTTTAATTAGGAAGAAATTTATAAATTCATGGCCAGTCTTTTTCCTGTGCATTCAAAGTGAGTTTAAATGCTTGTCCCAACGTAGGTCTCACTTATGTTCACGGATGCGGCCTTTTAAACTTAAAGACCCCTCTCCAATGTAAAGTTATGTATATTGCAAGCAGATTATTGGATAAATACCGGTATCTGAAGTAATGTCAGATTTATTTTTCTTATATCTCTTGTACTAACATCAACAACATTGGACGCCGCCAGTAGCACTTCTAACGTCAACAACACAAACCTCATAATCCTACCCTCTTACACTCAAGAAAATTTGAAAATAAATTAAATATTTCCAATATTTGTGTCTTTACCACAACATAACGGCAACTAGGGCATTTTACACATAGTTTGTCAAAAGATACGTCTATGTACTATTATATTCAAACTGACCCTAAAGTATTTAAGACAGTTACACTAATTACTGCAAAAGTTGAACTAGGAAATTTTTATCTCCGATAGCTGGCAGTTAAAATCATAATTATATTCGGACAACATCGAGGCCAGACAATAAGCGGTTATTGAATTATTTTTTTTTTCGTTAAAACCCTTTATTGGATAATATATATGCAATCAAGTTCTACGTCGAGACGAGAGAATTTTACTGATCTCGGGGGGATATTAAACTGTTGGGCAGATAAAGCCTAACAAAATAAACTGCGACATTCGAATCTACTGGATTTGCGAGAAATTTGAATCTATCGCAATGACCTGTCCGACTTACAGTGGTTGATATGTGCATAAACATTGCTACAATGTTCATTCAATATCTATCAATCTATCTATCTATCTATCTATCTATCTATCTATCTATCTATCTATCTATCTATGTGTATGTATGTGTGTGCGCCTGTGTGTTTGTGTGTGTCGAAGAGGGCGCCTATGAAATTCACGCTCAAATGAAGAAGTGATTACAAAAAATCCTATATCTGGTATTTATGTTTTGCCAAATTTTCATATATATATATATATATATATATATATATATATATATATATATATATATATTAAAAAAAGAGAAAAATCGTAAAGGTTTTTGATTATGATGTGGATTTGCTTTAGACTATATATTATATTTTATTCTTCATATTTTCACTACATGGGTTTCCGGTTTCATGACCTTCTTCAGTCAAATCAAAGGAATCAATTTTTAAAGGAATTTTCCTTATGTTCATTTAATGTTTCATTGTTCGTTTTCTCTATTTGTAGTGAGTCCCGAAGTCATTTCTGGGCTGTTGGCAAAAGTGAATTCCTGCCTAAGTGGTAATAAAATTTTTAGGTTTTTTCAGAGTGGTGGTGGTGACAGATGTATTGATGAGAGATATTTTCCTATCCCTAACGGAGAGACGCACACACGCACGATACACAAAAATGTAAATAGATTTGACACCCTAAAGTGTAATATAAGCATAGGAAAGACACACACACACACACACATACATATATATATATATATATATATATATATATATATATATATATATATATATATATATATATATCATTAAAGACCACTGACAAGGTACTGTGATTTTTTATTTAACCTTTCTTGTGTTCATAATCCAAAGCTTAATAATATTAACAATGAACACGGCAGAAATGTGCTTACCGTGTTTGGGAAATAATACATCTTTGTAATTTTAGACACATACGTAAAAAACAGACATATTCAGTTAAAATAAAATATAAAACTCGTCCTTAATAATTGGTAAAATATAGCTAAAGATCGCTCAGATACGAAAAACATTTGAACAACTTTTATACATTATAATTTTTATTATACAGTTAATATAAATTAACTGATTTAAAATACACCGCTACACTCCCTAAACTTAACCTGTTTTTCGAACGTAACTCATAATTGATACAACAATAGTTAATAAAAATGAACACGCTACCGCCCCTGTCTGAATGATTGGATTTCTCTGTATCCTTGGAAACAGGAAATTATGAATTTATATGTGCGTTTAAAACTCAGTAAATTTAAAAATAAGTTATTCCAAAATTCGTTTGAAGATGAAACAGAAATAATGCTTTTAATCTAATTATTTAATTAAATTTGAAGTTTTTAGCTTCCATTTTTGACATATGCTTATGACTGTGTAGAATATTTTAAATCAGTTACTTTATAATCTTTATGCTCTTTAAATTTACATTGAGCACTCTTTTGTAAAAATAAAAAATGTCAATAAGAAAACCGGATTATATATCATACTCTTCTTTCTTATATATATATATATATATATATATATATATATATATATATATATATATATATATGCGTGTGTGTGTGTGTATGTATGTATGTGCGCGTGTGTGTGTGTGTGTGAGAGAGTGTGTGCGCGCGCTTACGCACGTATGTGTGATAATGACTTATTGTTAAAGTCCTGACACGAAAATTACTTATTTACATAGGTCCGTTGGATACGATACAAGGTCAACTGCTTTGGCCACCGATACAGAAGCGAACACACGCCATAGAGAAAACTAATTACCTAAGCATAACGTAAAATCTCGGATCATGTTCTTAAATAATTTGTTCAGAAATATCTAAATTCTCAACTATGCACAACTTCCTCTGATCAATGTTTAGTGATTGCTTATAATGAAAGTAGGGCTTAGCGAGGATCATCCTTATTGGAAGCTCGTGATCTGGCGCTAAAAATCGCAAACATCATCTTGTATCAAATGACATAAAACCACGTCAGATGAGATCTTTAAACAGCAGCAATACCTACAATGGATAGCAGGAGAGAAATTATGGAGGTAAATTTTTAATACTCCGAGCAAAACATTAGGAAGGAATGACCCAATTAATGGAAGAAAGAAAGATAATAGCTAGGGAACTTGAAAAAAACTTATTTTCTTGAAAAATAATAATTAAAAATAATTTATAAATTTCACTCGAACATACCGTTGGCAGGCCGGTCAATGAATGCCGGATTTTCCATATAAGGGAATGACTAATATTAACACTTAATTACCATGTTACGGCATATTTCCAGAATCAGAGTAAAGAGATCGATATCTGGACAAAGAAAGATCGCCGTTACGTTATTGTCCTAAACGGAACCTACTTGGCTTCGAGTGGATATGTGTCATATTCAAAGCCAATTGATTGCCTATATGGTTTTATAAAGTAAAGCATGGCTCTTTAATCTTCATCTTTATCTATTTCTGTTATCCGTTCACCCAGGTTCGCCACAGGGATTAATCGTTACTTCTCGCTTCAGCTCTTGACTTGAATGTCTTGTCAGTGTTTAATTCGCCAATAATTATTTCCTCATTGTTTACCGGGCATTTTAGTTGTCTCTATTGATCTTAAAAATTTGTTAATCACGACTTCTCTCAACATTCTCAGCACTCATTAGTAGAATCAGATTTTTGACGCTTGAAATCTTTACTTATCTGTGAGAAAATTTACGACCATTCTCTGCTATATAGAACATTAGATATGATATAACAATTACGATCAGTTATCATTGTGTATATTTATAATTTCCTTTCTCTTCATAATTTGCTTATGTTCTGAAAGACAATTTTGCTAATCGTGTGTGCCTTGGGTTTTTGTGTGACACTGTGTTACGACGTTTTACTACACTTTGAGTATATTCTGTGCAATTTATTATTGTGATACTATTTGTTGTTACCGCGGTAAAATAAAACCTAAGAAAGTTTTGTTATCAATAGAATGTGTTATGTGCTGAGAGATATTGAAACGAGAAGGGTTAATACCTGATATCCGTGGAAAGATCAGTCTGAACAATGGAATGGTGCCCCAGACTTAGGGGACAATGTTTGATTGACACACTGTTGCAGAAGCAAGCTCTAAAATGGAAATTAAATTTTCGCTAAACAACGAATTTGGAGTTTATTCTTCTGGTTGAAAGTTAATTTGAGACAGGAAATGGATGGATAAGCCACCTACGCTCACTGAGGAGATTTAGGGAGAGGTAATAGTGTGAGGTATTGGAACAACAATCGTTCTTTCATGCAAAATTCATTAAATATGACAGACAATGTACTTTGATTAAATTTTTTGATATAATTTTTCATATGCTTTATAATTTTTTCTTCTCAGTTTATAAATTATATAAAAACTAGAATGCTTTATTTTCAAAATAAAGTCAACATAATGTTTCTGCGTTCATGGTTGATATTACTGAGTGTTATATTTTGTTTTTATTAATAAGGCTTCCATTTGTGACACTATTTACGTCGCTAGAAAGAAAGAAAAAAAAGAAAGGCGAGAATTAAATTTAGGTGATAAGAAGCCATCACGAAAAGGACACTAAGCGATGTTATTTTTCTGACATTTTTATGATTTTTATTTCCATTGTCGAGAAGGTGAAACACAGAATTTAATCTGATTTATGTTACGGGGCGGAGAGTAAGATATGCCCAATCTGCCCATAGCAATGGTAAAGGAAATTTTCAAGTTGGACAAGGTACCTCCTGCAGAACTCTAAAGAGATAAAAATAAAAATTAATTAAGCACGCACTGGCCGAGAAAAACAAGTGTCCGCTGACCACCATGAAGGAAAGGTTAAGCCTTTGTCTATATGCAGAATATCATTGAGAGGAGCATCTGTTTATCATCAGGGCTGGCTAGGATAGCGAAACTATTTTATCGGATCAGTAATTGGCACCAAGAATGCAAATACGTCCAAATGGTCACCCACTTGATGCTGACGGAAATCTGATTGACGAATTCCAGGTGATTTGGTTAAGATAAGAGTCTAGGGTGTGAGGTCTCCTCGAAGAAAAAAAGAAGGAAGATAATTTTTTTTCTTTGAGCAAGATTTTTTAACCGAGGCTAGTCTGGCCACACCCACGCTGCTAAGCGCCCATTGGCTGAATGGTGGCATGAGCGTTAGGCGGAAGGGAGGGGAAGCCTGTTGCGCCCCCCCTGAAGGTATAGGTGCGAGATGACACTGTGAGAGAGGGGAATGGTATGGTGAGATACCAATATGAGAACAGATGAAGGTGGGAAGACGAAAGACTTCTAAAAATGGAAAATAATAAAATTTTCCTGACCGAAAACAAAGAAGTGGATTGTGGGTTAAGAATTATCAAGGAACCTCAAACCCCAACATGCCCACCCCGATTTTGGTCAGCGTCCATATAAGCAGAGTCGCAGCGAGTTAAGTTCCAGTTCCAGTTAAGTTCGCAGTGAAGTTCGCAGCTGAGTTGAATTGTGTTGGGCCCGCCTCGCAGAACAGCTGACTGAAAGATATCCACGCAATTCCGAACTCAAATTCTAGTCAAGAACAATTTAAATTCGAAGAACGACGTAGACTCATACCACCAAAACAAGTTTTACGAATATCGCCTGAAGATACACCAAGAACCAGTTTCTTAAAGAATAAACAATTAAGATGTTAAGACTCGCCTAACAAACACAAAGTGTCACGAATCCATATAGCGGGTTGGGAAGAAGACGCAGTCCTGTATTCAGCAACCAGATATAAAATATTGTTATCCTTTTTTAACACATTTGAACTTTTCGAGTTATTATTTTATTTTCTTTTACATATACTTGTGCGGTGTTACCCTTGATCGAACTCGGCTTGCATTATGGCCCGGCGACTGATTGATTTCGTCTGCCTAAGATCAAATCACAACGTGGGTAGGTTAGACTAGAAATCAAAACAGTTACTTCGGTAACCAGACGTTGGAGTCGAGCTGAGAACGACAAGGCTGATACCGAATCTAACCAGATTCCAATCCGAATCACCAAAAGCCTAGAACGTCACATTTGGTGCCGCGACCAATACCAAGCCAGTTGGTCGTCAGAGGACAGGATAGCATGACGGACGCAGCCAGGCAGACGTCACATTTGGCGCAGCGACACCGGGGGGACGTCACACATTACTTTTAGCCTTCTTTTATATGTAGACGATGCTATTATATTTTTATTGTCAACAAGCATGTTGCTAATAGGGCTCAATACGTCTTCCTGAGTATAGAAATCAGACCTAATTGAGCTATATGTACCGTAAGCCTTCTTGTTAAACATGTTGTCGTGTGGCCAATATAATTGTTTACGAATTTTGATTGATCCTTAAAATGGTCACGAAACTACGTAGGCGGCAGAGGAATAAAAATAATTCAAAAGTGGATATAAATTTACAGTAAGTAATGTTTTCAATTTAAACACACACGCACGCGCACACACACACACACACACACACACACGCACACACTCACAATAAAATAATACTAAAATATTACGTGATATCTGTCCTCCTCTATGGGAGTGAGTACTGGACAATTTCGTCACAGATTAAGAAAGGACTTGACGCAACAGAAATGTGGTTCTACAGAAGGATGGTGGGCATACCATAGTCCGAACACGTGAGCAATGACGAAGTATTAAATAAAATAGAAACAGAGGAACACAACGCATATATTACTTAGCTTGAGTAAATGGATGGCAGAACAGAGTTTAGGAGAAATAACAGTAAGAACAAAATTATTAAGAATTACAAGAGATCTTTTATTTCAGCGGTTAAAAATCCGTGTGAGTATTGCATGTCTAACGTCATTATATGTATCAGTACGCATCAATATATTAGCTTTTATATGAAACTACTAACATTGTACTTGTTATTTATATAGAACTACCTTCAGTATATATTTATATGCGGTATTATGAGATGTAAGGGGATATCGTGTTTATATTTGGGTTCCATTCCCAACCTGCCCCATTTTATACATGCTATATAAGCCATTATGTGTTGTGGTCTAACGGATATCGGCTCAAAGTGAGAACTCGAAGATCCGAGTTCGAATTCCAGTGGAGTTTGTTTCATTTACGTAAAAATACTCTTGGAAAAAGTATGAATCTATCTCTTCTCTCCCAGCTTTGGGTTGAATGGCAGGACAGACTGGGTTCTTTAGCCTTCGTTGGCAACCAGTCTACTGCAAAATAGCAACCTACCGCGGGGAAAAATTTGCCTCGTCAGTCATGTTCTGAAAACCGAAGCACTTCCGGTCCCAAGAATTTCGGATAAATGTTTATCAACTTGTGTATATATATATTTATTTTGATTTCAGAAGTGGTTGGATTTACATTGGATATACATAGCAACCAAGTCTTCCTATTAACTTTTTAACATTTATTGTTTGATAATCGCGATCTGAGATTGATTAATCTATAGCAATATGGAGGAACATTGTTTTTAATATATTATTTCTGGTCGCAATGCGTATTAGGCAATTACTATCTAGTTTATCATATAGCACTCATGGAATAGACTAAACCAATTTTTTAGAAATTATATAATTGGCATGCATTGATATAATCATTATTTAATAATCATAGAATTGCTATTACATTTGTTCCAGTTAATCAGGGTTTTTTTTTAGGTTTAAAGCTCTTCTACAGTGGTCCTTGTTATACATCTCAACATCACGGTTTTTAATTTTGACAAACATCCTTGATATTATGCATTAGAATCACAAACTATTTATGAAATTTATTGTTTTTGCAAAACAGAAATACTATAAATTTAGTCTGAATGTTTATCAGCTGAAATTATTCACAAATCTAATTAATTTACCAAATAAGATACTGGTTTTTGGAGGGGCTCGTTGGTCGAGCCGGGGACTTTTCATAAAAATGTGGTATATCTTATCAAACGGATTAAACCTAAAACTTACAAAGTAAATAAATTTCCGAATATTTTCGTATAATCTGTTTTGATAGATAGAATGCAGTGTCTCTTGTTTCAATGCGTACAGTTTTGAATAAATAAAACTTCCATTGATAAATTCAAAATGGCTTCTTACGTCAAACTACTTAAGGCTTCTGAGTGTAGTCTTCCTCGAACATATCCATTTCAAAATGTTTTTCGCTCATATTTAGAACGTTATGTTATCATTGTTAAAGGATTTATTTTGATATAAGGACAACAGAAATGAGCCCTAATCAATATATGCATTGGACCGATATGCCGAAGTATATGCCAGCGAAAAATAATTTCCTTCTGACATAATATAGCAAAACCGGAAAGGAATTTGGATACTCTAGTCCACTTGGCTATATAAAAGAAAATGATATTTTTATAAATAAATTCTTCCTGTAGCGCAGGAACAATTGGAACACATTGGCGTTCAACAGGAAATACATTACGGAAGTATAATCATAACATCACAAATAATAATAATAATAATAATAATAATAATAATAATAATAATATGAAAAAGAAGGATAATAATAATAATAATAATAATAATAATAATAATAATAATAATAATATGAAAAAGAAGGAGAATAATAATAATAATAATAATAATAATAATAATAATGATAATAATAATAATAATAATAATAATTTTCTTGATGCAAAGGATCAATAATTGCTATCTAGAAATTACCAAGCACACATACGGGAAAATTGTGTTGACCCCAATTGCAGATTATGTGATAAATATCCAGAAACAGTTGACCACATTATATCAGATTGCACAGTGTTGGCACCAATTGAATATAAAACTCGGTATGATAGAGTGAGCCAATCCCTGCACTTTTACGGCAAGGAAACTGTAAGAAACTACCATGAACAACATCCAGACTGGGATAAAAATATAACGCCGGTAACAATTCCTGGGGATATTACACAGAGCCAGAACAATCGATGCTAATCGTCCAGACTTCGGGATCAAAGGCCATCAGAATAGAATATGCTTTCTTATTGATTTGGCAGTCCCTTAAGTCTGTAATGTATCTTTGAAGATCTTAAAAAAAACTATCAAAATACAATGATCTTGAAGGGGACATCTAATGAATGTGGCACATGAAGACATCGATAATCCCAGTTGTAGTTAGAGACCTGTTGTTGGCTGGGAAGGTTTCTGATAGAGTCATTGAAGTGATTCGTTATAAATCATGACTTAATATATTAAAAACAAATGTATATACCAGTACAGCTCACACATTACGAAGATCAACACTGGCATGAAAATTACCCAGCTCTAGTTACAAAAATAGAAGACATCACAATTCTATATGATTACACAATCTTTATAGACAAGAAGATTGAAGCAAATAGGCCGGACGTAATTGTTAAAAACCGAAAAGAAACGATTTGCCTACGATTTTATATGGTTTGAACACCGAAATGTAACATAGAAAGCAAGGAATCGAAGTATAAAAACCGGGAATTGGAAATAGAAAAATATTGGAAATTAAAAACAAGAATAGTAATAGTCATAGTAGGGGCGCTTGGAATGATAAAAAAAGGAACACAACAACAAATTGGAAAAAAGCCATGAAAATTCCAGCTTAGAAGAAATACAAAATATTTTCTTGATGCCCGCACACAAAGTAGAATTCTGTAACGCTTGTTATCTTATCGTAGTTAGAAAAACAAATCATGAAATATAGCCATAGGAACACACAACTGCCTTAGTTCATTCTACAGACTTGGAACGTCGTGTGAGCATAGACAAAATCGAAATATAATAATAATAATAATAATAATAATAATAATAATAATAATAATAAAAACAACAACAATAATTAATTTTCGCAGTGCAGGGTTAAAAGCTGAAACCAAACTTTATATTCTTGCAGCACAGGACTAATGCTTGCTACCTAAAAATTACCAAGCCCAAATAATGAAAAGTTGTATTAATCTGAAATTCAGATTCTGTGATGAATATTCAACAACAATTGAACAAATTGTTACGCTTTTCGCGGTGTTAACACCAATTGAATATAAAACACGGAATAATTCGAATGGAACTGGAAAATATGTAACTTTTACCGGAAGAAAAGTTTAAGAAATTGGTGTGGACATCCCACTGACTCGGATACAGAGATAGGACCTGAAAAAGTTTTATGAGACTATACTGAGCCACATCAATGCTAATCGCCCAGACATCGTTATCAACGACCACAAAAAACAGAATGAATTTTCTCATTGACATGGCAGTCCGTGCATATTGTAATGTATCTTCAAAACTATTGTCACCAATGAAATGGTTAAGAAATAGCAAAACCATAGTTGCAGATATATCATATATTAAAGAGTATGTACAGCAGAAGAGACTTACACGACTAGTGAGTGTGTTTCTGTTGATCCAGCGTTCAATCTATTCGACTGTTTCCCCAAGGCCTTCTCTCCTACTAATCTTATAGTAGGTGGAAGAGTCCAACATAGACTCTTTAGAGAGAGGCGCCCACAACAAAAACCTATCAAATCTAAAAAATGTGCCACGTGGGGACATCAATAATTCCAGTCAGAGCCCTCGGATTGATTGTAAAAGGTTCAGATAGACTCATGTATCCCTGATAGCACATGCCTTGAAATACAAAGAAATTAGTTTCAATTATAGCCCACACATAAGGAAGAGCCTTATGTATGCAAAATATATGGGATGTTAGGTTTTTACAAAAAATGTTCAATGGAAAATGTCATGAACACATTTCTAAGCTTAGGTCTCTAGTTGGGACCCTGAAAGAAATATGTATACAACAGAAATAAAAGAAAATAATAATAATAATAATAATAATAATAATAATAATAATAATGGTGATGGGGGAGTATGGGTTCCACATTCTGATATCTGGCTCAAAGTTGATCCAGTGAATGTATTGAAAAATATTCGTGCAAACTTCTTTTAGGACTGTACAAGTCAGATTGTTAGAATTATTGGACACCCCATTCTGGGAACATCACTGATCATAAAACTATTTTAATGAATGTCTGTTGATAGATGCGACACGTTCTGGACATGAATATATTGCAAGCGAATAGATAGGGAACTGCTCAAAGGTGAGGTTAGATGTCGAGAGAATGTGGTGTGCATGCCAAATTTGTGTTAGTTGTCGATTGTTAGAAGTGTTGGGTCGGTTCCAAATAATCTCTAGAAACACCTTGGTACCATAGGAATAGTACCGAAGATAACTACGTTGCTAAATACGACCAGCATAGACAAAGCAAATATCATGCTGAGAGTGACTTTCCGCCACGTATCTAGACTTCAGTCTAGATACGTGGCGGAAAGTCACTTAAAATAATTTCTCGTGGTAGAAACCGTCACCGTGTAAATATCATTATTATTATTAATAATAACATAGATTTACATTTGCAAGTCAATGCCTTTGCAATATTTACTGATTGCTGTGAGGGTCCTACATTAATTATATAGCCACGTTTGCCCAGTCTTCACTTTGACAGAGTTCATAACCCTTCAGTGACATGGCATGTAAGCATATTACAGCCCATTTACCACAGATTCAACTATATATATGGAAGCATGATGGGGTAATGGATTAAAGCTCAGATTGACGAATCGAAAAGCTGAGTTTGAATTCCAGTTGAATCCATTACATTCACTTAGATGCTAATACCATTGGGAAAGGTATGAATGTAGCAGGACAGACTGGGTTCTATAGCCTTGGATGGCAACTGGTGTAGGAGAAGTACAACTCTGAAGGTAAAACCTACAGAGGGTCATTTGGGGATCTTGTGACATACTGTGCACTAGGTCTCTGTATTTGGCTCTTCAAAAAGTGTGGTTAGTTCTGCACAAATCCATCACCACGATAATCAAATTATATGTTCAGGTTGTTTGGCTGACGGTTCTTAGGAAGTGCATGACCTTCATACGTCGGAAAAGTGTCCCCAGTAGACACAGCATGTTTCATTAAAGATGACAGTCAACATTAAAGATGACAGACAAGTTAGTGCCATTAAGCTTTTTATTTAATTTTTCTTGTGTTCAAACAAGTGTTTTCGTTTCTGGACACAGAATGTTTAGAACCTGTACAAATGTTCTGTAACGGCTAAATGTATAGCTAGAGAGAGTCCATCACCATCACATATAAAAAAAAGGGGGTTATTTTTCAATCATCCGGTATATGCCATTCTACAGACACGTCATGCAAAAGTCCATTGTTTAATTTCCTCATCTCGAAACTTTGCCGCCAATAAGCTCCTTGCTACGTCCACAGGGTTGAATCATTTTCATACCCTACGTATTATTTTACAGCCATGCTACGTACACAGGATTAAATCACCCTTATTTCCGTGTATTCCTTTACACCCAAGAACCACATTGCTATGTCCACATAGTTAACTCACCGACATTCCCTATGTATTCATTTAAAGTCAAGAACCGCCTTGCTACGTTCACAGAGTCGAATCAACCTCATTTTCTGCGTATTAATTTAAAGCTATGTCCGGCCTTAGTATGTCCACAGGATTGAATCACCCTCATTGCCTACGTATTATTTTACAGCCATGAACCGCCTTAGTACGTCCACATGATTCATTCACAATTATTCTCTTGAATTCTTTTACACCTAAAACCCATGTCCACATGGTTAAACCACCCTCATTCCCTACGTATTTCTTTAAAGACAATACTCACGTTGCTATTTCCACAGGGTCGAATCACTCTCATTTTGTACGTATCCCTTTAAAGCTATGTCCAGCCTTGGTATGTCCACACAACTGAATCCCCCGCATTCTCTTGTATTTCTTCATAGCCAAGACCCGTCTTGCTACATCCACAGAGTTGAATGACAGTAATTCCCTACGTATTCCTTAGATAAGATCTATGTTTGTTTTTTTTTTGGGGGGGGTACCAAGAATGGCTACTATGGAACAGCCTCTCGAGTGGATCCTTCCTCAAACACTAAAATCTTAAACTCTTGAATTTAAGGTTCAATTGTTATCTATTATACATATTCTTATAATCTTCCCATTTTACGTCCTCTTGCTTTCATATGAGACGTCATTCAGTAACTTACTACCTTGAGGGGCTCTTGACCTTTGAATTAGTCGAACATTACTAAAAGATATAATAGCTTATATATATTTCCAGCGTGGTTTACATGATATGGTAGTGCAAGTGCAACCTTTACCCACACATTTAACTGCTATTCTGAAAGTATCTCACGTATTTTATACCATGTCAGTTTCCCGTTCAGCCATTGTTGTGTATTATCAGACAAGGAACTATAGACTCTCGTTGATTGTGTGCATTCATAGCCCAGGACGTTCATCAGGATGTCCGCGTGGTGTTAATAGTCTGAGGCTGGGAATGAGAAGTCAGTGAGCCAAGTTTGAATTCCAGCCGAGATTCTTATATTCATTTACAATGAGGAAATCCATTTCTTATTCAACCAGCTATGAGTTAAATAGAAGAATATACTGGGTAATATGTCCTTGACTGGCAATCATTGTAAAGATGACTCGATAAAAACATTCACCCATCTTCCAGCAAATAGAGTAATTAATAATAAATAAGTAAATGTCATAGTTTTAAAGAAACCGTATTCTGGAACATATACAATAGTCATTAGAATAATTTAAAATAACTATTCCAGCCGTTAGAATAACACAATAAAATGGAAATATCTGACATTGCAATGCATAATGAACCTATTACAAAAATCTATAAATATATATATATACAGTAGCGTCCAAAACTAAGGGAAAAAATTTTAAAACCTAATATTTGTTAGAAATAACAACTGTGAAAAGCTGATATTTTGACAACTGGTAGTCGTTATCATCCATAATAACATACTAAAATTTGAATCATTTGCAAAGGATAGAAAAAGAATTATAACAATTATTTATTTATTTTCAAATTTGGAACGTCCAAAAGTAAGGGACAAAATTAAGAAAAACAATGTAAACAGCAAAAAAACAATAAAAATACATGTACAATCAATATTTAGTAAATGAGCCCTTGCTCTCAATGACAGCTGCATATCTTCGACTACAAGAACGAATCAGTTCTTGACAATCCTCGATACTGATTTTAGACCATTCTTCTTGAAGCTTCACCCACAAATCCTCCGTGTTAGTGGGATTTCTTTCCATAACTTTCACTCCTAAGGTCTTCCAAAGATTTTCTATTGGATTTAAGTCAGGACTTTGCGGTGGCCAATCCATAATTTCCAAATCTTGCTCGCTAAGGTAACTCATTACCACCTTTGCCTTGTGACATGGGGCATTATCTTGCATAAAGGTAGCCCTATCGAAACCTGAATTCTGTATGATTGGCACAACATGATCTTGAACAATGTTTTTATAGATCTGCGCGTTTACACGAGTTTGTAACCGGACAAGAGGCGTTGTACCTTGGCTAGAAAACATACCAAATACCATGACGCTTCCGCCCCCAAACCTGACAGTTTTCTTTGTACACTTTGCACTTAATCTTTCACCAATACGTCTCTTTACATTGTTTTTCCATCATTTCCAAATAAATTAAACTTGCTTTCATCACTGAAAAATACTTTTGCCCAATTTTCATATGTCCAAATTACATACCTGTTTGCAAACTCTAATCACTTCTTCTTATTCTTCGAACTAACAAGTAGTTTCTTCCCTGGGGTTCGATTAAACAGCCCTATTTCTAGCAGTCGTCTACAAACAGTCTGTCTTGACACATTAACACATGAGGTACTATTCATAACCCTTTTAATTTCTGTGCAAGACTTAAAACGGTCCTTTAATGACCTACGCTGCATTATTCGATCTTCTCTTGCCGAAGTTTTGCGGGGGTTTTAAAAGCACTAACTATTTTGCCAGTATCATTGTAGGATTTAACAACCCTGCCTACAACACACTTGGAACGTTTCACTTTCTCTGAAATCTCTCTAATGGTGTGCTTTTCCTTGTGTAGCTTCACAATAGCTTGTCTCACAGAGTAATCAAGTTTTTGGCGTTTCGCCATGGTGCCCGCTGATGCAACGTTTACAAATGACTAAGACTTATTCTTTAGAGGAAATCAAAAAATTTGAATATAGCATACTGTTTACATTGTTTTTCTCAATTTTGTCCCTTACTTTTGGACGATCCTATTTTGAAAATAAATAAATAATTGTTATAATTCTTTTTCTATCCTTTGCAAATGATTCAAATTTTAGTATGTTATTATGGATGATAACGACTACCAGTTGTCAAAATTTCAGCTTTTCACAGTTGTTATTTCTAACAAATATTAGGTTTTAAAATTTTGTCCCTTAGTTTTGGACGCTACTGTATATATATATATATATATATATATATATATATATATATATATATATATATATATATTTAATTAAAAACAGAAAACCTGAAGGGAACATTGATTATATTTTATTTTTCCATGAAAGTGATTTCCCTGCTTCCTCAGATCTAAGGATAAAAATCATTTTTTATGCTTGGAAATTTGATCTGAGGAACAAGGAAAAATCTCTTTCCCGGGAAAATATTACAATCAATTGGCACTTAAGGTCGTCTGTTTTTTAATTGAATTAATCTCTCTGCATTACATCCTCCTTGCGATTATCCATACGGATTACCAAACATTTCATTATCTATCTATCTATCTATCTATCTATCTATCTATATCTATATCTATATATATATATATATATATATATATATATATATATATATATATATATATATATATACTTATGTATTCTATTGAGCTGGCTTAAACAAACCAGCCCATGTACAAACATGCATGTATTCACACTTTTAGATTAGTGCGATCATGTTTGAAATGAGAGTATCCATCTCCATCTGGTTCTTTTATTTTACCAATAGATTGGGGGAGACGAGATAGGTGCATAACTTACCTAATGTTATTAGCACGTAGCTGAATGTAATGAACTCAACTGGAATTCGAAATCCAACCATTGCCCCAGCGTGTTAGCACCTATATATATATATATATATATATATATATATATATATATATATTACCGTGTATGAGGAAAGAAGGTTTGGAAAATATAATACTGACAGGTAGTAAATAACACATAACATTTTTAGTGAGCTTAAGTAAATGGATGACAGAAGAAGAGAAATAACAAAAATACAACATTTATGAAAATATACGTAGGACAGAAAATGTGGAGAGCCATGATCATCTACGCCCTGAAGGGACACGACGCATAAAGAAGCAATGTATTCTTCGGTTTTAATATTAGTAAATTTTTCCATTACTTTTCATTACTGCGATTGTGTTCGAATTCTGCCATATTAACTTCTACTGATAAAAAAAAATAAAGGGACACAACTCTCTAACTTTTAATAGCTCATATTCAAGTGAAAAAATACTATCTTAAAATGACAGTGTTTCAAAATAATTTTGTACATGTTTTCAATGTTACTCCTATAAGCCATAGCCCAACATATAATACCATTTTGGAATCAGGCCGACTCTACGAACAAATTAAAACCATATCGGGCCGTATACGGGCCTGCAATCATGAACATATAATTATTACAATTGTTTTCAGCAATGTTTTACGTGAATTTTTGCGACGATTTTTTGTAGGATAACAGTTTTTATAATTTTGAAATAAATTTAGGAATAATCAAAAGTAATTTCGAAATCCAGTGAAAGTCACACATGAAATAAAAATAATTGTTTGTACCGAAAATAGGGACCTACTTCGATCAAATTGTTTTTAAAATGTGTTGCGGCAAAATAATTATCAATGAACATTTAAAATGTAAGCTTAAATATTAATGCCATATTTAAATGCAGTGATAAGGTTTCTGTTCTTCTGTAGTTTACCGTTTGCCTATCGCATCTACTCCTCCCTAGCTATTTTGATATAGGTCAAATCAAGAGGACCCCGCAAGAGCTAGGTTAAATGCATCCTGATAGAGCGGTTGTTAACTAGTGTATATTGTCATTCTCATATCATTACACATCATAGATACTGATCATACCAAAATTTAAATACTCTGGACCCTACAGCTGGTCACTCTGCTGACTTAGTTAAAGTCAGTTGTTTAGAAAAACTTGTACCTTTCAATAACTCTAAATTCATGTTATTTGGTTGTTAAGAAAATAATGTTAGATTTTTAATTCAAATTTTATTCTTGAATGAATGTATTTAAACAGTGTTGAAATCAGTCAAATAGGAAACCTGGACATTTCTCTCGTGGATTTAAATATGCCTTTTCGATAAAAATCTAAATCTTGACGCCAAGAAATACTTGAATACAGTTTCTGTATTTTTCAATTGGATGTCTTTTGTCGTAAAAAATTGTCAAGATGATTGATACGGTGGTAGTCAGTAAGCAAGCGATCAGGTGCATGTGGCAATATCACATGTTTCGTATTCCATGTTGCTGACCTTCTGCAATGTCATGAAGCAGACCTCGAGAATAAACCAGTACCAGTCGCATTTCTCTTAGCTTGGCATAGATAAGTTCGCCTATCGTCCGGTTTACACACCTTCCCGGTCTTTTGAATATAAAAGAGGTTGACTCCTTGATTTCTGTTTAGGATGGGGCTTCTGGTTATTTCTAAAATATTTTTATTCTCCTTCATTTCCAGTAAACCATTGCGTCTTAATAGCATTATTATATTGGGATGAAGTGATGAAAAAAAAAAAAAAAAGGCATTTCCAGTCAGTAAATTTCGGCAGTGATGTTCTGCTTAGATTCATGGAAAATATAATGGATAACGCCGCTCGTGGATCACAAGGCAGTCGCCATAATCTTCTGTTGGTGCAATTACCGTTTTGGGAAGTGTGTTAGTCATTCCTCATGATGAAGCCATTGCACCGGCCGCTTACGATTGCCATAAGTGATCCTTTATTCATGCTTCATGAATTATGCAGATAGGGTGTCAAACACACTTCAAAATACTTCGAACACTTTCATTTTCACTGAGTTTATTTTTATCGAGGTTTATCTTCCTTGACCGAAACAGAAATAACGAAAAAATTAATTATAAATATTCACGAGAATTAAAAACAATCACGTGACCTGATGAGACCCACACGTGGCATCCTAAGGCGGGAAAGTCAATCAGTTTCTTTAGCTCCTGGAAGTAATGGCATCTGGACGCATGCAATTCTGGCTCTTGACAAACCAAACAGATAAGTAGGAAAATTATTTTTTGGTGGTGGGGGGTACATAGTTTTTTGAAAGTAGATACATTCTAACTTTGTATTAAGAATTTCAAATATATATATATATATATATATATATATATATATATATATATATATGTGTGTGTGTGTGTGTGTGTGTGTGTGAATTTTTTTTTAAACGAAGACTTTTGTGTTTCATTTTAACTTCCTTGTATTTATGTTGTAGGTTCATTAACTCTGTAAATGAGGTCGATGTTTCATATGCGCGCACGGCAATATAATTCCATACTTATGGTGTGGAGCCTAGGCTGAGATTTCATCTGTCACTATCAATGGTTGCACCCCCAACAAGGTTACATACTTTGAACATCCGTTGGATCTTAACTGAAACCTCAATTTTAATACATATATACGATCTATTGGTGAAGATCCTGGAAGAAGTAGCCGGATTTTTTTAACCTTTCTGAATGTACCGAACGATTCTTGTCATGCTTTAACGTAACAAGTCTCACATTGGGCCAAATATAAACATATTGTCGATATGCGTGAGCTGGACCGTCTTAATTTTCACATTCTAACATTGATGGCATTCATAATCATTTACGCGATCTTGTGGGGGATTTTTTTTTCCAATTTACAGACTTGACTCCACAGATACAATGACTTCAGCAAAGAAAAGAAAATAATACCGAGTTGTTACGTGACCACTGTTCTTCTTTACGGCAGTGAATATTGGACGATTTCCCCAAGAATGAAGATGACGCTCGAGGCGACGAAGACGTGGTTCTACAGGAGGATGCTGAGGATATCATAGACCGAGCATGTGAGCGGTTACAAACAAGGAGAAGGCTTATACTTAATATCAGAAAGCGGCAGCTGAAGATTCTGGGACACATAATGAGAAAGAAGGGCCTAGAGAATCTGATACTCACGTGGTCTGGGGAGGAAGCAGAAGGAAGGAGCTTGCTGAGAGCTGCAATGGATAGATGGAGGTAGAGAGCTATGATCGCCTATGTACTGAAACGACATGGCACATTAAAAGAAAAAAAAAAGAAAAACTTTCCCGATAACTGCTATTTTATGGAACAAACACACGCGTAGATGCACCTTTGAACACTCTCCGAAGCTCAAAATTGACCCTCAAAAATGAAGGATCAATCAGTGTATACCCTACTTAAAGTCATAACCTTAACTTCCTTTTCTCTCCATCTCTTCCACCCCGTTACATTTAGTGCGCTTTTGAGCTTTGTATTGGCTGACCACATATAAAAACGGATGAATTTTTTATTGAATGTTTGGTGTTTCCAAAACAATACAGAATCGCTTTTTACTATATTCATTATGTATTTGTCGAGCTTTCAATTTAAAAATCGGAGTTAGGTCTGGAATTGTGATTAACCTAGTTGTTCCAAGATATGCTTCGTTCTCATCGGTAACAGATTTGCCTGATCTGAATTTATCACCAGTTATTACGAGAGGCCCACGTAAGATGCATATTTATGACATGAAATTGATTTCCATCCAACTGGCGGAAGGGTTCAATAATCAGAAGCGGCTGTTTCGTTCAACGACCATAATCTCACATCTTATTAAACGAGAGACATATTTGTCCGTCCTCTTCTCGCCACCGTTGATCTAATAGATTTAATAAAAATCGTCTCCTCTTACGATGAGGTATGTGACAAACGTTGATAGAATTCTTCTAATTAGGGGTATTTGGCAGATATTTGGCGGGAAATCTTTCTCGTCCGTTTTATTGTCTACACGTTTTGCTGCTACAAAACATATAAAAAGTCACATAAGAATAGAGGTTCTATAGCTTGAATTTGATCGATGAAACTCCTTAATTATTAATACTTATAGGAAGTGATAAATAATTATATCAAATAAAACATATCTCATCCTAGTATGGCACAAGTGTAATAGAAAATGAAAGTTACAAATATAATCTGTTTTACGTGTAATAGTTGTGTTAAATGTTCTGACTAAGATTTACATTTATAAACAGACAATAATGGCGACTTTTGTGTGTTTCTGTTGAAAGAAGAGTAAATGTATTTTAACGATATAAATGAATAATTTAATATCGGGCTACATTTCTGGGATGAACTGCTCTAATTATTTAAATTATTTACAATGTTCAAACTGTTTTCCTCATCTTTATTACCATATTCAGGACGTTTCGACCGTCGTCGACTCCGGTCCACTTCAGATGATTTTAAATTCGAAATTGATTGTTCTAGTTCCACGTGCCGTGCCACTTCCGGGAGTTTCAGCATTAATTTCACTCACCTGAAAAAGACCGGAACGTAAACTGTTTCAGTTTTCCTTAAAACAGACCATAATTTCCATAGGTGAGTTTAGGACTGTTATATATCCTGTGTACGTATAGCATGAAATAAAATGATGGGAAAAGAATGGAAAATGAGAAAAACTTATCTGACGAAGACAGCGACGGAAATGTTCCTTCGTAGAGCCAGTTTTCAGAAATAGGGGTCTGCCACCGATGAGGATCCCTACGACCAGTTAGGGCAAGCATAATTTATGGAGCATCCACTAGTTTACCCCAATCTTGAAAATATATGCACAGTAAACGTTCTTGAAACTTTAACACACCGGGCAATGCTATATATGCAAAACTGGATATATATGCAGTGTGGTTCGAAAGTCATGTGACCACAATATGACATAATTTTCTATTTTAGTTGGTTGACACGAACTCCTGCAGTTTGGAAGGGAGGTGACAAGACGTTCGGATTACGCTGGAGTGTAGCGATTCAGTAACAACAATAATTATAAAATATTTGGTCGGGAAGTTCTATATCATCAACTTTTCGGACACATCTCCTAAGCTATTCGTCTCCAATCCGAAGACTCCCGAAAGCAACCTTTCCTTCATGAAACTTCTCTGCGTCAAAATCATCTCTAACGATGATTGCAATGTTCAGTAATTCCTTCAAGCCATTCTTTTAACATATCTTTGGATTATGGGGGGGTAGTCTTTTTTTTCCGTTAGTAAGCTATCTATGTAAAATCTGCTCAGGAATTATGTAGGCAGTCCTGTGTGGAAAATAATCATTCCGACACCGCGTGTGATTGAGAACTGTTGTGTCTCGCTGACGTCACTCAAACACTTCTACGTCACTGACTTACATTTACCGTTTATTGCTAGCATTCATAGTAAGCATCAACAATGAAATCGCACAAGCAGCTATAAGCGTGGGCGGATAGACACCCCACCTTTCAGAATCACACAAAAAGTGCGTTAATTCAGAAGGGTACGAAATATTGACCTTAGTTAATTTCGAAATTTTCGCGGTTTACATACTCGCCGCTTCCTTATACGAAAAGCATCAATGGACCTTTGGTTTCTACTTCCATTATCACGATTTTCTCGATAGAATATTACCAAGATAAACAATGTCAGCGAATATACTTATTTTAGATAAAGATATTTATTTCTATAAGGCTAGCCTGATAGAAACTGGTCTACTACCAAAGTTTTCATGAGACAAGCAAGTCCAACTGCAGAAAAAGCAATGGGCAACTCTTCTATTATGTACTACATAACATCCACAGTTTGAGCCAAACTATCTCAGTCATCTGCATTCAAAAGATCCCGTAGAAGTTTAACAGATATCATCCTCTTAACTGACTTTCTCATCATGCAAACTATATTTCGATGAATGTCTATATTTTGGAGATGAAGTATTGTAACTATTGCCTCATTTTTGTTATATTCACGAGGTTTCAGCCTCAAGGACACATGGCACAGTGGATAGAAGCATTGGTTGAATTAATCCAGTGATTTGAACTGGCCACAGCAGAGGTTAACAAAAATCTTGGAGAGTTTTATAAAAGAAATAGCTGAAAATGAGATATTTGGAAGAGGCGTGGATTGTAGAACTAGAACAATCTAACGGGTATTTATTAAACAATATATTTATTCATTTTCATCTACTGGCCTTGATATTCGAGAAATGTTATTAAAGAAGAACATGCACTCTTCTACTTTGCCTGGTCAAGAACATAGACCTTAACTAGCCAAGCAACCATCACCTGCCACCTAGTAACATTAGACAACTATTTCCAAATAATACCAAAATACTAGCAAAATGAAATAGTTAAAAACATACTTATGATCATTGAATAAATACTCATACAACAAAAATCAACACTAATAAATAAAAGCTAAGATGATTCTTTTTTTTTTTTTTTTTACTTTTAACTGAATGTATGGATTTTTTACGTATGTGTATCAAAAGGAATAAAAATGCTAGCAATGTTTTATTTTCCAAACACAGGCAACTCAATGGTGTTAATAAAATACTGCTTCATGTAAAATAGTTTATTATTAATAATAATAATAATAATAATAATAAATATATATATATTATTATTAATAATGATAATAATAATAATATATATATATATATTATTAATAATAATAATATATATATGATTATTAATAATAATATTAATAATATATATATATATAATTATTATTAATAATATATATATATATATATATATTATTAATAATAATAATAATATATATATATATATTATTATTAATAATAATATATATATATATTATTATTAATAATAATATATATATACATATTATTATTATTATTAATAATAATATATATATATATATTATTATTAATAATAATAATAATAATATATATATATATTATTAATAATAATAATAATAATATATATATATATATTATTATTAATAATAATATATATATATATATTATTATTAATAATAATATATATATATATTATTATTATTATTAATAATAATATATATATATATATTATTATTATTAATAATAATAATAATAATAATAATAATAATAATAATAATAATATATATATATATATATATATATATATATATATATATATATATATATATATATATATATATATATATAAAGGGTGGCAACAAAATCATTATACAGTTACTTATAATAAAAAGCAAAGCACTCAAGAAGGTGGCTTGCAGCTCGAACAGTATCGGTAATAAAATTACTATCGTTTGACATGGCATTTTATTGTTATTAACCAGAATTAGCCAGAACCATTTTAATAATTTTCAGGAGTATTGACTGCTAGATTAGGGTTAGGGGTTAGGGGTTATGTTTAGGTTTTAGCGTTAGTGTTCAAGGCATTGGATATAATCTGGCTATGTTTTAAAAATCATTAACAATTTTTCATACAAAAACCATTTAGAAACATCATCAAATAGTGATTTAAACGTTTGTAAATTGATTCGATGTCATTTAAAAAAAAAAACAGTAAACTGGTCATTGTTTTTCCTCGGCATTTTCCAGCAACAATGAGTGCATCGTCATTTACGGAAAAAAAGCAAAAGCCTTGGTAGATATCATACTACAGAAACACCCATTTATCTTTTACAAGAGTCAGATTAGACCAAAAATGGAACATTGCTGCCATACCTGGGCAAGAGTTACTCACTAGACACTTTTCAATTCAAAATCGTTTATGCGGTCTTGTGGTGATGGGGATTTCATTTTCATTCCCGAAATCTTCCAACAGGCGCAAAGTCGCAAGCTTATCACGACTCTATCCGTGTTTCTATGCCAAACGTTCAAATGAGTTCCGTTCGTTAGTTCTACCTTGGACTCACTTCGCGACAAGTGAGAGAATAGAGATTGTGGCGCATGCGTGAGCAGTATAAGAACTGAATGATCCTTGCTTGGGTTGAAACGTTTAAGAAAAAAAAAGAACACTTATATTCGTATCATTGTTAAAGATGTTGGAAAAATAACCGATTTATTGTATCACTCCAAAAAATACCTACCTCTTTCTGCCATACACTATCTTTCTTAAGTCACTGCTAAAGCTAAGAATTGAGTACTGCTATCATATTTGGGCTGGTGCTGCCCAAGTCTCACTGTCCGGACTGGCAGAATTCAAAATCAGTTAAGACGCGTTAAAAGTGAGGAAATATTTTCCTCGGTCGAAAAATTTCTATTCTTCCACTATCCTATCTCTATCACTATTTGGTCAATTTCATTTGTGTTCTTTAGCTAATCAATAAGTTCTATTCAAACAGCTTCTTCGTCAGAACTATTCCATTGTGTACTCTCGAGCGGATGCTTCCATGACCACTATACACATAACATCTTCAAATTCAGGGTGAACCAAAATCTGATCTTAATATACTCTTCTTATTTACTCCTTCCGCTTTCTTTATAATAACCCCACTCTTGTTTTGGCCCCTTTTTTCATTACACCGTTTCAATTACGTCAGACATGATCAAGAGATTGGTTTTAGACAAAATTATGTTAGCTATATTCTGGCATATGTGTATATTAGGATTCAAAAGTGATTCCATGTGTAAAACGGTTGCACGGAGCTAGATCGTAACAGAACTGAATTTATCCAATATTTGTTCGTATAATTAGATTTAGTGTACACTTTAATACAACATCTGCTATTGAGAACGATATATTTTCTAATGTGGATTGTTTCTTTAGTATAGTAATATTTCATTACAGTGTGTGCTATATAATTCGATATTAATCAAATAGATGAGTTGTATTTTGGTGTGATGTGACTGTGGATCTATAAGCGAATTGCATACACTTTCGACAAGTGACAACATAGAGATTGTGGCGCATGCGTGAACAGTATAAGAACTGAATGATCCTTTATTCATATTGTAGGCACATGTTGATAAACAATATAGACTTTATATTCCAAAGTTTTTAAGGCCGAGTCTTAGTGGAAATAATTAGATCAGATAATTTAAACTTTTAAAGTAGTAAATGATGAATCTGAGATATTTTTGCATCGTTAACAGATATATCATACATTATTTTTAATTGCATTTTAATTTTTCTTATATTTAAGGTGCGTTTTTATGACAATATTATTCAAACTAAGTACTGTTTTGAGGAACCATTAGTAATTACGAATCAGTGCTACCATAGTGTGATATCTACAGTCCATTTTCTACTATAGTATTATATTTACTATTTATTTTCTATTATTGTATAATATGTATCAACTGCTGGAAGTATGAAATATGTTGGGCTTAGAGTTAAGTGTTAGGATTAGGATTAGGATTAGAGGTTAAGGTTAAATTCAGAACAGTGAACTGATTATGTATTAAAAATCATAAACAATTTTTTATACAGAAATTATCATATAGAGATTTTAATGTTTGTAAACCGATTGGATGTCATTTAATGCCATTAAAAAAAAAGTAAACAGTTCATCGTTTTTCCTGAGCATTTTCCTGTAAAAATGAGTGCATAGTCATTTACGGTAGGTCTCAAATGCCTCGGTAGATATCACAATATAGTAGCAACAATATTTATAATTATTATTTTTGATTTCAAAATAGTAAAGTTGTCGGAAACCTTTCAATTTCATGATAGAAAAGAACCATTTTAGATCCTTTCCGTTTGTTGCTAAATTATCTTTAAACGAAAAATACAACAGAAAATATGTAAAGAAAACCAACAAAAAAAAACAATTCTTACAATTTTCACAGTTTAAAATAAAAGTGATTTGCCACTTGTTTGTCAAACGATTTTTCTTTGCCATATTATTATTTACTCATGCCAGTTTTTTTTTTTTAAACTGTCATATTTGAATGACGAACTACGTTGCCTTTTACTGATTTCTTTCCTCCAAATAACCAAGTTATGAGGGGAAATGTCAAAATAAAATATTTCCTTTATTTATTTTTTTCTAACTCTGTTAGTTTATACAATACAAAGGGAAAGACAATGCCGCCGAAGAACATTTGAAAATTGCATTTATTTCTTACGTCCAATAAAGAAAAGTCACGTCTCGAAAGACAGTAAACACGCTTTGTGCGACAGAAACATTGATATTTACTGTGTGCATATATATATATATATATATATATATATATATATATATATATATATATATATATATGTGTGTGTGTGTGTGTGTGAGTGTGGGTGCGCGCACGTGTGTGTGTAGGCATGTATATTGATATGGATAATAATATGATAAATTCTTATGCATTCAACATTTATATATATGTGTGTGTGCGCGCGCGTATATATATATATATATATATATATATATATATATATATATATATATATATATATGAGTGTGTGTGGGTCCGTATGCATGTATATTAATATGTATAATGATAATATAAATTCTTATGCATTCAACATAAAATCATTTATATATATATATATATATATATATATATATATATATATATATATATACAACATAAAATTCTATACAGTATTTACATTATGCGGACTATTGTCCTCATCTTTGTCACCATATTTATCACAATGTTTCGGCCGTTGTACTTTCCGGCTTTCTTCAGGTGGTTGGAATTTCGAACTGAACCCTTTATTTCGATCACTGATATATATTCTATATATGTGTGCGTGTCTCAATCTCTCTCTCTCTCTCTCTCTCTATATATATATATATATATATATATATATATATATATATATATATATATATATATAAAATAACAGACGTGTATTTAAGCATAAACAAATACACACAATAACAGGCATATGCACACACTTTTCCCACAAAAGCATGTCAAAATTCGTTTCCTTCTTTTTTAATCATTAGAGGTTTTCCTGAGATCTTTGAACACTACAATTTTGACTTCTTCAAGTCAATCATTACCTATCCCCCTTATCCTCATAATCCCCATTGTTGACTTCTTCGAATACCAGGTGCTATAAACTTGGATGTGCGGGTGGTGTAATGGATAAGTGCTCAGAGTTTTAATTTGAAGTGCCGTGTTGTAATTTCAGTCCACGTTCGTTTTATTCACATATGCAAAAATACCCTTGCAAAAGCCATGGATTCAACTACTTATCTGCAAAGTCGTGTGTTAATTAGTAGGACATGAATCAGTAAATCATTATTAACGCCCCAAAAAAAAAAAAAATTCTAACAATCGAAAAATATTTTCTGGCTTTAAATAAGATATAAAAACTTGATAAACCGGATGTAAAACAACCATAAACATGACTTCTTTCCAGCTTCTACTTTATCGCACAACTCAGTCTTCATTGTCATTTCTACAGTAAACCATTACTTTGAGTCTCTCTCTCGCATAGTATTGTGTCTAATTTAGTATGTAAAGAAAGAGGTTCATTTTCACAATTGATTATTGATTTTTTTTTTAAATTACTGACCTTGGTGTCCCAGAGATTTTATATTTCATTTTTTATCAGGGACTGAATTAAAACAATGCCTGATACGAAAACGTCTATAATGTTGAACTTTAACAAGTCTGGTACAAGGCTAAAATTACTGTTTCTCAGAATAAGTAATTAACAAAGACTTTCTAGCATAAATATTTTGTCTCCGAGAAAATATCTATTGTCCTTTTCACATACCTCATCCCCCGTCTTTTAAACAAGATTAGAGATTCATCTTTTGTTTCCTATTTTAGATTGCGTTTCCGGTTACTTCTCAGGCCTTTGCATTCTCTTCCACTCACAGTAGCCTCTTGCGTCTTAGTGGTAATATCGCCTTGCTTGGGGTGAATTGATAAACAAAACAAACATGTTTATTATTTGCGGAGGAAGAACGTATTTTATATCAAAAATAGATAGATAGATAGATAGATAGATAGATAGATAGATATCGGATGGATGTGAGCAAGAAAAAATAAATGAGAGTGGGGGACGTAAATAGAACGAACGTAGCAAACCATAAAGAGAAAGAAAGAACTAAAGAATATGAACGAAAAAAATTGAGAACTCAAGATAAAGTAGAGAGTGAAAAAGAATGTTTGTGAGAGAAAGTGAGAAATAAATAGAGAGTAAGGAAATAATATTAGAAAATAAGAGAAATCTAGAATGCGAGAACACAGGGAGAGCAAGGCTCCAAACAACAGGGAGAGCAAGAATAAGGGAGAGCTAAAATGAATGAGAGATGGTGAAAAATGCAGCAGAAAGAGAATGAATGGGACATAGGAGAGAAGAAGGAAATATACAATTGAGCGGGAAATTGAAACAGCCGCTATAGCCCACAGAAATAACTTTTCGGTCTGTGACAGTTCTGAAAATACCCGACGCCTATTTTTGTCTGCTTGTAATAATTGTTCTCAAAGAGTTTAAATATTTGTTTACTGATAGAATGAAGCACTATATAACATCTAACTCGTTCCCGTAAAGACTGGCACCTATGTAATAGTGTCTTAAATAAGATTATTTTTATATCCCTCATCTGTTCACTCATCTTTAGATGTTAACATCTTCTGTTGATAAAGCAGAATGTTTTGATCTTACATTCAATTCAGATTCTACTCTTGACTCATTCGGGGTATCTTTGCTTCACTTAGAAGTGAGTGCCTATTGAGTGATATGCATATAACTCGGTTCGTAGTTTCGGCTATCATTTCTAAACATGGGAACTTGATAGTATCCCTGTGCATAGTTTAGTTTTTCCTTTCGTTTGTGCTGTTAGACCTGGCGGGTAGATAAATTCATCTGTCAGCGGCAAGGCGTGTGGTCGGGAGGAAAGTTATGACGTGGGATCTGAGAGTTTCTGCCACTGAGTCGCTCAGTTGGTCTGCCTCTCATTCGTCAGCCAGAGTACCTGAGGATGTATGCTCGTAAAGCTGGTTGGTTGATAGGCATACGCGTGAATTTTCCGAACCTCTTGATCTGTCGTTCGATGTGTTTTATGACTGGTATTGCTCCTACCATATCTCGTATTACCTCATTCCTAATCTTATCTAGGCTGGTCTTGTTCACTGCTTTCCTCAGGCATTTCACCTCACAAGTGATCAGTTTCCTCTCAAGGGTTTTTTGTTAGGAGCCATGCTGTCACTGGTATGTCAACATTGGTAGGAAGTGGCGATTATGAGATTTGACTTGCTGCTCATGGAAATGCTTGGATGTTTTAGAAGAGGATCAATTTGGTAACTGACTGCGTTGGCTTTCTGACATCTGGTCCCAATTTCTCTAATTTGCCAAACTAGACAGAGGAATCCCTCAATATGGCATCTGTATATGGCCGTTATATAGATAAAGTATTTTCATACATTGTACTATTACTAGTTTTGTCAAGGCATTTCAAGGTATAAAATTCTCTTGTAGCTCCTTTTTTTTCTCATATTAACAATGATAGACCATCTATGAGTAGCCATTGGTGCAGTACGCGAACATTGAAATCATGCCGGCAGTCGTCATAATGGTGCAGGTAATACTTTCTTAGTTTGCCTAATAACCGTGTCAAAAGTATTTTGCATATGTAAAGGACGCGTGTAAGGAAATGTAAGGCAATTTTCCCAAGGCGTTACTTTATACTTTTATTTTTATATAAATGAGTGAAACGAGACAAAAAAACAAACAAACAAAAACACGAGTATGCACGCATGCGAAGGTATACTTTAAAAAGCTAGGAATTATACTGGTGCAAAACATCCGGTTATTAAGGGGAACGTTATCCCCCTATGACCGGGGCCATAGCGGATGGTGTTTTCATATCTACCACATGCTAGAAGGAAATAAAAGAGATGAGAGAGCGAAGACAGGAAGTTCGATCTTTTAATAGGTTTCTGACACCTCCACCTATTGACTTGTTTTTCAATGTGAGAATAACCCACACCATACTGTATTTCTTTTTTCAGGTGAGCTGATACTCTAGAAAATAAAACAGCAAGTCAGAGAAGAAAAACAAATAAAATATTTCTACATTTAGAAGGCGATATTATTTTGTTTTAAATATTTTCTTCATCCAATTCAGTTTAAATTAATAACGCCGAGGAAACAGTTAAATTCGTTTGCCAACTGGTTGCTTGTGATAAGAGTTTTCATTCAACTTCCACTCAAATGGGAATCGTATTTGCTAATGCGGGTTTGATTTATAGATTTGGCAGGTGTCGCCATCATTAATTTCTTTTTCAGCTGTCTCCGCACTGTTCTTCTCTGCAAAATGTTAAACGTTTCGAGTTCACAAGTAATAAAGCTAGTCAATAAATAAGTATACGAATAAGCAATCATATGAACTTATGGGATTAAGATTTCGACTATTTCTACAGCTGAACAGACTCAGTATTCAGTTCTAATATAATTTTAGTTTTCTTTGCCAAAAAGAAAAGAAAATTCTCTCCTACCTTAACTTGTGGCGCCATTTTAATTTCTTTTCAACGTATTTTTTTTTATCTATAATTGTATTGGCGCTATTTTTGTTTTTTGTTACGTTTATGCTACAACAACAGATGATGAGTTGAGCGGTAAAAATTGGTTTTAATCGAGTCGTCTCTTTGTTCGTTAATCTTGCAAATGTAATTGAATTGTAGAGGATGATGCAGTAATTTCAAGACGTACGAGACCGTCATGAATGCCAAAGTAAATTACCATTCATTAGAAAGCAAAACATCCAGAAATGTTTATCTGAGGAATTTACAATTGAATCAAGCAGGTGTTAAATATATCGAATTTTTTTGTACTGAATATTTCAGCAAAAGCTCCTTTTTGATTTGCGTCAAAAACCGAACCGAGCAAAAAACAGATCTGTAGTATGTGATTCAACCCAGCAAAGAAATGTTTCAATATAATTTATCGTCAGTCAGGAATCTTAGATTTAAAAGGAGTTGATTGGCTGTAACCCTAATATTTATGCTTACCCGAAGAAGTACGAAAAGAACACCAAAAGAGGTAGCCGCAGCAGAGGGTGATCAACGACAAACAACCCCAAAGCAACCAAGGGCGTAATTGGAACTCAAAGATGTCACAAAAACCCTACATCAACCCAGCGGGGTATAGGATATCTGAACATAGACAAATATGACATCACGAATAGTGTCAAAGCTTGACTGCTGGACTATTTTATATTTCTAATGATAGTAAAATGTTTTTATATTAAAGCAATGCGATACTATGAATTATATGTTTTGTGTCACTCATAGAGTATAGTGTAAGAGGTGAAAATGTGGAAACGGGCATTAAGTATTAGGTCTTAGGTCTGTGCCACATAAGTATTCATTTTGATGAAGGAATTGTTCGTTGGTATAAATTTCGCAAAGCAGATCTTAATCGTTCAGGATTGTTTTGATCAGGAATATAAAACACTTTCAGACAGAATTCATAATGACACCTGTTATAATGAAGACAAGTGAGGGTGAGATTCTGGATCAGGTAAAATGTTCCACTGAAGGTGGATATGAGCGATACAAGGCGACTATTTTTGACTGGTCCGCTAGTGAGAGAGAATAGCTGAGATAGAGCTTCTCGTCTCCGCAACGATACTTACGATACAGGGTCATTATTTTGTTTGGACGACCAATCATAATGGGTTCTTGGGGACTTTTCTCCCCCTTCAAGGCGTATGACACAAGTCCATTAATCAAGCATTATTATTGGATAGGCAATACCATGGGTCAATAATTGTTGTTGGCTGGCTAATCAAAGAAAATGCAATATGGGTTTCCACTCCCATAAAAAGCGTTCGTCGAAAGAGCAGAGAAGTAAGATCTAACTATTAGGTTTGTGCAAAAATAATGTCGTTTTTTGACGCTAAAAAATACGTCAAAAAACGATATTATTTTTGCACCAACCTAATAGTTTCACCGCTAGTAGACCAACACTCTCCCTGCCGGAATAACGTGGTGTCACTTTCTCTCTGCGCCGCATTTTTTTAAAATTCCTTCGACCAAATGCCTTCATTGAAATTGTTGAATGATTCCGGGATGTTTAGCCATAACTGCAACCTCTAGTCAACCTCTTCCCCCCAGCTTAAATATTCTTCGTACTGGAAACCTTCTATAAATCCCTTTTGCTTACGTGTTCATGATCTTAATGAATCATAGTACCATAAATAAAAGTTGTTATTTTTACAAATGTTAATGAGTGTTTTTGAAGTTAAATAACTTTCAAACATAATCAGGACAGAGAGGAATCAAGCCTGATCTTGGACAGTTCTTCACCGATATTCCTGCGTATACTGAAACACAATGGGGGGGGGTCAGGATTGGTGAAGTGCAAACTCGCAGGAGAGGGACCAAAGAACACGGAGCAAAGTAAAAATAGCATTCAGCAAAGCATGCTAGAACAGGCTTTGTACAACGTACTTCAGAAAATAATATAAACGCCAACAAATCGTGGGAGGGAAGATAGGGACCCTCACGTCTTCACGAGAAGATTCAAGAATTCGTTCTATGTCCCCGAAAATCCAACTTCCGTTACGGCTGACGAAATAATCATTTTACGTTCAGTATATTTAGTTAGGAATTCGTACTAAGCATTACTAAAACAACGATAGAGAACCATTGTTTTTATTCTATGTACCGAATCCATTTAGAACGTAGGAAATCATGTCTCTCTACGATCTCCGATACCTTCTAGCATTAGTAACGTTTGATCTATTCGCCAATTCTACAACCCAAGTCTGCCATCCATTCGCACAAGCTCGTCATGGAGGTACACCCCTGCCTAACACCGTCTATCTTGCCTTCTATATATCTATTTTGCGTTAAGTTTTCAAGGAAACGTCCCTCATTATATATATAAATAATTTCGGTTGTCTCGTATTTTCATACTGAGTAAAATTTTCATTATGACTTCCATTTATATTATTGAGGCATCTACATTGCTTATCACTCCGTCAATGGCTGTTTTTTCTTCTTCCATCTTCCGTGTCTATTCACGGAGTTGGCAATCATGTCTTCCCACAATTTCAATGAATAATGTTTCAGAGAAATACACGTTACACACTACATAGTGTGAAATACACGTTACACACTACATAGTGTATTTGTAGTTTTATATCACTACAGTCATCATTCATTCAGTTCACTCGACATATATTAGTTAAAAATCGGACAGCTATTCATTAATACGTGGTGTGTCTTGGGCAAGTAAACTTGCGGAACTCATCGCTCACCATGGCAAGCCCCGTCCTCGATATGACGATAAACTACATCCGCGTCCTGGGTAAGACGATAAACTACGTCCACCAGCAAGGCCTCTTATCAGGAGGTTTTGAGGAGCGTGGACACGCCTCTTAATTGCTGGTGTTCCGAGCTCCATTCTGGTCTGGGGTGGTATCAGCTGTTAGGGTCCCAGCTATGGGCAAAATAGTTAACCCCGAAACTGGGATAAAACACTGTGAAAGTGTAAAAGTAGGTTTTAATACCAGAAATACTTTAGAAAATTATTACCAGCAATAAATGTTTGAGGAAAAAAAAATATTTCCAGCAATACATTTTTGAAAAAATATGTTACTAACAATGTTTTTAAAAAATAAATATCACTAGCAATACATTTTTTTTTAAAAATATTACCAGCTATACATTTTTAAAAAAAAAGTTACCAGTTATACATTTTTAATGAAAAAATATTAGCAGCAATAGATTTTTTTAGGAAAAATATTACTAGAAATAGACTTTTGACAAAACAAAATATTACCAGCAATAAAAATTTTGTCGGCATTAAATAACCCTTTGAGGTTGATATGCCTTCAAACAAACCAAACCAAACCATCCAAGATTGTAAATTTCCTAAAAGAAGTTGGATTATACTCAAAAATATGAGTAATTGAAAGATGGTTCAAATATGTATATATATACATACACACTTTTTTTACGAAACTATCTCTAAGAATCTATTTTAAAATTTTGTTGGCATTAAATGACCTACTGAGGTTGATATGTCATAAAACAAAACAACCAACCAACAACCAATCCATGGCAAACCGCCGACGCCACACCCGTCTTGAAGTCCACCTTGTTTGCAGTCACGCGGCTGTTGATTTCTTCAGGAGGAATCTGCCGCGCTGGTCGATGATTGCAGCCCAGGAAGCTTTCCGACCAAAGATGCCGTATCATCATGGCTCTGGCTATACACATTGGAACTTAGTCTCTCGTATTTGGCTAGATGTTTATTGAGCTAACAAGAAGAGTTATCTACCCTTTGTCAGCTCTTGTTTTTAATATTTGAAAGATCTTTTTTTTATCCACTGCGACTGAAGCTCAGTGGTCGCTAGAAAGGCCTGCTGAGGGTTCCGATTTAGTCACTGATGACTCGATTATACAGCAGATATTACTGGCTTATATGGAATCAGTTGCTCTCATTGAGCAAACTGACGTACGTAGAGTATAGGAATTCTGATAATAAAGTAAACCCTATTTTTCAGTTCAAGTATAGTACAAAAGCTAGGTTGTGACAAATAAAGTAGCAAACGTCTTTCTCTGAAATACGTGGATTTAGCTTCTCTTAAATATGTGGGCATTGTTGTTACTGAGACATTATTCCGTCTACGAAATTATCCGACCAGCGATTCCATGTCATCATACACTAGATCCATACATAGTCTATGGGTCTAATTTTAGCCTTTGTGCTAGATAGGCGGTTATTTCAAAAGGAAGGTTCATCCACCCTTTAAAAAGTTATTTTAATGATTGAGATTGAGTAGCCATCGTACTTGCCAGTCGCCCTGTCGGCTAGAGCTTCAGAATACCCCGACTGAACCTCTGCAGAGGGGTAAGACCCCCCAATAAGGCGTCCTGGATATGACAATAAACATAATAATAAGCAATGCCTCTGATTGGGAGGTTTTGAGGAGCGCGGAACCACAACAATTGCATTTGTTACCAGGTCCACTTTGACTCGGGCTGGTAGCACCTGTCAGGTCCCATCTATGGGCAAATATTAGGTTGGTTCAAAAATAATGACGTAATGATGTCGTTTTTTGACGTAGTTTTAACGTTAAAAAACGACATTATTACGTCATTATTTTTGCACCAACCTAATAGATAACCCCCCCAAACTGGCGTCAAAATACTATGACAGTTTAAAAGAAGTTTTTTTTTTATGGTAAAAATACCAGCAATACATTTTTGAAAAAAGTAGTACTTGCAAAACATCTTTGAAAAAATAAATTATTACCAGGAATATATTTTAAAAAAATGATATTTAGTAATATATTTTTGAAAAAAAAAATATTACTAGCAAAACACTTAAAAAATATTACCAGCAATATATTTTTGAAAAAAAAATATTATTACCAGCAATGCATTTTGAAACAACATTACCAGCAATAAATTAAAAAAAAATATTACCTGTAACACATTTTTGGAAAAGATAGATATTACCAGCAATATATTTTTTGAAAAAAATATATTACCAGCAATAGAATTTTTGAAAAAAATATTACTAATAATAAATTTTGGTAAAAAATAATTATAACCAGCAATACATTTTTTTCTGAAAAAAATATTACCAGCCATGAATTTGACATTCGATAAAAAAACAAAACAAATTTCTTTACAAAGATACTTCAATCAAACTTAATCTACAAACTGATTTCTTACAAAGAATACATTTCTAATCATACAAACCTATCCTAAAAATCTTGTCGGCATTAAATAACACATTTAGGTTGATATAACGTAAAACAAAACGAAGCAAACCAAACCATCTTCTCCAGAAAAAATAACTTGGGTTGGTTAACCTCTTTAATTGTCGATGAATCCATATAATTAAGTGAATAAATAAATAAATACTTATCACTAACATCTTCCTTCAAGACATTTATAATCACGTAATAAATTCAATGAAGATGAAATGCCAAACATTTTTGTAGAAATTGGCCTAGAGCACCCTTTTGTCTGCTTATGCTTGAGATAAATCCCTGAGTTGACAATGTGTTGCTACTCTTGTCTGAGTATATCTATCCATTTTAAAAGGCCATATTATTTGTACGACTGCAGCGAATTTAATATTTACAAAAAGAAAATATCCTCTATCTCCAACAGGATTGAAATCTGGTGTTCCCGGAGAAGTCAACCGACTATTTCTTATGCATTCTTGTTTCGCATCGCCTGTTTCATTATCTTGTTGGATCAAACCATCCGCCATCATCTAGGTGTGTAAATGATTTTCCACAATATATCTTGGATGTAATATATGTCAAAGCAGAATCCAGTTTTATTAATAACTCTTAAGGATTCCAAAAGAAATTCCCCGTTATCATTTCAGAGCAACAATCGGTTTGCACAACACGATGCTTAAAGGATGGGTTCAGAATAAAATCATTCGCCACATACGAACGTGAACGTATGGTAGAAGGAGCTAAAATGTGGTTCGTCTGAGATCACCCTTTCATCTGATTCGTTGAATCCCGACATCTCACTAATTCTAATAGAAATTAGCGGTAGTGAGGTATCGATACTAATGGCCTGGATCACACTTTCGTCTGATTCGTTGAATCCCGACATCTCACTAATTCTAATAGAAATTAGAGGTAGTGAGGTAGCGATACTAATGGCCTGGATCACCCTTTCATCTGATTCGTTGAATCCCGACATCTCACTAATTCTAAGAGAAATTAAAGGTAGTGAGGTATCGAAACTAATGGCATGGATCACCCTTTCGTCTGATTCGTTGAATCCCGACATCTCACTAATTCTAATAGAAATTAGAGGTAGTGAGGTATCGATACTAATGGCCTGGATCACCCTTTCGTCTGATTCGTTGAATCCCGACATCTCATTAATTCTAATAGAAATTAGAGGTAATGAGGTATCGATACCAATGGCCTGGATCACCCTTTCGTGTGATTCGTTGAATCCCGACATCTCACAAATTCTAATAGAAATTAGAGGTAGTGAGGTAGCGATACTAATGGCCTGGATCACCCTTTCGTCTGATTTGTTGAATCACGATGTCTTACTATCTTTAATAGAAATTAGAGGTAGTGAGCTATAGATGTTATTGGTCTGGTTCACACTTTCGTCTGATTCGTTGAATCCCGATATCTCACTACGTCTAATGGAAATTAGAGGTAGTGAGGTATCGATAGTATTAGTCTGCATGATCCTTTTGTTTGATTAGTTGAATCTCGATATCTCACCAGCTCTAATAGAAATTAGAGGCGGTGAGGTAATGATACTATACACAAATGTAACGTTCTCTGATATTTTTTTTTCTAGAAGATTTGTAACGGATAATGTAATGTAATCTATCCTGATGTGGCGTATTTTTCATCAAGGGTACGTGTCTTCTCCCTGTCTTTTCTACTAATATTTTCATGACTTACTTTTCTTCTCAGTTCTTCGACTGCATGAATTTAAGCGCGCTACTTGATTGGCAACTACGTTTCACCCGTTCTAATGTTAAGTTAACTAGAGGCAAGCATGTTCTATTCCGATCATTTCTTTTCTAGCTTTTCTCGCCTTTGGGAATCCATTACGATTTCTTGTTTCCTGACAACTACAATCTTTAAACAATCGCCATCTTCTGTTTTCCTGTATTCTGGTCTTTCATAATCCGTTCATCTCACTTACCATGACTAATGTTATTTCATAAATATTTACTCCAAGTAAGCCATTTTGTCCTAGTAGCATTATCGCCTTGCTTGGAGATGAAATGATTAGCACACACAAACACACAGACACACAGACACACACACACACACACACACACACACACACATATATATATATATATATATATATATATATATATATATATATATATATAGTCATCCACAGAGAGCCTTCTGTTCAGTACGGATAGACGTTTTGGATCGAAACCCGATCGGTATGTCATCAGACAGAGATCCAAAAATACGATAATGGCTAAGAGAACATATTTCGTACTTGAAGAGTAATGCATTAATAGCAGCCGAAACTTATGATTTATATAAATTTACCTTTTTCACTCTTTCTCTCTCTCTCTCTATATATATATATATATATATTTTAGGTTGGTGCAAAAATAATGACGCAATAATGTCGTTTTTTGACGTATTTTTTAACGTCAAAAAACGATATTATTACGTCATTTTTTGCACCAACCTAATATATATATATATATATATATATATATATATATATATATATATATATATATATATATTAGGTCTACCGGCTTGTACAATTGAGGAAACTTATTAAAGAGAACATAAGTCAGGCAGGAGAAATCACTGTATGACTCGTTGTATTTTAACTTAGCTTTATTTGGAATTTCACAATCAAGCGAATTTCGATTGCCTTTAAAGCACATTCACCCGTTCAGATTTTTTTCCAAGTGGCGCATCTGATGGGTTTTGTATCCAAAATCTAAATAAAGCAGTTTCTAAAGAATTAATGGATTTTTTTTATTTTGAAATCCGAAATATCTTTCCATACATCAAACGTTATTTTTACTGTATACAATTGTCCTATGAAAATAAATATACATATATGAAAGTTTGAATGAGTTTTTGTGTGTACGAGTGTATATCCCATAGTCAAGTCAACTGTTATTAACGGATACATATTTGGTTTCGCTTTCATTTTTAATTCTCCTGAAAGCCGTTTTTCCGTTAAAAAAAAAACAAAAAAAAAAACATCAGAGTAAAATATCAAAAAGAAATTTCCAAAGGAACAAACGCACGTGGAATAATAAATATAAAAGTGGCTCATGATGCATTGTCGCCAACCAAGCGAATAGACGAGCTTAAAAGCGCGTGGAAGCAAATACATTTAGCATCCACAGTCATTCTTATGTTTTAGCGACAAAAGAAGCCTCTGCTTGTACATGACGCCCATTCCGGTAATTTCGACGAGAAGCCAATTAACAAAACTTAAATATGTATCCCATAATTACACACACAATCACACACACACACACACAAATATATATATATATATATATATATATATATATATATATATATATATATATATATATATATATATATATAAATTAAGTTATAAGGAACTTGGTAAACCGAATTGGTAAATCCAAAGAAGATGAAATCAGAGCTAATATGTAATGAAAAACAAATCACTTTAAGGTAGCATTACGATAATTTATTTCACCTAAATCCTTTTTTAAGGATTCAGGATCATCAGGTAAAACTTCCAACAGCGAATTGAGAGGAAAAATGGGATTAGAAATTACCAAAAAAATTACAATACCCACCAATTTCTAATCCCATTCTTCCTCTCAATTCGTTGTTGGAAGTTTTACCTGATGATCCTGAATCCTTAAAAAAGGATTTATGTGAAATAAATTATCGTAATGGTACCTTAAAGTGGTTTGTTTTTCATTACATATATATATATATATATATATATATATATATATATATATATATATATATATCGACAGAGAGAGAGAGAGAGAGAGAGAGAGAGAGAATTAATATAAGTACAAGTTTGGCACTTAGCTGATTGATGCAACCTTCAGTAGCCCGACTCGAGAGTTTCGTAAACGTGCTCGTCCGTCCACTCTTCAGTGGGTATCATAATTTCTGGAATGATGAGTTATCATTATTAACACTATTTATATTCGAAAATAGACATCGTCTTTGTTGCTTTTATCACAACATTTAGGCCTTCCTCAAATGTACATCAAACTCGATAACACATTGGGAATTCTGAACTGAAACCTTTATTTAATCTATATTTATCGACCGTTTCCACTGAGCGCAAATAAAAAAATGTATTCTGGTATTAAAACCTATTTTTACATTTTCATAATGTTTTGACCCCAATTTTGGGGTTAACTATTTACCCATACCTGGGACAGTAACAGATGCTATCACGCCGGGTCAGGATGGATCTAGGAACACCAGCAATTAAAAGGTGGTTCCACGCTCCTCAAAAACTCTTGATCAGAGTCCTTGCTGTTGGATGTAGCTTATCGTCCTACCCAGGACGGATTATGATGAGGAAAGATGGTTTGGCAAATTTGATAATGTATTAGAATGATAGGCAAACACTGATCTAGGGAATGAAATCACAACCACTATGTCTCCTAATTCACAAACTTAAAACATTAAAATCACGAGGCCATTTTCCCGTCGAAGAATTTGCTAGTCATCTTCGGTCATTAAACGTAACCGGTCTCCTGTTTAGTTTTGAAATTGCTGCTGTCTCTTACGCTTTTATCTTATGCTGCTGCAACTACTACCTGTTATGTTTTCATTGCTGCTGCTTTGAGGAATTACTGTCATTTGTCTCTCTTTATTATCGGAAATCATATTGTATTTATTTCTACGCTAGGCCCAACAAGGAGGTGCCGATTCTTTCAGACGATTAACTCTCTAGTATATATATATATATATATATATATATATATATATATATATATATATATATATATATATATATGAATGTGAAAATTTAAAAAAAAAAGAAAACAAAAACTTCATTACGTGTTTCACTTTCACTTGATAGGCTTCCTAAGGTAAGGTCAGAAAGAAATAGACCTGAGCGTGTTTAGATGGCGGCTACATGTGAGTGTACACGTGTATGCTTCAGTATTAGATTATTAATATTTTCTGCTAGGCAGACGTACCTCGGTTGAAATGAAATTATAAAATGTACGACGTTTGTTTTAAAGCCGTTATTTTGTTTAATTTTTATGTTAGTTATAAAGACGATCCAACTTTGGTTTGGTAAGATGTTGAAGTTCCAAGTACAACTTTTCTTGCTTTGCCTAATTTTTTTTTAAATTTTCTCACAGATATTCTGCATTGAATGTAAGTTAAATCGATCTCCATTTCTGTTAGAATGGTTTGAAAGCAAAAGATTCGTATACTTTTAGAATAAGTATATATTTGTCTTTGTGTTTTTTATGCGGACAGTATATATAGCAGTAGTCTATTGAATCCGAATAAACGTTGCTTAAACGAGACAAAGTAAGAAACTGTTTCCTTAGCTTGACTACGCGTTTCGCCCAATCTAGGTAGGCTTTCTCGGATCAAAATGAAATAAATCTGACTCGAGGAAGCCTATCTAACGAAGCCGAAACGCGTAGTCAACAAAACAGTTTTCCACGTCTAATTTATCAAACTTTTGTCCAGGTTATATATCCTATTGACATAGACCTACATACAGATATATCTTGTGATGTTAATCCTGTACCAGGGCCTAAAGACTGTCGAGTTGCCCAGTAAGATGTAGTTTATGGGTATACTTAGGGAAGATGACGGTTAACACTAGATATGAAGCGATTAAGAGTGTAGTCATCGGGAAAACACTCTATTGGGAGTCGGTTACAGGAAATGAGTTTTGTTCGAAACGATGTGTGTGGCATGGCACGTCTTAGCCCTGAATGTTACAACTTGTGGAACGAAAAAATGTAGCTCGTCTGAACACTCTCCATGGAAATAGCGATAGAGCAGTGGGAGACTTGCAACGTTTAGTCTCTAAGAAAGGGGTGATTTGGTGGAAACTAGTTAATCACCTGCTCTGGAAAATGAAAGATAGACATCTTCTGTTCATATATGACATTGGTACTCCATTTTGGACCTGATCTAACTATTATAAATGTAGAGGGTAGTAGAAGGCTTCAAGTAGTTACTGGAGATTTACAAGATTTTTTTTTCAGTATTTTTAACTAAGGTAAATGGGGATGATTTTAAGTAAAAATGGTGGGGGGTGGCGTGCAGATGAGCTTCTCAGTAAAAACATCTTCATCTTGAATTCTAAATGGCAAAATGTTTACTTGCTCAGGGTCACTGTCTCGCAGTATTGCCATTTGCTCATGTCTGGCAATACGCACATCAAAAATGCCCGTTTTTTTGGGTCATCCTGTATATCTTTGGCGAAGGTATACCCACATCTTTTCTCCCGAAAACGATTTTTATTTCCGCTGGGTTATTACAAGAAGCATAATATGTCAACGTTCTTCTTTGATTTCTGCCATGTGTTGGCGGAGAGGTTCGAAAATCAATGCTTTCTGAGACATCCAATCTTTTTTAACTCTTCGTAAGTTTTGACCTATTTTTCTCCCTATTTGTCTCTCTTTTGCCATCCTTTCTCAGTTAAGGGGCTAAATAGCAGGGAAGATTAGCTCTTTAGGCTTGGTTGGTAACCAGTCTAGTAGAACGAAATGCATAAAGACTGATAAAAGAGAACTGATAAACAGTGTGCCACTAGATCTTTACATTTTAATCCAGTCTCTGTAATGAATAAAGAGCAGGGCTCTACAAAGTTGAAATACTGATGCGTCTTTGGAATGAAACTACTGATCGAACCTAGCCTGAATCTATCATAAATATTTCGAATGTTTATTGAATAAATACCAAATACTTTAAATACCTTGTTTTATGGATCTGTTAGAACAAATTTAGCATCCGAGATAAAGAAATTGAACATCGAATAGGCTCTGCTTTGGGTAGTTTTGTCCAATAACACGAGACGGTACAGAACTAAAGCATTAAGTTAGGGACTCGAGTCATCTTCTTAAATAGCGTCATCACATATATCTGGACGTCATACATGCCTCCCAACCCGTTCAGAAACTATGTTTAAACTAGAATCTGCATTAAAAACAAACTTTTTTTCAGGTCTATGATTAAAAATGACGTTAAATGAATGAATCCTTAATCAGACCCTATAGTGAAGCGCTACATAAACTCAAGCAAAGAAGTTGAACAATTACCAAAACCATATCACTTGTAGCCTTCCAAAACCAATAAATAAAACCGGTGACGGTTGTAACTGGGGCGGGGGAAACAATGATTTATGTCGACCTTTCCAAACTACCTTTAAAAAAGACGTCAGGCAGATAACTCCCAATAATACTAAAAAGAGCCATAACAGTTATCTGGAGAAGTCTATTTTCCTGGAAAAACCTGTTCTAAGAGAAAAAAATAAAAAAAATTCTAACCGGCACTAACGCTAAGTGTTCGCACAAAGAACAACGAACGTCTTATTTATAGAAAGAGCTACATCCAATTTGTTTTTTGCATAGATAAATTAAAATTGAATATGATTTTCTCGAATTCTCCATTTCTAATAATATATTATGAAATGGATTAAGTCCGAAAATTATTTAATATATTTTCTGTTTATTTGTTATTATAATAGATACAATTTATTTAAGTAAATGCTAATGTAAACATTCTTATAACATAATACCGGCATATATGTCCGAGAAATTTCGTAGAAAATATGCGTTCTCCGAGAGGAATCTATAACAGTGTTTATTTAAAAAACAGAGGATTTAATGTACGTTTCGTGTGCACATATGATCGTTTGGAAAATATCGTCAAAGATTGATTGTTTATAAACAGTAATAATGAACTTTGCTAACCAGACGCTTCTCTGTAGCTGTAAAGTGTAGCACGTTAAATCAATTGACGGTTCTCTATAGAACACAGGTTCAATTGCTGTCGGTGAAGGAATATTGTCTATGAATTTTCACGAACATTCAGTCCAGTAAATGTAATTAATACTGTTTGTTAAAAAAATATGGATCATTTACTTAAATAAACTGTATCTGTAGAAATAACATATAAACAGAAAATATATTTTTTAATAATCTAAACTCCAGAAATCGATTTGTATAGTTGAACATTATTATTGATACGTTCCTTGTTAAACACCAATGAAAGCGTGAGTTAACGTCTGTTCCAGCTGTAGACCCTGATCCATTCTGTAGGAATTGTCCAATTTAATTATTTACAATCAATATAAAGTTCTTTCCCCTAAGGAAAAATATTGGGTGATTTTCACTTGTCTTTGCATCAAAACGCGCATTCTATTTTCGGTAATTCATCTGTTAATATAAGAATTATCGTTTCTCCGCTTCGGGCATTCGTCATCGCTGCAATTTTGAAGATCTTTTCATTAAGTCAGCGACGAATTAATTTTATTTCTATTGAACATAAGATTAATTTATTCAAACTATTTTGAAACAACAAAAAGAAAAGAACAAATTAATTCATTAAAAGAGAAATCTCGGAGTTTGGAATCAAGTCAGTATGCGTCATCAATGAGCGATTTATTTCTGACAGTCTTTAGAAAAGCTTGCTCGTTGCAATTTATAAACGAAGCTAATAGCTAAACATTCTGCTTCATTTCCAAGAGAAATAAATGTTTGTTATATTAAAATAAATGAAAAAAACAATCCATTGATGGCAAGATAAGTTTTCCAGATTAGGAATCTTGCATAAAATTCTGATAGAGAAACAACTACTTACATATTGAAGTAATTATTTTCTTTTCTTTCCTTTTATCCTATTTGTTCTGTCCATTTCAATGTCAGCTTCGCCTCATCCATTTTTATGTATAAACACTGCGCACATTCAAACAAGATAATGTAGAGGATAAATATATTGGAAATCTATTCTTGGACATATTTCCACTAGAATTGGCGTATACATAGATGCCTGTATACAAATGTGGAGAATGTTAATCTAAAAATAAAGAATGCTGAATAGTTCTCTTTTCCACTTAATATCAAAAATTAGTATTAAAACTAATAGGCAATCATAATTTTCTGTAACTCCCAAGATGTGGCCATCATTGTTTTTTAAAACGTCTAAACTTGTGTAGATTTAATCAGTTATTGCCCCATTACCATCACAACTATTTGTTTATACAGGTTTCTTAAGTAGTTTACTTGATGTTTTCCCCTGCCTATCATTCCAGTACATTGATCATCAAATTTGCCAAACCATCTTTCCTCATCATAATCCGTCCTGGGTATGACGATAAACTACATCCACGTCATGGGTAAGACGATAAACTACATCCAACAGCGAGGCCTCTGATCAAGAGGTTGTGAGGAGCGTGGAGCCACCTCTTAATTTCTGGTGTTCCTAGGTCCATCCTGATCCGGCGTGATAGCATCTGTTACGGTCCCAGGTATCGGTAAATAGTTAACTGTAAAATTGAGGTCAAAACACCATGAAAATGTAAAAATAGGTTTTGATCCCAGAATATTTTTTAAAAAACTGGTACCAGCAATAAATTCTTTGAAAAAAAATTATTACCAACAATACAATTTTGAAAAAAAAAAAAAATTACCAGCAATACTTTTTTTGAAAAAAAAAATTGCCTGCAATATAAATTTTGTCGGCAATAACAATTTTGTCGGCAATAAATAAGCCATTGTAATTAATATACCGTAACCCGCGCAAAGAAAAACTAACCAAACCAAACCAAACCAAACCAAACCTCATCATAAGTCTGAGAAATGTCACCTTTTCTGATTCAATATACGTTTTCAGTTTTAGCTATTTCCCCACAAATATTAGCATATTTTTTCCATTTATTGTGTCTGAAACACCTGTTCTGCGATCCATATACACACATAAGCATGTTATGGGGGTTACTTGCTGTTTTCTTCTGCCTATCTTAGCCTTCAACATGTACTGGGAGTATCCGATTCTCTAAACTGTCTTTCCTTATTATGTTTCTCGGAAATATTACTTGCCACTTTCGTATATTATACCATGACCCATTTTGTTCTTATTTTCCTAAAGACTTTTGCGTGAAAATATAAAAGCTGACAAACTATCTTCTTATGTGACGTGTCCCTTATAAACATGGGGTGGGGGGCTTTGTCTCTCAACAACATTCATACAATTAGAGCTCTAAGTAATATTTGTCTTTTCACGACCACCGCTGCTTGTTCATTTAGACCAGATTTTCATATAGTTTACTCGCAGTTTCTCTATATCTGTCATAAATTTTACTATGTCCTGTGAGTCTTAAATTTTCCAAACCAACTTTTCTCTTTGGGTGCCCAAGAAATTTCAACTGCTGCTTTTTGATCCTGAAAAACAAAAACAAAATAAAAACAATGTCACATTTGTTTTCATTTTAGTTAAATTTCTTCGATGCTCACATTTTCAGTCTATGGTATTTTCAGCTTCCTTCTATAGAAACATAAATCTGTTGGCTCATGCTTCCTCGTCATCTGTGAAAAAAATGTCCAGTATTCACTTTCATATCGGGTGATTGATATTACATTACATTTCAGAATTCCTTCCTTGTTTCGAACGAAAGATTTCGGTACGTAAATATTTATCATTGGAAGATCGTCTTTCTCTATTCTAGTTTACCTTCGCATTTTCACATCATATTTCCATTTACACACACAAACACACGCACACACGCACGCACATACACAGAGGTATATATTTATATATAAGCTTCATCAGAGAAGGAGATATGGAGAGAGGAGAAATTCGGATATTTTTTTATTTTTTGTGATGTATGATTTTCATTGGTTAAGTAGGCTACACGTGAATCTGACCTTTTAAGTAGCATTAGTATAATTTATGGCGTTTCGAACCGAAGAAAAGATGACGCGAAGAACCACCAACAATAATAAATGCTACTACTACTACTACTACTACTACACACACACACACACGCGCACACACACGCACACACACAGAGGTATATATTTATATATAAGCTTCATCAGAGGAGATATGGAGAGAGGAGAAATTCGGATATTTTTTTAATTTTTTGTGCGGTTTGATTTTCATTGGTTAAGTAGGCTTCACGTGAATTTGACTTTTTAAGCAGCATTTGTATAATTTATGGCGTCTCGAACCCAAGATGACGCGAAGAACCACCAAGCATAATAATGTCTACTATTACTACTACTACTACTACTACTACACACATACACACACTTATTAATATAATTTATCATGCGAATCTCACATAGACAAACTAGAATTATGATACACTTACATACATAAAGCAATATTTTCATTTTTTTAGTTAGGCTTCGTATCTGTTTCTTCTTGCAGCTTTGAAAACGTGTCGTCGCTTCTTGAATTCGTAACGCTATAAATTTACTAACTTTGCTTAACACGTCAAATGTCCATGAAGCCTGTTTAATCCATGAAAATCAAATAACGAAAAAACAAATAAAAATTTCTTATTTTCCATATCTCATTCACTGATGAATGTTTAATATAAGTGAAACATATCAGATTGACAAACGCTTCCTATCAGTTCTTTATCTAAAGCACACACACACACACACACACACACACACACACACACACACACACACACACACATATATATATATATATATATATATATATATATATATATATTTTGTTGTATGGATATGAGTTTGTGACCCTGGGTTTTACGCTTTTGCGATCATCAAACTTGTCTGATGATCATGAGGTTTAGCCGATAATCGCAAAAGTGTGAAAGCCAGGGCCACAAATTCATATCCGTACAATGTTAGCTCCATCAGTGTTATTGAGCACTTTCCCACTTTCCATGGCGCATATCAAATAAAAAATATAAAAATAAAAATACATATAAAATAAAGTAGATATGTAAAATACATTGTGTTCTTCTATTCGTAACCGTTATTTAATAGATACGCATACTTGTGGAAAGACTCCGCATTTTTTTAATAGTACAAATGTTGTATACCACATCGCGCATTTGAAAGACATAATGAAGAAAATACACTGTCCTGCCTCAGTCAAGGGCGTCTACTCAAACATTGACGGAAAGAAAATGACGAAAAATCTAAATGTCTCAGCATATACAGAGGAGAGTTGCAAAAAAATGTAACATGTCAAATATTTTAGGCCTATTTTCTAGTCATAAAGCTTATATGTGAAATCCAGGAACACTGTCATATATATATATATATATATATATATATATATATATATATATATATATATATATATATATATATATATATGTGTGTGTGTGTGCCCGCGCGTGTGTGTGTATATATGTATGTATGTATGCATATATATATATATATATATATATATATACATATATATGTGTGTGTGTATATATATATATATGTATGTATATATATATATATACATTGATTCTATGCGTTTCCGATAGACATAAGTGTCTTGCGTATTTGGCGTCGTAGATAAGAAGTTGTGCTGCTGTTTATGTTTTCTTTATTTTTTTTTATCCCCATTCAGATATATAAACATATTTACAGAAGAGAAGACTCACCCGCGTACATAATGTCTCTGTGTTATATATATATATATATATATATATATATATATATATATATAGATAGATAGATAGATAGATATGAAAAGTACGAAATTTGTCATTCATGTATTTAGTCAATATATAAGTATATATATATTTGTATATATATATATATATGCATAGACAGAGATTTGTAGACACGTTTATATAACAGATGTGTACACACACACAGATATATATATAAATATATATATATATATATATATATATATATATATATATATATATATATATATATATAGATAGATAGATAGATAGATAGATATGAAAGGTACGAAATTTGTCATTCATGCATTTAGTCAATATATAAGTATATATATATATATATATATATATATATATATATATATATATATATATATGTATATGTATATGCATAGACAGATAGAGATTTGTAGACACGTTTATATAACAGATGTGTACACACACACACAAATATATATATATATATATATATATATATATATATATATATATATATATATATATATATATATATATATATAGGCCGTACATATTTAAATACACATGTTAGTGTTACATAGTTTGTTTTTATCATTTGTTATGAACTACTTTATTTTCCCATCAACATCACGACAGTTAATGTATATTTAAGTAGTTTAATGTATATTTACCTATATTCTGTTTCTTCTTTTTTTTTTCTTGTCCACTTTCGTATCGATACATTTAATAATTTATCGATCGACCGGATCGACGCGTAGTCGACAAGTTGTATTTAGCTCATATCTTTCGACAAATTTTTCAGCAGAATTTCTGCAATGTTGTGACTCTTTTCTTTCCTACATATTTACCATTAATAGCTAAGTCCAACACTAAGTGAAAAGAGACAGCTAGATAGATCGTGTTGCTTTCGTCTCCCTCCAATAGCGGGCACAACTAAAAGCGTATAAGCTAATGACAAAATGAAAAGCAAAACGTCTCTTCAGTTCTCCGTTTCGATTCGAGAAGTCCCATCTTCAGATCCCAAACTGCTTTTTCGAGGTACAAATATAAATTTGAAAATAAAACATATTTTTATAAAAGATTACACACAATAAATTAATCGTTCATTGAAACAGTGCTGGCCATAAATTCGATTTTAAAATTTCGATTTACGTAAAAGCGAAAGGAATTTATTAAGTTTAAATTAAATTGAAATATTAATTTTCGTGTCATTTATGGTAAATCTATGCGCAGAATCATATAACCTATGTTCTTATCTCGCCAAACTACCGCTGATACAATGTATTCGTTTGTTAGTTAAATTGGTTCTTTTTTATCTTCAAATATATTTTACTTATTTATTAATAGTTCTGATGCATTATTCAATATTCTGATGCATTCATTGTTTACGACTTCCTGCCAACGATCCCTTTTAACTGTTCAATGTATCGACAATAGAAATCATTAGATTTTGAATCGAAAAGTTCATCATGTCACGTTTTAAGCTCCACGAAGTTGTTGAACAAATTGTTTATAATCGACCGAAAAAGGTGGTTATATAAAGGGGTTATAACAAGAGAATATGATAGGTGTGATATAAATTTCCAATTGAGTTTTTATTGCATGTTTGATTATGGCAGCGACTTTATGGCTGAGCATTGTCCTTTTTTAACTGTATCACTGACCACCTCTTTTCAGCTGAATTGTGTCTCTGCACCTGTTCATTTGTTCAACTTACATCTTAGCATTGGCCGTTTGATTGTTCGGAAACATTTCATCAAGCTACCGGAATATCACCCACAGCTTTGCTAGCTTTTTGATATTGGTGAGAAACAAAGCTAAGATATCGAACTTACTCATCCTTGTCTACTTGGCCTTCCGTCTCAAAAGTGTGTCTAATCTTAAATAATGTCTGACAACAGTTTCACTGGATGGTCAGAGTTGCTAAGAAGTATAAAATGCTACGAAAGGTTATTTTTCGAGATAATTCGCAGAACAACAGATTTAAACGAACGAATATATGTAGAAACCTAAGAAGACAATAACATCTAAAGATATCAAACTGCAAAATTCAAATTAAACTGAGCATCTCTGTATCTTTAACGTTTCGATTTAATCTATAGTCGATATTTCTTCCATTTCTTCACGAGTTTCACTTTTTTATTTGTTTAATGTGTTATACCGAACCATACCTATTCTATTGTTAATAGCCTCTCCCACATATAAGTAGTAGTAGTAGTAGCAGTCGCCAGTGAACTCAGTGGAGTTGGTCGAGTCAGTCGATGTTGGACATTAAAGTATCAACCACCACAACTAGATTGCTGCGTCATTAACTATTATTTCAAGTTCTTAACGTTTTGTACGTCGAACCCTTTTTAGGACCGACTTAGTACAAATACAAGCCTCCACTGTGAAAACTACTCTACATCATAATGGCATATCAAATCCTTATGGGTCATTCACTGCCGAAATTTATTTTCCTTGGGCGCATTCGTAATTTCTTTTAAAAAAAAATGTATTGCTGGTAACATTTAACGAAAAAAAAAAAAAAACACTACAAAACCGATTGCTGTTAATTTCCATATGATGAAAATATATAGCAGACACCTTCACTATAAAAATGTATTTCTATACTTTTATAATATTATGGCACCAGTTTGGGGAGTTCAGTATGCCCACAACTGCAACCCTAACACGTTTTCTCACCCCGGAACAGGATGGAGTTGGAAACAATAGGAATTAAGATGCGATTACATATTCTTCAAAACTTCCCGATCAGAGGCCCTGCTGCTGGATGTAGTTTATCGTCATACCAAGGTCGCCGACATTTATGGTATTTTATACACGACAATTATACACATTATTTACATTATTCGGACTATGAGCAAAATAAAGGGCCGGAGCGTACAACGGCCGAAACGTTGTAATAAATATGGCGACAAAGATGAGGACAATGGTCCGAATAATGTAAATAATGTACAATAATGCCTCATCTCAGAAATATAGACACATAAAATTATACTTGATATATAACCGTTATCAGGCTGAAGAAGTGAGATTTCAGAACGAATAGTACGATGATTAAGTTGATGATCACGAGAATTCACATTTCTGTATATTTTCTTCTTGCTTCCGCCGGTAAAGAAGATATATTTTCACATTAGTTTTTGCGTTAAGTTTCTTAATTTGAACATTACGAATGATCCAAAATTCACAATATCCAGTGTCAAATCCTTGTTATAAATTGTGATAATAGTTAGACTTTTTAACTGATAGGAAAAGACAGAAAGTAGATGTGATTTGTCATATGTCTGCTTTAGGTGCTACACGATTGCTTTAGAAACACAATTATTAGGTTGGTCCAAAAATAATGACGTAATAATGTCGTTTTTTGACGTTAAAATTACGTAAAAAACGACATTATTACGTCATTATTTTTGCACCAACCTAATACCTCTCTTGACTGATTGCAAACGCAAGACTAGACAACCGAGTATACATCTATATACACCCATATATAAGGGGGTTGTCCATGAAGTATATTTCAGAGGTACAGTGGAGTAATGGATAGCGACTCGGATTGAGAAATCGAAGAGCCGAGTTCGAATTCCAGTCGAATCCATAAATTCACTGACGTGCAAATCCCTTGAGAACAGTATGAATCCGTTTCTTCTTCCTCCCAGCTATAGCCACTCGTCTACCGCAGAAAGAAATAGCAACCTACTGCTTCGTCAGTCACGTATCGAAAGATACATAATCATCTATCAAGCATGGCACATAACTGACTGACATTTCTATACTTATAAAATCAAGCTACTATCATTTATTATCACCGAACCTGAGACATTTTGCTTCACAATGACAATTAGCAGTCTTCACTAGGCTCCATGCTTTGTATGTCTTCTGGCATTCAAGTTCACACCAAAAGTCAAGTGGAAACCATACATAAAATTTTATTCTAAATATTAGATTCATTGACTGATTTTTTCGTTTTATCTACATTTTACAGGTTATTTAAAGCCAGAAAATATTTTTAGATTATAAGAGTTTCTTGCAAATAATAATTTACTTATGCACCTCCTACTTATTAACCCATAGCTGACGGGAGAATATGAGCATTCATAGCTTTCCCAATGGTATTTGCGCGTAACTGAATATAACGAACGCGTTTGGAATTGGAAATCAGCTCTCTGACTTCCAATTTTTTCATTATTAGGTTGGTGCAAAAATAATGTCGTTTTCTTAAATAGTAACATATGTGAGAAAACGACATTATTTTTGCACCAACCTAATATATCACCAGAACATCGAAGTTTCCCAAGTGATCACCCAGCTAGGTACAGATCAGGTTCCGCGTTGCTTAACTTTGTTGATCGTACGAGAACCGGTTTTTAACATGACATGGTCTTAAGACAAAATATTCTGGAAGAATGGTTCGATCACTTTAGGGAGTATCTTACTCGTTTTCCCATGAGTTAGGTTTACATGAGAACGATTAGTCCGAAAATGGAGTATCACTGTTATGTCTGTGCTGGAGTGTTCAAAATAATTTACTCGATTTTTAACGTATGTCTTCTTTTCCACTCGGCAGCCTTTTTTCTAAGCCCATCGTTGGAATTTCCATATTTCCAATATTCCAATTGTTAGGAGAAAGTTCCACTTAGCTTATCCCCGAGAACTACCTCTCTGTGGAATCAACTACTGCGTGTGTTCTACACTAAAATCTGAACCTCGCCATAGCAAGGGCCAATCCATACCTATCCTTCATATTGTGATATTCTCCATTTCATTCAACTTCCTATTACATTCATGTTCCACATATTATAAATATATACTGTGAATGGCTTTCGATCTTCTACTGATTCAACTTTACTAAAAGAAGAAGACAACGTTCTCCTTTTAAGTGCCGTGTCCCTTCAGGGCGTATGCGATCATGGCCCTCCACCAGCTCCCGCCCCTCGTAGCTCTTAATAAGTTTTATTTTTTTTGTTATTTCTCGCAGATCCTGTTCCGTCCTCTACTTGCACCAGACAATTAAGTATGCTTTCCACATTCAATCTTTCCCTCTATCCGCCCTGTGAGCTTCATATTTTCCAAAACCTTCTTTCTCATGACATGTCCCAGGCATTTCAGATTCCTCTTCCTGATATTAAATATAAGTTAACTCTTTGTTTTCATTCTCTTCAAAACATCGTATTTAATCACATGTTCGGCCCATGGTATCCTTAGCATCCTTCTGTAGAACCATATTTCTGTTACTTCGAGTCGTTTTTTCAGCTTTGAGATTATCATTTGCTTCGATACTGGAGGACAGATATCACGTAGCAGTTCAATACTCTTTTCTTTGTTGCCAACGAAATTTTCCTGTCTCGTAATACTCTGCATAGCTTTTGATATGCGTCTTTGACCATCGCAATAGGTCTTCGAATCTCAGTATCGCCTTTTCCGTCCTCTTTCAGAACATTTCCCAAATATTTAAATTACTGTATCTGCTTGATTTTAGTGTCCCCGACCTGTAATTTGCATTTTGGGCTCATCTTTTTGTTGATGACCATGCATTTTGTCTTCTTGTTCTTTTTTCTTGGTCCCTTCTTCTCGCTCTCTTTCGCTACCTTCTGTAGGAGGATTTGTAGCTTCCTTTCCGTGTTTGTAGCTGTGTCATCTGCATATCTTATGTTGTTAGGATTGTGGCAGCCAATGATGCATCATGGTAGGATTTCCAGTTCTCTCCGCATTGCCTCGCCGTAGAGGTTGAATAAATCCGGTGAGAAGACACATCTTTGCCTTACGCCACTTTCTATTTTTGTATATCTGCTGAACTCATTTTCTATCCGCATGCAGGCGTATTTCTCCCAGTAGAGAATTTTTATTAATCTGATGTCTTTCACGAATATGTTGCAGAATAAACGGCTTGAACGCGAATCTCCGAGTTTATTTTGATTGACAACATACGTTACGCTACAGCACACATTTATAAATATTTATGAAATAACATGCAAAATAGATGTTAAAAGAATATCAATATGAGAAGTTCGTGCGACGACTTTCTGTTAAGAGAGTTTTTACTTTTGCCAAATAAAAATAAATAAGCATTTGCTTTTTTTCTGGATCGTTCCTTTTGTTTTCCGCCAATAAAAGAAGCAAAAATGTGTTGTTCTTTTTTTGAAATGTTGAAACGTTTCACAAATAAAAAACGTGTTATGGGATTTATAAGAGCTTTAGATAGTGAATTATAAAATATTTATGCCTATTCCGTCTTCGGGCGCCCAAATTCTGGCAGAACTGACAATCCATTTTATTTATTTATTTGTTTTTTTTTTTTTTGTCCATTGTAAAAATTGATAACGTGGGGATCTTGACTTGGTTTTCGTTTCGCTGAAATAAAGAAAAAAATAAAAATAAAGCGATATCAAACAACAATTTGAATTCCTGTCTCTTTGAAAACAAGGCGTTGATAGGAATATCCATCCTAAGAATAAAAACAAGAAAAAATATATTGTTCTCGTGGAAATTTTTATTAGCGTTCCTTTCATGACAAAAAATAATTTCTGCCCAGTGGAGTACGATAATAATAATAATAATAATAATAATAATAATAATAATAATAATAATAAGGACCTGCAAAAGGAAATAACAAAAATGCGAAAACTTAAATCTACAATTATCCCTATTCTGATAGGGGCAATAGGGTATAATAAAGAAGGTTACTGAAAATCATGTGAGTAAAATTCCTGGACACATCGGCATCACAGAGCTACAAAAGATTGCTTTGTGCAAAATTGCACATGTCATCCGCAAAACCCTCTCCGCCTAAACGAAACATCAAATATACATAGGCAACTCACCTGCAGTGCCTTTCATGCTCATAGATCACGATCGAGACTTTGTAAGTAGACACTTAAAATTAATCACAAATAATAATAATAATAATAATAATAATAATAATAATAATAAATAAAAATATATAAATATATTTATGTACGTAAAATGTATTATTTACTTATTTATACATAAAAAAGGAAGCAAAAACAAATACAACCGACCAAATACTGAAACAATGGTAATATAAACCGCTTCATGGCCAATACTCTGCCCGCACTAAACAAGCTGATATAGACAAGTTCCGTACACATCAGTGGCTGTGTAGTGCCGCGTTAAAAGCTGAAACTGAAGTTTTTATCCTTGCTGCACAGGATAAGTGTTTGTTAAATAGAAATTACCAAGTACACATACTAAAATATTGTAATAGTCCAAAATGCAGGTTCTGTGATCAATATCCAGAAACAACTGTCCATCTTGTATCAGGTTTTACGGTATTGGCACCAACTGAATATAAAAACCGGCATGACAGAGTTGGCTAATATCTGCACTAGAAAATCTGCAACTTCTACGTGAAGGAAACTGAAATAAAGTGGTATGAACACCACCCGGATCCGGCTACGGAGATAGGGCCTGTTACAATTTTACGGGACTACAAAGCTAACCGCCCATGTTATTGACATTAGAGAGCTCAAACAAAAAAGTGACTCCTTATTGATATGGATGTCCCTGCGGACTACAAGGGGTCTTTGAAGATCTTCAAAAACCTATCAAATACAAAGACCTTGAAATCGAAATATAAAAAATGTGGCACGTGGGAATCCCTGTTGTAGTTGGAGCGCTCGGATTGGTTGTAAAAGATTTTAGAAGACTAATTGAAATGATTTCTGGAGGCCCATGCCTTAAAGAAATACAAAAAAAATGTTCTGACGAGTACAGCTAACAACTTACGAACGGCTTTATCGATGTAAAATATATATATATTTTTGTTTTTTCAGTGCAAAATGTAATGAAGACATTTTTTAAACTTGAGTCTCTGGGCGGAACACAGAAAGAAAGGTGTACACACCAGAAATCAAAGAAAATAATAATAATAATAATAATTTAAGTATTATTTTAAAATAACAGGAAGCATAAATAAAAATTAAAGGCAAAGCTGAAATTCTTGAAAAATCATTGAACACAGGAAAATTTATTTCAACAAAAGAAAAAATATAATCATAATAATGAAATAAAGAGAAAGAAGGTATGCCAGAAAATGACATTTGAGTATCTATCTCTCTCTCTCTCTCTCTATATATATATATATATATATATATATATATATATATATATAAAATTAAAAAAATATTGATAAAAAAATCCAAATGTTGGTTGATTTTTTTCTTTAGTTTTACCCGGAATTAAAGCAACCATACCAAGTTTTGAACGGCTAATATTCAAACATAATAGACATTAACAATATATATATATATATATATATATATATATATATGCAAGTGTGTGTGTTAATGCATTTTTTAGTTCAGTTTCTACGTGTTATCAACGCTTTGCAGGTTATTTAATGATTTTTATCACTTTAAACATTGTTTTTAGTGGATATTGATATTAGAGTGAACGCCCTACTTATATATTAACGATTATATTTGTTTATTCTCATCCATCGGCCTGAATATTTGATACTCAGGCCAGTAGACAAGGGTCTGATGGTTAAATTATCACCATTTTATATTTTACTTTTGCGCATGCGCGTGGTTTGTTTTTAATTTTTTCTACTGCACAATATAGTAGGCTCAGTTCGGCACCATCTGTGAAAAAAAAAGTGCACTATAACGCAATTCCCTCCGCTAGAAATTTGGAAACGTCTTTCTGTACTGCTTGTCATTCGCACCGGAAACTCTGATACGAACATTTCAGAGTGTTCAAGCGTCAATCTGAGGACAGTGGCGTGGATTCGATAAAAGTTGGATGATTACGAATGTTTGGAGTGATCACTAGTGATGGCGACGTTATGCCTCCATTCATTTTCCCACAGAACCCCAGACTCAACAAGCGAACATCAAGTGCTTTCAGGAGGTAGTGCTGCACCATGTCACACAAACAGGGGAACACAGTCATGGCTGTCAGACAATTTCTCAGACCACTTCACTCCATCCATTTGGCCACCGACCTCCTAAGACAGTAACCCCGTTAATTGTTATGTGTGGAGCGCAGTTGAACGAGAAACCAACAAAACTTCTTGTAGCACCAAAGACGAACGGAAGGCAAAAATTATGGCAGCATTCTCCAACTTAAGTAAAGAGACCATCCAGAAGATTCCGATATCGTCTGAAGGATGAGGTTGAAGCCAACGACGATTTTATTGAATAAATTTACTCTTTAGTATTTTAAGATATGTAATTTTGGTAAATATGTCTGTCGCACCGTTAAACCCACATGCATGGCCTTGCTGTTTACGTCAAGGACCATCTCCCACTGGCTACAGATTTGGATAGGGTTTGGCATGCCCGCCTTGTTTGCAAGCTCCAGGCTTATGGTATTACAGGTCGATTGTTTGATTTAATACAATCATTTCTGTCAAAACGTGAATTGAAGGTCGTTCTCAACGGATTCTCCTCCAGCTGCTATCCCACGAACGCAGGTGTTCCCCAAGGCTCCATCCTAGACCCTACTCTGTTCATTAATTTCATCAACGATCTTCCTGACGCCATTGATTCCCAGGTGGTCTTCTGTGCGGACGACACTACAATTTACTCCTGCCTCAAAAACAAATCTAGTGGCGTTTGCAAAACTAACCTGGCCGTTTGTCTCGAAACGAACCGCAAATTGGTTGTGAACTGGGGCCGTAATTTGCTGGTTAGCTTTAACGCAACCAAAACAAAACAGCTCTCTATTAATCACGAAAGAGCTCCTTCCCTGCCACCCCCCCCCCATTAGAATGTCTGACGCTCAACATCCCGAGAGCACCTCTCTGCGACTGTTCGGCCTAACGTTGTTTACTCACCTGAGATGGAACAAATGCATCGAGTCAATTGCTTCGTCTACCGCAAGGAATGTTGGTTCCCTCTGCCGCGCCAGGAATTTCTTTCTCTCGGGAATCGATCCTTCAAATCTACAAATCAACCATTCGTCTTTGCATGGAGTATTGCTGCCATATATGGTCTGGAGCCCCTTCTGTTTGCCTCGGGGTTCTTAAAGTCCAGAGACGGATATGCAAAATAATTGGCCCTGATCTGGCATCTCATCTGCAGTCACTCTCTCACAGACGTGCCGTCGCTTCTCTGTGTCTTTTTTATAAATACTTTCATGGTAATCTTCTTCGATGAGCTGCTTTCGCTGGTTCAAAGATTTCAAGCGTCCTATGAGGCTGGCATCCCGCTCTCACCCTTTCACTGTTGAAACGGTTAAATATAGCCACTTCTTCTACTTCAATAGCTTCATGTCTCGGACCACTCGCCTATGGAACTCCCTTCCTTACTCCTGTTTCCTTGATAGCTTTAATCTCTAACTATTCAAATGTAATGTCAATCGACATCTCCAGTTGCCTTGATCTATCCACTATCCTTCTCCTCATCCTCTCCTCTGTCGTTCCTATCTGCTTTCGCCCAAATCCTCTGTAACCCCTTGTGTGCTAGTTGTATGGGTAAATAGCAGGACAGACCAGGTCATATAGCCTTCGGTGGTGAACCGTCTACGAAAAGGACAACTCTGAATTCAAAATATGCGAAGGTTCGTTTGGGGACCCTATGGCATAATCTGCATCAATTCTCTATTCTGCTCTTACAAAACATGTGATTGGGTTTACCCAAACTTTGCCATTATAATCAAATGATATGCGCATGTAATCAGTCTGGTGGAGCTTAGAACAGAGATGTTTGAATCTCATATGTCGAAGACGACGGGAGTATCTAGCACACACACACACACACACACGCACAGACACACACACAGACGCACAGACAGACAGACAGATACACACACACACACACAAACACACACAAACACACACATATATATATATATATATATATATATATATATATATATATATATATATATATCAAGAAGGAAATCTTAAATATCCATTTTGGTTATAATTTATTTCGTGAATATTTCTATATTCATCTTTTCAGACCGAAAGTTCTTAAAAAAAATTTATGTAGTGGTTTTACAGTGGAGGCTTGTATTTGTACTAAGTCGGTCCTAAAATAGGTTCGACGTACAAAACGTTAGGAACTTGATATAATAGGTAATGACGCAGTAATCTAGTTGTGGTGGCTGATAATTTAATATCCAACTAACGGTCGTCCTACATCGACTGACTGGCCAAATCACTGAGTGACTCCACTGCCCACTGACTCGTTACTCTTACTACTCCTACTTATTATAGGTGGGAGATTCTATTAACTATAGAATAGGTGTGTTCCACTATAAAAATGGAGAAAATTAATCCCGGCTAATACACTAGATTAAAAGGAGGAAGCGAAAACAAGGGAGAGGAGAAGAAAGAGGGAAAGGAAGAAAGAAAAATAACAGCTCCTCGAACATAAAATTCTTTTTTAAACGTGAAATAGAGAGATATGTAGCGAGATAGAAAGAGAGTGTGTTTGTATGTGCGTGTGTGTATGTATGTGTGCCTGTGTGCATGTGCCTCTGTGTGTGTGTGTGTGTGTGTGTGTGTGTGTGTGTGTGTGTGTGTGTGTGTGTGTGCAAATGAAGGGAAAAGGACGATGTAAGAAATGAAGTGATAGTAGTAAAACTATAATATGATGAGCTGGCCAAGAATTATTTCCTCAAAAGTTTGTACCTCGGGTGACATGGTGGGGTCAGATTTTAAAGAAATACAGTAACTTGACCGATATGACCTGTTATTTTAAGTAGGACATATCAACACAATTAAAAATTAGTTAGTCTCATAAAGATAATAATAATAATAATAATAATAATAATAATAATAATAATAATAATAATAATAATAAATGTATTATTTAAAATATGTCAATTAAATTACAATGAGTTTTAATAAAGAATCATAAAATATAAAAATAAATATTTATATAAATAATAATACTAAAGATGTTAATTTAGAATTATATATATATATATATATATATATATATATATGATGTATACATCCGCAAGAGAGTCATATATCTAACTACATATAAAAAACAGAAAAGCGCATGATAATCAATATAAGCATAAACGCACGCGCACACACACACACACACACACACACATACATATATATATATATATATATATAGATAGATAGATAGATAGATAGATAGATAGATAGATAGATAGATAGATATAAATACATGTAGTCACATATGTGACGGCACCCATATAAAAGAATCAACCCTTCAAGTGTATATCCCCTTAAACACTTTTGGGATATACACTCGAAATGTTGACTGAAATGCTTACTGCTATATCACGTTGAAACACTCGTTCCTATACGATCAGCGAAGTTAACCAATGTCGGGTTTGATCAGTATCTAAATGGCTTACCGCTTGTGAACTTGGATTTGCGGATAATGTAATGGATAATGCCTCGGAGTGACGAGTTCCAATTCCCTTTGGGTTTCTTATACACATTGACACGTAAAATCGCGCCCATCGCAGATTTAAAAAAAAAAAAAAAAGATCGGGAATTCTAAGATTAGTCTGAAAGTTTCTGCGAAAATGTCATATCGCAACGTTGTACAATTCTGTGGCGTAACGGACGGAATCTACATTGCAAGAAGGTGACCAAAGGCGAAGGCTAATTTCAGCCAATTTAAGTTCTTAATATTCGGTTTTCCCGCTGGAGGAATGAAAAATTCGTTTTCAACAATAATTGCATGCATACATCTGTCCAGAAAGCTGGAATTCCCCAATTTCCACGTCTTATAGAAGACAGATTTTCTGTAGGCGAGCCTAGGAAAGCTAAAAATCAATAAACAATGAGCATTTCAAATGAGCTGGTTAAATATCGAGAATGCTCGCGGGTCAGTGATGCGCCCATGATCGAAAAGGTAGCAGTTATTCCGGATTAGATAAAACGCTAAGAGTCTCATATCTAAATAAAAATCCTATCAGTGAACACGCACTGATCGATAATCTAATAGTTAATCCGGATTAGAAAAAAGCGCTAGAATGTCTTTTCTCAACATAACCACACACACACACACACACACACACACACACACACACACACACACACACACACACACACACACACAGAGTAAAATTTTCACAGTAAATACAGTAAATTCGACCTTGCTAAGGGAACGCTCCTCTGTAGCCAAATCGGTTAAGGTACGTCAGGCTAAAAGACGGTTCCGTATACAGGTTGGAATTCTGTCGGGGGACGAATATTTTCAGCGAAAACTTCTCGGACATTCAGGCCGGTAAATGTTGTTTAATACTGTTTATTATAAACAGAACATTTACTTAAATATTTCTATCTATAAAAAGAAAGTATAAACATAAAATTGTCTTAAAATAATTGTCGGACTTTGTCCATTTCATTATATATATATATATATATATATATATATATATATATATATATTATAAACTATTACATTAGAACGCCTCTTCAGGTAATTAACAATGATGTTAATAACATTTTAAATAAGATCGTTTATACCATTATTGTTAATTACCTGAAGAGACATTGTATTTAAACATCGAAACAAAATCTACAATTTTATAGTAATTACTTACGTGTCCCAATGCAACAGTGTTTAATTAATATTTTTTGCTCTACTATTGCATTGAGCTCTTTTAATATAATTTTTTGAACGTTGTAATTTTATTCTTCGCTGTTTTACATTTGTATATATATATATATATATATATATATATATATATATATATATATATATATATAGTAAACTGATGGTATAATCCAGGCAAGTCATATTAACATACATAACATTTGAAATATGTTAAAACTGACTCACAAAAGAGTGCTGAATGTTTATTTTCATTAAACGAAGCAACTCTTCTTTACAATTGGAATTACGATACCTTTAGTAACGAAAGGTATGTTAATTCCAATTGTAAAATATACATATATGATAGAAATTAAGGAGGATTTGAGATAGTTAAGTAATTCATCGTGTATGGAAGAACCTCAAAAGAATGCAGAAAGCACTGAACGGCCCTTTTTGGACTCATCAGCGGTATGCACTCACTACCGAGAACTGAAACCCGGACAGCTACATTGAGAGGCAATCGTCATACCGTTGACTAAGAGGTAGCGATCAGGCCTCGTTGACGAAGAGGTAGCGATCAGGCCTCGTTGAAGAAGAGGCAGCGATCTAGACTCGATATATATATATATATATATATATATATATATATATATGAAACGTGTGTATGAATATATATATAGATAGATATAGATATATGGTTGCCACCAATAGAAAAAAATATTAAAATTACAACGGAAACTGTATAAGGTTGAAATGTTTACATAATATGAATAAATAGTGATGTCTATATGCAAATAGTTAATAAATTTCTATCTGAAGTCCATTTGTTGCAGGACGGACATCTAAGTAATATCCAATTCTTTGATTGTGGTAATTCTTTAATTTCTCTCTGAAACATAAAGAAGATAACATTATTATTAATAAAACTACTAATATTATTAACTCTAATAATAACATACTAATATTGAACAAGTAGTTAGTTGCTTCTAAGTTCTTTGTAATGACTTTTAGAAATTGTCTATAGAATTTGTGGACACCCTGTATATAGATCTTGTCTGCGGATTGCACTGCAGCAAAGGAAAATTAAGTTCCTCAGAGTCATACATCTATATTTATCGCAAGATATACAGGGTATCCCAAAGTTATTTGAATAAACTGACGTGCCGGAAATTGTTTCTTTTTTTTCATATTTAGTACTGTGATGTTTTCAAATTTGAATACCCGATATTGTTTCGATAAACGAAACCTTTTCTGGTGTAGTTATTGTCATCATGATTAGGAAGTAACACCAATTAATTCATTAACTCCGGTCTGAAACATAAAACAACCTGAACTACAATCCAAAGCATAAAAGCATTACATTAATATAACTATTACTCGGCCATCCATTTACAAAATCTCATTAGGTAGACTATCGGCTATTTTTCTCTTCTTCCCTTACCTTCAATATATCCTGTGATTAACAAATTCTACAATCACTTTTACTCTTCATGCGTGTCACAAATTCCAACTAACATTAAGTATATTTGTCCTTCTTTGTTTCTATTTTCTTTAAAAGTCTCCTCGTAATTTACATGCTCTGTGCATGTTATTCTAGACATTCTTCTGTGTAACCACATATCTATTGCCTCAAGTTTTCTTTTCGTTATCGTTGACGAAACTGCCCTGTGTTCACTGTCATATAGGAGGAATGATATTGCATAGCAGTTCCGTAATTTTTATTTCTACCGAATTTTTCCCAAACTTATCTCGATCACTCCAGGCTTTTTCTTCATTTGTAATGAAATCGTGCAGCACACAATGTCATAAAAGGTATTATTAAACAATCCAATAATCATTTCCATGTTTCTGATGCTATTTTCGATAATTTAGGGTTTAGTGAATGTGAAAATCTAATTTCGCTGTTTCTACATCCGCTATATTCACGTCATATTTGTGTTTAACTTAAGTAAGTAAGTAAAAAAAAAAAAAAAAAAAAAATGTGAGAATAACCTTCGAAAATAAACCCGTGTTTATTTCACATATGAACAAAATATAACATAATTTCATTTTTAGAAATATTAATGGGTTCGAATATTTTAAACTCTAAAAAGTCACTCTATAAAAATAAAAGACACAGCCATTTTAAATCCACGCCTGTTTAACCACGGCAGTGAATGCCCATAAAGATGCAAATTGGCTTCCATAATGAATGTGTTAATTAGAACACACTTGATCGGTCGCAGTATTAATTCACAAAAATAATTTACAATTATTGTTCTAACCACATACGTGATAAATTATAAACTAGCCTTACAAAAGATAACTAGATGAACTCTAATACAGAAAATAATGTAAAAAAAAAACATTATTAAACTTTACAACTGGAACCAAGAGTTGCTATAGACTAAATGTATAAAGTATACGAAACAGTCATGTATAGCTGGACACTCATACACGAGGCTACTCGTCTACTAGGGCGTCTAGCCAATCCCAATCCATGCTTACTCATGCACATTTCTGTTTATTCAGCAGCCACAGAGCCCATCTGCAACTATGCTTAGCAGATTTTAGTTACAGTTTCTGGGAAAGAGTGTGTCTTCTAGCGTGATCAACAATTTGAACAAAGCCAGCACGCCCATGCCCTCGGCCACGATGACTCGTGACTTTGCGCTAGCACATATATCGACGGCCTCCCGTGGTTTCCGTCTACCCAATTTCTCTCACAAGGGTCAACAAAACAGTGTAGAGTCTTCAGGAACTTTCCAAATGTGACGCACACTGGGATCGACTCCTTCAGTCAGATAAAAAAAAAAATCAACCATGGTGTGATTCGAACCTGGGTCTCATAGTCAGATTTTGAACATTCTAAACACTTGGCCACCTGCCCATATTGCGAAGCTTGCGTACGAAACAATACATATCTAATTATCACATTACGACAAAAACAAATTAAATTCACTATTTAATCCAAAACTAAAATCGCCATCATTATTGAAACTAAAAAAAAATCAAAACATTAACAAACCAGTGATACCTATAAATTACTTTGTCCATTTAAATAGTGTTTATGCAATAATAATAATAATAATAATAATAACAACAACAATAATAATAATAATAATAATAATAATAATAACAACAACAATAATAATAATAATAATAATAATAATAATAATAATAATAATAATAATGATAATAATGAACTACATCCACCAGCATGGTCTCTGATCTGGTGGTTTTGAGGAGCGTAGAACAACGTCTTAATTGCTGTTGTTGCCTTGTACACCCTGACTTGGGGTGGTAGCGCTTGTTACACACCGGACTATAGGCAAATAGTTAACTGTCAAATCTGGGGTCAAAAGACTATGAAAGTGTAACAATAGACTTTTATAGTAAAAAATAACAGCAAAAATAACAACCACACATTTTCATGGTAAAAAAAAAAAAAAACATTACCAAAATACATTTGTTTAAAAAAACAAAAAATAATATAAAATATTACCACCAATACATTTTTGTAAAATAAATTACTAATGCTCCCAAGAAAATTAAATTCCGGCGTTAAATGACCCATAAGGAAACAAAGCAGATGGATTGGTAATATAACCATGGCAATATCTCAGACATTCCTCTGGTAAAATTGTTAAATCTCATATCACTAACTAAGTAGCGGACATCTGACAATTATATCACGATAACAGAAATGCGTTACATTAAAAAATGATTAAACCTGACTAAAAATACTAGAAATATTAATCATAAAAAATGAAGTAACATTCAATAAAATATTATCAAACTTTGGAACAAATATACTTAATATGTTTCACTTAACCAAAACGTAAAAAGAACGAGACGGCGATAATATGAAATGTCTAGTAGAGACGGAAAGAATGGATATCTGCAAATGATAAAACCGACAGAGGATGAACAAGAACAAAAAAAAAAATTGATAATTGTTTATGAAAGCCAGAAATCCTAAGACACTAAATAATTTACATTTAAATATTTATCGAACACGCTTATACGGTTTACAATATAATAAAAAATAAATAAAAATCTTCTAAACAAAAACTTTCTTTGGTCTTTAAACAATTGCGTTTGAGCGACAATTGAGACCAGTTTAACCAATGACAATCAAACAGCTCAAAATAAAAATAGAATATTTTTCTTTTCTCTTCCATATTTAACTTTCTGAAGAAGCTTAAATAAAAGCTTTTTTTTGTGCGTGTTTGTGTGCGTGTGGGTATTTGTATTAAAATAATAGTATTAATACAATGATATTAAGGTGGTAATCAGAATCCTGCACTCAGACAATTATCTGGAAAAGCAATCGCAAACAGGATAAAACATTTTTATCCGTCTGATTATTGTTACTGCATAAAACGTGGAGTAGTTGATTTTTATTACTTTTTTCTTGATTTTTATGCGCCGTATCCCTTCAAGACGTACGTAATCATAGACCTTCATCTTCCTGTTCTTTGTAGCTCTTAAGAAGTGTTGCCTTTTTGTTATTTCTCTCAAACCTTGTTCTACCATCCATTTGCTTAAGCTCATCAAAGATATTACACGTCGATTTCCTCTGCCCATCTTTTCCTAAACCTGCCTCGTCATTATCAGGTTTTCCAAGCCCTTCTTCGTCATTACGTGCCCAAAATATTTCAACAGCCTCTTCCAGATATTGAGTATAAGTTTTCTTTTTCTTTGCATTTTCTCCAAAAGCTTGTTGCTCAATGTTCAATTCATAGTATCCTCAGCATGTTTAAGATAGCATTGGTTTAAGCTCTGCCGCCTTTACATGGAAGTCGCTATGCGATAATAACAGTCGTGGAATGATGTCGTACCACGTGAAAGAACGAAATATTATATATGTATGAGTATGTGTGTGTATGTGTGTGTCTCTGTGTGTGTATGAGTATGTGTGTGTGCATGTGTATTAAAAACAAGTAAACCTCAAACGTTTTTGATTATAAGTGGATTTGTTTTAATCACTAAAACAAATCCGCATTATAGCCAAAAACGTTTACGGTTTCTCTCTTATCTAAAATGTACATTTTTCTCTCGTTGAAACAACTATAACCTTATATATATATATATATATATATATATATATATATATATATATATATATATATATATTAGGTTGGTCAAAAAATAATGACGTAATAATGTCGTATTTTGACGTCATTATTTTTGCACTAACCTAATATATATATATATATATATATATATATATATATCACGCTCACAGCCACAACACTTTTAAACGATTACCAGAGCAAATCCGGTTTTGTATATTTGCAGAGAATTCTTTAATTGGAATTGTATTTGTCAAGATGAGGAATGTGACTCATCTTAGTTGCAATTTACTGAACATTCTTTCAACTTGCAAACTTTATACCTGATACACGATAATGATAATGTTTCTGCACATCATAGGCGAATGTATGAAATATGGTAAAATATGGATTTTAAAACGTTTAGTGTATTGACACCAAACATACATTTCACTTGGGCTTTTAAAATAAGAAGGCGTATTTACGTTAACTTTGCAAGAGTCAGTTCTGACTTATAGTGGAAAATTGCTAGTATACCTAGGTTGGGGCTACACAGTTATATCTTTTCCATCGAGACAGAGTTCAAAAGCTTTTATACGGCCTTTATACGTAAAAATATTTATGCATTACACCCTAATCTTTATTCGGTAAAAATTTCATTGCTAATCATGCATTACTTTTTAAGTAATACACATATTTATGTCTTTGTTGTTTCCGTTCCTTATATTATGGCCGCTACTGTGTATGTATATATATATATATATATATATATATATATATATATATATATATATATATATATATATATATATGTATTTATTAAAACAGTATTTATAAATTACATACAATAGGAATTCAGAATTCCCTGTCATGATCATTTAACGTTGCGAGGATTTTGAAACCGGTGTGTGTGTGTGTGTGTGTGTGTGTGTGTGTGTGTGTGTGTGTGTGTGTGTATAAATTTATATTTAGACATATATAAATAAATATCGGTTAAGTAGTGGGACTTGTATTTCCCAAAGATTTTTATTACTGTTTAAAAATATTTTCTGGTTTTAAATAACCTGCAAAACCGTATAAAAGGAATTTAAAAAAATATAAAAACAAAAAATTCACGCACACAAAAACACAAAATACACAGAAAATATATATATATATATATATATATATATATATATATATATATATATATATATATATCCGCACGATTTTCTTGGTCCAGTTCAAACTAGGCCGAAAAGCTGCTGAGACAACCTCGTGATATCAATGATGCGTTTGGCCCAGGAATCACTAACGAACGTGTGGCACAACGGTGGTTACAGAAATTTCGCAATGGTGACGAGAGCCTCGAAGATGAAGACGGTCGCCGCCGGCCGAATGCGGTTGATAACGAAGATTTGAAAGCCTTAATTGAAGCCGATACTCGCAAAACCACACGAGAAGTTGCTGTTGAACTCGAGGTCGACCACTCAACAGTCGTTCGCCATTTAAAGCAAATAGGGAAATCAAAAAAGTTGGATAAATGGGTGCCGCATGAATTGAACGATAATCAAAAAATCGCCGTTTTGAGGTGTCTTCTACGCTCCTTCTGCGCAGCAAAAACGATCCATTTCTCGAGCGGATTGTGACGTGTGATGAGAAGTGGATTCTCTACGACAACCGGCGACGTTCGGCACAGTGGTTGGATGCTGGAGAAGCTCCACAACACTTCCCGAAGCCGAAATTGCACCAAAAAAAGGTTATGGTGACTGTTTGGTGGTCTGCGGCCGGTCTTATCCATCACAGCTTCTTAAATCCGGGCGAAACGATTACGGCGGAGAAGTACTACCGACAAATTGACGAAATGCACCAGAAGCTCCAACGTATGTGCCCGAGATTGGTCAATATGAAGGGACCAATTCTCCTCCATGACAACGCTCGCCCGCATGTTGCTCAGCTGACCCTGCATAAGCTGAACGAATTGATCTACTAGACTCTGCCTCATCCGCCATATTTACCGGACCTCTCGCCCACCGATTATCACTTTTTCAAGCATCTCGACAACTTCCTGCGCGAAAAAATGCTTCAAAAGCCGAGATGATGCCGAATCGGCCTTCAATGACTTCATCGCTTCCAGAACTCCGGATTTCTATGCTGATGGGATAAATAAACTTGTTTCTAGTTGGCAAAAATGTGTCGATTCTAATGGCTCTTATTTCGATTAATAAAGTTTATTATGAAAGGAGTTATGATCTTTTGAAGTTGAACGTCAAAAACGACATTATTTTTGCACCAACCAAATATATATATATATATATATATATATATATATATATATATATATATATATATATATATAAACGTATTTCAACCCCTCATGAGCTTCTGATCTTTAGCTATGGTTAATTAAATATGAACATGTTATTTTCGTTTATGATCGATGTTGTCACAATATTCTGTTAAGCTTAGAGAGTAATTATACATATTTATTCCTCAAAATCTACTACAATATAGTTTTACAAACCTAGAAGAAACAAGATATATTTAATCATTTCTAAAATACAACGGCCCAGATTTTAATCTAACCAATGGACAAATTTGCTGTTACACGATTTGGACAATTTTGCTGTTACACGATTTGGACAATATTGCTGTTACGCCTGGTATGTGGACATCCGCATTAGATCGCGTTTAGGAGTACAACCGGGTTCGGTTGTAAAACGAGAGCGGAGGAAAGCGAGGGTGAGAGAGAGAGTGGGGAAGAGATTAAGAGAAAGTGAGAGAGAGAGAGAGAGGAGGAGAGAAACGAGTGAACTGGAATTTCCCCTGTATCAAGGAATGAGAAGGCGTGTAATAGAATTTCTGCACCCATCATATTTGCAAAGCATTATACATAATCAAATCCAGCTGATTGTTCACTGTCCCTGTTTTCTTATAGACACCCTCTAGTCGCTCACAAATAGCATATGTAATGCGATTGTCTGGCCGCCGTTCGTCGAATGCCGTCCGCTGGGAAACGGTAACGATTATCGTCAAATTGTATTTTGACTTGAAATAACTTGTCCAGAGCCCCGATGGCTTCAGGAGCAAACGCACAACACAAAGAAATATAAAGTCTTGTAGAAATAAAAATCGAAAACAACATCGTATTTCCTTAAGGAAAACAATGATTGGTGTTAGTAAAATATACATTATTTCATGTGAGGCTTAGTTTTGTTGTTTGACATGTTTGGCAAAAACCAAGAATGGACATTTATTTTATTGGTGTCTGTTTTCCAAGTGCAAAGAACTTAAACATAAAAAAAAAGTCTATGCTACATTCTACTGGTTTGGTAATTACAAGCGAAATTCTCATTTTCGACATACTACTGTTTAAAAAAGTACAGTGTTAAACAAAGAAAACGTATTTTTCCTCACTGATGAAAAAAGTCCGTGGTTGTTATACGTATGAATAGGATTTCTGGGTAGCGTAACGATTATCAACATAAAGAATGGGATCGGAGAGCCGAAATCAAGCCCAGTTTTCGGCTGTTGCCTTCAATTTAGCAGTAATAATTATAAATACATCTCTTCTCACAGACCGCTCTACATCCAGCAGCAGGGAAGATTGAACTCACTAACTTTTTGTTAAAGCAATTCACCCCAAGCAAGGCGGGAGTGTCACTAACACGCAAGGGGTTACAGAGGACTGAGAACAAGAGTAAAGAGGCGTATTTGAGGAAAGGATACGGAGATTGACGGGGAACAAGGTCAGGGTGTCAGATGTCGATTATATATATTTGCTGATTATAGTCATCAGGGAAGCAATAAGAAGATAGTTCCACAGAAAGGAAGTGCGGGAGAAGAAGGTGTTTGAGAAGAAGAGACGGTTAAATTTTCGATATATGACTGACGAGGCATCTTTTTTCCCGCAGTAGGTTGCCATTTCTTTCTGCAATCGACCAGTTGGCATCCAAGGCTCTAGAAGCCGGTCTGTCCTGCTATTTACCCATATCTGAGGTGAGAAAGAGAGGATTCATACATTTCCCAAGGGTATCAGTAGATAATCGAATATAATAGAATTTAATGTAAAGAATTCGAAAACAATCACTGTTTAATAAGTTATTCTCGAAATAACGTATTAAAATAAATTTGCCCACCCCAACTTAAAAATCAAATTACCCCTCTTAAAAATCAATTCACCCCTTAAAAATCAAATCCCCCCCACCGGATGTTGCGTGCGCCTCACTTTGGGAAACAGGAGGCTATATATAAGCGGGAGTTCTATGCTAACAGTTTCTTCTCTCGCATTTTAACTTCCGATCTCTTGCGTTTCACTCAACTATGAAATTATCTTCGCAGTAACAAGATTCCATAGATACGTCTATGGTAGATACATTACTCTGCAGATGGATCACAAACCGTTAATAAAAAATTTTGGGTTCAAAAAAAAGTCTACCGGTGTACATGTCAAATAGACTACGTAGATGGGGAACGATTCTTCTGAACTATAATTTCAGATTGGAATATTTACCAACGAAAAGAATCGGGCACGCGGATGGTCTATCGAGACTTACACCAACAGAGACAGAGTCATTGGAATATACGGTAATCGCAGCCCTTAGAAATGAAGAAGACATAAGAACAGTACTATGTTGTACAGTCAGAAACCTCCCAGTCACATTGTAAGACATAAAAATGAAGCCAAAAATGACGAATTTATTAATGAAACAAAAGCAAAAATAGCAGAGAAAAAAATGAGAAAATTTCGGACAGCTTTTCTCTATGCGATAATGTGCTACTTTACTACGAAAGGGTTGTAATCCCCAAAACTTTACGAAAACGGATAGTAAAGGATTTCCACAGAGGACACCCGGGTAAAAATAGAATGAAGTCGCTAATGCGAAGCTATGTATATTGGAAGAATATAGACCAGGATATTTCTCAAATGGTGGAAATGTGCAAGGGTTGCAATTTAGCAGCTAAAGCACCGCCAATCATACATAAGCCTTGGCCTGAAACTGATCGTCCATGGTCAAGAATACACGCAGATTATGCAGAACCAGTTGACGGGTTCTACTATTTAATCATAGTTGATAGCTACAGTAAATGGCCGGAGGTGTTTCGGTGCAAAAATCCTACTACAAAAACGACCATCAATTTCTTCTACGAGCTATTCGCTCGGTTTGGCATAGTGGACTGTTTAGTAACAGATAACGGAACGCAATTCACGTCAGCAGATTTCCAAGAGTTTTGCGAAATCTATCAAGTAAAACATATAAAATCCCCGCCTTACCATCCAAGATCAAATGGACAAGCGGAGAGATTCGTGGATACTCTCAAAAGAGCATTACGAAAAGTGTACGATGTGCATACGGAAAAAGAATTATAGAAATTCCTACAGGTATATAGAATAACGCCAAATAATGCGACGCCATCAACATTATCACCAGCAGATATCATGTTTGCTTGGAAAATCAGATCAGCTTTCGATAAATTACTACCAAGTAAAACAAAACAAGTAACACAGTCCTACACACCAAAACAAAAATTCCTCCCAGGGAAAAAAGTATTTTTTAAGACACACAAAAATAATACCTCTTGCTGGGAACAAGGGATAATTGGGAAAAGAATTGGCAATATGATGTACATAGTTCAAGGAAAAAAATTCTCATACAGAAGATACGTAAACCAAAGAAGTAAGAGACCGTTACAGGATGCAAACGGTCCACCTCAAGAAGAGGTATTGGACACGATTTTCGACCCATTCGATATAACAAGACCGCAAATAATGCCAGAAACAAGAAATTCGTCTAGAAAAAGAAAATTTACTGAACATTTGGAAAGAGATCCAAAGAAAAAAAGATATTAAAAAACCCATGCTACGCAAAATATTCGGAAGGTGGGTGTTCTGGGACCTTACCCATAATAACATAATAGACTATTCGATACGTAATAAATACTCCGCCTCAAGTGAAACAGAGAGTTCAGTCTGAAGTCTGGAGTGGAGTCCATCAGGAGTCGGTCAGAGCGAGCGAGTCAGTCAGCCGAGTCAGAGGCAGTCCGAAACAGAGTTGTGTTCAGACAATTACTACTAAACCTGATTGTTCGTATTAACACTTTCTACTTCTATGTATATATATTCCTGTTTGTAATATATCTGTGTTCTTCCATATACGTGTTGAGTTCTTCTTGGACTATCACCGTGGTACGAGGAACCGGACCGTAACAGCGATTCAATTGACAAGACAATGATGCAAATTCTCTTTCGGTGGAACAAACAATTAAGTGATACAAAGTTAAATATGCGTGGTAACTATTATCACAATTCCGACTCGATAGGGGGTCCTTCCAACGATGGTCAGTACTGCCGCTGTTCAACTGAAGGTTATCTGCTGACCGCTTTGGTTCTTCTGCCTTGGCCAGACGAAGTGTTTTTTTTATCACAGAAGTGAAGATCAAATTTCCTTCCGTACTTAAGCGCTGAATCGATGTGTGGCGGAATCGTACTAAGAAAATGGCAAAGAATGCTTCTTCTAGTAAAAATACAAATAACTTAACAAACAATGATGTAGGCTGCTGGGTTAATCTTCAGGATTGTCTATAGTCTTTGATACAACAAAATTAAACCTTCCCATTAAAGGCTGTGTCTCTTATTTCTAAAGCTTGGAGCAAAGAATTATGTAAGGACTTCTGTCGACAGTAGGTTGCGTGGTGTTCAGCAACTTCTTCTCTCCCGTTATTATGTCTCGGCTGCGTCTCTAGCTCCAAATGCTGGCCTCAACTAAGCATTCGGTTTATATGTATTTCGCCCGACTCCTACCATACCTCAAAATTCATTAATTATTCATCAATTAATTATTTTTATGTCACCGAACCTCGAACAAAGAGGTCAGCTATTTCAAAACAATAATCCCTTGGACAATAAACTTTGTTTAAACATTCCTTTTGACCATCGTCCGTTTATCCAAACGATAATTTTTTCGTTAACAAACTTTTCTCATTAATAATTATTTCTATATCATTTGACGTAAAAAAATTCATTTTTATTTTCAACTTTCAAAACAATCGATTTAAAATCATATTGTTTACATTTTGGCTTTACTCAAATTCGCTTCCTGTGCGACAATTACCTACAAACATAAAGTGGTCAACTATTCAAAACACTGAACTATTTTTCCCGATAACAACTTTTTACGTTTTCGAAATTTATATCAAAGGGAAAGAATTATCCATGTTTGACGACTTTTTAAGATACATTCTAGATAATTCTCTACAAATTCCAGAGTGTTCCCTTTCCCGGCCTGTCATACATTTTTTGGCTTACATTTAAATTTTCTCAGATGTTAGATTATTTATATCAGCGGCTTGGTTATCTGAAAGAAAAGAGAAAAATCTCTTTTTTTCCTTCGCTTCATATTTAACTTGATGTTTTTAACTTAAGAGTTTTAATGTTTATAATCCATCCAATTCTCCAATTCTATACAGGTATTCCACATGAATCCTATTTAATCCTAATTTCATACTACCAGTGTCACAATAGTGATATGAAATATTCCCTAAAATATTATAGAATTCAGTGTTTAGTTAAGTCTTCATAAAACACCGCAATAATTACCAAGTCCAAAATTAAAAATAAATAAATCGCTTTTTTTAAAAATAACATCATCAAATCCACTTCCTGTTATATATAAACACTTTAAAATTATTCTATCTGTAAAAAAATAAATAATAAGCATCGTTTAAATATTTTCAAAGACAGAAGAAATTTGAAAAAATGTCAAATACATAATCTTGAAAAATTACAGATGGAGTGAGCAATAAGAATGTACTAAATGGATCTTTCTGTTCAAAATGTCGAGAAGGTAGAGAGAAAGAAAAAGACAGGATACAGTAGCCGAAACGTTGTGAATATAACATAAAAAATAAACATCATGATTCGAATAAGATAAACAGTGATTACTCGTTATTAAAAAATGATGACATAAATTTTGTTGCTATTTTAATTTTATATTTGATTCATATATTTACATTTTTTTAAAACATTCTAGTTTCAGTAATTTTTCTGGTGATATTGTAGAACTAAATGTCTGAGGATGTGTGTTAGGATTTACCTCGGAGTATTTATATCCACATTTTGAGTAGGGCGATTCCAAGCTTAAAGACGAGGTGACTGTTTCGACCTATAGAGGCCAGGATTGGTTAATAGCAGTCTTTCGCAAATTTTTTATATTCACTCCAAATTTCTGACCCAATATCGACTTTTATATCCGCCTTATTCCAAACTCATAGTTTATCATCATTTTACAATGATGATTCCTTTCAATAAATACTGTACAATTCTGGATGCATATATTTGATAACAATCGTCAGGTATATGCTGGAATTCGTGATTGTCTGAGTTCAAAACGGAGTATTTCTGTCACATCAGTGCTTTAGATACCCAATCCTCAGTTTCCAGCCCTGAAGAAGTTCAGAATCGTTTACGCGGTACGGAACTATTTATTTTCGAATGCATAGCCTCTTCCCTGCAGACTAATCACCGCAAATCTATCGCTCCCCTATCGCTATTTTCCATGGCAAATGTTGAGATGAGTTCTAGTCTTTAGTTCCACTAGACTTGACATTTATGGATAGGATTCACCATGCTACATCCATGAAGTCGATTCATTCAGATTTCCCCCGTATTTGATTTGTCATTCTGAAGTTCCACTAAGCCAACCATCATCCCGAGAACTTTTACTCTGTGTAACAAACTCCTGCGTAGATGTTTCCTTGAACAATACAATATTTAATTTCTTCAAGTCCCGAGTCAATCGCTATCTATCCTCCCTATCCGCGTGATTTTCTTTTTTCTGTTTATCCTCCCTTATATTCATACCATACACAGCTTTCAGTAACCCCTACGTTAAATGACTATTGAGCCGTCGATAGATAGATAGATAGATAGATATATAGTAACAGTTCATTGTAACTCTAAAACTGTTTGTGGCTGCGATAGAGACGCATTCATGTTTTTCCTCACGACATATTTTTTGAGACCACAAATCTTTTCCATTTCTGTCTGTTAAATTTCCTTACGACTACGTCTGAGGAGTCAATTTAGCCATATTTCCTTTGTTTTCTTTTTATAACAAGGGAGTTTCCCTAGAACTGCAACGGTGTGGAACAAAATCACGTGTGGATGCTTTTTCTGAACACTAAAATCTTAAACTCTTTCAGACTATGGTTCAATCGTTATCTTCTCCTTACCCTAAAGATCTACATTTTTGCCTATCTACTCTTACGTTCATATCACACACATCAATAAGGAACCTCGTTAACTGGCGCAACATAAGCAAAAACAAAGCAAAAAAACTGTACCTGATAACAAAAACCCAAATCACTTGAAGACATTAAAAAAAGCAAGAAGTGAAAATACATACTGTCCCTAAAAATTTGCGACAGCCTGTATTGAAATAGAACACTTTAGGTATTGAAAGAAATTAAACAGTTTAGGTATTGAACATCATAAGGTAATTATGGGACCGATCTCTTAAGTGTTCAATAAGTGCACCGCCTGTGACACGGTACACGTCAAGTAGGTAGTTAAGCCCTTGCCAAACACGTTGTAGCATGTCTCCGGTAACATTATCCAGCGCTGAAGTGATTCTCTGCTTCATTTTATCGATGCTAGCTGGAAAAGGTTAGGTATAAACCAGTCCTTTGAAATATCCCCATAAAAAGAAAACATACGGGGACAGGTCCGGTGACCGCGGCGGCCATTTCATCAGGAAACCGTCTTCATCCTTACAATGCCCGATCCATCTCTCTGGCAGATTCTCATTGAGATAACAAAAATAAAACATTAAATATAAAATCGTGATCTGTTTCTATACATTCGATGAAAATCTGAGGTTATTTCAGCAAGAATTGCCAAAATTGTTGTCCTACGAAATGATGTCAAATTTTTGGGGACACCCTGTAATACCACATATAACTGAAATTGCGAATAAAATGAGTATTTAAGTATACAAGAATTTAAGTAAATGCTTTGTTTATAATAAACAGTATTAAATAACATTTACCGGCCTGAATGTCCGAGAAATTTTCATAGAAAATATTCGTCCTTTGACAGGATTCGAACCTGCATCCTATACTTCTATATTTCTCGGGCATTCAGGCCGGTAAATGTTATTTAATACTGTTTATTATAAACAGAGCATTTACTTAAATACTTGTACCTATAAAAAGAACGTTAAACATAAAAATGTCTTTAATAAATAAATTGTCGGACTTTGTCCATTTTTAATGTATGACGTCATTTGTTTACAATTGATACGCCATGAGCAGTTATGAATGTACGAGATTCATGGAAGATTGAAGTTTATAAGCAGTAAATTTGACCTTGCCAACCGAACGATCCTTTGTGCCCGAGCGGTTAGGCACGTCATGCTAAATGACGGTTCCGTATAGGATGCAGGTTCGAATCCTGTCAAAGGACGAATATTTTCTATGAAAATATCTCGGACATTCAGGACGGTAAATGTTACTTAATATTGTTTATTATAAACAGAGCATTTACTTAAATATTTGTATCTATAAAAAAAAACGTTAAACATAAAAATGTCTTTAATAAATAAATTGTCGGACTTTGTCCATTTCTTAATATATATATATATATATATATATATATATATATATATATATATATTATTCCAGGATCATTTTCCAACTTATACAAGATGATCCTCGCCCTCTCTAACTTTCCAACGTTCTGTCCTGGAGTAACAATGTTGTTCCCACGTTTCCCGTACGATTTCAGTTTCATGTAATTTTTCACTGCTTTTTGGACTGTTATAGAGGAAAATCCTCTCTCACGTGCCAAACGTCCTATGGATTGAGTTTGATCTTTTCTAATTTATCCCATTATCTCTAAGTCAAATGATGACCCCACTTCCTGTTGTGACCTATACTGTTCCAGATTTCGTCTCTACCGTTTCCGCTTTGTTAAACTTATTCAGCGTTCACTTGCTGGTCCCTGAATAAAGTTTGAAGATAGAAACCAGAGTATGAATGTTGGTTACACTTACTGAAAGACTGAATCGTCTTTTTTTTTCGCACCATTGCTCATTTCGGAAGATATTTGGACTCACACAAAATGATTTAACATGTTCTGTCTAGATCCATAACTCAAAGAGTTTTTCATTGATTCTTACGACAAATGAGGTCAAGATTGCTAAACGTCATATCTGAAAACCTGGAGAAAAGAAGTTGAGTTAGTATTTTCTTTTTTTTTTAGATATTAAACATTTTGTGGGATGGGCAATTATGCTGTTACACGATTTAGACAATTTTGGTGTTACACTCGGTATATATATATATATATATATATATATATATATATATATATATATATGTGTGTGTGTGTGTGTGTGTGTGTGTGCGTGTGCGTGTGTATTTATGTAGATAGATGGATAGATAGATATATAGCAGTCCATTAATTTAGTTTTATATGTGCTTCGATAATTAAGTTACAAGTGTTCATATAAACATATTTGTTTTTATTATGATTGAACTAATATATGTATTTTTTATTTCTATTTTGTCATTTTTAATATAAATCTCGGCGGTATGATGCCGAGAAGACAACTATGCACAAAATATCATCAGTCACATCTCACATTTGTCGAAACGGCCATCTGTAGTCATTATCAGAAATATCAGAAAAATATTAAGTTAGTCATGGCAAATAAAGAAGTATGAACTTCCGACAGTTTATACATTGTTTTAATCTGAATGTACAGCAAGATATGTCGATTAAATTAAAAAAAAAATGTTTAAATGAATTCATTCTACCTCAGGATACACAATATATTTTTTATTGTTATAACGGACGAAACACATTAAAAAATAATTTCATAATGTTAACGTTTGTTTGTTTTTTTTCTATTTCCATAAAGGAGAGAGAATTTGTAGACATTTTATTTTCCACTTTCAGTTACATATTAAAAAAAAAATATGCTTTTGGAGCTATCATAAACGTTTTCAAGGCTTTAGAGAGTGTTCACGGAAAGGCTGCAATTTTTTTATTTTTTTTTTATGACAGTCTACGAGAATGGGACCAAAGAGGTTGAAGTTGTCATTATAGATAACAGAAGATTCTTTTTGTTAACATTTTGTGAAAGCTTTTCTGTGACTTATATTTGTGTATGTAGTGTTGTGCAATTTCTTGGCTAATCAGAGATTTGGGCAAAGCGAATACCCAGGATACTAATATATTTCATGGAAGAAAAGTACGTAGTTGCTGAGACGATATTGATTCTTCAATAATGATGACGTGAGCAATACAGCGTTTACATGTTTAAGAAAGAATCCTATATAGCCCCCATGAAGTGGCTGTATAAGCTATTATTAATAAAATGCAATGCCATCATTTAAAATTTGGGAGAGTATCATGAAGAATGAATTAGGGATTCTCAGAAAGTTGTATTTATTTTATTATGCCTTGTGTGCTATTTTATTAATGCTTTTGACATTAGTGAAAAACAGGCATTGCTTTATGACTGATACTCGTTTAATATAGTCTTGTGTAAGTGACTTTCTGGTGGATGACGTAAATTTGAATTTCTCAGCTATGTTGTTAGTTACTGTCCAAGCACAAGTAAAAGCAAGATAATGAATTGTGTTTAATGGAGGCAGAAAAGAGAACATAATTTTGAAGATTTAATTCATCGAACAAAATTCTCTTGTCTATTTTTGTAGCAGAGTAAACTAGCTTTCTTAATTCTCTATCTTTTGCTCTTTCTCACTCGCGCCGCAAATACACACACATGCACATACACACACATTATTATTCGGTTTCTTTCATCCATCGGTGGAAACAATGCTATTTCTCTTCATAAGGTATGACGTCAACAATCCTACTCACGACTTCTCGGAGAATCTTCACAGATAAGTAATGGCTGTTTTCTAGACGTCTACAATCTTGAATTCAAATCCAATTTTCCATAAGTGCTCTTTCAATTTTCTTTATGGAGTTGCAAGCACGCTCATTACTACAGTCATATACCATATCTTTGACAGCTCACTAGCCAAATTTTTCAATCTTTTCAGATTCTACTTATATATATATATATATATATATATATATATATATATATATATATATATATATATATATATATATATATAGAACAATCTATAATAATAATAATAATAATAATAATAATAATAAAAATAATAATAATTATTATTATTATTATTATTTCCTTCCGTGTCCCATCCAGAAACCTAAGCTCAAAAATGGCTTCGTGATATTTTTGTAAGGGCAAAAAAGCAAAGAAACTAACATCACGCACATTTTAGATAAATAAAGCTCTTTGTAATATTTGTGGCTGTAATTGTGAGTACAATTTTTTTTTTGTGTTTCTTTCAGAAGAATTTCCAATCAATCGGAGGGCTACTGGAATTATTAATGTCCTCACGTGCTACATTTGCACTTCAAGATACTTACATGTTGATATTTTTGATGATCTACAAATATACATTACAGTCTGTAGTGAATGCCATGTCAGTAAGTAGGCATGTTCTGTTTTTTGCTCTCTGATCCGGATGTATGGGTGATTAGATTCATTGTTCTGTCTATGCATAATGTAATGTCCCATAAAATTGTCCAATGCCGTAACCAGGACTGTGTGGTGTTCCTACCAATTTCTTAGACTTACCTTTCCGTAAAAGTTGCAGATTTTCCAATGTAGATATTAGCCCACTCTGTCATGTTGAGTTTTATATTCAGAGGTTGTCAATAGCGTGCAACCTGATACAAGATAGTCAATGTTTATGATAGAATCTGCATTTTGGGCTAACACAATCCTCATCGTAATCATTATTATTATTAATAGTATTAATTTTATTTCATTTTCGGAATTCGTTCATGATTTACTGTGCCTATATTCGATAAGAAGCATACGTGAACTAACAGGTCATTCTCTTTCTTTTTTTTCTCTCTCTCTCTCCCTATATATATATATATATATATATATATATATATATATATATATATATATATATATATAAATATATATATATATATATATATATATATATATATATTATATTATATTATATATATATATATCTATAAATATATATATGTATATATAAATAAAAAGAAAGAACAGTAAGATATATAATCCGGTGTTCTTATAGATATTTTCATTTTTACAAAATAGTGCTCAAGGCAAATTTACAGACCATTAATATTATAAATTAATTGATTTAAAATATGTTTTTTCCGCTACACAGTTCTAACCATGTTTCAAAAATGGAAGGTCCGAATTTAATTAAAGACATTAGTTCCATTTCATCCTCAAGCATATTACAAAATTAAATTCGGACCTTCCATTTTTGGAACATGGTTAGAACTGTGTAGGGGAAAAAACATATTTTAAATCAATTAATTTATAATATCTATATATATTTTCTTTGGTATATATATATATATATATATATATATATATATGGAGAAATATAGTTTTAATGTGTTCAATATTTATGGGATAATATATATATATATATGTATATATATATATATATATATATATATATATATATATATATATATATATATATATATTATATATACTCTTTGATATTTTATATATATACATATTCTTTCGTATATTTTACATATATATATATATATATATATATATATATATATATATATATATATATATATATATATATATATATACTGGAAGTCAACTCCACGCCAGACCGAGGATACCTGCGTTTGATCACGTGTAAGAGATTCATTCGATCCGCGTTCGCGTTCTGGAAGAGGGTTGACGCCTCAAATACATCTGCTTTACTCGGTTTGGTTATGCATATTCTATCATGAAAAATATCTTAAAATGCTTGACATCAGTAGTAATATATATGCATTTACAAACACACATGGATCTGTATTGATATGCATACCTATATATATATATTTACGTTTCTACATTACTTTTATAGGTACAATTTATTTAAAAGAAAGCAAAAACAATGACGGCTAGTAATTAAAAAGTATTATTTTCATTTATCGGCCTGGATATTCGAGAAATTTCATAGAAAATATGTGTTCTCCGTCAGGAATCGAACATGAACGCCTATAGGAAACCGTCATCTGATCTGACGTGCTATAACTTTCAGCTACAGTAAAGCGTCGGTTTAGTAACTTCGAATTACTGTTTATAAATACACAATCTTTGACGATTTTTCTCGATCGATCGTATCTGCTCACGAAACGCACCTTAACGTAAACAATGACAACATATAATGAAATGGATATAAGTCCGATATTTATTTAACATATTTTCTGTTTATACGTCAATTTAAGTAAATGCTCTGTTTTGAATAAAACTGTAGTAATTACATATACCGGCCTGAGTATTCGAGAAATTTCGTAGAAAATATGCGTTCTCTGTACATTCAGTCCATGTAAACAGAAAATATGTTAAATAATTGTCGGACATCATCTATTTCATTATATATATATATATATATATATATATATATATATATATATATATATATATATATATATATGCGTGTGTGTGTGTGTGTGTGTAGAGAGAGAGAGAGAGGGGAAGATACAGATCTCTAGGTTGGTAGATAACTAGATAGAGAGATGGACAGAAGCATAATGGATGATGAGATAGATAGATAGATAGATAGATAGATAGAATATAGATAGATAGAATATAGATATATAAAAGGAGAATATCTTAAGAGATAGATAGATAGATAGATAGATAGATAGATAGATAGATAGTTATTAATATCATCATGTAGCAAGAATGTTCCTAGAAAATTCCATTAGAAAATCCCTCGATTATTAAATGGTCATCTTTCTACATGTAATTTTGTAGCGCTTCCCAACAAATAGGTTTATCATAGAAGTCTTAGATTTTCAAAGCGACTGCAATGAAGGGACTTGTTTTCCCTTCTCATTAGTTGTATCATTGCTTTATTTATTTCGATCCGTTATGGTTATTTACGTCGGAGGAAAGAGGAAAGTTACTTAGTGTTAGTGTACGGAGAAAAGGCTTTAAAAATATTACGTTTAAACTAATAGCTAAACTAATGTGTGGTCCGTAACTCTTGCCACACATACATAATATAATTTTCTGTTTCAGAAGTCCAGACTTCACGTCTTGCGACAACGCCTTTTCGGATATTATCAAGTAGAGAGTTTCACTTGAACGATACCAGAATATTTATCATTTGAACGACGCCGTTCGGAAATCGTTTGCAACAATCAACTAACCGCAGCTTCGTAAAATATCACACAGGACATGGCGCCGCATTATTTTATGCCACGAAAATGATTTTGTTCATACAGATCTACTTGATGTGTGGAAGCGTCAATGAAAGTGAATAGACTGAATTCAGTACCTGTGCTTTGTATTACTGTATTACTTGTTCTTGTATTGCTCTCATAATTTTTGGAAGCGGGTGGAAAAAATTTTCTAACCACACTATATATCTTCTAGAACAGTTAAAAATGACGAATGTTTCTTTTTTTTAAATATAGTGTGACTGTTTGGCTTAAAATTTGTACTTTCTTGTTATTAGAAGAAAACATTTTATTTTCCAAACATATTTCATTGAAATTTTCACTTTACAAAATTTTACTGGGTTGGTAAAAAATCTTTGAGAAGCCAAACATTTGGCGAATGTTTTAGAGCGACAGTTTCTTCTTGTTGTTTTAACATTTACATATATATATATATATGATTTTTATTAATTTAATTATATTTTCGTTGTATTTCAGACCTCTAAAATGGAATGTCAAGTAAACAAAACAGCTCATTTTTGACACCTTTTGTTTTCTTACCTATAATTTAGGAGTTAAAGCCGCCAAAGTACCTCGTTAGTTTTATGACATGAATGGAGATGGCGCAATGTCTCAAAGTACCTCCCGACGTTGGTTTTTGCGCTTCAAAAAAGGAAATTTAGAGCTGGAGGGTGGGGACCGGCCCGGTCGACCAGTTGAGTTTGATGAGGAGCGATAAAAGCTGTTTCTTTACGAATATCTACGTGGGGCGACCTGAGAATACGCGGAACTTATGAACTGCAGTCACAAATCTGTGGTAAATCACCTTTTTTTTTAATAGGGAAGGTTGAGAAACTTGGTTTATGGGTGCAAACATGCGTTGAATGTCTACAACAATAATCAGCGCGCTACAATTGCAGCCAGTTTGCTTGCTCGGCATCGCTCAACATACAATCGTAAACAGAGTTTTCTTTATCGCATTATCAATACTGATGTATTTTTCAGCTCAAAACCAAAAGATTTTTATCGTCAAGAAATAGAAAAGTTTTGTAGTCGATGGGAAAAAGTTATCAAAAGCAACGGAGATTGTATTGTTGACTTATTTTTATGCAATTTAACTTTGTAAGACCATGACAATAAAACATTTTGAGAGGCGTTCGCGACTTATTCCCCAACCCTATAGATTATAATAATAATTTAGGTATTTCAAAAGAAACGTCGGCATCAGTTTGTTTTTATCGGCATATCTGCTTCTTATGGTTCATTTAATGCCGACATTTAGTTTTCATGGAAGCATTAGTAATTTAATTTCAAAAATGTCTTGCTGGCAATCTTTTTCCTATAAAAATGTAGTTTTATATTTTCATAATATTTTGACCTCAGTTTAAGATTAACTATTTACCTATAGGTGAGAACATTCCCTGCCGAGGTGGATCTGAACACATCATCAATGAAGAGGTCGTTCCACGCTCCTCAAAAATTTAAGATCGGTGGCCTTGCTGCCGGATGTAGTCCATTGTCATAACCTTGCTTAAAATTCCTATTTTAAGTAGGTCGGATGAAAACATGAACATATCCAGTGAGATCTCTTTCCAGTATTATAGTTTATAATTATATTTTAGATCTGGATAACAAATCAAAGGGCTAATTAAAAACCATGACAGGGGGATACAGGATGATCGACACATTATTTCTATTCATATATTGCGATATGATTGTTATTCTCTCAAATTTTAATGAAAACACGAAGAATTCCATACATCAGTGAAGCTTACTACGTCTAAGATACTGTCTCGTAACAATAGTATATATATATATATATATATATATATATATATATATATATATATATATATATATATACACGCACACACAAACGCGCGCACACACACAGACACACACACACACACACACACACACATATATATATATATATATATATATATATATATATATATATATATATACAGTATAACTGGCTGCAAAAGCATAGGGTTAATTTCACTTATAAAATGCCCAGAAGCAATATCAATTTTATACACGTTCCTACAGAAATATCTCCCAGATTTTAAACGTTTTATATCTGTGACATACTTCTGATGCTCACTGTATATCAGTAATATATACACTGCGTGCCAAATTATTATCGAGATAACTTTTTCTATTATTTCAAAAACCGTCCAATCAATTCACACAAATTTTTTACACAATGTACTGATCTGCTCAGTGTAAACAAACTGACGCCATATTTGTTATCAGCACTGTGAGTTCACCGCCGACCCTACACAAGTACTCAAAAGGGCAGATAAAGGCAAGCCGAAGGTTATTTCACGTCGTCTCATGTCACGATTTAAACGAGAGGCCACGAAAAACCCTGGAATTACCAGTCAAGAGCTTTTCAGTTGCATTGGGGATACTACTGAGTTCGAAAAGTACTCGGTGTTGGTATCTGAGGGAAATAGCAACAACAGTCAAACCTGTATCGAAGCCTCCGTTGACGAGAAATCACATTCAAAATCGATTGAAATGGGCCGATGACAATATGAAGATTGACTTCTCTAAAGTTTTGTTCACAGATGAAACACAAGCAACACTTGATGGGCCAGATAGATGGTGCAAAGGCTGGGCAATGAACGGACAGTATCGCCATCAGCGTTTGAGACGCCAACAAGTCGGTGGAGGCATAATGATCTGAGGTGGTATTATTGTAAAAACATTAGTGGGTCCATGGAGAGTAACAGATGGTGTCAAAATGACTGCTGATGCATACATAGCGTTTATGAAGGAGTATCTTGAACTGTGGATGATAAGGCAAAGAGTTGCCTTCAGAAGGGCCATTGTTTTTATGCAAGATAATGCTCCCTCACATGCTGCTCACAAACTACTGAATATTTGAAACAGTTAGGCTACGTTGGACCTCGAAAAATGAAGTGGCCAGCAAATTCTCCGGATTTGAACCCAATCGAAAACCTTTGGAGCATCATGAAGTGAAGACTGTACGCCAACGGACGTCAATTTAGGAGCAACGCTAAGTTGTGGGAAGCAATTCTTGACGTTTCTCGCGGCATTACAACAGATGACATCCTACAATTAACAAATTCTATGGATCGTTGACTTCTTCAAGTAATTTCACAACAAGGAAAGCACATTCCCTATTAATTTGTTTAAAACTGTGCCTTTGTTTGTATCTGTTGTTATTTGTTTGATTATCTTATTTATTAGCTTCTTTTGATCATAAACATTCACGTGCAACATTAATAAACGTTTTATTTGCTCAATTCTGAGAATTTTACTAAACCTTTCTAATATATTGGCACGCACAAATCACCGTGCTGATAAAAAATATGGCGCCAGTTTGTTTACATTGCGCAGATCAGTACGGAATTTTCAGTGATTGCGCAGGTCAGTGTTGCCAACATTATTGGTTATACGATTTTTGAAATATTAGAAAAAAGTTATCTCGATAATAATTTGGCACGCAGCGTATGTATCTGTTTATACCATAGACGTAGCCACATTTTTTATGATTCGCTCACTCATGTGACATTTTAAGGAGGTTTGTTTTAATTGTTGGCGTTGTATAAATATACGTAGGTGGGGAACGTGAGTTGTTATACTTGAATTGTCACACTATTGGCGACAATAGAAATGCTGTTATATAAATATATAGCAAGGGAATGACGTTTATTCCCATTGAAATGTTCCTTTTCAGAAACAAAACATCCACTATCGCAATATTAATGGCCATTTTGAGTTGAATAAATCCTTGTAATAAAATCATTTTTTATATACCACTCGTCAGCCATCTTGTGTAATTTTTCCTTACAAGCTTTGCTTAATTCCTAACTGTGAACAAGTAATTTTCTTGAGGATTCTGTGTGTTAACTAAATAAAAAGCGAATTTTAAATTAATAAACGAAGTACAAATGAGAGGTTGTAAAAATATTTTGATCTTAATAAATTAACCCAAAATCAGGGAAAATGTGACCATCATTTCTTAAATAAAATTATTGAATAATACGAGGGATCTTTATACAGCAAATATTTATTGAACAAATCGGGAATTACATATCCTGGTTGTAATTAACTTTATGATGCTTTTAAAATAAGTACACCTGAAGAAAGGCGATAAAAAATACAAGGTTATTGAGAAGAAAGAAAAATATGTTACAGAGAATAATACACAATAAAAGGGCATGTTTCTAGGCAAGGGAAGATGACAATTCACGTTGCATTTAAATTTCTGAAGATTGTAGCAAACAAGAAATCGTGAAGCTCTCAAGAGATCAACACAGGCGGGCGAGTAACAATTCAATATTTTTTCTTTGTTTCTAACGAGATTGTTTTGTCTCTTAATACGCGGCTTAGCTTTTGGAATGCATCTTTGGCCATTCCAATGTGGCTTAAAATTAAACTTAAACCACTTCCCTATCAACTGGACATACGAAGAGTTTTTTTTTCCACAGCGGGTAGTGAAAAGTTTGAACAAAGTTTATCCGTTGCCAAGACATTAGACATCTTCAAATGATGTATTTTGAATATATTGTACATTAGTACAATGTGCATCTTCCACTGTCTTAAACGCTTTTCTAATTCAGTGTCTCAGGCATTCTGATTTTCTGCGTGTTGACATTGCTTTTTTGTTATATATATATTTTACCGCGAATTTGCACATTTGGGCCTAATGAATGCTTGGTAGATAATAAAGGAACTGGAAATGTAGGTATACAATAAGTATTTTATCAATATTATAATAGTTATTCTAAGATTCATTTAATACAAGAATTCATTTTAAATTATTTTTTAATTATTTTATTTTCATAATTTTTATTATAATACATTATTGTAATTTTTAATAAATTATATTAGGTCGGTGCAAAAGAAATAACGTAATAATGTCGTTTGTTGACGTATTTTTAACGTCAAAAAACGACATTATTACGTCATTATTTTTCCACCAACCTAATAGTAGTACATGTTTTGCAGCTAAAATACTTTTGTGATGTCAACGAAGACTCGTTGCCACTTTTGTGATGTCAACGAATATTCGTTGTCACTTTCGTTATGCTAGTCGCAGTAGAGACTTTGTAGTCGCAGATATAACTATGATAACGCCGTTAAACAATGCTGGTGTCAGACAGCATTGAATAACACTCTCATTAATAGTACTTGCTCGATAATAATAGCTCGATGAGTAACCACCAAATAGTGATCCGAAGAGTAATCAGTCTAGAGAAATATTATAGTGAATAGTATAAAGAAGAGGGATCGTATAGTAATAGAGGATAGTGTAGAAATTGTGATCTCTTAGACGCCACGCTATTTCCCACATATACATTTCCTTTACCATCACGTGATCTACTAATTCAAAATGGGATCACCTGTGATTTCTCTCTGGTGATTCATGTTCAAACGACATTATCGGCAGCCGCAATTTATTCTTATATAACAAACGCTAACTTAACGATGGCTGATAATCTGAGGGGTGCATATGCTTATCATTGATATGTTATCATTAATATTTTTTTACAATCAATGCAATAAGTTTTGTGCACACGTTTTCAATTTAATTACCCTATAAATATTTTTGCATCCGGCATGCATATAAAGGATGAAATAGAAAAATAAATAGTGAATCTCAACGGAACATGTGTCATGGAAGGTGATGGACTCAGGCCGTTTCTCTGTGGGGAAGAGGTTGCAGAATAGAGACTGTCTTCCTCATCGTGTAAAAAATTTTGAGCTCTATCAAAGATGGGGAATGAATATTGAGTAGCTCCATAACAAATTTGGCAGCAACACTCCATGTCTGGTCTAGTGTGACAATTTTAATGACAAAAGATACTTGACGCCATTTTAGAAAATTAAATCAGATTAATAAACACGAAATGGAATTCATACTCATTCCAGTTTTTAAACCTCGAAACTCACGAGATCAATATTCCGACAAATAATATGATGTCACTTTGGGAACTGGGGCCTGAGCCAAATGTCCCTATCCAAGGAGCGATCAGCAATCAGCTTGCAAAATGCATTTGCGATATAATCATAGTTATTTCAACTGAGTTTCTTCCTAGATGAAAAGCAGAGATTTGAACGCACAGTAGAATGTATGCAGCAGATATTAACCAATATCGAAGATTATTTAAGGGTAGCACTAAGCAAATCACTATTTATGTCCTGTTCTTCGTAGATTTAATATGTTCCTCGTTTTGTTCGCCTCTTCTGATGCTTTGTTTTTCTTTTTGTTCGACGATATCCTCTGACATAGATTCGCTTCTCCTATCTGCCTTCGTTTCCTTGTGCGACGGTGTGATTTATGACACCCCATTCCTTTTTATAACTTCATTATTCTGACGAGCATAGAAATATTTCCACGGCAAGTTTTGTCCACGTCTGGTTAGTCGCGCACTGGAAAGTCTTCTGTCTGCTGTGACAGATGAATTTTATGGCCGAAAAGTTGGCTAGGGCTTCCTAGTTATTCTATGACAGAAAGCGTCGATAAATCAAGGCACCAATTCGAAATTCCGAAGAAGAAACTAGCCGTGATGGAGCGAATAATCTGATGCGACACAAAAGAGCCGTTATTCGGTAGTAAAGACATGAAGATCATAAGAGGCATTGAAAATAGTTGTTTGAATATCAAATACGTGCTAATAATTTCATATTTATGAATCTGCGTATCATTGGCATGTATGGGTCGATTCTGATGAATAATTGTGTCCTTTTATAGTCGCATCGGGATTTATTCATACGAGGGAGTGCTGAAAAAAGCCTGGCCTGAAAAAGAAGTCCTTCAAAATAATAATAAAAAAATAATAATAGTAATAATTTCCGGACTTAGGTCTCTGGTGGTGACCTGAAAAGATTTACAGCAGAAATGACAGGAAACAACAACAACAACAACAGCAACAGCAACAACAACAGCAACAGCAACAACAACAAGAACAATAATAATAATGAGATGATGAAGAAGAAGAAGAAGAACAACAACAACAACACCAGCAATAGCATCAATAAGAAGAGCTTTATCTATGTAAAATGTGTGTGTATTTTTTTACAAAAATGGCCAGTTGAAAATATCATGAAGCTTTTTCTGACCTTAGGAAAGGTGTGTGCAACAGCAAGCAAAGAAAATAATAATAATAATAATAATAATAATAATAATAATAATAATAATAATAAAACCACAAAATGAGATGCCAACATTCAAGGAAATGCTAAAACAGAAATGCAGTTAAAGGCACAGAAAACAAGACGATACAAAAAAAAAGTTGTATGTTCTGTCGCCAAAATAAAATATTCCAAACGCACCTTAAGAAATAATACAAGGGAATTGGAAAAGCAGTTATACATGTCAAAAAGGCACCATATATTAAAAAGTGCAGATATTTGAGCAGCTCAAAGCAATACAACCGCAAAGCAAAATGGATCCAACTTGAAGAATGAATGCTCGATAAACATTGACAAGAATGGGAAACTATGTCTACGAATAATGGTAGGCAAGCTGTAAAGAAATCCCAGAAATGGAAATCCCCAGAAAATGAAAATGTGTACAATTTCTGGCTCAATCATCTGTTATCAATCCATAAAAGTCTTGCACAAACTCTGTCAATGTTTATTAATAACCCCAATGAAGTCCCAGAATAGATCACTGAAAGTATTATATATCTTGTGCTAAAATGAGTGAAATAGATAATCAGATAAATTATGGGCCAATAACATGTCTGTCCATCACATATAAATTGATGACATCTCTCCTGACGAACAGGATTTACTCTTTCCTCGATGAAATCAACATTCTTCTCTTGGTACGGAAATGATATCGTAGAGTTCCATATTGTTGTAAAGATCAACTTCTGAAAACAAAATAATCCTGGAAAATTGCAGGAAGAGATGCAGAAATCTTAGCACAACGTTGATAGATTACCATAAAACTTTGATAGTGGGCCACACTCTTGGTTTCTTGAGAATATGGAAGTATACAAAGTCTCTCTCATGATAATAAATTTCCTTGACAGAGTATGGGAATGTGGAAAACCACATTGTCCCTGGATCACACCAGAGGAACTGCCACCTCCAACAGCCTGAATATCCGACGAGGAATCTTTCACTGAGACTCCCTGTCATCTCTGCTGATTTGTCCGTCTTTAGATCCTCCTTTTGCACGAACTAAACAATAACAGCTATGAATACAAACTAAACAAAAAATATTTTATTACTTACTATTCATGGATGATATCAAATTCTTTAAAGACGACAATGAATTGACAGGTCTCATCAATACAGCAAAATGTTTCAGTTACGAAATAGGTACAGATTTACGATTAGATAAATGTGCAAAAGTAACATTCAAGAAAGGGAGAATTACGGAAACACGCTCAACAGATTTAGATTTTGTTACAAAGATTAGGAAATTGGAACAAAAAAATCCAACAAGTTTCTCCGAATTAGTGAAGGTGATGGAATACAGCATATCCAAATGAAAAGAAGGTAAGAAAGGGGTACTACAGGCGTGTGCTTCTGGTACTGAATATCGAGCTTAATTTTTAAAAAAATGGAATATCTGCCATAAACATTTTGGCTGTCCCTGTGGCGCAAAACAGTTTCAATATCTTTAACTGGACCACTGCTGACATTAAGCGAATCGACGACAAAACGAGAAATCTTTTCACCTGCCACCGCATGCATCATCCCAAGGCTGATGTTGATCGTATATATGTTCGCGGATGATTGGTTCAACTAGAACTGTCTTACAAATCTACAACAATTGGCCTTCAAATATGCCTGGAAACTACAGAAGACTGGATGATAATCTGTGTGAAAGAACATAGAAGACGTAAGCAATTTATTCAGTAATAAACAAAGCCAAAAAGTTCAAAATGGAGATTCAGATGGGCGAAGAAATGGAAATAAAGCAGATGCAGCCAACCAGATGCAGAAACAATGGCAACAGAAACCGCTTCTCAGTTAATACTCAGACCCTACCAAAACAAGCTGATCTAGAGAAACCCAGTTACCATCAGTAGCTACATAGTGCAGGGTTAAAAGCTGAACCGGAAAATTTTTATTCTTACTGCACAGGACTAATGCTTGCTACTAGAAATTACCAAGTAACAAATACTGAAAAAATGTGTTAGCTCAAAATTCAGATTATGTGATAAATATCCAGAAACAATTGATCATCTTGCATGGGTATTGGCTCCCACTGAATATAAATCTCAGCATGATAGATTGGGCCAATATCTACATTGGAAAATCTGCCATTTTTAAGTAAAGGAAACTGTACGAAATTAGTATGAACACCACACTGATATATTACGAAGACAGGACCTATAAGAATTTTATGGGATTTTACAATACACACAGGCAGAACAATCAAAGGCAATCGCCCAGACATCGTGATTAAAGACAGTAAAATCAAAATATGCCGTCTTATTGACATGGTAGTCCTTGCATTTTGAAGTGTTTCAAAATACAAGTACCCGATATCGAAATCTAAAAAATAATTCTACATGACGGCATCAGCAATTCCAGTTGTAGTTAGAGCTTTCGGATTGATTGTAAAAGACACAGATAGACTCGTTGAAGTGATTCCTGGTATTACGCTCCTTAAAGAAACACCAAAAGTTATTCGTACGAGTACAGCCCACACCTTACCAAGGCCTTTATCTATGTAAAATATGTGTGATTTTTTCAAAACTTCAGACTGAAAAATGTCATGATGCGATTTTTCCGGCCATGAACCGGAAAGAAAGGTGTATACACCAGAAATCAAAGGAAGTAATAATAATAATAATAATAATAATAATAATAATAATAATAATAATAATAATAATAATAATAATTGGTTATTTGACTAAATTTGAGGAAATTAATTGAGCATCTAACTCTTTAGCACCGTATTTTATTGGCATCATATTTACGAGAATATAAATGAAACAAAACACTTTTCTTCCACGCCTAGAGAATTACTGTTGAAATTGTTATGAGAATAAAAGCAAATAAATTGTTTTACTGAGTTGTGTCGAGAATTTTTCAAACCTGAAATAGTCTTGAACTTTATATGTCTCTTTATTTGTCCTTGCGTTAGATATTGTTGTTGCATCTCACCTGATGCCTCTGCTATGTATCCAGAGATTATTGACAAAATTCAAAGAAGAAACTGAAACGAGGCAATCGACTAATCAATTGAATCGTTGGTTTGTGAATTTGATGATACAGCAATTGTGAGTTCTATCCCTGGACCGTGAAATATGTACTTGAACTTAGTGAAAACAGACGATTAATAACTGCGTAGTGCTAAATTAAAAAAAAAAAAAAAAAAAAAACTAGATGATATCCATATATATATCCCACGGTCAGTTGAACGACAGGAATCTAATCCCGTAGATAAAATTTCAGAAATCCTTGTAGATTGCTTAGATCCATAAGGAAATGTTGTGATAACAAAGCTTGAGACAATGGTCAGAAATACCTGGGACGCCTCTTGACAGAGGACGGTAAGTGCGACACTGAGATCTGTAGACGTATTGGGATGGCCAAGGACACATTCCAAAAGCTGGGCAAAGTATTGCGAGACAGGAGGATTTCTTTGGTAACAAAGAAAAGAATACTGAGCTTCTACGTGACATCTGTCCTTCTTTATGGCAGCGAATGTTGGATGATTTCTTCAAAGATGAAGAAGAGACTCGAGGCGACAGTGATGTGGTTCTACAGAAGGATGCTAAGGAGATTATGGTCCGAGCGTGTGAGCAACGATGAGGTCTCTCTACTGCTCCCTCTTTTTAAAACTTATTCACTGTTCTCTTGATGGTTCTTGAATGGACTTTGAAGATGGAAGCCAGAGTATGAATATTGGTACCATTACTGAAGCCCTGAATTATATTCTTGTCTCACCATTGCTCAGTTTGGAAGACATAGTGGGGCTGATAGAAAAAAAGATTTTTATTTGTTCTCTTTCTAGCTGAATACCTCAAAGGGTTTTTAAGTAATTCTTACGACAAATAGTGTCATGATGGCTAAACTTCTTACCTGAAAACGTAGAAAAAAGAAACTCAATTCGTTTAGTGTTTTTTTAGAAATTAAACATTTGGACAATTATCCTATTTTGCACGATTTGGACAATTTTGCTGTTAAACCTGGTATATATAGAGGTTACAAACAAGAAGAAGGCTTATACTTAACACCAGGAAGAGACAGATGAAGTTTCTGGGGCACATAATGGGGAAGGATAGCCTGGAGAATCTGATACACACGGGTCGAATAGGGGGGAAGAGAGAAAAGGGAAAACAGCGCGTGACATGCCTGGAGATCTTGAGCAGGTGGATGGCAGAACCTGGTCTGGAGGAGGAAGCAGATGCAAGGAACTTGCTGAGAGCTGCAAAGGATAGAAGGAATGGGGAGCCATGATCGCTAACGCCCTCAAGGGACATGACACATAAAAAAGAAAGAAATAATGATAACTCCACATAACAGAAATTCAGACAGAAAAATCTCCAATGTTATCGCCCCTGATGTGGCATTTCGGCCTCAATCCTTTACCCAAAGCGGTAATGTAGATTCCCTTGGACTTTTCTATAAATGGAAATTGTAAGCTTTTCTCTTTGGTACTTCAATTTCATAAATCTAAGCATAGTACCTGTAGCCATAAGTTCTATTTTAAGTGTTTCTTCTCTCGTACTTCTCTAGGGTTTGGGAGAAATAATAACACGACAAAACATACTAAGAGCTACTTCTCGAAACCAATGTCATCAACTGAATTTACTGTTATAAATACCTATATTAAATCAAGTTGAAAGATTTTGGGGTTGATTTTTTGCGAGAGAATATTTTTTTTAACATTTTTTATAACAACAATGATTTACCAGATACAAGTTTTACTAATTAACTCTGGAGTAAGAGATCAAATCCTACTTTGTAAGTAAATGTAACGAAACCAACTAGAATTCGAACTCATCACTTCCGAGTCACTACCCATTCCAGCACTCACAGGCGTTATCCTCATAATATTCACTTTCTACGAGCAGCACTTTCATTCATATCACGCACATCATTCATCAATACAATTTTAATAATCACTTACTAATCACTCGTTATGTTAGATCATTGTCAGTCAGTTATGCGCCCTGCGTGTTACACGCTTAGACAATCATGTATCTTTCAATACATGACTGACGAGGCAGATATTTTCCCCGCAGTAGGTTGCCGTTTTTTTCTGCGGTAGACCAGTTGCCATCCAAGACTACAGAACTCGGTCTGTCCTGCTAATCATCCATAGCTGGGGGAGAAGAAAAGCATTCATGCCTTTCGCAAGGCTATTAGCATGTAAGTGAATTAAGGGATTCGACTGGAATTCGAACTCGGCTCTTCGATTCCTCAATTCGAGCCGTCATCCATGCCTCATTGATGAAAGCGAATTACAAAGATGTACGAACAAACTACTTTGCAGAAAAACAAGCTGTGTGCTATTCTGAGGAGGAACATGGTGGATGCGATATATTAAGCAATTATGACCTATTCTGTAGACGAACCAATTGCCTACTTTGATGCACATGAGGCGGCTGTTTACTTTGTGCCTTCCTGTCGACGAATCAGCTGTATGCTACATTAAAGACAAGCCATATATGTGCTATTGTATCGATGAACAAGTTGTGGTCTATCTTGCAGACGAATCATCTGCGTGGTATCTTGTAGATGACAAATTGCATACACGAATCACTTGCCTATTTTCTTATAGATGAATTAGCTGTGTGATACCTTGCCGACAAACCAGACCATGCACTCTTTAAGAATGATCAACTCTTTGCTAACTTGTAGACGAACACGCGATGTGCTATCACTTAAACAAACCAACTGTAGATTAAATTATTGACAAAATGCCGGCGTGCAATCTTGTAGAAGAACTAGATGTGTTCTCATTTAGAACATGCTGTGTGCACTTTGGAACTGACGAATGAGACACAGATTTCCTGGTTAAAAAAACCCCCAAAAAACGGAATTTCTACACGCACCAAATTCTTTAGTAGAAATTATTGCCTTGTAGGATATGGGTTTGCAATTCTAGGATTGGGGAGATTCTCTTATAGCGGACTTCATATTAATTTAACTTTGATAAGAAACTGGACTTACGCAAGAAGAATAACCACAAGACATTGTTACACAGAATATATATATATATATATATATATATATATATATATATATATATATATATATATATATTAACAAGATGTACAATATCAAACAACGCTTTGAAAGAAAACATGCATTTAAGTATGAAAGCTTGAATTAATCAAGAGTTGCCTCCCTTTGATTGAAAATTAAGAGTTCAGTGAGATATAATTATTTGGTTTGAAGTTTACTGCATAAATGTTCATGAGTGTTTGTGTATGAACGTAAAGAGTTTGTATTTTGGTTAAGGTGTACAAATTATCATCAGCATGCGGGTGTGCGTGTGAGTGAGAAGGATGGTGCATGGTTCCAATTGTTGTGCATTCATTTAGCAGTTGAGGTCTCACTAACTGAGATGAGAAAATTCTTGACTTAAATAAGCGACTATAGGCTCCGATTCGTTGCGCGGGAAAAATATTCTTCACGTGCAAACGATCTGATTGGTTGGCATCGCCCAATCAGCGAGCGAGCTTTGTGGAGACTTAAGGAAGCTTCTGTGATTCACTTCTCCCAAAAGTGCACAAATGTTGACTACTTAAAAATAAAGCGATTCCAAAATTGTCGCGTTACTGCGATTTGGAAATTGCCTGTAGAAAATGTATTAGATATTTATTAGCCAATGATCGTTTGGCATTGCACATGTGATTGTGTATGTATATGTTCGTACGCAAATAGGTTCGCACTCTCCTACTCTCTACACCCTGAGTAATTATCGGAAAGATTCACCGACTTCCATTTCCGGCAATAAATTTAACCAATACAAACCATAGCCGTTGTGCTGTTTATCCCCACAGGAAAGCATTTCATTTGGTGAAAAGATGTGTGATTTGACAGAATTCGATTTTGGTTTACTATTCTAAACAGAGCGACACTAGCGAGATGGCTCACACCGGACAGACAATCATGGCCGCCAAACACTAGTTCGCGCCACATTCTTCACCGTTATGGGTATTTTTTGCTTTTGTGTGCCAAGTAAAACAATCTAAGCTTCGTAAATAGACCAAGTATATTTAGAATTGCTGTGTTAAATTTTAATTGCTTTGTTAAGCAGCACATGAGGAAATGATTTTAAAATAATGAAATTTTCAGACGGGTATAAAAACTTTGTCCTCAACTGTAGCTCTGTGCTATTCTTGTCGAACATCAGTTTGTTCTTGTTCTAGAAAAATGCAAAACTATTCTGGCAGGATTTACCAGCCAGACATTTAGAAAGCTGATTTTATTGACTATCTTTTGTTTTTAACTTATATTTCTAATATTTACACTATTTACATCCGGACTACATCTTGTCTACATCTTGTTTTTATCACATTTTTGCCGTTGTACACTCCGGTTTTATCAGGTATATATCGATCTGAGTAGCGTACAGGGAATTCCAGACTGAAACCTTTATGTAATCTACGGGGATAGATTGTCCTCGTTTCTGTTAGTTTTATCAGTAGATTCCGGTGGATGCATCTTCATTCAGGTATCTCATTTATCTAGATCTAGTGGATGTTTATAGGATGAAGAAGGCTAGATTTGTATGCCGGAGTTTCCCGTATTCAGCAGCAATACGCGTTATCGTTGAGAAAGAGTGAACGATGTCGTCATTTTAAATTTGTTTACTGCACATAGCTATACAAAAGAAAAGTCGATATATATTTTCTATAATATTTTATATAACTTTATAATAAAAAAAAAAAAAAAAAATTCGCATATTTATCCACCATTCAGCCTCATCTCGTCTTCTTGGTAACGATATAATCCATATATGTACAATATTTACATTATTCGGACTATTGTCATCATCTTTGTTGCCATATTTATTACAACGTTTCGGCCCTTGTACGCTCCAGGCTTCTTCAGGTGGTTGGAAATTCGAACTGAATCCTTTATTTCGCCTACTGGGCTAGACTGTTCTAGTTCCACGTGCCATGTTTAACGGATGTCAGTTATCAGTTATCCCCTGTTAATTCCCCTCTTCAAGTTCTCCCCTGTTTTAATCGGGTATTGTCCTCAAGGACACATGGCACAGTGGATAAAGGTGACATACCCAAAATGTGTGAGTTCAAGAGCTGTGTGGAGAAGAAATGGATCCATACCTTGCACAATGTTATTTACGTGTAAGGTAATATAATGAACCTGACTGGAACTGAAACTCGGTTCACCTATTTCCAACCCACAGCCGTTATTCATTACACCACCTGCACATCCAAAATTACAAAACCTGGTATTTTCAAACGGTCACCTACCAAGTTACTGACCAGCTACTCGGGGTTGCTTATTTTCGGTGATCGTACGGATGATGATCGACCGGCTACATGCTACTCGCCCTTGATGTTCTCTGATGCAGGAAGTTCGAACATAGTGATTTTCTAAGCGCTGCTTAGATGTGGCACTAGGCCAAAAGTATGGAGCATCCAGTGAGGATCGAACCCATTGCTCAGTCGTAATTGTTCTAGCGAGACAAACTTGCTAACCATCATATCACGTCGAAGTGCCCAAGTTTGAACATAATGCTTAAAATAATCTTACGCTGAAAACGCGTGGGCGAGGTTTAAGGAATAAATAGGAAAGGTTTTAGATTGTTCTTTGATTGTCTTTGCCCTCCTCGTGAGTTTAATCATCACAATATTTTCATTATTATATCTTTGTACCAACTATGGTATGTCATTGTAAATGTTTCCAACGTAAAATATAATATCAAATCTGTCGACGGCTTTATCTCGTATCCCGGATTTAATTACTTCTTTGCTGATCGCTTTTATGCAAATTTCGTTGATGACTAAATTCGTCGCCAACGTGCAGGTTCCGGACTAGTAGCTTCCAGTTTCAGCAAAACCTGCTCCCGTCATTCATCACCATCTGTCTTTGCAAGAGTTATTTGGAGGTGAAAGAAAATCTGAGAAAAAGAAAGTGCCGATGGCGTAAATTTGCCAGAAAGTGACCCACACACTTGATTTCACGACCTTCCTACATATATTGAATGAGTTATTCAGAACCCAGTTATGAAACTGCAATTGAGTACCGCTGATTCGTTTATAATTTGAAGTCCTGTAGCATGTCCATCACACTTTGATATATAGATCGGTATTTCAAAATAAAGATGGGCAGCTGGAAAAAGTAAAAAAAAAACAAATAACTACGTTTCCCTTTCGTCCTCGGAAGAACATCTTGGGAATAATAATGAGGTTAACAATGAAAGATTATGTATGTAAGGGTGGGAAACGAAATACAAAAAATCCCGTTTACATTTCTGTATCGAGAAACCCTGAGGAGTCCCTGATGGCTAGATTTAAATTTATAACTTTTAAAATTACGGGCCTCCGCTTTGGCACCTCGGTGTGGTGTAATGTCAGCAATCTGGTCTCGCTAAAGTAGTTACCACTGAATAGCGAGTTCGATCATCATTGGTTACCCCATACATTCGGCTTTGTGCAACATCTAAGCTACGCTGAGAAAATCAATATATACCTTTCCGATCGCATTCAGCTTTTACTACAGTGTAACCCGGATATAAGAGAGTTGTCGGGCCCGGAGAATAAGTCTCTTATATCCGGGTTTCTCTTATACCCGGGTTAGGTCTATGTTGTTTAGGTAAGTATGGCTCTAATTTGGGACCAGATAAAATCTCTCTTATATCCGGGTCTCTTATATCCAGGTTTCACTGTACTTATATTTTTATTTTTATTAGATATTGTTTTTTTTTTTAAATATGCCATATTGTAACAACACTAGTTTGGTCCGAAAAGAATTATATTGTTTGATCTGGGACGTGAATATATCGTGGAATATAAAAAAAATAGGCAGCTACCTCAAAAGCAATAAAAGATGTAATAAAAAAAAAAAAAAAAAAAAAAGAATAAAATAAAATAAATATATCTGATACAGTAATTTACGAAATTAACTGCAGAAACCCCTAAAAATATTTAGGGAAGATAGCTAGAAATTTGAATAAGTGACTTTAGGAACACAATATAATTTCTATTAAGCAATACATACAATGCCGTCATCGTAATATATCCGAACATGATTTGAACTTAATGAATTTATTTTAGATTAAAAAGAAAGTAATTTACTAAAGAAAAAAATACATTGTAAGAGAACTAATTACGGAGCCTTTTACTTTAACATTCATAATGATCTTCAGCCACGTCAAGAACAAAAATATACCGAATAAGAAAGAAATTCTAGGAGAGAGAAAATAATTGTTCCCAGTAAAATTTTAAAAAGTGCGATTTCAAAATATGTTTGAGCTGATCGATTGGCTAGAAAAATTAAAGACACCTGACGAGTCAGACAATCATAAAAAAAAAAGAATTACTTATATTGTATTAAGAAAATTGAAATCTTTTTTAATAGAAGTTAATATAAATACTGTTTTGGAAATTCGTATTCGTGGAGAGTATATTGAATGTAGGAATGTGTAAATTTCTCTCTCTCTCTCTCGAGTGGTATACACATTCTGATACTTAACGGTCACAGGTATCCGCTGGTAGTATCACGGCTTTGACTAGTTTGGATCAGTTCTGACCAGCTTGGACTAGCTATGACCAGTTATGAGTAGCTTAGACCAGCTCTGACCAGCTTGGATAAGCTATAACCAATAAAGACCAGCGGCCCCAGTGAAGAACCTTCTTTTACAACCTGACTCAGTGAAGGCTCAAGTAAATACAGAGTGTATTGAATGTAGAGCTTCAAACAGCCATACCCTTAGCAGGAAGAAAACATCATTTTTCTCTTTCTAATTTCTGCAGCATCTTTTCAAATTCGAGAAGTGAAAATCTAATCTAAAAGAAGATACCTTTCAAAAGTTAAGAAATGCTGGACAATCTCATCAGAGATGATGAAGAACCTTGAGGCAAAAGAAGTTTAGGTCTACAGAATGCTGCTGAGAATACCATCGACTGAACACGAGTACCTGTAAGTTTTAAGTAACAAGGAAACAAAACAAAATGAACGCGTATAGCTAGTATCAAAAAGAGACAACTGAAATTTCTAGGATACATAATTAGAAAAGAGGGCTTTGAGAATATGATACCTACAGGGCATATTGAAAACAAGGCGGCTTTTTTTCCGGATCTTTCCGAAGGGATTGACAAAAGAGGTGGATAGAGGTTTTCCCGTCGGGATGGTTGCTGCAGATCTGTTCCATGCTGGAAATCTTCGCTCTTCCTTGGCGTTCTTCCTACCGATGCGTGATATCCTTTACGTAGCAGCGGTGTGACTGGCTATAACTAGCTTAGACAAGCTCTGACCAGCTTAGACAAGATATGACCAGCTAAGACAGGCTAGGACCAGATTAGACTAGCGGCCCGAGTGGAAACAACCAGGCTCTCACTTTAAAAACCTAGATTGTGTCACAACCTGACTCAGTTTTAAAGTAAATGCCGTGCATATTAAAAGTAAGAGTGGTAGATGGAAACAGCGTGCAACCAATGTAACAAACTTGTTCAAATGGATAGAAAAACCAGGACAGGGAGGGTCAGTGAAAAGACAAAACTAAGCTATAAATGATAGGAAAATTTGGAGGGTCTTTATCTCAAACAACAGAAAATTTGCATTTTAATATCAGCATGTAAGCAACCGCCATATATGCAATAATGTCTATTGATTATTCTAATCAGGGACTATTGTCGACGGAAGCATTCGTCTTTATGAGAAGCCAACTTCGTTTACTTTACCACCACTTATTCCTACAAGGCTTGCGCTATACGAATCATCCTAGCGGCGTGGATGTGAAGGTAATGTGCGTATTTGATATTTGAATGAGAAATCAGAGAACCCAGTTCGAATTCGAGTTGGGATCGTTACATCGACTTCTCTTCAAATACTCTTGTGAAAGTTTTTCATCAATTTCTCTACAGAGATATTGGTTAAATAGTAGGAATTTTATTTAAAAAAAAAAAAAAAAAAAGAAAAAAACTTGGTGTCTTCAAAAAACTTTTCATACAATATTTTCTCACAAAAATATTCTAGAAATCTGAAATAGGATTTCAATAAAATAAATAGCCTATAATCTACGCGATATGTTGATTAATTTTAAAAAAAAGTACAAAATTTATCTCTCGTCTAACATCAGTATATTTGTGTTCTAGTAAAAAATCTAATATCTGCACAGTAAAAATATAAAACTTAACAGACTATAAGATAAGGGAATTAGGCGTAGTAAACGAGCGAGTAATGTTCTAAGCAAGACTAAGTTTCCTTATATCAATAATTAATAAGGTCATCATTTAAGTTTCGATGGTCATCGAAGTGGCAAGATATTTGAAAGGAGTTGGCTATTTGCCAAAAGCTAGTTAACATCAAATCCCACAGGAAGTATCAACGTCTGTCTTGTGAAGAGACTGGCCTTTGGCTTGAATGTTTCCAATACGCAATCCCTGGAGACATTTACAATTTCGACTTGAAGGTGTGCGCTTATCACTTTATTCGACCAACATGGCCGCCTTAGTTATTCTGATGTGACAAACAGGTCGAGCATAAGTCTGGCGAAATTAGTATTTATCTCTCAGTTATTATCTGGAAATCTGATGATTATTGCGGTTTTCTGGGACTATTTTTCGATCAAAGTCGAGATTAAATAGTTTCTGGTTATCTCGGCTTCGTTGTCTGTCTAATGTAATGAAATCATACTTCGTTGACCGTTCGAGTATTTTTGAACAGATTTTATTCTTTTCATTATATGCACCCACGTTTAACTAGCATTTAATTTGTATGTTTGTTTTAAAAGCTAATAATAATAACATTTTACTAAATATATTTAGTGAAACAGAATTATTTATTCTAATGATTACTATAGCCAATATTTATTACTGAAATAAACAGAGAATTAGAAGAATTAGGAATTTCTCAAGATAATAAAAACTAAATTTCTCTGATCATTGGAACGACAAATATGTGTTCTAGTGATAATTTCGGCTACATGGACATTTCTACCGCTGTAATATAGCTTCCCTGCGCATTTTATATAAATATTTCATGGTAGAAGTACGGTGGAGCCACGGTGTATTAATAGATAGTAATAGCTCAGATTTAGCAATCTGAGAACCGAGTTCGAAGCCTAGTCAAATCCATTGCATTCACTTACGTACTAAACACTTTGGGAAATGTATGAATCCTCTCCTTCCACCAGCTATGGTTAAAAAGCAGGACAGACTGTGTTCTATAGCCTTGGATTACAACTGACCTAAGAGAAGGAAAACTCTGAATTCAGAATCTGCAAGGGGCGTTTGGGAACCTTGTGGCCCACAGTGAACCAGTTCTCTGTATCTGGTTCTTCAAAAAGCGTGTCTCGTTCTTCACAAAGCTTTCACCACTATAATCAATCATATGTGCTGGTATCTGGCTGTCGGTTCCTAAGAACTGTGTTGCTTGACGTTCATACATCGAAAATGAAGTGGGGAGCGTTTAGTTCATGGTAATTGTAATTTTGCGTTTTCTTCTTTGGAACCTTGACTATACAAATTTACGTGGTATCTGTTTTCTTGTATAGCTGCGAATGTTGGAAAATCTCCTCAAAGATGACTTAAAAAAACAAACAGAAAATAGACGAGGTTTTAGAGAAAATGGAAGAAAAAGGAAACTTATAGGTAACATCAGGAAGACGCAGCTGAAATTTCCGGGGTAAGTAATAAGGAAAGATGGTTTGGAAAATCTGATACTCACAGGACAGAGTGAGATGAAAGCAGCGCATAACATACTTGATGAGCTTGGATAAATGGATGGTATTACAGTGTCTGAGAGAAATAACAAAAAAGACAAAACTTATGAAGCGCAACAAGGGAAAGGAAGGTGTGAAGGGCCATGATCTCTTAACCCTTGGCGGAACATGCCACATGCCAAATAACATTCGCCAGGAATGAATATATAAAAATAATGTATTAACGTAATAATACAAACTAGTAAAGCAGGTTAGTAGTTTCAGGAATACGGGTTAGTAGCAAAATATCTATACAGTCTTTGGTATTGAAGTATCACTGTATGACTTCTTACTGAGTCTACGTGCTCGCTCACTGTGACTTCTACAACACTGTTACCTCACCTTCACTCTTCTGGTTACCTGCAACCTTTTACTCTGTCACTCTCGACTCGACTCCTCGGTCTTGCTCTCCTCTTACTCTCGTCTTCACGTAGCTGTAATATATATATATTTACTGTGTGAGTCCATTTGTGTAAAAAGGAGTGGACCCTCAACACCCCCTCCTTAGATCCCTTTGGGGGGGGAATTTCGTATTCTTTTATCTTATGGTCGATAATCAGAGGTTCGGTAAATTTTCTCTTCCTGTTTGACCTTCTAGTTTCTGTCTCTTCTTGTGGTCTTTGAATCTCAAAAGCTTCAAAGATCGCCTCCATCGAATCATCATTTTCAGCGGGTGACGAGCTTGGCTCTTCAACCCGTCTTTCTTGTATTTGGTCAATATGTCTTCTGTGTGTAAACTTTTCGCCTTGTACTGTGTGCATCACATTTCCTAGTCTGTTAATTATTGTTCCAGGCTCCCAGTAAGCCATATTGTTCCTGAACATCCTAAAGTAAACCCGATCTCCATGTTTGAATGATGTCTTGGGACTATAAGTGTATGCTGGCGTTTATTCTTGTTAGGCAATAACTTATCAAACACAGACCGTATTTTACGGGCAAACATCACTTCCGCTGGTAAAAGATCAGATGGTGTATTCCCGTTAGGTGTTATTCTGTATACTTGGAGAAATTGTTGAATAGCTTTTTCTGTCGATACAGCCCCTGCTTTTTTAGTGCTCTCTTTAGTGTGTCTACGAATCTTTCAGCCTGCCCGTTAGACCGTGGGTGATACGGGGCTATCTTAATGTGCTTTACTTGGTATGTCTCACAGAATTCTTTAAAATCGCTGGAGGTAAATTGTGTGCCGTTATCAGTTACCAAGCAATCCACGACACCGAATCTCGCGAATAATTCATGTAGGCACTTTATAGTATTCTCCGTCGTCGGGTGTTTGAATCTGAAGACTTCTGGCCATTTACTGAAACTATCTACTGTTATTAAGTAGTAGTAACCCTCTATGGGTCCCGCATAATCCACATGTATTCTGGACCAGACTCTGTCCACTTTAGGCCATGATTTATGTATAGAATATGGTGCTTTTGCCGCAGCAGCAAAGCCTTTACATCTTTCCACCATCTGCGTAATATCATTGTCCATGTTAGGCTAGTAGACGAAACTTCTTATAAATGCTTTCATCCGTTTTTTTTTCCTGGATGTCCTAAGTGAAAATCCTTCAAAGTCCGCCTTTGTAACGATTGTGGTATCAGTACTCTTTCGTTATATAACAATATGTGGTCACAAATTGCGAAGCTGTCTGCTAAATTCCTTTCTTTTTCTTCTATTTTTTTCAGGGTACTCTGAATAAATTCATACTTTTCCGTTTCCCTTCTTATCTCTAGCAGGGTCACAGGTAGTTCCTTTACTGTGTTGCATAACACTTTACTGATTTCATCTTCGGCTTGCAACGCCGCTATTACTGAATCTTCCAGCGATTCGCATTTTGCAGGTATTAATCGCGATAATCCATCAGCGTGCCCAATCTTCTTCGATAGTAAGAATTCAAGTTTGAAATTGTAGTTCAGTAACATCGTTCCCCATCTTAGGACTCTGTTTACTGTAGAGATTGGTAGTCCCTTTCTTGATCCAAAAATCGTAAGAGGTTTGGGGTTCGTTTGAAGCGTAAACTCTTCCCCATATGCATATCTGTGGAACCGAGTTATGGCGAATATAATGACTAGTGATTCCTTTTCAACCTGCTAGTAGTTCCTCTCCGCAGGTAATAATGATTTCGATGCGTGAGCTATGGGTTTCTTTGTGCCATCCAAATTCTTGTGTAGAATGCAAGCTCCTACTCCGTGAGAGATCGCGTCACTCGCGATAACAATTTCTAGTTTTGGATCGAAATGAGTTAGTGCTAGTTCCGACGTTAATTTTTCTATTATCTCCTTAAACATTTTCTGACATTCTTCTGCCCAATTCTATTTATTCCCTTTTTTTTTAGTAATTCGTTGAGGGAGGGGGGGCTAAATCTGCGCATATTTTCGATGAATTCGCTGTAGTAATTTGCTAGGTCAACAAAACTTTGTAATTCCGCGCCATTTTTTTGGTTCCGGCATATTTTTTTTTATTGCGAATGTTCTGTCTGGGTCTGGCTTTTACCATTTTCATTATTTATGCCCTAAGTATTTGATTTCATTTAAGAAAAAAATCACATTTTTTTTTTTTTACTTTAAACCCAAAGTCTTGAAGTCTTCTTTTATGTGCGATTCATGCTCTTCAAGATTGTCGCTTTTAATTAGGATGTCGTCCAAGTACGCGGTCGCAAAATTCTGGCCCGTGAGCATTGTATCCATCGTTTGCTGAAAAATTGCCGGTGCAACTTTTACTTCAAATAGTAGTCTGTTGAATTTGTACAGCCCTTTGTGCGCATTAATGCATAGAATTTTCGTACTATCTTCTTGTACTGGGATCTGCAGGTAAACCTCACTTAAATCTATTTTGGAAAATATCTTGCCGCCGTTAAGCTTGGTGAATATTTCCTCTGGGCTTGGTAATGGGTAATGATGGTCTTTTATAGCCTTGTTTAAACCCGTTGAGAAATCTGCGCATGCACGGATTTCCCCGGATTTCTTTTTTTTACATAGACTACTGGTGCTGCCCATTCACTAAACTCTATTTTTGACAGTATCCCAGTTTGTTCAAGTTTTTCTAATTCTTTGTCGATTTTTTCTATAGTGGCAAACGGTACGTTTCTCTTCTTTTTAAATACTGGTTTGACGTTTTCTTTTAATTCAATTCTAGCTGTAAATTTGTTACACCGACCCAACCCACTCGAAAATACTTCTGGAAATTGATTATGTAATTCTTCCTTTAGTTTTATAACTTCTGAAGATTCGCACTTTATCTTTTTAAAAAAGAACTGCTAGGTAAATCCCATACGTCGAACTTCTGCATCCAGTCTGTGCCCACCAGATTTTCTGTATCCTTCATTACAAATGATTTGAGTTTTCTTGTTTTCCCGTAAAATTTTACATTTAGGATTACATCTCCTTCGAAGTTTATACGCTTTCCTGTAACAGACTTAGCAATTTTCTGTGTAACATTGTTGGCCTATTATGCTTACTCCATGTTTTTAAGTTAATTATAGTCAGGTCTGAACCTGTGTCAAGTTGTAATTTTATCTTTTTATTTAAGATTTCCAGTTCCACATATTTCCTTATGTTAGTATTGTCTTCGTCATGCATTCTAGTAGCTCTTATCCTACTAGTAAATTTTCTGTTCCTACATTGGTATGCCTTGTGACCCATTTTTCCACACGCAAGACAGTTTTTATATTTAAAACGACAATCCTTATTCCAGTGTAATCCTCCACATAGATAACATGCAGATGGAGGGGACTTATATTTACTTTGATTTTCGTCATTATTTGCCCTGTACGTTGTACTTTTTTCATTATAGAATTTTCGTCTTCTTTCCGAGGAGGGTGAAAATCTTTTTTCATTATTACAGAATTTTTGTTTTCTTTCCGGGGAGGGAGAAAAACGTAAACTTTTGTTTAACTTACGAATATTGATAAGCCTGACTCCTCAGTATCCTTCGAGTCTTTCTTTATGATCAGGCATTTTTGGCAGTCTGCCGATAGTTTTGTAGTGTTAATCCAGGTTCACTTTGCAGTTTTGAAAGCATTCTTTTGCGCATTTCACTATCTTTTGCTGAGACTAACACTTGTACAAAAATAAGACACTTGAAATTGTCTGGAGTTAATTCTGCCAACTTGAAATCGTCGCAATGTTTATTCAGGATTGCGGCGAACGTGGAATAGTCCTCATTTTCCTCCTTTACAAGGTTAAGACATTTCCACTTATTGTGAAAAAGTAACGTTTTCGGGATAAAAAGCTCCGTCAGACATGTAACTGCTTTCTCAAATGTTAACTCATTTGTCTTCTTTGGCAAAATGTAATCCACAAATTTTGTGTATTCTTCAGTTCCTAATTTTCTGAGTAATAGTTGTAGCTTTTTTTGGTTCTGTCCAGTTTTGACAAAAGATGTCTTCATGGCGTCTGAAAAAGTCCCTGAAATTTTTATCCTCTTCTAGGGAATATTTGAATGTTTCTATCGTGTTCCATACTGCGTCTTGAGAAAAATCGCCTCTTTTTCAATATTTTGTTGTATATTACTCGCTACTTTCACATTTAGCTCCTGGAGTTGTAATTTTCTTTCTTCATTTTGCATTTGTCCTTCCTGATTTTCCTTTTACGTTTGTGGTAATATTTTTCCCATTCTTTCTTGGAATTGGAATTGCGGTTCATTTTGGTATTTTACAAGTTCTACTATAATACTTTAAAAATCCTCCATGGTAAGAGTCTTACGAAAAAACTCGATTTTCCTTATTTTAATCCTCGTAACTCTTTGTTACCCAGTTGTTGTGGATACTGGCATAAACAGCAATTTTCTCTTTTGAGTCTCCGAGAAGTGCAAATTCTTGTCGCCCAAGCTGTTGTGGTGAGAAGAGAGATTTTTTTCTTTCCGTTTAGGTGCCAATTACTCGACACCAAGTCGTTGTGGTCGGCAAGGGAGAATTTTTCTTTGTTCTCTTCCTGTGTGAGTTCGAAATTCCTCGTCGCCAAAGTTGTTGTTTTCGACGAGAGAGATTTTTTTTTGTGGGAGTTCGAAGTCCTCGTCGCCAAGTTGCCGAGGGACAATTTTGTCTTTTTTGTTCTTCCCGAGTGAGTTCGATATCCTCGCCGCCAAGATGTTGTGGATTCCGGGTTGAAATCCGGTACCAATAAATAACAAACGCTAGGAATGAATATATAAAAATAATGTATTAACATAATAATACAAACTGGTAAAGCAGGTTAGTAGTTCCAGGAATACGGTTTAGTAGCAAAATATATATACAGTCTTTGGTATTGAAGTATCGCTGTATGACTTCTGAGTCTACGTGCTCGCTCACTGTGACACCTACAACACTGTTACCTCACCCTCACTCTTCCGGTTACCTACGACATTTTACTATGTCACTCTGGACTGAACTCCTCGGTCTTGTTCTCGTCTTCACGTAACTGTAATTTATATATATATATATATATATATATATATATATATATATATATATATATATATATTGTGTAAGTCCATTTGTGTAAAAAGGGGTTGACCCCTCAACAGTAAAAGTGTCTCCTTACTGCCACTCGGTGGAGGAAATCATTTCTGGATTCATGCTTAACATTCCAATTGGACACTTTTTATGATCGACCAGCTCGGTATGGCTGCTAGTAATTTTATTACTTTTTGATGTGATTAGAGTAATATCATTTTTAGTAGATCTCTGAATAAAGTATCCAATAAGAAATTAAAATTTTCTCGCATATTTCCATATTTCCTAATCATCATATTTGAGTTTTAACGTAACAAAATAGTCCGTGTCTCTCTGGACAAATTCAATGAATTGGTGTATTCACTAGATTTTGATAAGATAAACGCGCAACAGTTGATTGACTCACCCTAGCAAAAGTTGAATATGAACTTCAGATATTCCATAAGATTAAAACGGCATTCACTGTCTTCTTTTGAACTGAATACAACGCAAATTCTCGCGTATTGCTCCAACGGACAGAAACGTCGTGGTAAATTTTGGAACTTGGATTTCTTTGATCGAGCAACAGTCAAAGTTGACTTCTGAAGCATTGGCTTGCCAAAAATATGAGTGGTAATTAAGTTTTATAGGCACATCATTACGTTCGTGGTGACAAAAACAGGCAACAGAATCAATTCATAATAAACGATTTCTCAGATTAATAGTTAAAAATGGTTTGAAGAAAATAATGAAACATGTAGTTTTTATCGAAGACTATTTTTTGAACTTTGTGGACTGGCGATACAGAAGAAGAAACAAAAAACTTTACCAAATAATAGACACAAATTCACTTGAGAATATCCACCGCCACCAGTACTAAAATAGATAGTATATATAATTCAAATAGATACATAATCAAAATGTAGACTTTGCACATTGCTTCAAACAATCGGTTAGGAAGAAGATCCCATCAATTCTACTTTGAGTTGTTTCGTTTTGCGGCATATCAACTTCAGTGGGTTATTTAATTTTTGAAGATAATTTCGAATGAATAGAATATGTATTCTTTGTAAGAAATCAATTTTGGAGATTAGGTTTCATTGACGTATTTTTGTAAAGAGGTTTTTTCGAGAGTCAAAAGTGTTGTTGGTAATGTTATTCAAAAAATTCATTGCTGGTACTATTTTTATTCAAAAAATACTGCCAGCTCCGAAAATTTAATTCTAGTGTCAGTCATAATCTTCTGTCTCCTTAATTCCTATTCTTTTAGTCGTCTCTCTCCATAACAGTGATCGATTCTTCAGATATTTTCACATTATGACTTAGAGGTTTTATCGCCTTTCTTGGGTTGAAATTATTTTTTAAAAACAATAATAATGGTAGCAGTTGTTTCTTATTAAAAATAAAATATTCGACATTAATTTACCGACTAGTCCGTGCTAATTCCCATTAAAATTTAGATATTTTCTATTAAAACAGTTTTTGAGAAAAATTATTTTCTCATGCTCATTCCAGAATTGATTCGCTTTGTCGGCTGAGGCTTCAGAAAAAGTTAACTACACCGATGCAGAGCGGTAGCCACACCATCATGCGTCCTGGGTGTGACGATAAACTTTATCCGGCAGTAAGGCTTCGGCTCGGAAGATGTTGAGGAATTTGGAACCACTTCTTAATTGCTGTTGTCCCCAGGTCAACCTTAACCCGAGCTGATACCATCTTTTAGGGTGCCATTTATGGGTCAGTAGTTAACCTTCACAAACTGGGGTCAAAACGCTCTGAAAGTTTAAAAATAGATTTTTATAGTATAAATGCCAGCTATACATTAAAAAAATATTACCAGAAATAAATTTTTGAAAAACAATATTAGAAGAAATACATTTTTGGAAAAATATTACCAGCTATACATTACTGGAAAGAAATGTATTACCAAAATATATTTTTGAAAAAAAATATAACCAGCAATACATCTTTAAAACAAATATTACCAGCTTTACATTTTTTTTAAATATTACCATTAATAGATTATTTGAAGAAAAAAAAATTACCAGCAGTAAATTTTTGAAAAAAAATGTTAACTGTCATACATTACTGAAAAGAAAATATATTACCAGTAATAAATTTTGTAAAATAATATTACCGGTAATAAATTATTGAAAAGAAAATATTACCAACCATACATTACTGAAAATAAAATATATTACCATCAATAAATTTAAAAAAAAATATTACTAGTTATACATTTTTGAGAAAAATATTACCAACAATAAATTATTGGAGAAATATTACCAGCCATACATTACCGAAGAGAAAATATTACCAGCCATACATTACTGAAGAGAAAATATATTACCAGCAAAAATTTTAGAAAAATATTACCAGCAATAAATAATTGAAAAGAAAATATTACCAGTCATACATTACTGAAAAGAAAATATATTACCAACAAAAAACTTTTGTAAAAAATATTACCAGTAATACATTTTTGAGAAAAATATTATCAACAATATATTATTGAAAAAATATTACCAGGCATACATTACTGAAGAGAAATATTACTAGCCATACATTACTGGAAAGAAAATATATTACCAGTAATAAATTTTGGAAAAAAATATTACCAGCGATACATTTTTGAAAAAAAATATATTAACAGCTATACATTTTTTTAAAAATATTAACAGTTATACATTTTTGAAACAAAAAATGACTAGCTATACATTTTAAAAAATTACCATTAATAGATTGTTTGAAGAAACAATATTACCATCAATACATTAAAAATATATATATATTACCAGCCACACGTTACTAAAAGGAAAATATTACCGGCCATGCATTACTGAAAAGAAAAAAATACCAGCCATACATTATTGAAAAGAAAATATATTACCAGCAATACATTTTTAAGAAGACATTTTCACAATATCTTGTGAATAAAAAACTACGAGCAATTAATTTTTAAAAAAACTTTACCAGCAACACTTTTGACTCTCGACAAAAAGATTCTTTAAAAAAACACATTAATAAAACTTGATCACCAAAACCGATTTCATACAAATAAATCATATGCTATTCATTTTTAATTAAGCTCAAAAAATAAATAACCCACTGAAGTTGATATGCCGCAAAACGAAACAACTCAAAGTAGAATTGATGGGATCTTCTTCCTAACCGATTGTTTGAAGCAATGTGCAAAGTCTACATTTTGATTACGTATCTATTTGAATTATATACACTATCTATTTTAGTACTGGTGGTAGTGGATATTCCCAAGTGAATTTTTGTCTATTATTTAGTAAAGTTTTTTGTTTCTTCTTCTGTATCGCCAGTCCACAAAGTTCAAAAAATAGTCCTCGATGAAAACTACATGTTTCATTATTCTCTTGAAACCATTTTTAACTATTACTCTGAGAAATCGTTTATTATGAATTGATTCTGTTGCCTGTTTTACTTCGTCATGTCCCGCTAATTTCCACTGAATAAATACAATTATACTCCTAACTATATGAATTCAAAATGTTTTTTAATGAAAGTACTTTAAAGTAATTGAAGAGATAGACTCTGTTACATCTAAACATGAATTCTGTTTTTTTTTCTGCATTCTAATTGAACACATTTTCTGATCGACCAGCTTGGTATGGCTGCTAGTAATTTTATATTACTTTTTTATGTGATAGAATAGTACTATTTTTAGTAGATGTCTAAGTAAAGTGTCCAGGTAAGTAATTAAATTTTGCTCTCTATATTTTCATAATTTCTAGTCATCATATTTTGAGTTTAAACTATTTTTTGTTAAGTTTAAACTCAAATATGATGACTAGAAATTATGAAAATATGAGAGCAAAATTTAATTACTTACTGGACACTTTACTTAGACATCTACTAAAAATAGTACTATTCTAATCACATAAAAAAGTAATATAAAATTACTAGCAGCCATACCAAGCTGGTCGATCAGAAAATGTGTTCAATTAGAATGCAGAAAAAAAAACAGAATCATGTTTAGATGTAACAGAGTCTATCTTCTTCAATTACTTTAAAGTACTTTCATTAAAAACATTTTGAATTCATATAGTTAGGAGTATAATTGTATTTATTCAGTGGAAATTAGCCGAGGACATGACGAAGTAAAACAGGCAACAAGAAGACCCACTTCAGACCACAATCATTTTGCAGTTTTTGAAATTCAATTTGTCAGGGTGATGCCAGGGATGTAAGAAAAGTTACATTTATAAAGCAATTTTGAAGTCTCTTGAAAATTAATTGAAAGTTCAACAAAAAATAAGAAAGAAACCAGTAAAAACTGGCATTTATCGCTATTTACGCGTGTTCAAATATCAAGTTAAATGATTGTTAAACAACGTATTTATTGTTGGCTGCAATTGAGTGAAGTTTGTATTATTAGGTTGGTGCAACAATAATGTCGTTTTCTCACATAGTAACATGTATGAGAAAACGACATTATTTTTGCACCGACCTAATAGATTGCTTGACATCTGAGGGAGTTTTTGGTTTAAAAATTGTGTTGAGATCGATTTGTGTTGAAATAGTTTTTCGCGGTTTTTCGCTAAACACAGTGGCGTAGAAATAAAATAAGCTATCGCCGAGCTTGTTATAATGTAAGTAACCTACATACTAAGTTTGAACGAAATCGGAAAACAAAGTTCAATTTATTGTTTTTGATCAGCTTTATCGATTAGTGATTTTAAAAAAAATATTGATTTTTAAGCTAAGGACCTATCTCTTACTTTGATCAATGCATGTTCCAAGTTTGGTTAAAATCAGTTGAAAGGATCTCGAGTGAAAAGGTATCACGCACACACACACACACACACACGCGCGCGCGCACCCACAAATACACACAGTGGAGTAATGGATAGCAGGCTGGATTGAGGAATCGGCGAGCCGAGTTCGAATTCCAGTCGAATCCATTACATTCACTTACGTGCATATACCTTTGAGAAGGGTATGAATCCTCTTCTTCTCCCAGATATGGGTAAATAGCAGGGCAGTCTTAGTTCTATAGCCCTGGATGGCAACTGGTCGACCGCAGAAAGAAATGGCAACTGCGGGAAAATATCTGCCTCGTCAGTCATGTATCGAACGATCCATGATAACCTAAGCGTGTATCACGCATGGAACATAACGGATTGACTGTTTAACTCGTGAAACAGAACTAAGAATCCTGTTTTTATGAATGTGGGTAAACGCAGTATCGACCCATTAGCTTCCTTAGAGTCTTCGATAAACTCTATCTATAGCAACAAGATAATGCCTCAATAAGAGCAACCTCCTGAGCGATAATCATTATCGATTTTGTTCTGCTAGATCCACATCTGATGTCTTTACTGTCATTACTCACACAATCGTCGAGACACTAGACAATAATTTCATCACATCGATCATCGATTTCGAGATCTCAAAGAGGAGTGGCATCGAAGTCTGCTAGAATCTTAACCTGTTTAAGTCTCGGATTAACCGTCAACGTTCCTGCATAAATACGTAAACTGGAATTCTCGCCTTCTCATATGCTCATACGCAGGGCAACTTTACTTTGAGTGCCTCCTGTATCGGGTGAAAATAGTATATAAAAATGACTTTATCTATATGGACTCCTGAAAAACAGATTGAAATCATAACTCTGAACAAAATAGTTTATGATAAAATAACTAATTTCCTATTCCTGTTTTTAAAAGTGTTTCTAAACTGAAGTGCCGATAAGCTTTGATTATTTCGCCATCAGTGTCAGTTATTGTTCCAATACAAATTATAAGTACAGAAAAAATGCATTTATTTCTGAATACATAATATTATTGACATAGGAATAATATTTCAAAGTTAGAACGTTCCAATGTTTAATTACCATAATCAAAGTATAGATTTAATGTCACGTCCGTTGGTATTGTACTCCTATAACATAGACCGCAGTGTTGGGGGGATTTTTTATCAAAGGATACATTTAATGTCACATCCGTTGACATTGTACTCCTATAACATAACAGTGTTTGGGGGATTTTTATATCAAAGGATGCATTTAATGTCACATCCGTTGACATTGTACTCCTATAATAGACTGCAGTGTTGGTGGGGATTTTCATATCAAAGGATACATTTAATGTCACATCCGTTGACATTGCACTCCTATAACATAGACCGCAGTGTTGTGGGGGGGTTGTATACAGACTATATTCACTCGAAAACGAGGCAACGCACCGGTGGATATTTTAGACTCAAATATCAAGTCGACAAACGTTTACCTTTTCAAGAAAAAAAGTCAGCCAATATTTAAATTTTAACTCAGACATTCAAACGAACAAAGTTTAACTTTAAAATCAGATGTTTTCATTTTGGGTCAAGTATGTAAACAAGCAATATTTTTAATTTTAATTCATTTATAAACAACCAAATTTTACCTTTTGCAACAAGTATGAAATCAAGCAGCTTTTAACTTTTGACTCAAGTATACGCTCTTCATTGATTTCATCTAGACTTATATTCGAATTTAATTAAAGTAAGCGTTCATATGTTATTAATTATATCAGGGTAAGTAACGGATAATGTATAATAAAATAGATAAGAATACTAAGCTAATATATATATATATATATATATATATATATATATATATATATATATCTGTGTGTGTGTATGTATAGCGCTGAATGTGTGCATTTCAAACTTTATTTGTTTCTTAGAGAAACCTTGGCAATTAATTAAATATATGAAGTTGTTTGTCTACTCGGATGTGTGTGTATGTGTACCAATATTAAGTAGAATACGTAACAAATAAATATATAAATACTTTTTCTTGTCCATATTAGCACTTCGTACTTAATGACATAGATGATTAGCATATTTAGCTTTAAATATAATTTTGGTAGAAATATCTTTTATTAATTAATCCTTTTCCATTTAATCTCATGTATTTATAATTCACGAATTATAAGGGACACACACACACACATATATATATATATATGTGTGTGTGTGTGTTTTAAAGAGAAAAGAGTTGCCCCAAATGTTTTTGTTTATAATGTGGATTTGTTTTTTAATCTTTTAAAGATATATATTATACGTAATTTTTCATATTTTTGCCACACGTGCTTCAGGTTTTGTGAGCGTCATCAGGCAAAGAACGGGTATTTACATCTTGTTTAAATCTGTTAACTTCTTCTTTTAGGTTTTCCTATCTTTGTCTTTTGTGTCTTTCGTGTATGGTAGTAACCGAAATTCGTCTCGGATTAGTGGAGAAAAAATAAATGTTAAAGGGGGGGGGGTCGTTGTGTGTATGTGTGTGTTTGTGTTTGTGTGTCAGTGACGTGTTTTATTCGTTAGTATTTCATCGGACTAGGCTTTGTTGATGTTGCCACGTTTACACATGCGCAAGCGAGATGCATATAGTTTCAACATTTTTTCTAAAAAATAATCCGATTTTTCCTAACTTGGTAATGTTTTTAGCCAGTTTTTCTTTTCAAAAATATTCCGGGATTTTTCTCCTCCTCTTTGCATCCACAATACACTCAAAAACTTCTCTGGCTTCTTTTTTTCTTTAACATATACAGATTTTTCTCGTTGGAAAAAAATTAATCTGTCCCTTATATATATATATATATATATATATATACAAATGCCGGTAGACAAAATTAAATATAAATGGGGCGTCTACTCAAAAATGTGTATCGTTTAAGTAATAGAAGCTTTCGAATTAATAAGTAAAAATCCATCACTTCTTTAGAAATTACTTTGTTTACTTTAGGATGCGAATGATTCAAGAATCTTAGAAAAAATTGCTTTTATAAGACATTATTCACCTTTACTTGAGCATCGTCGCAACTCATGACTGTTACTGCCTAAAGCACATCTGATCTTACGACGGTTTCTCTCTGTTCAGGAAGAGGCATCTTAGAACCTTACCAGGCATATCTTTTTTTTTGTAATAAGTTTTCTCGAATATTCAGGCCGTTATACGAAAATAAGTAAATATACTCTTAAATAGTATTTAATAAATAAACGGAGTATCTACTCAAATATGAGTATCTATTTAACGTTTAAGTAATAATATATTTGCATGTGTATGCATTACCCTCTTAGTACTTCAAACAAAATCAAAATGCCGAAGCTATTTAGTTTTGAAAGGACACATGACACAGTGGATGAAAGCGTTAGTTAGATCCAGTGACATGGCCCAGAGAGTGTGAGTTCAATACCTGGTCAAGGCGGTGGAGAACTTGGAGAAGGGAATTAACAGGAGATGACTGATAACTGACATCCATTAGACATGGAACATGGAACTAGAACAGTCTACCCTAGTGAGCAAAAGAAAGGTTCAGTTCGATATTCCAACCACCTGATATAGGCCGGAGGGTACAACGGGCGAAAGGTTGTGATAAATATGGCAACAAAGATGAGGACAATAGTTCGAATAATGTAAATAGTGTATTTGTTTTACTCATAAGTTCGGTACACCTACGACAACAAAGCGGAATCAATTTTCCTTTTTGGTTAATATTAATGATCAAATATTTAGCTTCTCTGTTGTCAATACTGTCTTCACTTTTTCATATTTAACAATTTTGATGTTTATTTAACATACAAGTGAGAAGTTCTTACAGTTCAGAATAGCACGCTAGAGTGAAATGAAACGCAATAATTTGCCAGTCAGACCCTTCGTTTAAGATCGCTCCGAAAACGGAGAACGGATGACATACAAATACGTTTTGCTCTTTACTTCGGATGCGAACCAACATTTCAGGGGTTGGAAGAGGAAAAACGTCACAGACAATCAATATTCAACTCACGTCGCTTGTTCACTTACAGGAACACGAAAGTATTCTGTATTTATCGGAATCACGGGTTTCTACGAATTAGATCAATGTCGTTGATATCGCTTCAGTGAAGATCTTCCCATATTCGGGGATAATCACGCCAAACAACAGGGAAGAGACTGTCGGCTTTAATCACTTTCTTACTGCTGTAGAAAGTCTTTCTCGCACATTTCCTATGAATAGTCTAATGTCAATTGTTCTGATGAGCTTTCCTCTTCGGTACCTTCCACTTCAAGAATTGTAGTAAAGTGCAGTACTAAATTCGTAGCTATCTCATTATTTTGCTGTTTATATTGGTAGATGCAAGTTCATTACTAATATTAGATTGGTGCAAAAGTAATGTCGTTTTCTCACATATGTTACTATGTGAGAAAACGACATTATTTTTGCATCAATATAATAGTTTATTTTCTCGGACAGTTCTTTAAAAGAAAAGAAGTAAAAAATATATATTTGTAGGCTTCTCTCAAAAAAAAAAAAAAAAAAAAAAGAAAAAAAAAGGGGGGTAGTAACTCAAAAGAAAAAAATAACAAGGGGGAGTAACTCTGTACTACACAACACGTTTCCTCTCAATTCCCAACTTCATGGCGTGGAAAACGTCTATTCCAATTCCTCAATTTGATCAAAAATCGCTGAACCAAAAAAAGAAAGAAAGAAAAAAAAAAGAAAGAAAAAAAAAAGAAAGAAAAAAAAAAGAAAGAAAAAAAAAAGAAAGAAAAAAAAAGAAAGAAAAAAAAAAGAAAGAAAAAAAAAAGAAAGAAAAAAAAAAAGAAAAAAAAGAAAGAAAAAAAAAAGAAAGAAAAAAAAAAGAAAGAAAAAAAAAAGAAAGAAAAAAAAGAAAGAAAAAAAAAAGAAAGAAAAAAAAAAGAAAGAAAAAAAAAAGAAAGAAAAAAAAAAGAAAGAAAAAAAAAAAGAAAGAAAAAAAATTCCAGCCTTTTTTCTGAATGTAATATATATGTACGTTTTTAACTTAATATTCTTTTTTTTATATACTTCGTCCTCTGCAACGTCTCAACTCCTTTTATTTTGCTAAAAAGCTTTATTTGTTTGTACTGATCGTATTAATCGCAATGTTAATTTTGATCTGGTTCGTAGCATTTAAACATTGAATTTTTTGTTCGTTTTCTGCCTACTGGGGATTGACACGAGCAGTTGAGAAAGATTTAGTAGTTTCTTTTCTTCTTCTTCCTCTTTAAAAGAAAAGAAGATATATTTGTAGACAACTCGAACCCACCCAAAATAGAAGGGGTAGTAACACTTTATTCGACAACTTCTTTCCTCCCCATTCCCAAATCTACGGCATGGAAATCGTCTATTCCAGCCTTCATCATTTTGGTCAAACGTCCAAGATAATAAAAATGTCTTGCCAGTCTTGATGGTCGAATCCAGTCTTTTCTGAATGTAATTAGCGTGTTCGTTTTTGTTTCAATATCACTTAATATTGTTTTGTTTTTCTCTTGAACCTCTGCAACGTCTTCGTTCCGATTTTTTTTTTTTTTTGCTAGAGAGCTGTATTTGTTTTGTACTAATCGTATTAATCGCAATGTTAATTTTGATTGGCGTCGTAGCATTTAAACTTGATTATTTTCGTTTTCTGACTACTGAATGGGGAGAGTCGGCATTAGTTTGGTTTGGTTTTACGGCATATCAACCTCAATTGATTATTTAATACCGACAACTTTTTTCCTGGTAATATTTTGTTTAGTCAAAAATCGATTGCTGGTAATATTGTTTTTCAAAAACGTATTGATGGTAATAGATTTTCTTCAAAAATTTTATTTCTGGTAATAATTTTTTACAAAATATTTCTGCTATCAAAACCTATTTTTTCACTTTAATAATGCTTTTTATCTCAGTTTCGAGGTTAACTATTTGCCCATAGCTGGGACCCTTACAGATGCTAGCACCCCGGGTCAGGGTGGACTTGGGAACACCAGAAATTAAGAGGTAGTTCCACGCTCCTCAAAACCTGCTGATCAGAGGCCTTGCTATTGAACATAGTTTAACGTCTTACCCAGTACGCGGATGTAGTCTATCGTCATACCCAAGACGGAGTAGACAGTAGGACTTGTACTAAGTTAAAAAGTAAGTCATAGGAATTCTTTGACTAATATCTTCATATTAGTTTCTGAAATACAACATTTCAATATGAAACGATATCATGAAATTATATTGCCAAATATATCTTTAAATTTGCTTCTTTAACTCAAGTACCGGAACTAAAAGCTTTGAAATTATCTTAAAATTTAATTAATAAAAAAAGATTTTTTAATTCGTTGTACACTTCACATAAAAACTTCAAACCAAAAAGTCCATATTTTTCAAGTAGTAAATATATTTACGCTATTTATTTTCTTCGAAGTGTTGTTCTCATTTTTATTGCCACATTCACGACGTTTGTCCGTTATACATTCCGGCCTTCTTCAGCTGATATTTGTTAGAACTTTAGAAGCCTTTATTTAGTCCACGAGAGTAGATAGTTCTGATTCCACATGCTTTTGGATATCTCAATTTTAGTTATTTCCTCCAGATAATTCGACTTTCCAATCTTTTCTCCCCACTACTGTAGCTAGTTATTGAAACCACAACTCTTTGTGTCAAGTCATATTTGGCAATAAAGATGAGGACAACAGCCCGAACAATGAAACTAGTGTAAATACATACAATACCTCATCTCAAAAATATAGACAGTAGATATATATGTTCAGGAATCTGAATTAACAGATGACATCCATTCATAAAATATCTACTATTATTTGTACTAATCGTATTAATCTCAATGTTTATTTTGATCTGATTCGCAGCATTTAAACATTGATTTTTTTTTTTTTTTTGTTCATTTTCTGACTACTGACTAGATATTGGGACGCGCCTTTTGAAAGATTTGGCAGTTCTTTTCTCCTTCGTCTTTAAAAGAAAAGAAATAAGATATATTTGTAGACAACGCGAACCCACCCAAAATAGAAGGGTAGTAACACTTTACAACACCTTTCCACACCCTACCCAAATCAACGACATGGAAATCGTCTATTCCAGCCTTCCTCACTTTGGTCAAACGTTCCAGATTATAAAAATGTCTTACCAGCCATGATGTTCGAATCCAACCTTTTTTTTATTATTGTAATTCACGTGTTCGTTTTTGATTCAATATTTTTCATTGTTTTGTTTTTTCTCTTGATACTCTGCAACGCCTTCTTTCGTTCATTGCTGGAAAACTTTATTTGTTTTGTACTAATCGTGTTAATTGCAATGTTAACTTTGATCGCTTTCGTAGCATTAAAACTTTGATGGTTTTCGTTTTCTGACTACTGACTGAGGATCGGCAAGGGCTTTTTGAAAGAGTGGGTATTCGGACTAACTCATATATTTAAGTATTTTATGTTATATTTCCTCCCTCCCCTGCGAGCGGTTATGCATGCGCATTCGTGGTGAGGAATTTACACGGCTTTCCAGATGATTTTTTTGAAAGAAACTCGTTTTTTGTAATAATTTATCAGTCAAACTCAGAACTGCGTTTATTTTATTTTATTTTTAAATGGTAAATATTCTATCCTATCACCCATTTCATACTCCTCCGCATTGTCTTGAACTGCGGTAGAGGCTCATCCCTTATTTCCTGTTTAGGGAGAGGTTCCCGGTTCATCTCCTTTTCTCTAGCCTTAGTAATTCTGTTATAAATTTCTTGTGATGTGCATAGTTGGTGGCAACATCTATTCATACTGAAGATACAGGGTTGACAGCTATTTGTTTGCCGATTCCGTGTAGTATATAGGAGCCTGAAATCTTGCGTAGCGTTTTTAGAGGCTGCTGTGATCAACAGCTGCAAAATACCAGGGTTCTTGCAGTGCCATGTCACGCGCGGACGAGTGTCCCTGTAAGCACTTCCGGTGGGCAACCCCGAAACTACATTGTCACAGTCTGTGCTAGTTACCTTCTGCGCATGTTACATTTGATGATCAACTTCTACTACTAACCATGGCATTTTTATCTCCTTACCAACATAACACATCAGTAATACAAAAAAAACAAAGATATAAACCTGAACCAGATCAACAAAAATCATCTAAACCTCTTAATCTTCCCTTCACCAACATTAGTGGTATTTGTACCAACTTCTGTAGTGTGGAATATTTCCTCTTTTAAAAGTCGTCGGATATCCTAGATCTCTGAGAAACTAATCTTAACTCATATGGGAATATGGGAACAAGTAATAAGGAGTGACAGAGAAAAGCAGTAATAACGATATGAGCTCTCGTAAAAAAAGCATGAAATGATAACAGCAAAAATTAAAATATGAGTCCTCCTAAAAAGAATGTGGTGAAGACATTAATTTTATAAGTCCCATAAATTCATACACGGATGTCCTTAAGGGCACATAGCATCGTGGATAAAAGAGTTGGTTACATTCAGTCACAGAACCCAAACAGTTGTGAGTTCAATACCTGGTTAAGGCAGTGGAGAACTTGGAGTGATGAATTAACAGAAGATAACTGATAACTGACATCCATTAGATATGGCACGCAGAAGATCGAAATAAAGGGTTCAGTTCTTATAGCGAAGAAAACGGCGACTTACCTCGTCAAACCAAAAAAATAAAAATAAAAAATTCGTGTATTTTGGATCCCTCGTTCGTCGGAGAAATGCTTACAAGCTATTTCGGCACTGACGGAAAAACATTTGATGTCAAGTTGATACCAGAGTTTGATTGCTCAGTGACTGGACAAGCAGTTACTGAATGGATTGAGAAGGCAGAACTTGTTTGTGACCTCTGTAGAATTAAAAAAGGTTGAACGTGTTCTTCGTCTGAGGTTGAGAGGTGGAGCATTTGTTGTTTACGAACAGTTAAACTCAGAGCCAAAATCAGATGTCGAGCAGATAAAACTAGCCCTGCGGATTTCCTTTGCGCCGGATCGTTTCTTGGCTTACGAGCATTTCGTGGAACGCCGACTGCGCCCGGAAGAATCTGTCGACGTGTTTCTAGCCGACTTGAAGAAGTTAGCAGATCTTTGTGACGGGATATCCGAGAAAGGACTAGCATTTGGGTTCATAGCAGGGTTATCAGCGCACGTCAACAACTGCGCGCGTCTTCCAGGATGGAAGACATGAATACAAATCAATTTTGGACCGAGCTCGAGCTATAATGAAAGATCAAATTGCAACTGTGAAAATGGTTGCAGCTACCATTTCACCAGGCTGATAAACACCCAAATGTTAAACTTCAGGAGGGTATGGGCGCAATGGGATGCTCTGGATGGAATCACCTTTCCAGGTACTGCCCGGTTCGACGCGAAGATACCCGTCAGCCAGGCAGGTCACACACAACAATGCGTTGCTTCCGGTGACAAGAATTAGGCCACATTGTGTCCGGTAAAAGGGGAAGGGGAACGCCGTTCTCTTACGTAAGCGAGTTATGAATAAGGCGCTACCTGTCTTGGGTATTTGCGTGAAGTGAATTAAGAGAGTGGTACTCGTGGACACAGGCTGGCCACAGACACTCGTGGGTAAGTCAGTCTGTCAATCCTGGCGAGTGACGGAGGCGGACGTACTCACCGTAAATGGAAATACTCTCAAATGTTGCGGAGTTGGATGTATTAAGATTGATGTGGACAATGCAACCCCCATCAAAATCGAAGTCCTGTTAGTGGATGGGGAGCTATTCGGTTTTGAATTGTTGCTTGGGTTCGAAACCATTAAAAAGTAGAGCGGACTCCAAATAACATAGTGTGGTGATGTACGGTTTCCCAAGCGTGGGATAGTCTGTTGCGCCGCTGTTGAACCTGATTTCTGTACCGAATTTGACGCAAACCGGAAGATATGGGTCTGATGGTCGATCACCGGAGTGTTTGTGAAATCGGATGCCCGAGTACCCAATACCAAAGGGAGTCAAGGAGGAATACGTCTGTGAGCTACAGATCTGGCTTGATAACGATTGGTTGCAGCCTTATCCTGAAAAGGAACTTGGTCCTCCAAAAGGTTTAATTCCGTGATGACGGTGGTGCAGAAAAACAAAAATAAAGTGCGGCCAGGATTAGACTATCGAGAGCTGAATGAGTGTCTCGACGCACACGCAGCCAATGCTGACGTGTGCGCACAGAAACTGAAGGAGTGGCGTAAAAACGGAACGGATGTCGCTATCCTTGATCTACGGCAGGCCTATCTACAATTCATACCCATAAGTCACTTTGGCCCTTTCAAACTGTGATCTTCAAGAAGATATTGCTTGACCCAAATAGGTTTCGGGTTGAATATTGCACCAGCCATAATGAAGGTCATTGTGGACGCCGTTGTCGAAAAACGAGTCAGTTCGACGGGCAACTTCATCATATAGCGATGATATTTATGTTGACGACAGCATGATTTCAGCAGCTCTCGTGAAGGAGCACTTGGCTGGGTTTGGTTTGACTTGCAAGGGTCCGGAGCGGTTACAGGACGGCACACGTGTGCTGGGTTTGCATGTCGAGCTTAAGTGGAAACGTGAAAATGGTATTCCATCAGTTCCTGAGGTCCTGACTCGACCTAACGTCACATTCCTGTGTTTGTGTGGCTTCATATTGCTGCATCATTTGTTAAACGCAAGACAGTATCGATCACGTCTGGCTGGGACGACAGAGTGACTGATGCTCCTCTTAAGAACATGATTGAGGACATAGCGGAAAGAATACGCCAGAATAACCCTGCACACGGTAAGTGGTGCACAAGCGGACATGCTTATGATGTATGGGTCGATGCAAGTTCTCCCGCCACAGGGGTTTCGTTGGAGGTTGACGGAAGCATTGTAAAAGAAGCATGTTGCCTGCAGCCTGCGAAGGACGCACAACATATCAATTTATCAGAATTGGATGCTATTCCGAAGGCCGTCAATTTAGCACTACAGTGGGGCGCAATGGAGCTACACCTCTTCACGTACTCCGCACGTGTGTGCACCGGTGGGTATGAAACATGCTCATTGGCAAAGCCAGAATACGAACTAAAGCGGCAAGTGAGATGCTGATTTGAGTACTCTTGAAAAGCTGATTCAAGAGTATAAATTATTGATCACGATATGTTTGGTAACGTCGAGTGAGAATCAAGCGGATGAGCTCACCAGAATACCGCAACGATGGTATGATGTGATCAAGAGGGAAATCGTACCAACACGCCCGATATGCACTTCCATGGTGAACTAAACCTATCCTGATCAGATACATGCCATACATTGCCAAAGTGGACATCCTGGCATCAGGCGAACGTTGTATTTTTTTGAGACGAGTTTACTCTACGACATCCAAGGCGGCCGTCAAGGCAGTGCTCAGAAAATGTAAAGAATGTAAAATGCCAGTTAATTGACCCAGCTTCAAGTCGTTGGCCACGTGGCAACCTAAGTGTGACTGGAATCTGGACCCGCTTAGGAATGGATATTACGCATTACGGTAATTGATTGCGGCCCCAGTCGATTTGCGATATGGCGACGCCTGCTTCAACAAGACTGAAGAAGTGTCATACGACAGTCGGAAAGTATTTTTTTTGAACGAAGCCCACCATCAGATATCCTAACCAAAATTGACACTGCATTTCGCAGTAAGTACTTTAAAGATTTCTTGGATTCCTGTGAAGTCCAACTTTTCGTTGCGCCTATGTTCCTGTAGGAAACGGTATAGTGGAAAGATGTCATCGGAGCATATTGAGAATTGCAGCAAGAAATCAGTGTTTGACAATGGAGGCAGTATACTAACATAATATCACGCCAAAAGGGTGATATATCGTCGACTAATGCGCCTGCCAATATTATTCACCGTTATCACCTAAAAATGAAGGAAATTACTACAACATTACCACCTGATCGTTGTAAGTATCATGGTATGTACAAAGTTGGGAACAGAATATGAGTGAAAGCTCCCCATGGCCGGTGTACCTCCAAGTATCATGTGAATCGCGTGACGGATATTGTAAGTCCACAAACAATATTAGTTAATAATAGATAATAAGAGCTGGGATGCCACGGCATGTAAAAGATCTTCGCATTTTCGTTGATTCTGATACATCGCCGAGCGAATCCGATGATGATTCATCGTTTGACAGTGATCGGATAATTGAGATCTGCGAATCCAATGCTTCCACAGACGCTGAGATTCCGAAAACTCGAGATACGTCTGATGTCTCTTCAGGGGACGACTCTCCGACACGCGTAATGGAGATAGTTCCATTACGACGAAGAACCAGGATAAAGAGAGCTACCCCAAGCTGTTCCATTGGGGATAACGAGATCAGGGGGAAGTATAGCGAAGAAAACAGCGACTTACCTTGTAAAACCAAGCGACAGCAAGTCGCGTGTATCCTATGACGGAAAATGAGGAGAAAGAAAAAAAAATCGTGTATCTTGGCTACAGCGTTCGTCGGAGAAACGCTTACAGTTCGACATTCCAACCACCAAATGCTGTGATAAATATGGCAACAAAGATGAGGACAATAGTGTGAATAGTGTACATCATACCTCATCTCAGAAATATAGACAGATGTTCAACTCTTCAATCCCTTCTGATTTCTCGAGTTTTGGCTACATTGCTCTATTCAGAAATAACTCTAAAGTTCACATGCATGTTCGGATGTGGGAACACTCTCTTGAATGTCCGACTCTCTACTTACTGTCCTGGGTATGACAATAAACTACATTCGCGTCTAGGATAAGATAATAAGACGATAAACTACGTCCAACAGCAAGGCCTCTGCTCAGGAGGTTTTGAGGAGTGTGGAAACACCCGGGGTGGTAACACCTGGGGTGGTAGCACCTGTTAGGGTCCCAGCTATGGGCAAATAGTATGCACCCAAACCTGGATAGAAATAGGTTTTAATACAAGAAATACTTTGTAATAAAAAAGTATTACCAGGTATAATTTTGAAGGAAAAATTGTTATAAGCAATACTTAAAAAAATACCAGTAATAAAACAGCTATATATTCTTTTAAAAATATGACCAGATATATATTTCTTCAAGGAAAAATATTCCCAGAAATAAATTTTTGAAGAAAAACATTACTAGCAATAACAATTTTGTCGGCATTAAATAACCCATTGAGATTGATATGCCGTAAAACAAACCAAATCAAACCAATCAATTCCCTATACTTAATTAGTCCGCTATCTCTTCTTCCTCTACTGTTGCCTCAAGTCTGTTGCCTGTTAGACATTATTTCTGATAATATAGACAATGCCGTCTCCCTACACCCATTTGCCAACATATTCGTGTTCTCTGATTTAATACCCACCATACGGGTTGGCTTAAACGCACTGTCACTGTTATTGCTGACATCCAAAACCTTAACTTTTCAGTCACCCAATCCCTCATTCCTAGGCGTTTCCCCAGTACCCCTGGCAGAAACGCTTAGTTCCTCGATTTCTCCTTTACCTCTTTCCCTGACTCTTGTCACATTACGCATCTCTACCCTCTTGGCAACTCTGATCACGCATTAGTGTCTGTAAACATCTAATTCCTCTCCCCCACCAACCATGAACCTGCTACCAACAGAATATCTTTCTGTTACCAATGAGCAGACTGCAACCAGTTCTGTGCTTTCCTTTGTCACGTCCACTGGAATGTAGTTTTTCATCATCCTGTTCAAAATTGCGCATTTGGGGTCTTCTCTGAATCTATGCTTTAATTCCACCAAGAAAATAGCAAGTTAAACCGCGTTTATCTCATTGGATCTAAACTGCTTGGTCGGCCGCTATAGGCAACAGAAAATATTTCTTACGATTTTGTCAGAGCTACTTGTCCGATTGCAAAAGACGTCTCAATCTAGCAAAGTTGCTGCTTGCTGATAGAATGAAACAACGTATAGCATATCGCAATTCTGGTTCTAGAGATTATTAGTTGCTCTGCAAGAGTGTGCAGAACAACAGCAAATCCTGATCCCCTCCTCTATTCAATCAATTCGAAGTCCTGATATTTACAGCAGATAACGTTGCGTGCTTTGCTCGGAATTTCTCATCTAACTCAAAATTCGACTCATCCGGAGCCCCACACTTGATTTTCACCTAGAACTGAGGCTCTAATGAATTATATATTTATAACCACGTTGCTGGTCTCAGACATCATTTTTTAAATTAGACTCCGATAAGGCAAGTAGAAGTAATGGGAGGACAACCGTCACCCTAAAAAATATGGGCTCTCGAGCTGGCCCGATTTCTCTCCAAACTATACAAATAGTGCCTAGTTCGTTCCTGTTTTCCTCTGTAGTAGCTGTTTTTAAGAACTCTTAGAACAATATTACCCCTCCAAATACCACCACATCAGTCTCCTACCGCTTTTTGGCAGTCTTCGTAGCTTTAATCAATGTCGAAGTAGTTAAGAATCTAAAATCTCATGATACACTCTCGACAAACAATATGGCTTCCGTTTTGCCAGTCTATCGCTGATGTGCTAACGGCTATAACTGAATATGTATATCATGCTCTTGATAATAACTGCGATTCTCGAGCTGCGGCTCAAGATATACTGTCTTGTGGTGCAACAAGTTAAAATTAAGAACTGTATTTACTTGCTCATACAAATGCAGGATCTTCAATGTTACCACCTAGGGGCATAGTTTGGTGGTGTGTACTCAGTCAAAGTTGGGTGGCAGATTAACATAAGTTGCCGCTGCGATCACAAAAAGTGTTCCCTGATTGTGTTGTATAGCTTTCGAACAGCTCTCAGCTTTGTACGTCATATCTTTCCAGAAAAAAATTCAGAACCCCTAAAGCAGATGTCAAGCAGTGCTTCCTACAGTTCAAAACAAGTACTGTATATAGCCAAAGAGACTATACTTCGAGGTTTCCGCAAAACACGTAACACCCCGGGATGAGACGACAACTGTATTTTCATTGCTGTGGCTCATTGAAAAGCGGCCACATTGCAAAAGAAGACGCAACCGGCTGATGCCCCCATTTGCTGACCAGACAAACAGCGCGAAGTATTTGGGGTTTCTCCAGGCATAGATATTGAGACCAAACTTTCCAGTCGACAAACGTGGAGAACAATATCCTTGGTAAAAAAACATTTTAATCGGGGTAATCTCAAAGGGTTACACGCGGTGGTGTTGCGCATCGTCTCGTGAATAAAAGACCATGATCGATGGTTTACAGGAAACGTAGACAAAGAGATCAGAAAGAAAGTGATAGCTCAAACCGCCGACGCAGATCTTACATCAGACTTCACATAGGATAAGCTGAGGAAAGCTCCAAACACGGAAAATTCCAGCAAGGCAACCTACTTCATCTCTGCGTATCTACGGAAAAAAGACAATTCCGAAGTGGATGCCATATTCAAACTTAATATAGCTTCTGACTCACGATTGAACTATTGCCTAATCACATTAATAAGTGTAGCGATGCGAAAGAGGGTTATCTCCGGTTGTTTAAGACGAACGAGGGTCACGTGATAGCCAATGAATGATGTCAGCTCATACATTTGAAGGTCGATTGCTATGTAGGCTTCGAGGAAAACAGACGTGACACGCCGACAGCGGCAAGGTGAATAGAAGATCCGATATGGTTTCATCATTCTCGTAGATTACACCATCGAACTTCCCCTTTTCTCATTGAAAAATATTACATGTAATACCCTCTTTCTCTTTCCTCCTTTTCACACTACTTATTGCATACGTATGTTATATTTTCTCTGTGGGGGATAGATTTATTATAGGTTTTATATACCGGTATAAATTTCTCTTTGAAAACAATTTATGTTTTTCATATCTTTCTTTTCTTTATTCTGTTCCGTCTGTCTACTGAGTTGTTACTATATCATGGATATATTAATTTCTAAAATACAAACTTGAGGTATTCTCTGTTTTTTGTTAGATCCATTAACTATATCGCGTTGAAACTTTTTGTGAGTACGTTACTCAACGGCATCGAACCAAACAGAATATGCACTGTCAGACGAGGAAGACTGTTCTCGAAAGGAAAGAACACCAGTGATCAGGTCAACCTGCTGACAGAAGAAGCGTTGAATAGCAAACAAAAATCTGGTGTGGCCTTTGTCGATCTATTAGCTACATACGATAAGGTCTGACAGAGATACCTTACTATAAACGTACTCAATACAATCACCAGCAAATCCTTATTACGCCTGAGTGTTGCAATGATCACCAGCGGGAGATTCATAGTCTATATCGTCGAGAATCACATAAGGACCCGTCGAGAAATGGCGGTTCTATTTGTTATAGCCGTATACAAAGACGGAGAAAAATGTTCTGCCTTCTTAGCAAAGAAATGTTTTATTCGAACGTTTTTAAACAAAATTAAACAATCAGGGTAATTACATAAAATACATGTCTAAAATTGTTTTCATTAATATTTCGTTTGCTTATTACGTATACAGTGTAACCCGGATATAAAAGAAACCCGATTATAAGAGAAACCCGGATATGAGAAATTTTCTCTGGTCCCAAATTAGAGCCTGTGTTAATGTATACATAATAGACCAAACCCGGATTTAAGAGAAACCCGGATATAAGAGAGTTATTCTCCGGGTCCCGATAACTCTCTTATATCCGGGTTACACTGTATTACGTTCAAAAGGACCACAAGGAAGATACATATATTGATGTTGTGTCCTCCCTTTAAAGAGTCTATTTTAGACTCTTCCGCTTACTATAAGATTAGTAGGATTGAAGGCTTCGGATAACAGTGAACTGTGGATAAATTGAGCGCTAGTTCATAAAATACAATCTCACTAGTCGTGTAATACTGTTTAATATACGATATATCTGCAAACCCGTTTTTTTTTATTACTTAACCATTTACTTGATCACAACATATATAAAAACAAAACAACAGAACTCAAAAATCGAAAAAATCCTTATTATCCTCCATTAAAGAATCTCTGATGAAACTTAATAAATAGCGAACCATGTCATATTTATACCCAATTCCTTACTTATTTCTCAGCTAACCATATTACTCTTATTGAATGACGTTTAGTGAGTGATATTTAACCTCCGTAAATGTGTCTTACTGAACGCCATGTTTGAAACAGTTCCTACGTTCAACTTGTCTTTTCATATCTCTCGTATTTGATTTGATAGTTTACCTAATTCTTCCAAATTCCGTTTATTAGTTATTGTTGTGTGGCTTTTTAGTGAATCGTCTTTCAACGTATTTTTATTCGCTCAAATAAATTCCATCTTCAGTCTCTTGGGCGACTCACTTTCTCGCCTAAGGCCATATTTTTCCTTTAGCAAAAGCGTCAAGATCGTAAGGCGACTGGTCAAAGGGTTTAACGTTGTTTGATATTGACCAATTTAAACCAAACCACGTTATCCCTTTTAACATCATAATTATAATGAAGTTACCATAATTTATATTTCCTTTTTTTTTTGCATTCATTTTTATGGGTATCGTCTTTGTAATCAATCAACCTTTCTTTTTCTTCGTTTATAGCTTCATCTTTCTTTTGCTCTTTCTATTCTCTTTCTGTTTCAGAGATCTATTCATTTTATCCTTCTCTTTATTACTTCAACAAACACAATTATTATTAAAATCATTATTTCTGTCACGTACAGACGATTCTTCGTTCAGCTCGGAATTTTTGGTGATAGTTCTTTCATTATTTTATCTTCACATTGAAAAATAGCTTTTGTCTAATGAGTTGAATTGAAGTTGCTGCTTATTTTTCTGAGAGAATGTTTTCAAACTCAAATGGCAAGAATCAAATGTCGTCCTGCTGTTTCAGTATTTATTGTTATCCATTATGTCCCCAAAATCATCACAACTTTTCAACTACTTCGATTTTCCCTTTCATGGACCTTTAGGGCATACTCATTATCTTCTCTAATAAGCTACTTTTTGATTTTGAGAGTTCCCAAAGCTTTCTTCATTATTTCTATTTGTTTATTTTAAATCCGCAACCAATCACTAACTGTGAATACGGTTAGTGATTATCAAAACGACATATGAAATTAGTTTCTATAAAGAACTGAGTCATCATTCGAAAAAGACAAAGTTACTGAAAATAATATTTTAGGAAAGTTTTCAACAGAAATAATAATATTACAAAATGACAGAAGATTATTTGTCGAAGACTTCGTTTTAAAATAACTTCACAGATATCAAGATAATCGATGTCAAACGTTCATTGGCATTTTGCCACCGGTGCATTTAAACGTTTTGCAAAGATCAAAATGTTTTCTCCTTTTAAAAAAACATTTTCAAGGAGACTTTCAGAGTTCGGATTATTCAAATCGAAAATAATTTTTATTTCCTTCGATTTTAAATATAGATTTTGAATTTGGAGAATTATGCCACAGGGAATACATGGGAAAAACCTTCAGGAATTTGGACATGAAACATTGTAGATCAATACACTTTCACTAATAGATCGTGCATTCAGTGGATTCAGAGCTTCGAAGATAGTTTCCAATGGCTGAGAAGAGGGTATCTCCATTCACGTGGTCATATACAACTGTGAAGATGGCAAACCGGGTAGAGAGTTTCCTATTAGAGAAATATATGCCACCATTTCATTCCTTACCAGAACGAAAACCAAACTGAGTCGTGGGGAGTTTACATTCATAAAACGATAAGAACCTAATTAATATAATGTTATTAATATTTTCACCATGATATATCCAACTGAAATAATATTTCATGTGTGAAGGTCTAGAGGGGTACCTTTCTGTTTCCATAAACTGATGCGTGATCCCCAGCTTTGGGGGATGTATTTCTGATTCCAGACATCTTTCAAGAGATAGAAAAATTTGGGAAGAACGTAAGTTATTTTCTAGCTCAGTATCGAGCAAAATTCATTATACCTTAGTTTTTTAATCGCTTTCTTATTTTCTTCATCAGTGGGTTCATTATTGTTTATGTTTGGAGACAGACTTTGTAATAATTGTGTGTATGTTGGAATCTGTCCTATTTGGCCGGGCATCTAACATTTAATCTGGTCAGGGTTGAAATGTAATACAATGTGTTTTTTGAGACCAGGATATTTCTTCTGTGGAGTTCTTGATTGTATTAGGTCGGTGCACAAATAATGTCGTTTTCTCACATATGTTACTATGTGATAAAACGACATTATTTTTGCACCAACCTAATATTAGGTTGGTGCAAAAATAATGACGTAATAATGTCGTTTTTTTGACGTTAAAAAACATTATTTTTGCACCAACCTAATATTAGGTTGGTGCAAAAATAATGACGTAATAATGTCGTTTTTTTGACGTTAAAAAATACGTCAAAAAACGACATTATTTGATTTCATTAAGTTCATTTTTTTATTTCCCGGAGATAATGTTTTCTCATAGAATGAATAAGGATTATCTAAACTTCTTTCATAATTGTTTCATATTTTTCTCTCCTATTTATTTCGTTTCTATTTGGTTGTTTCATGTATCGATTCTAACATCTGAGGATATTCGTCCGATGAGTGTATATAGTTTCCCTTCCATGAATCCTTGGAATGATCTCACGGATTTCAGCTAATGTCGATATGATAACATTATTTGATTTCTCAATAGTTTCATCAATATATACCGAAGTCAGTTCGAACTCTAGATTATTATCATTAGGTTGGTGCAAAAATAATGACGTAATAATGTCGTTTTTTGACGTTAAAAATACGTCAAAAAAACGACATTATTACGTCATTATTTTTGCACCAATCTAATATTTAATGTTAAATTTACTGATTAATTTTTAACGGCTTGGATGATATACCTCGGTGTTTTTCTTCATTTATATCGGGGGATGCGAGCTACATTGATGGTAGTTTAGATTTAAGTAGTCTGTCATCTGATTCAGATTAGGACTTGGATACTCTGACATCACTCGCAAATACCTAATCTAAGATTCTATGATGTTGAATAATAAGATTTTTGTTACATTATTTAGGCTATGCCATGTAATGCTTTTATTCATGGGATGTGTTAAATCATGGCTGTTTTGAAAGCATGTTAAGTATGGAGTATCGTTTTCAGTAACAAAAGCTTAACAAGCATTCTGCATTGATTTATGAGATTTCTGTTTCAAAAGATTCATGTCTTTTTTTCCATGACAAGAGCAGTGACATTTAAAAATGCTTGAAGTAGCGTTAGAATCCCTATTAATGAACGCATTACATTTTTGTTTCATAATATACAAATTTAACTGTCTTGTGTAGAATTTATCTTTTTCCGACACAGCGCTTTTTTCAGTTGACGCATAAATTGATATCACTTGGATCTTACAGCAATGATCAAGAATGTCAACACTCATCAGTCTTTCTGATTGGTGTAAAATATTGTCTAGTTCAATATTGGAATGATTCGCGTAATTATATTTCAAAATTTAATCTTTTATCCATGTGGACAGTCACAAAAAAAGTTTATCCTAAATGCGAAACTGAGTCGAAATCAAGCCAACGCGCCTCTTCCATATGGACAACATCAAGGTTTTATTCTTGATATGCCTCTAAAATGATTTGTCGTATTTTCTATTTGAATAACTTTTTTAAGTTTGAAAAATTATTTAGTTCGATGAAATCTTCAATTACGAAACGCGTCACACGAGTTTTTTTTTTTATCTTAGTACTTAATTTTCTTTAGATCTTGAAATTAATAGATTAAGCAGAGTATGAAAAAGGAATTTAGTGAAAGAATTATTTTCATTAAAAGATGTAACACAAAATAAGTTTAAACTATTTATTTGAAGGCATTTTGGCAAATAAATCTGACTCGCGCTGAGTTCATCGGTTTTAAAAGTTGAAAGTAAACATCGAAATCTGTTAAATATTTTACTGTTCACCTTCATTATATATTATTTCTCTACAGGCTACAATATAACGAACAATAGATTCTGAAGTTCCATTCAGCACGACAACCAACTGTAGATACCACCGCTTGTTATATGAAAGGATGTGTTTAAAAGATGTGTAAGCATCAAAAAAAAAAAAAAAAAGAAAAAAAAAAGGCCAGTTCTTTCCAGAAATGCTTCCTCTTCTACATTAACCTTCTAACCAGTGTTCGAAATTCACCGTGGACATTTTGATATTTCTTGATTATTTCTGTCTCTGGAGGAAACGATTCCAGCTTTCGGCAACATTGAGAAGTGACTGAAAACAATACCAGGGGTTGACCCAAGCCTTGATAGTTCAATTGAGCAGACAGATATGTTTTTCTTTTTTGGGGGGATGACATCGATGGTTACACTAACACGAAGTCAAACGTCGTCGATGTTACGCGCTTATATGTCGTTATCGATGTTTTGCGCTTATATGTCGTCATCAACTTCTGATCAAGAGAGATTAAACTCTTTCTCTCAGACTGTAACTGACATCCATAAAGAAGAGGTGCAGTTGCAACCATACCTGAGAGGGACTCTCCAAAATAGATTAACTAACAATGACAAGTTATCTATTTTCAGAAAAAAAATGCTGCCAGCCATTACGTGGCATATTCTTAAATCGTATTACAATAAAGTTGACTATCTGTAAATATTAATTAAAAGGATATTTACCATTCGAACATTCGAGACCATATTTGTATACAGTTCTTCTGTGACAATATCTAGAAGCCAAATTAAAACAAAAATTAATTAATAGTGAAATAAAACACTGGCATATGTGACATTTTATAGATAGAATCGATTCTTTAAAGTAGTTCATGATTTTAAATACATATCTTGAAATCAAAACCAGACAGAGTTTGAACGGTGATATTAATGAATAAATTATTTCATTTAAAATATGTAGCTTAAATGATTTGTCTTTAAACATTTTGGCAAAGAAATCAACACAAGACCCCTCAGCCACTGATGTAATTGCATCACATGTGCTGCAGCTGCAATAGCAATTTTGTTGCTTGGGCAAGACAGTCCGACGGAGACCAACCCTCTCCGATCTGGTTTTTGACTTCAAAGTTTTTCCTTCTTCTAGACCGGTTGCCTGTTATTTACCTATAGCTGCTGGGTGGTGGAGATGATTCATACCTTTCCCAAAGGTATTACCACGTAATTGAATGTAATGTACTCGACTGGATTCGAAAACGGGTTTCCGATTCAAATCGTTATCTATTACACCACTGCGCTTCCACGTGCGCTAAGATGGTTTTCAAAGCTGGAAATATAAGAAATATTCTAAATTTTCTATTTATTATGGATTATTTCTATCCAGATCACAGTTAATCAAAGAGAACAACTTTGGATGCTGAAGTTTTCTAATGAGGAAAAACTGATGTAAGAGAATACACTTATCACGCCGGGCAAAGTGGACATGTACCTGTTTGGCCTGTAAATCCAACATGAGCGACGTCACGAGAAAGCGACGATGTCACGGGTATTCGATGGAGCGTCATTTGTAATCGCCCCACTACGCATGTTTGAAGCTACTATTTTGACTAAGATCTTGGCGTTTTTAAGTGTGACTGTTGGATGGTGCGGTTACTTGTAGCGGTTTTATGCGCATTGGAGTTTTTGACATTGGACCTATATTTTCTTTCTGGATATTGTTATTTATTTGTTTTGTTTTAAACTTAAGCCATCATATTAACTTTATAACAACCAACCATGTGGATATTCCGCTTCTTTTCATCGGGCAACCAAAGGTTATTTGAAAATTTGGGGAAATCAGAAAAAAAAAGTGCTCACTTTTTTTCTAGTTACAGGTAACGTCATGTCAGTTGACATTAACAAATTCTGATTCTCCGACTGGGGTAGAAAATCCGGAGAGTGTGTATACACAAGCCTTATTATGAACTTCAGATTTTAATTGTTTATTTCTTAGTTAAAGGGTATCTCCCAAAAATAGACTCACTGGCCAAATGACAATAAATGCAGTGTTTACTAACGTTAATGATTACATTTAAGAAATATTAACGTGACATTTTATTTCGATATTGTTAGTTAATAATTATCTATGCTTACAAAGAATATTAACGGTTTAAATTAAATTTATGAATATGAAAAAAAAAATGAATTGATTGATTGGGTTGTTGATAATAACCTGCATATCAATCACTATGGGTCATTAATGCTGAAACTGTTGGTTGACTGATTTTGTTCAGAGACATAACAACCTCCATGTGCCCCTCAATGGTGAAATCCGAATGGCGAAAAATAATGTCGTTTTTTGACGTATTTTTTAACGTCAAAAAACGACATTATTGCGTCATTGTTTTTGCACCAACCTAATATATATATATATATATATATATATATATATATATATATATATGTGTGTGTGTGTGTGTGTGTATATGTAAAAATATATAGAAAATAGGAAAGAACTCGTTAGGTAAATAATCCAAAGTTCTTTAGTATTTTTGTTATTATTTAAAAAAAAAATAGTACTCGATACACTTGCAGTGGTGTGCATTAATATGAATCTATTTTCGCGATGTATGAAGAAATTCGTTAGGCCTTGAAATATATTGCATCATCCGTGATTGCATCAGGTATTTTTCACACGCAGACCATATTGTCTCAACTGTCAATTAGTTGTCCTACTGCCATTGTCTGCGATGTTAAGTAGAACGCTGAACGAAAAAAAATTACCACTGAGCAAATCGAAGTACTATAGACTTGTGTGGAAACTCTCCTGATGTAAATCCAATCAAGAATTTATGGTCAATCTGCAAGGAACGACTTCGTGTCATGGAAATACGAATTACTAACAGGTGCACTGGGTAATTTTTCATTGGAAAAACACGAAACAATATTATTAAGGGAATTATTCGTTTTGTTTCAATTAATTTGCACAAAGGTGTAAATAGATAGATACATGTGTGTGTCTTTGTATTAATAAAATGTGTTCAATGATAAAGACAGGTTGATCTCACACATTATTAAGAAACACTGTATGGCATTATCTATGATCTTGCAAGCTGACGATTTAAAGGTTTAAAGTTTACAAGCTAGAAAGTTGTTATATATTTTAATATCATATTAATATTATTATTCCTATCGGCATCAATTTAATTGGGGAGTAGATTTAAACATGCATGTTTTTTCATAAAAAGAAATATTTACGTCTATCGGCTTAGATCATAGAAAGTTTTATTAAACAAAATCTCTCTCGAAGGCGTGAACCCGCTTTCTCTGGGAAACGAGCGATTATCTAGGCGTGTATTTACCACTCAGCCAAGGGGGTTCTTACATGAAAGCAAGAATCACAGTTTTTAATAAAAGTACACCCCCTCCTTCTTATTTATCGATGTCTATATCTTTTATGTTATATTTCGTATTCAAATAGTATCTATCTATCTATCTATCTTTTTTCATTATCTATCTATCTATCTGTTGAGGGGTCCACCCTTTTTACACAAATGGACTCACCCAATATATACATATACTACTGCTACGGGAAGACCCGAGTAGGAAGACGAGAGCAAGACCGAGTCCAGTCCAGTCCAGTCCAGTCCAGTCCAGTCCAGTCCAGTCCAGAGTGACAGAGTAAAAGGTTGTAGGCAACCGGAAGAGTGAGGGTGAGGTAACAGCGTTGTAGGAGTCACAGTGAGCGAGCACGTAGACTCAGTAAGAAGTCATACAGCGATACTTCAATACCAAAGACTGTATATATATTTTGCTACTAACCCGTATTCCTGGAACTACTAAACTGCTTTACCAGTTTGTATTATTATGTTAATACATTATTTTTATATATTCATTCCTGGCGTTTGTTATTTATTGGTACCGGATTTCAACCCGGAATCTACAACACTATCTATCTATCTATCTATCTATCTATCTATCTATCTATCTATCTATTTTTTTTTTAGTATCTTTCAGCCTAAAAAAGACCCTAGAGGTACGACAGTTAGATGGTTACCGAATGTAATTGTCATGTGAGTGGTAAGAGAAAGAGTTATTAGGTTGGTGCAAAAATAATATTTAAAAAATACGTCAAAAAACGATATTATTTTTGCACCAACCTAATAATAGGCACAATATGTGTGAAATATATATTTTAACGCTAGACCTGAACATGACAAGTTTGTATTGATCGGAAAGCAACCTGTTTGGAGACGTTTCTACAAATAAAGAATTTCCTGGAAAGAAACTGTTACAATGGAACTTTCTTCTCATTAATGAAATACGAAGGTAATGACGGTGGTTCACCTCAGTGTACGAGGCATAGTGGGTCCTATGTTGTGAAACGACGATATGCAGCTCGTTTGAAAACTTTTCATTTCGTCTCTTGTAAAGGGGATGTAAGCCGGTAGGTAATTAATCACCGACCAGACATTTTTGGACTCTATGAAAACGGTAAAGTAAGAACAGAGTAGCCGCTGCCGAGATATGGTAGCGATATTCCATTCTTGGCCTGATGTGGCTCTTGTAAAGAGAGAGCATTACAAGGAGTCAGCTACTTACAGAGAACTGATAATTTTCCCATTATCTTTGGCGATGGATCGTATATACGAGTTCCAATTGATGTCTGGAGACAACTAAAATCCCAAGAAGCTTTTAATGCAATAGTCGAAACATCGGCATTTACTGGGTGACGATAGGACGATAGTAGTTCTGTTTTGAGGTAGTGATGTGACTGTCCAATTGCTTCCCGATTGATTTGTTACTCTTGGGTCAGAGAAGAGATCAGCTGCCAGGCTTTGTTGATCTAGAATTTTGGAGATTCACTTATATAACGTTGTATGATCTGTATAGATATCAATAAAAGATTGCAGTATACTATCAGGCAGATCATTAATATAACTTAGAAAGAGAATAGGACCGAGAAACTCACCTTTGTAGTCACCTGCTTCGAATGATTGGCCATTACCAATTACCTTCATGAACCTACCTCTTAGGAAAGACTTAATAATGAAAAATACTCTTCCCGTTATTCTACAGAGGGAGAGCTTATGTTGCAACTTCCGATTCCACAAGTTGTCAAACGCATTCGATATATCTAATGTAATCTCCCACTTGATGTATTTATTTTCTAATGTGTCAATGCACTTATAATAATTCTTAATACTCACAGATTCTGTGTATATTAACAATTAGGATAAGAGCAATGGCTTCAGCTGTACAAAATTTGTATTGTTCGTCGAGCAAGCTCCTTGTTGATTATACAAGTTTGCTGATGACACTAAGGAGGCTGATTCGCCATTATTGAGATGGGTGTGTGCACTCAACCTTATTCTTGAAAACACTTAGCAACTTCCACATATTTGGGAATGATTTCTCTGTTGGGAGCTGTAAACACGGTTTATCTATCTATCTATCTATCTATCTATCTATCTATCTATCTATCTATCCCTATTCATATATATCTGTCTATCTATCTATAACTATTCATTATCTATCTGTCTATAACTATTCATATCTATCTATCTATCTATCTATCTATCTATCCCTATTCATATATATCTGTCTATCTATCTATAACTATTCATTATCTATCTGTCTATAACTATTCATATCTATCTATCTATCTATCTATCTATCTATAACTATTCATTATCTATCTGTCTATAACTATTCATATCTATCTATCTATCTATCTATCTATCTATAACTATTCATTATCTATCTGTCTATAACTATTCATATCTATCTATCTATCTATCTATCTATCTATCTATCTATCTATAACTATTCATTATCTATCTGTCTATAACTATTCATATCTATCTATCTATCTATCTATCTATCTATCTATCTATGCTAACAAATACTAACAAATACTAACAAACATATACCCACCCGTACATACAACCCACACGTAGCAGTGTAGTTACTGATTCCTGCATAAATTAACACACATACACACACACACATACAAAAACAATATCGGTGTGTGATATGTAATTTTGTCTGTATGTGTGTTCGTGTGCAGGTGTGCAACTATTTCAGTTTTCAGATGTGGATTTTAGGAATAAAATTGGCATGATTCCTAACCCATTTTAGATTGTAGATATCAGTTCAAAATGTGCGATTTGGTATGAAATTTGTGTCTGAGTCTGCTCGGACAAATGAAGAGATAAAGATCTCTTCGCAGCATTTACAGACGTAGGCTAAGAAGTAAATGCTTTTCAGTGTAAGAAATGGTTTCAAAGTAGGAAATAAACCACTTTCGATAATGTCGGCGCCCACCGAAATTCTTACAATAATTTCGATTTTTTTTTCTGATCGAGAACGTTGAATCAGAAATGCAGCTAGATACATGTACGATTATTATTTTTTTTAAATTATATTACCCAAAGCAAGGCAATAAAGCCACTAAGATCCAAGGGGTTACTGATTGTGAGAGAATATGAGAAAAATATTATTAAGGACGGAGAACAATAAAACAACAAAAATTAATAAGATTGACATTGCAATTACATTTTTGAAGATCGAAGTTAGGGAGCAAGAAATCGAAAGAGAATTCTACAACCCAAGAAGTGCCTGAAAAGCGACTTTTAACACAGAACTTACGGTTATAGCGAACCGTTTAAACAATAATATGATGTGACCTTGTTTGCCAGTCTAGTACTGCCCTGCAATTCATAAAGTCTCGCTACCAAAGAGAACAGCTCATCAGAATAATTACCATGAAATCAGAACGATTAACACGAAAACATATCTTGTGATTCTTCTTCTCTCTACCCTGTCTCTTTAGGCCATGGCATCTCAGAGCTCTCAACAGCTTCCGATGCTTGGTAGATGTACGAACGTTTTTATCCTTTTACCGTCTTTCCAAACCCGCGTTTAACCGGGCTATTCACATGAACTGGTCATGTAGTAAACCTTCTCTCTCCCTAAGAACCCTTGTCTTCTGTTATATCCTTTAGGTCTTTGATTTTTCCAAGTCTTTTACTTTATTATATGTCCCAAAAATGTCAGTCTGCTTCCTTTTTTTTCTTTTCATTTGCCTTTAAACTTCTTTGTAGATCATATACCCTGTCCACAGTATTTTTCTGTAATTCCTATGTATGGTGATCCCTCTGCGAGGAAATTGTTTAGTATTCTCTTTCACAAAAGAGGATTGATGCATAGTCTTTAATATCAATGACCTTGTAATTAATTTGCCAGAAAAATCGAATTCGTTAAATTCTTACTGGAACAGTGAAATTTAAAGAATGTAAGTGAATATATATAATGACTAGTGTCTTGTTTCCGTATATACTAATGTGCTCGGGTTTCTAGCTAATAATGTTGTAGACGCCTTCTCCGACAGGTTTTTGTTCTATCATCACTGTTTCAGCTTCCTTTTTTTAGTACAGTTATGCAGACCTTATTTGCAGCTTCTGGAAGAGAGCGAATAATTTCGCATGATTCAAAATTTGAACAACGACTGTACGGACAACCCCTCGGTCCCGATGACTTGTTACTGCATTCTCGCATAATACTCGGCGGCTACGAAACAGTTTGGTGTACCGAAACGTTACTAACAAGGCTTGGAGTAAGCCATAGAATCTTTATTTTTGGCACGTTCTGTTACGGATTTGAATCAACCCACAGCAAAATTTTAAAATATAAAATTATTTTTATTTTCGAGTTTTTGAAACTACATTTTCTCATCTTGTATGCGCGTTAAAGTTCCTTGCTTGTAGCTGTGTGTTAAGATGAAAGAAAATGTGATAACTCCATGTGTATTTGTGAAAAAGAGTCCAGGGAGAAAGGGATGTAAATGTCACATAGCTAGGTGCGGAAGTGTATAAGTGTCATGTAGCTTGGTGAGGAATACGGGTGAATTAGTTAGGAAATATCTATTTTCGGACGGAACATGACTCATTGGTAGAAAATTTTAAATATGTTTTCAAAGGAATCATTTATTAACCGAAAGGATGCGCGTATCCTTCGACTCAGAAATCATTTCTTTGTCATTTTCTGTTTGATCGATCTGTTGCTCATTTCTGTCTAAGCTCCACAATATAACAACTACTACTGTCTGAGATCGTCTCTCCAGATGTCGATATTATCAACAGAAAATGGTCAGATTCATGTTCAGAACGAGTCAACAGATATGTATTTATATATAAAGAATCATTCGCGTATTAATATTTTTTAGCCAAAGGTTTGAAAAATGTTGTTCTATTGGAGTTATCTCCGTTTTACTGGGGACGATAAGTGCCAGTGTATTTGTTTTTAATATGATTCACAATTCCAAAGTGTTTATGAAGGTGGGAGTTGAAAAAACGATTCCGTGAAAGAGAAGAATAAAACCTAAAACGCGAATAATAGTAAGGTTGTAATTTGAGTTAGGCAGCTCGTTTAACCGTATTTAATTTAGTACTTTATACTAATAAATAATCATTAATTATTAAACAACTATCTACAAGATGATATACCTGGGATGTGAAGTCAGTAAAATGATTTCAAATTCCAGCCTATTCTATTCCGTTCGTCTTTTTACAAAAGTCTTTTAGAATACATTAATACATTTATTCTACCCATCCAGTGTATACTGGACTGTCTAGTATTGGATAGTAGGCAATTTAGGGAGAAAATACTATATATAATTGGATGAGGCAAATGTAAAAAAAATACTCTAGTATCTTCCCCAATATATCATGACTAAATATTTACATTATTTACATTGTAAAGACAGTTGTCCTCATCTTTATTGCCATATTTATGATTTTGGCTGTTGTACGCTTCGTCCATCTTCAGGTTATTGTAATTTCGAACTCTACAAGTTATTTCGTCTACCGGATTAGATTCCTCTAGATCCACGAGCCATGCCTCTTCCAGGTGTTTCAGTTATTTACTTTTAACTCAACTCTCCAAGTTTTAGTTCACTATTGCAGTAGTCAGGTAGTGAACTCCCAACTCTTTGGGTCAAGTCAATGGGTCCAACGAACGCTTTTATCCACGAGACTATGCGTCCTTGAGGACTTCTGACTTCACTGGTGGCGAGGTGATGGAACTTGTGCGTCACATTCTGATTTTTCAGTCTATTTAATTTTTGTATTGACTGAGTCGAATTCGCGTCTTAAGGATTTATCCAGGTCATTATGAATCCTCTTCTGGTCTTCTTCATCGCTAATGCTGTTAAAGATATCCTCGAGCCTCTGGTTTTATCCAACGGCTGTATTGAATTCATCCTCAGAGAAGAGCGTGTGCCACTTATTCCCACAACCAGATGGGCTCTCCTTGAATTGACGACGTCTTGGTGCCAAGCCTGAAGGGATGAGTCATAAGTCTCTGCATCTGTGTAGAAATGGAAGATTGTTCGATATTCATGACAGCTTTGGACGGGACTTTTCTAATTGTCTCCATATTTTCGGTATATCGGGTCCGTACCGATCCTTAGAGATCTGTCTATATTTCTGAGATGAGGTATTGTAATTATTTACATTATTTACATCGTCTGAACTGTTGTCCTTATCTTAATTGCCATATTCACGACGTTTCGACATTTTTACGCGACTGCCTTCTTCAGGTGATTGAAATTTCGAACTTAATCCTTTATTTCGTCCATTAAGGTAGATTTTCTAGTTCCACATGCCATGTCTCTTCCGGATGCCTCAGTTATCTCCCTTTAACACAACTCTCCAAAATGTTATTCACCACATGATCCAATGGATAAAAGCGTACTCTGGATACAGTGGCTTGAGCCAAACAAAGAGTCGTGAGTTAAGTACCTGGCTACTGCAGTGGTGAACAAAACTTGGAGAGTTGAGTTAAAGGGAGACAAATGATACATCAGGAAGAGTGGAACTAGAACAGTTTACCCAGGTGAGCGAAATAATGGGTTCAGTTCAAAATTCCAATCACCTGAAGATGGCTGGAGATTACGACCACCGAAACGTCCTGAATATAGCAATAAAGATGAAGACAACTCCCCGAACAATGTAAATAATGTTAATAAATCATGACTACTCACATAAAATAAAGAAAAGAGCGTGAATGGTCTCCTACTTCATGAAGTGTCATGGACAGAGTATGTTATCCACGTGGAAGATTTAAGTAAAATAGAAACTAAAGGGAAACTATACTTAAAATCAGAACACAACAGTTGAAAATTAATCAGGAAAGTGGGCTTAGAGAAATTAACACTCACAAGATATACTGGAGGGCCACTTAAACAGTGAGTAGTCTACTTGATGGGTTTTTCCGTGAATGACTAGCAAAATACGGATAAAAAGTAATGGTAATGAGTCGAACGTTAGAGCAAAAAAAAATGGCTGTTGTAAAGACATATGATGAATGTTTCAGTCTTATAAACGTAAGAGTTCAAAACCTGTCCAAAGCGGAGGTGAACAAAACTTTTTACTAAAGTGAATTAACTGAAATTGAAATATTTGGGAAATAAGTGGTACGTGGAACTAGAACAATCTACCCACTGGACAAAATAAAGAATTCGGTTTGTAATTCTAACGTATGTCACTTGAAGAAGGCTGGAGTGTACAACGGCCAAAACGTCGTGAATATGACAATAAAGATGCGGAAAACAATTTGAAAAACGTAAATACTTTAAATATTTAAAAAAATGAGAAACAATATCTAGAAAAAGATTTTAATTAAGGAATAAAACTTTTCAATAATAGCTATTTGAAAATATAGAGATAGAGACGAATTTCGGAAAAATTCTGAAAGACATTTTTTTTGAAAATGATCTCGCGTATTTGTTTATAGCAATATAAGGAAGAAAAAACTATTTTAAAAATTCAGATTGGCATCGACTTGATACTAAAGGCTTTTGTTTTAATAATTCAATTTAATTTTTAATAAACAACCGAGCAGTTACCTGTCTGGCTTCGTCAAGGTGTAAATGGCCTGCAGTCTTATCTGATACGATTTTTAATTCCCATCGTGATCAAAATATATTAGTTTTATATCTTAAAGACAGTAGACAGAAAATAGGATGATCCTATTTTTTTAACGGCATTCTATTATAAATCAGTTCCAAGAAGCATATAAGAATTTCTAGTTAGCCAGGCCTGTTTTTAATCGACGTTTTCTTTGCTTGTCGACGACTTGCAATTTTGGCGCGAGGTTTTGTTCACCCTACAATTTCCATCCGTGGCAAACGCGTGGCACCATTTACAAAGGTGAATTTAAGAATTCTGCATTTATCATCTTTGCTTTGTTTTGTGTTCCACATGAATAACTAAATATTTTTCATTTATCCTGTTTTCCTTCTCAGCGGGACTTTTAAATCTCGCATCAGCTTGGGTATTTAATCATGCCTTTGCACTGAGACAGGATGCGACACAAAGTCATGCTTAACGTGGGGACCACGAGCTGCACACTCAGGTTAAGTACAAAAAAATTGTCCATACCGTCGGTTGGGGCCACTGCTCTCCTCTACGTCAGTGAGAGAGTGCAGCCTCAGGTTAGTTGCTGTCCAGGGCCTGGCGCCCCCAAATTTTCTTTTCCTCAGCTGCATCTCTGTCCGTGGCAACTGAGTAGCAATCTACCCAAAGACAGAGACGCAACCCAGAAATGATTAGCATACCCCCGGCAGGGCCGGTGAAAGATGTTTTTCTCCCTTCGATTAATCTCCGATGATGCTGTGATTTGTTTCTTTTTCTATAACTACGTCTTGTTGGAAGACGTCTTTTATGTAACGCATTTAGCTAACATTGTTTATGAAATTAAGTTGATCTCTACTATTAGACTGCAACTATGGAACCAATAGTGGCGATCGAACGGACTACACTTGAAAATGTCAGCAGAATAAGCGTCATAATCCTTCCTCCAACGGCCAATATCAATTTTATCACCAATTAAACATGAACCATCTTCGAAGATGAAATTCGAAAACCGTCACTTGAAAATCATGTTATTAAACCATTTAGGTACCGTGACTCTTCAGGAAATGGGCGACCATGATCCTCCACACCTTCCTCACTCATAACTGTGCAGGTTGTCTTTGTTAGAACCACAACACCGGACATAGTACCAGAGTTGGACCTGTGACTCCGGTAATTGCAACAACATGTAGGATGCCTTAGTTCGTTCATGGTTCCAAATTTCTCCAGTTCCTATCCCATGAACGCAGGTGTTCCACAAGGTTCCATCCTTGGCCCCACACTTTTCCTTATTTTCATCAACGACCTTCCTGACGTCATCGGTTCCCAAGTTGGCATCTACGCGGACGACACTACAATTTACTCCTGCCTCAAAAACAAATCTAGTGTCGCGATCAAAACTAACCTGGCCGCGCGTCTTGAAATGGACCTCCAATCGGTTGTTAACTGGGGCAACAATTCGATGGTCAAATTTAACGCCTCAAAAACTAAACTACTCTCCATTAACCACCATAGAGATCCTTACCATTAGAATGTCTGATAGTCAACTTCTTGAGAGCGACTCCCTGCGTCTGCTCGGTCTCACGTTGACTGCTGACCTGAGATGGAACAAATACATTGAATCAATTGCTTCGTCCACCGCGAGGAAAGTTGGCTCTCTGTGCCGCGCCAGGAAATTTTTCTCCGCTGAATCGATACTTCAAATATACAAAACGACCATTCGCCCTTGCATGGAGTATTGCTGCCATATATGGTCTGGGGCACCTTCTGTTTACCTCTGAGTTCTTGACAAGATCCAGAGACGGATATGTAATGCGATTGGCCCTGATCTGGCGTCTCGCCTTCAGCCACTATCTCACAGACGCGCCGTCGCCTCTCTCTGTCTCTTCTACAAATACTTTCATGGCAATTGCTCCGATGAGCTGCTTTCCCTCGTCCCCAGTCTCCATGAATACAAGCGCCTTACGAGGCTGGCATCCCGCTCTCACTCTTACACTGTAGAAACTTTAAAATGTAGCCGTCTCTTTTACTCCAATAGCTTCATACCTCGCACCTATCGCCTGTGGAACACCCTTCCCAATTACTGTTTCTCTGATAGCTATAATCTCCAACTATTCAAATGTAATGTCAATTGACATCTCCAGTTACCTTGATCTACACACTATCCTTCCCTTCATCCTTTCTTCTATCACTCCTATCTGCTCTTGCTACAAATCTTCTGCAACCCCCCTGCATCGTAGTGGCTTCATGCCTTGCTCGGGGCGCTAAGCTTAAAAAAAATAGAGGGTGCCTTATTGAGAATGAAGCCCTTCTTCCCTTTGTATCCCTTTAATAAGGAGTATGGCCCACTAGGATACCTTCTTTTCCAAGAGGATTCTTTCCCAATAACAATGTTAACAAGGTTTAACTGTTATTCTCCGCCACATATACGCATAAAGCTTGTCCCTTATTATTACTCTTCAAACAACAGCCGCTTTCATTAATTCCGTAACGTGAGTGGCTCTTGAGCCATGTATATGGTGAACATTAGTAAAGAAAAATGACAAAGGGTAGTTTTGGGGATGTTAATGTAATCATCTCGAATGGATTAGTAGATAAATATTGTTTTCGGGTGTCAAAGAACACTCGTTGCGACTCTTGTAATATCAAAGAATACTCGTCACTTTCGTAATGCTCGATGTAGTAGACACTTTGTAATCGCAGATACGACTATAACACACTGTTCAACAATACTGCTATCAGAGGCTTCGAATAACACTCGCAAAAATAGAACCTGCTCGATAATACTCGCTCGAATAGTAAAACAGGAAAGCGGAAAACCTCCCAGAGTGACGTTTTTGGAATCGTGATATCATTCACCACGCATCATCTGGGCGAGTGACGCCGTTAAATACACCGACGTATGGCGTAACCTGATGTCTGATTGTTCCAGATGTTAGAGGTTGCCATGAACGTCTATTGAAAATTAATCTCATCCAGACCTCAAATGGAACACGAATATAAGATCCATCGTCAAAGATGGAGAAAAATTGTCGGATCTGCGTACCAGTAAGTACCTGAGTCTTCCTGCTTAATGTCCAAATTTACAAGAGCCAGATCAGTCCAAAAAGAGAATAGTGCTCCCATTTCTGGTCGGTCTTCGCTTTCCAATCTTCTCAGCTTTCTGAGTGACCAATTGCTTTCCAAATTAATCCCCCTTACAACAGGTGAAAGGTTACTAACCTTTCGCTAGTCTAACGCTGCTTCGATGGAACTAAGAAATGTTACACAACACGTGATCTGCTTATTCAAAATTGGATCGCCTATGTTTCCTCTCCTGTAATCTGCGTTCAAACTCCAGTGTCGGCAGCGACACTTAATTGCTATATAATACATCGCTTCCAAGCTTACATCACCGTAGTGGTCGTCCATATACGTACTGACCAGTCTTAACAATGATGATCGGAGATGAAACGATGTTTCAACGTGCTGTGGCTATCATCGATAATGTTTATGATAACCACTGGTATTCGAGGATACTTGTCTGCTAATCCATATTGCAGACGGTTGCTCAGGCACATTTTATGTTTGTTCAATACCCACAGAGCCCGCCTGCAGTTTATACTTTAGCTATGCTAAGAAGACCTTACTCACAGTTTCTTTGAGAGAAGCGTGTTATTTAGCGCGATCAAAAATCTGAACAAGGCCAGCACGCTCAAAACCTCGGTGACGATGACTTGTGACTTCGTGCTAGCACAACCACCGAGGTTTCCCAAGAGGTTTCGTCAATACAGTTTCACTCACAGGGCTTGCTTCATCCCGTGGTATGGTTTTCAGCTTCTTTCCAAATGTGCCGCACGCTGAGATCACCTCCAAAGAAAGATAACATCAAGAAATCACTTTCCTAAAAAATCGAACCCGGGTCTCATGGTCAGAAAGTAAATATTTTGGTCATGTGCCCATCATCAATAATGTAACAATGTAGTTTGCACCGGGAGAGGTATGATGTTCCACATTCCATCTATTTCCTATCAATTTTCTCTTTTTTTTGTACCTTTAATATCAACAGAAATTTCTCTCCGTTTACAATATATATATATATATATATATATATATATATATATATATATATATATATATACCTGTGTGTGTGAGTATATATATATATATATATATATATATATATATATATATATATATATGTGTGTGTGTGTGTGCGTGTGTGTGTGTGAAAATATATAGAAAATAGGAAAGTACTGGTTAGGTAAATAATCCAATATTCTTTAGTATTTTCTTTTATTATTTTTAAAAAAATAGTGCTCGAGGGCATAAATATAATTATTCATTTAAAAAAATGATTCCAACACGCTACATAAGAGTTCTCATGTTTCAAAACAAGAGCCGAAAACTTTAATATAATTATTTGAATTAAATTGAATTAAAGTAAGCTCTGTTCTATCTTCAAGTGAAATTTTTTTGGAATTATATATATATATATATATATATATATAGGGAGACCAAAAATTTTTTTGGGGGAATCATATATATTTATATATTTTTGGGAATCATATATATATATTTTTTTTTTTTGGAATAATATATATATATAGGGTAACGAAGAAAAACGGGAACTTTTTAACAATCCAATAATACCGAGAGTGATGGAAGAAAAATATTTTATTCATAGTAATTGAAACCTTAAAACATGCCAGCTAAAAAACAATGATGGAATTTTCATTTAAAAAAAAAAAACGTCCTATAGATGGCGTCCTCCTGTACGAATGCGTTCTTGAAATCTGCTGTTGAGATTCCTCATTGACTGCTGCAACATTTCAGCTTGGATACTGTGAATTTCATCTTGAATACTAAATAGCGAAATGGGTACTTGCTCAAGGTTACTGTCTCGCAGTGTTGCTACTTGTTCATATCTGGCAGTACGCACTTCAAAAATTCTCGTTTTTTGGGGTCACCCTATATATATATATATATATATATATATATATATATATATATATATATATAAAATAAAAATATCAATCCACAAGCCATGCGTCGTTGCCGTGCCGCAGCGAGACGGAGCTTCTACACAAGATAAGCAAGACGCATCAACGTCTTTCATCGCTACCTGAGAAGCTTTTTTGGCCATTAATAAGTTCAGCCGGGTGACTAGTGCCGTACTTCTCACCCATTCCTAGCTAATCAGCCCTTATGCCTTTTTACAACACCGCAGGCACTGCTGGGTAGGGCATGACTAATGGGAGGATTCCGAAGGTTGTTTTGTACGTGGAACTGGCCACCGGCAATAGGGCACGAGGGTGGCCTTAGTTTTGCTTCAAGGAAAATTTCAGAAGCAACATGAGAGCTATGGACATCAAGAGATGAGAAGGCGTCACTAATGATCGATCATTCTGGATTTACACCGAGGTCTGGAGCTGGTATAAGAGAAACGAAGGCTTGCTGCCGTGGAGAAGTGTACTTACTGAAAGAAAATAACAAGGCGACATTGGTAGAGAGCCGTCTTCATGTGCACTCATTGCAGTTGAGACTTCTGTGTGCAGCCATAACATCTGCGTCTAGCAATTTCAACAGTGGCATGGTGAAACTTAGATGATAGTTGCCTCTCTGCACCTTATTTCATAATTGTGAGTTACCAAAGAGGATAGCTCATCAGAATAATTACCGTGAAAATATTAGGTTGGTGCAAAAATAATTTCGTTTTTTAACATATGTTACTATGTGAGAAAACGAAATTATTTTTGCACCAACCTAATATTTATATAAAAGGCAGATGAAGCTATGTTACGAGAATGGGGATGTGACTGAAACCGAGATGCCAGTACAGGAATGATACAATTGCCAATGCTTGTTTATACGCATCAGACCGGATGTTGAAACACTATTCGACAGAGGGACGAATGATTGGTTTATATTTATCCAAGATAGTGAGAAAATAATATATGGCACGTGTGAGCTAACTTTCCTAGCAGGAGACCAAATAATTATTTCAATATAATTGTTATGTTCTCTGGATAACGAAAGACTAAGAAAGTATAATGAGTTTCTGTCCTGGTGGTTAGCATCACTCGTTCTGATTGATGGCAATTATATATATTGCTTAACCAATGTAACTTCCAAATACATTCTTTTTGGAATATATGAATTAGGAATAAGGTTAGAGGCATAACTATTTTTTAATACAATTAGTCTGGGTTTTTTTTTTATATTTATTTATATCTTTATTTGAAAATCTTGTTTAAGAATATTATCAAAAGTTGAAGAAAATAAAATTAACAAATTGAGTGAAGTTAGATCAATGATTTACAAACAAAATCAAATCGAAGGATAAATCGCTTGTGTTGTGATTTAGATCCTCCTTGATTTTAGCCCTACCATGGACTTGTACCAGACTAAACTACAGTTAATGAATAACCGAAGCCTCTCCTTATGTAGTAATGGTTGGCAAGTTAAATTTAAAATCAATTAGGAATGTATTGAGATCGCATCTCATACGGCGACATCCACAGACGTCTGCCAGTTTAAACTGATCTTGATGGAAAACTCAGCAGGGACAACACAGCCTATCCTATTTCCTAAAGTTGTGTATTTACCGTATAGATCAGGTTTCAGTGCTTAAACTCGGTTAAAAGAAATTAGTGTGAATCGAATGTTGATTTTCAAATATAAATGAAAATTCCATTAATTCTTGAAAGACCACCTTGATGTAAAAAAAATTACTTGGTTTGAACGGCTATATACTTTGAATAATATTTTAAACTGTTTTCATAATTCAATCGCTTCAGATTAAAAAAGATTAACAACAAAAAATTAAAGTCAAAAATTAGAAATTACATACGTCAATTTGTTTTTAAAACGATCAAAATTAGAAAACCAGAGTTTTTAGTCGGTAATGTGCTTGTAAAACAACTACAATTTCAGTTAGTAATAATGATGTTAAAACAACCACAATTAGAACATTACCAATTGCAGTAGATAATATGCTTGCAATGCTAGCAAAAGAACATCACAAATTACAGTCGGTAATGGGATTGTAAAACGACCACAATTAGATCATTAATTGCAGTCTGTAAAATGCTGGTAACTTGACCACAATTAGTGCATCATAAAATAAAGTCGGTAATGGGCTTGAAAACGACCACAATTAAGACATCAATTGCAGTCAGTAAAATGCTGATAAAATGACCACAATTAGTGCATCACAAATTGCAGTCGGTAATGATCTTGTACACAGACCACAATGAGACATCATAAAATTGTCAGCCATATGCTTGTAAAAGTATCAAAAGTAGAACAAAACAAATTGTAATCGGCCATATGCTTGTAAAGCTACCAAACCTAAAACAAAACAAATTACTGTCGGTAATATGCATGTAAAACAATCAATATTACAACATCAAAGATTGCATTCGATAATATTCTTGTAAAACCACCAGACGTCATTGACGTCAGGGAAATCAAATAATAATTCCTCAATAAAAAAAATATCGAAAATACGGACAGTTTCAAAAGTAATATTCTGGCCTTCAGCTGTAGCCATTTTCAGAGAACAAACACAACCTGTCACCAGTCGAAGAAGAAAGAATACATGTAAGCCGAAAATGAAATTAGAAACAATTAAATTCGTGAAATCAAACATAAATGTGAGAATCTGTTTGTACGGATGCCACTGAAATAATAATCTGATTAATTATTTCATACTTTGTTGGGTGAATTTAATTTATAATAATAAAAAAAACAGATTCTATTATATTTTATGTATGGTAAATTGGACTTCAACTTAATCTTATAATATGTTTAACAGCAGAAATATAAGCAATTATTACAATTTAATTTTTTCCCCACCTCATATATTTACCAAGAGAATTAGAGATCATTTCGTGCATTTATAATTTTGTCATGAAATTTTGTATTTGAAAAAAAAAACATTAGTAATCCTAGTTCGAATTCTGCCTGTGTTTTCTCCCCTTCTCCATTGTTTGAAGTAGATAAGGATAACTTCACCGAATTCCTGAAAAATCGAAACATGTCACATACACAGTATTAAGGAAATGTCATAAATAATACCTACAACTCTATCGCGAAGAATTGAAATATTGGATATCTGTTGAAGTATTGGAACCGAATAGCCAGAATCATTATTCAAGAATAGTAAGAGTATTCTTTCATGAACACGCGAAAAGAATATGGCAAAATGTCGTATTGCGTACATTAAACGAAAGACAAAAATTCGCTTTCCCCATCATTTCTCCATTAAAGAATATCATTTGACGGGTATTAACCGTAAATTTCTCGTGTAGGAGAGGTAGTAATTGTAGAAACCTCAGAGCGAAAGCCATTACACATATGAGAAAGACTGGGGTTCTATCTCGGCCAAAGGTTTCTGATTAATTGGGAGTAGTATATAGGCTACTATAGATAGCCCGCGTTCTATCCACCGCAAATGCCAACGTTCTATTCCGACTGCATGAATCTATACCGGGTGTGTGTCTAACATGATAGTTACCTGCGCAGAACGTAGAATCTGCGTTCAGAGTTCATTTTAAGTAATCTATTTCTTTTTCTACCTCCTTCTGATTTCCTACAGTCAATGAAGTTAAGTAGTGCCGAGGTTGGTCGGTGTTTTGATCGAGAGCTACTTGGGAAAACTGGGTACTGTAAATAACTTCCTAAATTCCGGAACATTTCTCGGCTTTAAATTACCAGAAAAATCTAATAAACCGTAAAACCAAATCAATCAGTTCTAGCTCTCTCTCTCTCTCTCTCTCTCTCTATCTCTGTCTGTCTCTCTCTCTCTCTCTTTCTCTCTCTCTGAGACTTCTATTAGTTATTGGATAATTAGCAGCAAAGATTGAGATCTCTCGATTTGGATAGCGGTCAGTCTAAGAGAAGACAAATTCTGATGCAGTTACTATACGGTTTTAATATATGAAGGAAACTTTGTTCGTGTAAAAATATATAAGATATTTAACTATCGAGAAATATAAGAGATTATTGTATATGTGACAGCGTAATCCGAATTTGTAAGGAAATGTGTTTTCAAAAATCTGAATCGTATTTTGCATTAGGAATATTCTGGAAATATTTACTCCGTTTTTGACAAACATTCGTTCGGTCTATCACATATTTAATGTTTAAAGTTGCACACACCTTTTAACAATATATTTTGCGATAGAATGCGGCATTTGCTGTGAATAAAATGCTGCATAGTCTGCAGAGTGGCAAGTATTTTTAGGATATAGTGACTGTTCAATGCGGCAAAATACTAGAAAAAAATTGTAAAAATACATATATCCTTAGACTTCGCCACTTTCACCAAAACCAATCTGAAACAGAAAGGGCCATCTTCGGGGAAGAGCAGCGCCTTCCACAATAAAATAAAATGTATATCTCAATCACGTATCCTCACTCGTTATACCGAAACAGTCGGATTTGTGCCGCATTTGAGATACGCTTAGAAAATCATCATATTAAAGTTATCCGTTAAACACTTCGACCTGGTTAATGTTTAGGAAGCTTTATCGGCTAGATAATCGACTGAGTAATGAGCTCGATTCTTATTTCGTTCTCCATCATTTTGGCCTTGTGCCACGTCTTAGGTATGCTTAGAAAAGCATTTAGGCATCCTGAAATTGTGTAATATTTAGCAAGCCTGTATCGCTAGAACTTTTTCGACTGAGTAGTGAGTTCGAGACTTACTGTTTGCCGGATAATTTCGTCCTTGGTACACAACTAAGCTATACACAGGAAATCGCCTTACTTCAGTCACGCATAGGCATAAGACTGTTAAATGAAGTGACTTTGAACATCTGATAATGTCGCTTTGAACTGAGTAATCTTTCGAGATTTCAATTATAGTATTGTACAACACCCAGACAAAAAAAAAGCTTGTATCGTGACAGAAATTATTTATAAAATACATTGCCAAACTTATCGAAAGAGAAGTAATAAAATAATGTATTTCTGGCTTTTAAAATATAAAAAAAAAAACAACAAATATGTCTCAAAACGACAAAACTTCATCTTTTTTAGTTATTCTCTGCTCTTATTTAATAATTTCTGCATTCTACTTACGTTTTTATGTCATGTCTCAGCTAGAACAATATTTTATTTATTCTTTATTTTGCCTTCATTTTTGTTTTTATGTTACCAGTTATTGCGTCGATAATAATACATTTATGTGTCCTTATTCAGCCCCTGAAGTCGAACACCACATGTTACGTGCCTTCTATCGCCTTCTGGGTACAAATACAATGGACGAAAAATATTAAAACGACAAAAATCTAAAATAATAATCAGAAAAAAGAAAAGATAACGCACAAATATATGCGCCTTGTCTGTCTTTAATTGTTCATCGAGATTCACTACAGTTTTCTGTAACTAGAATAAAATTCAATGAAAAAGGTGAACGACCCCCTAACCATGAATGGTGGAAAAGTTTTAGCTAGCCAATAGCACGGCCCCTAGCAACTAGAGTTGTTGAAGTTTCAAGACCGATTACTAAATTAATTTAGTGGAAATAATTTATCTCTATAAAAGGCTCAAACTCTTAAAAAGATACAATATCCTCCCAGAGTACAATCTACAATTCAATGGAAACCTTTTAATACGTACCAGAGGAAGACAAAACGTTCCAGGCTTTTTACAGGCGCTACGAAGATATTTTCAACGTAGACTGTGAACATTGGCCCAGTAAAAAATTAGGAAAAATGGGAACTACAGAATATAGTAGGTTCGTAGACTTCATACTACCCAAGAAAACAACTGACTTGGATTTTTCAGAGACGATTAATCTCCTATCGGAATTATTCGGGCCTAACACAACCTTGTGCCACAAACGTTGGAAATGCCTGAACACAGTCAAAGACAACCAGCAAGATTTTCTAACGTTTGCAGCATTGGTGAACAAGCTATGTAATGATTTTAAACTAGCCGAACTGACTGCCGATGATTTTAAGTGCTTAATTTTCGCACAAGGTCTAGTATCTGCAGAAGACGCCGAAGTCAGACGACGGATACTGACTAAGCTTGAGAACGAACAAGGATTGACTGTCCAAAAACAAGCAGAGGACTGTCAAAGAGTAATATCTGTAAAGCGTGACTCAAACACTATCGAGGAATCAGGTGTGACTCAGATTAATAAAATCAGAAGCAAGTGTACCGCTTATTCCCCTCAAAAAGACAAAATGCAAATCTCATCTCCTAAATTCCGCAGTAACCAAAACTCAAATAAGTTAAAGAAACCGCCCGGACCATGTTACCATTGTGGTAAATGGCATTTGATGAAATTCTGCCCAGTTAAGAACAAAAAATATTGCAAAAATTGCAATAAAAGTGGGCATACTTTAACTTCGCACTGGTACGCCAACAGAACGAGAAAAGCCAAAAATAAAATTAGACAAGCTCAAACTGACAATATTGTCGATAGGAATTTAAGAAAATATGTGATAGTGGATATTTTCAATAAGTCCATTAAATTCCAGCTTGACTGGGGTTTTAATATTTCAACTATTAACTGGCGTACTTGGCGAAAATTGAACAAGCCGACCTTATTAAAAACCGATAAAACAGCAAAATCCGTAACTGGCGAAAATATTAACATTTTAGGCGAGGTAATACTTACAGTAACACTAATTGGAGTTACCAAAAAGTTCAAATTCTACGTATTAAAAACTTCAGACAACTTATTTGGAACTGATTGGATAGACAACTTCAATCTTTTGGATTGCCCAATGAGTACATTTTGTCGCAAGATACAAAGTACAACGTCCAATTTGGTAAATCTAAAAAAGGAACTCAAACAACATTTCCCCAGGGTTTTTCTAGCGGCCTTGGGAAATGTACTAAAGTGAAAGCTAAGTTCAAGGTGAAGGACGGTGCACAACCAGTATTCAAAAAGAAACGGAATGTCCCTTTCGCTGCTCTAGAGCAAATCAATAAAGAGTTACATAGACTTGAACAAGCAGGTATTCTGTCAAAAACAGATTTCAGCGAGTGGGCAGCACCTACGGTCTACGTAAAAAAGAAGTCCATTCAAATACGAGTATGCGCAGATTTTTCCACGGGGTTAAACGATGCCTTCAAGGATCACCACTATCCTCTCCCAAGCCCTGAAGAAAGTTTCAATAAACTCAATGGTGGAATTGTTTTTTCTAAAATCGACCTCTCGAACGCATAACTTCAGATAGAGGTGGAAGAAGAAAGTTCCAAATTGCTCTGCATAAACACCCATAGAGCTTTGTACAAATACAACAGGCTGGCTTTTGGAGTGAATGTTGCGCCTGCAATTTTCCAGCAGGTCATGGACGCCATGCTAGCCGATCTTGACTACGCAACAGCCTATTTGGATGATATACTAGTTACTAGTAAAACTACGGCAGAGCACCGGAACCATATAATAAACGTATTCGAAAAGATACAAGAATACGGATTTAAGGTTAAGGAGGCAAAGTGTACCGTTTTCTACCAGAGATTAAATACTTAGGACACATCATAAATAAAGATGGTCCTCGGCCGGATCCAGAAAGAGCCAACGCGATCAGAAACATGTCGGCCCCAGATAACGTTCAAGCGTTACAAATCTTCCTCGGCCTAGCTAATTTTTACCAAGGGTTCATTAAGAACATGCAAAATTTGAGAGGGCCTCTCAACCAACTTTTGAAAAAGGACAAATCATGGTCGTGGACCTCGAAATGCCAAGACGCATTCGAGAAGATCAAGAAAACTCTTACTTCACACATTTCGACCCTAGTCTCGACATCATAGTCGCAAGTGATGCAAGCTCGTACGGCATTGGTGCTGGCATTTTGCATAAACTGCCAGATGGTTCGCGAAAAGCTGTGGCTCACGTATCAAGATCTCTACTTCCAGCTCAGAAACAATAAATCCCAAGAGAAAAAAGTATTAAGTATTATTTTTTTTCTCTCCTTTTCAAAAAAGAAACTCTTCTGAAGGTGGGTATTGTGAGACCGGAAACTACCTACACAATAGACTCTTCCAGGCCTATATTAAGTAGGCGACATAGCACTCTATAGGAGAGTGACAGAGAGTGATAGGGCGTGACAGAGAGTGATAGAGACTGACAGTGAGAGTCTCGTACGACTACCAGTGTTGGACACTAACTTATAGTAAGCTCTGCTTACACTATCTCTGTAACCTGTTGATAATATATCTTTCTTACATCTAATCTGTGTTCCGTGTTTTACTTCTGTGGGCCTAACTTTAGCACCAACATCAGTTAGCTTTCAGGCAAAGGGACTCACCATGATTGTCAGGAAGGTAAATTGATGCTATCGGTCTGGCGGAGGCGATCCAGCGTGTGGTACCTTCGGAAAGTGCCTGAAAAGCATACTAGCCTTGGGAGTCAAATTGGGTATGTGGGACCCTTGGGAGCTGTCGGTGGTTGTGCTAGAACGAAGTCACAAGTCATCGTGACCGAGTGTTTGAGCGTGCTGCTCTTGTTCAGACTGTTGATGACGCTAGATAACACGCTGACCCCCAGAAACTGTAACTAAGGTTCACTAAGTGTAGTTGGAGTATAAAACACAGGTGGGTTGCATGGGTGTTGTATCCGAGCAGGCGTCGGGATCAGGGATTAGATAGCCGCCCTAGTGGACTTTACATTTACTTCACTTCCTAGTTTTGTGCTTTTCAGAGGCGATCCATTCTTGCATACAATACACAGCCGAAGAGTCACGCAAGATAGAGCCTTACTTAACGTGGCTCTTTTAGGAACGTAAGAGGTATAGGTAAGAAGTGCAAATTATGGGGTGTACGTAGGGAAAATAACGGTTGACTCTAGACTTAAAGGGGTTAACACTGATGCAATCGTGGAAGCATCGTCTCGGGAGTCTGTTCCTCAAAGTAGCTGTTACCTTACCCATAATAGCATAATGGACTATTCCATACATAATAAATACTGTGCCTCAAGAGGAAGCGGGAGTTCAGCCCGAAGTCGGGCGGCCGGCTGATCGGTTGAACAAATCTCTGCCTTCGGGCGGGGAGGAACCCGAACGAGGCTACGCCGAAGGGCGGAGTCACTTTCGGGGAGGTAAACTGACCCTGCACCCGTCCATACGGATACAAAGGGCATAGTTTTGGCCGAGCCCACGGGCTCGGAGATCCCACGGGCTCGGAGATCCCACGTTAAACCGGCCTTGTGCCACATGATGCCCTCGTGGGGGGGGATGGCTAAATACCATTCAGTCAGAAGTCGGGCGACCGGCGGATCGGCTGAACTAGCTGCCTTCGAGCGGGGAGGAACCCGAACGAGGCTACGCCGAAGGACGGAGTCTCTTTCGGGGAGGTAAACCGACCCTGAACCCGTTTATATTCGGAGATCTCACTTTAAACCGGCCTTGTGCCACATGATGCCCTCGTGGGGGGTGAATAAATACTGTTCAGTCGGAAGTCTGGAGAGAGGTCCGTCAGGAGTCTGTCAGTCAGTCAGAACGAGCGAGTCAGTAAGTCGAGTCAGAAACAGTCCAACACTGTCGGGTTCAGACAATTACTACTAAACCTGATTGTTCGTACTTACACTTCTACTTCTCTGTATATATTCCTGTTTGTAATATATCTGTGTTATTCCATACCTGTGTTCGCTTTCTTCTTTATTGGTTCTAACTTGGACTATCACCGTGGTACAAGGAACCGGACCATAACAGTAGCCATTTTTGATAAGAAGCTATCCGAATGGAATGTTCTTCTTAATATTGGGATGCGAAAGGAATAGGCATTATTTATCGAATAGGCTATTTTGCCGGCCTCGCAAGATAGAAAAATATGCTTTAAAGCTGATGACTTCAGTGGATGCACTTGAAGTGTATTTGGAAGAGAACCATTCCAAGGGCAAGTTTTTTTCATGTGCCTGCTTGAAATATTCAGAGACTTCTATATTTCTATGGAAAGGATTTTAAATTGTTTTAACAGTTAATACTGAAAGTAAATAAACGTCTGTCCTAAATCTGTGTTATTTTTAACATTATATACCTTAATAATAATAATAATAATAATAATAATAATAATAATAATAATAATAATAATAATCTCGCATCTCGATCCTATCACTGTCACATAATCAAGGGTGAAACTAACTCGAAATGCAAGATCTGCGTAAAATATGATGGAATCGTCGGTCATATTATCTCAAAATATCCGGAACTGGCAAAAAAATAATATATCGACAGACATAACAAGGTAGTGACATATGTGCACTGGAAGATGTGCAAGAAGCACAAAATCGAAACCACTGAGAGATGGTATGAATAGCAACCAGATACAGTTACCCAAAATAACGATGGAAACATGCCAATTCAGACTGACAGGGAAATAAATTCTAACCGACCTGATACCATGAAAGTCAAGAAATTAAGGAAATGTATGCTTATTGACATAGCAGTACCACCTGAGAGAAGGAATTCCTTAAAAATTATCGAGAAATAGCCGAAATAAAAGGAACTGGAGATCGAGATTAACAGAATATAGGGAATGAAGACTGAGACTGCACCAATAGTAATCAGGGCGCTGGGCCTTGTGAGGAAAGAGATGAACAATTGTAGTAACAGAGTCGCAAGTAACATCAACATGCAAGTTGCCCAGGTGATCGCCCTATTAGGAAAATCCCATATACTAAGAAAAATACAATCAATTAAAGTCCCGACTTAGCTCTACATGATACAAAGGAGAAAACAACAAAAAACGATAATAATAATTATCGCCAAAATCGTCTGGGGTAAATTTTCCCTAGATCGGTTATACAGGCTTAAAAGCATGTTTGTCTATTTTTACAGGACCGGCAAAATAGCCTCTTCCATTAATTATCCTTGCGTACGTCATATGGCGTGTCTTCGCTCTGAAGATCTGAACAGGTAGAAGTAATGAATATAGACTGTCTGAATATTTTCCATGGATATAGCGATACTTTTGGTTTGGTTCGGTTTTTGTTACAACATATCAACAACTTATTGGTCATTTAATGCCGAAATTTAATTTCCTGAAAGCTTTGGTAACTTTGCCCATAGCTGCGACACTAACAGATTCTAACGCACTGAGTCAGAATAGACCTGGAAAAAACCGCAATGAATTGGTGGTCCAACGCTCCTCAAAACCTTCTAATAGAAGACTTTGCTTCCTGATGCAGTCTATCGTCATACTCGGGACGCGAGGAGCTATATGTTTGCATAAAAAGAGTGCATGAGTTACTCGTAGGTGCTGTGTTCCTAATTAGTCTTGTAATGAAATGAAAAGGAATAAGTCGGACTGCGTTCTTTTCATGTATCAGGCTTTTCCTGTCGGCTTTACATCATTTCTTTCTGAATTACTGCACATACGTCTTTTAATTTGCTGTTTATGTGAAGAGCGATGGGATCATGGAAGGTTATAGAGAAACGGTTACAGGCGAAATCTCTCATCTCTGTAAAACTAAATAAACGAACTTCTATACACGCTGCAAACGTGACAGTTCTCCGTTTATACTTTTAGAGCTGATATCGGCTCAGATCTGCACTAGGATTTTCCAATAGAAGACAAGGAAAAATGATGAGAGATTGAGAAATAAAAAAGAACGAAAGGGAAATATCTAAAGTAAACAAGGAATCGAATCGGAATTGAGTTTCAAATTGTTTATCAATGACAGAACGTCTCCAACGTGAACTTTCTTAGGTCATCGGTCGGTCAAGTCAACAGAAGATCCTATCAAATGAGAGTGACGTCAATTATCTCTTCGCTAAGCAGGTTCCGATTGGGTTTAAACACGATAAAGATAACAACAACGTTACGAATAGAAATTCCAAACGAGGCTTCAAATTGCATTCAAACATATCTATATTAATAGAAGACTAATATATATTTCCTTTATTTTTTGGTGTTGGGTTGAACGAAGAAGGAAGAGGCCATCTTGTTTCTCTGCTCGATAAAAAGATGATTGCAAATCTGCACATGCAACCTAGTATATGAATTTGTATTGAGTTCCTAATGTCATTTTGACCTGGAAACACGATGTAATTATTAACAAAACATTTACCTATGAAAAATAATTGCTAGTATCGTTTACAAATTGAGAATTTCACATGTTATAATGCTCACAAAAATATATATCTAATTAAAATAATTTTGTTTCAAATATCGCATATGCATTTCTTTCCAGCGTCTGAAACCTAATTAGCGGTATAACTTATCTTTATTTAAAGCTATGACAATTCTGTCCGTGGGGTTGTTTTCCTTTATTATCAATAATCTTCCCGGAGTTACTTAGGAAATATACTACAGTAGTTGTCTTTGGAAGATTTTAATTCAAAATACTCCTTCTAGACGAGATACCCGAAAAGCTAGAGAGCTTACACTACTTTTATTTAACCCATAGCTGGGAGAAGAATAGTATATCTATATCTTTCTCGGATTAGACGAAACATATTAGGCTGGTGACGAGGTGGAATTATATTAAGGTATTTGAATTGGAATTAAAGTAATATCCTGAAAGCATACAACACGAGAATATGGAATTCGTAACTTCAAATAATTTAGTGTATGGATCTGTTATAATTTTAGTATAAGGAAATTAAACATAGAATAGGCTGCGCTGTAGGTACTTGCGTGAAACATCATATGTAGCTACAAGACGAGCATATTGACCTAAAATATGTGCTTAAATAGTTTCGTCAGATAGACAATATCATGTGGTTACCATGAATGGCTATAAACTTGTTCAGATATATCTAATCTGTATATAAAACCATGTAACACTCCTTTCTCAGATTGATAGTTAAAAATAACATCGAGTGAGTTAAATCCGTAGGTCTTATCGAATTTCGAAATTCGTGGAGTGGCGGAACAGAAACACTAAACGTATATAAAATAATAAAAACTACATCATTTGAGTACCTTCATGATTGAAATTATCTACAATTAATCAAAGCTGATTTACAAACAAAAAAGACTATTCTAATTTAAAAACTTAATTTTTAAAACTACACCAGTACCAAGAGTTTTCTGGTAATGATCCACACTTCATCTGTCCATCTGTCTGTCTGTCTGTCTATCTATCTATATATCTATCTATCAGTTCTGGTCATAGATTGTATATGCTGAATATTTTGTTAATTATGTTGGCTATAGACAGAAGTTAGAATATCCTAATCCAAAGTATATGTGTGTGTGCGTGAGTGTAGGGGGGGGCACTGAGATCAACAACGTGTTGCTAGAATCATTTCATGTTTTAATTCAGTCCCACGTGTGTGTGTGTGTGTATATATATATATATATATATATATATATATATATATATATATATATATATATATATATAGTAAATAATAGAAATTGTTTATAAATCATATAAGGATATATATATATGTATATATATATATATATATATATATATATATATATGTATATATATATATATATTAAATAATAGAAATTGTTTATAAATCATATAAGGATATATATATATATATATATATATATATATATATATATATATATATATTAAATAATAGAAATTGTTTATAAATCATATAAGGATATATATATATATATATATATATATATATATATATATAAAATAATATAAACTTGTTTATAAATTATCTAAGGATATATATATATATATATATATATATATATATATATATATATATATATATATATATATAGACAAATGTTTTTTTTTAAATTTTTCTGATGCCCGTTGTTCATTATTGATTTGTCGACTGAACACTATCTGAACACGGGCTGTAAAATAATGAGTTGCATGGCCATTCATTTCGCCAGAAATTTGTAAATGACATGCTATACTGCTTGGCATTCGTACCGGAATGTCAAATACTAACATTTCAGAGTGTTTAGGTGTCAATATGAGGACATTACGGAGGATTCGAAAAGAGTTGGATGAGTCTAATGGTGATTAGGAAGGTACGGCATCTCGGAAAACTCACTCCGATCGTTCTGATGAGAAAAGAACCTAGAAAAGAATTTTTTTAGTGACGGCCTCATACTAAACACGGAAGCCTACATCAAGTGCCATGAGGAGTCAGTGGTGCCCTGTGTCAAAGAGGGACTGCTGGAAGTGCCTATATCTAGTAAGAGGACTTTCAACTATGCCACACAAACAGGAGAACAGAGTTTCGCCTGACAGACAATTTCTGCGAGCACATCACCCCCTACATCTGGCAACATAACTTCCGAGACTGAAATCCTCTTGATTATTATGAGTGAGACGCAGTTAACCGAAAGAAGAACTGAAAGCAAGAATCATAACAGTATTTACTTTATCCAGGAGGACGTCCAGAAGTGTTTCAGGAGATTCTGAAGTTGTCTGTATGCCGTGGCTGAAGTCAATGTCGGGTTAAGGAATAAATTAACCGTTTAATATTTCAAGGTATTTTGTGCCATTTTGGCAGATCTAACTGTTAAAATGATATGTCAGTGTTATTTTCATTTTTGTGTAATGACAACGACAATTTATTCATCGTACCATATATATGCAGTCCTGGGTATGACGATAAACTATATCCGCGACCAGGGTAAGACGATAAACTACGCCCAACAACAAGGCCTCTGATCAAGAGGTTTGAGGAGCGTCGAACCACCTTTTAATTGATGGTGTTCCCAGGTTCACCCTGACCCGGTGTGGTAGCACCTGTTATAGTCCCAGCTATCGGCAAATAGTTAACCCTGAAACTGAGGTAAAAATCATTATAAAAGTGTTTTTACACTTTTAGAGGTTTTAATACCAGAAATACTTTGTAAAAATTATTACCAGAAATGAGTATTTGAAAAAAAAACAACAAAAATAAATATATTTTGATAGAAATATTACCAGCAATGCATGTTTCTAAATATTACCAGCTATACATTTTTTAGCTATACATTTTTGAGGAAAAAAAAAATATTACCAGAAATAGATTTTTGACAAAAGAAAATATTACCAGGAAAAAAAGTTGTCGGAATTAAATAACCCATTGAGGTTGATATGCCGTAAAACACAACAAACAACAAACGAACAACCGCCATATATATATCTATAATATATATATATATATATATATATATATATATATATATATATATATATATATATATGTGTGTGTGTGTGTGTGTGTGTGTGAGAGAGAGAGAGTGAGTGTGTAAACATTTATTTACAGCTTTATTTAAAATAATTAGAACCTTGTTTGTAAATCAGCGATGTCTATTTGTAGGTAAATATAATCATACTGGTCATTAATTTTATTCTATTCCTGATGATGTTAACAGTTTGTATATAGAGAATGATTTGACAAACGAGTAGGGATGAATGGCTTATTGATCAAAGAGACACAGTTGCTAAATCGAAACAAGGTAAAACTAGAAAAAATAAATTGAATGTCAACTATTGAACTCACTTCCAAAACCTTCTGCAAATGGATCCGTCAGATCAAAGCAAGTGATTGATTTTGTGATTTTATTGAATAGAAAACAGCGCTAAACGCGGCCGATCAACGCCATTCCGTCGAACGCCCTGCGGTGTGACATGGTACTTTACTTAAGCATGAGTTTTCGTTTTGATGTGAGTGCAATTCCCGAAAGTGGAAGGAAGGAAACAGACACTGGGAAACAGTTTTTGACAATCGTCCCCGGTCGACTTGTATATATATATATATATATATATATATATATATATATATATATATATATATATATATATATATACATATATATATATATAATTATTTTTTGGCTTGTGTCCAATAATAACTAGCATCATTGGCTTTCAGTTAGATGAATCCACATATTTCCTTCGACTGTTTCCCGGATAAACTCATATAAATGTTTTGAAACGAATTTAAACAGAACTTTCTGATATCACTTTTATCATTTTCCCTTGAAGATATCTTTTCGAAATTCTCAAGTTTCATATGCATGGATATATTTGAACAATTCAATATTAATATTCAACAAATTACAAAACCACGCTTCTTAAAATTGATACTGCATATTTAATATAACTTCATCTACCGCAAGGAAAGTTGGTTCTCTGTGTCGTGCCAGAATGTTTTTCTCTCTGAGTCCATCATTCAACTCTATATCATCAATCAATCGAGCATCCGTCCTTGCATGGGATATTGCTGTTATATATGGTCTGGGTCTCTCTCTGTACGGCACGAGTTCCCTGACACAATCCAGAGACGAATATGCAATATGATAGATCCTGATCTGGCATCTCGTCTACAATCGCTATCCTACAGACGTGCTATAGCCTCCATCTGTCTCTTCTATAAGTATTTTCACGGCAACTGTTCCGACAAGCTATTTTCGCTGGTTCCAAACTGCATGAATTTAAGCGATCTATCAGGCTAGCATTTCGGTCCAACCGTTTCACTGTCAAAACGGTTAAATGTAACTGTCTCTTCTATTCAAACAGCTTTATCTCCCATACTTCCCGTCTGCGGAACTCCCTTCGTCTTACTTGCTTCCTCGATGACCATAATCTTCAAATATTCAAGTGTAATACCAATTAAGATCTGACACCCTGAGCTTGTACCCCGTCCCTCTCTGTATCCTTTCCTCATACACGCCTTTTTACTTTTGTTCTCAATCCTGTCACCTCTTGCCTGCTAGTGTCACTTCCTCCTTGCTTGGGGTGAATTGCTTAAAAAAAATCCACAAAAAATGGTATTATGTTTGAAATATAAATTATATGTCAGAATCTGTCGAAAAGTGAAAGAAACAAAAAAAAAAAAAACAACAACCCGAGATGTGGTAAACTTAACTATTTTATTCAAACCAAAACTCGATCCGTTTTGGCCCCAGAACTACCTAGGGAAACCATACGCGCTTCGATCATCATAATCATAATCAATGTTATTGATGTTCTTATAAACAGTTTTGACTTACCATTATGCTAGAATAAATTACCTTGTAAACCCTGATAACGGATAAGTTCACACATTAATCTGTCTAGGCGTTTCTGCTGTGGTTTCCGTAAAAAGTAAGCTTCTTTATGTGGGCGAGTTGTTTATTCTCACATCCAATCGATTTTGAATTCGGAGTATTTTTCAATTACAAACTAGAGAACTTAAGAGGATAATAGATGGAATCATACCATTGCCAAAAGTATTTCTTAGAAATATGGTCAGTTCAATTATGTGCCATTTATGATAGACGGTTATGCGAACATGTATCTTTCGATAGGCAGATTTTCCCTACAGTACGTTATCATTTCCTTCTGCGGTAGACCAGTTGCTATCCAAGGCTATACAACGCTATACCCATAGCTGGGGGAGAAGAAGAGGATTTATACGTATCCCAAGGGTATTAGCACGTGAATGAATATAACAAATTCGACTGGAATTCGAACTCGGCTTTCCGATTCCTCAATCCGAGCCGGTATCCATTACACAACATAGTAACCTTTATTTAAGGTCAAGTCATGGTGTATGTCATGGTCACAACTCAGATTTTTAGTTTCGGTTTGGGTTCGCAGCTTTTCGCTGCTGTAGATATTTAAAAAAAAAAGGAAATTAAAATCATAATTAATTTGATTTTAAATGTTTAACCCTCTTTAGATTGGTATATATCTTTAATTAACTACGATCTTATTACAACTGATATATAATTTGGCAGAGATTTGGATCCAACACTTCCCAGCCCATTAAAAAAAGTGTGTTCGAAATGTCACATATTTTAATCTTCGAAATAATTATACACGTAAGATAGCTTTAATGTAATAAATACCACATAGGAACTATGAATTCTGGAGTAAATTATGAGCTGAAACAAAATTAACTTTTTACTTTACTTGTACTATTGATTAGCAATGAAGTAAGTATTGTTATGCAGACGAATAAGTCATAAATATATATTTTTTTATGATTACAAAAAGAGAAAAAAATGACTATGAAAAATGTCTGGTTTAGCAGTAGCGTTAAAGAAAACATTTTTCTCTCCTAGTTTCTAAATATATCGCTTAAAATTCATTGACTTTAATTATTGAATTAACTTTACTTAAAAAAACGTTATTAATAAATGATTTTTCATCAATTTCTTAGTATAAAATATCACGTTTCCTCATATTTTATGGTTTTAATGTAAAAATAACTTAATCAGATGACTATTGATATAGACACGCCAATCGATAATGTCTACTCTATACGAACATTTTTTTAATCATTTCATTTCACTCCAAGCAAGATGATGAAAACCCCTGATATACAAGGGATTGAGGAAAATGAGGGAATCTGAGCGAGGACAATAAACGAACAGGTTTCACGGAGATAGTAGATGACATTTGACATTGCATTAAAATGTTATTTGATCGTAGTTGGCAGGAAAGCAGGGCACCGGAAGATTTCCACAAGTAAGAAGTGCGGGAGAATAAATTATTAGTACAGAACTTACGGTTACAACCAACAACTTCAACAGAAGCATTATGAGATCTCGTTGCCAACTAAATTGATTCATTGATTCAATTGTTTGTTTAACTATATGTAGCCGTCTCTTCTACTCTAATAGCTTCAGACCTCGCACCTCTCGCACCTCTCGCCTGTGGAACTCTCTTCCCTATTCCTGTTTCCCTGTGAGCTATAATCTCCAGCTATTCAAGTGTAATGTCAATCGACATCTCCAGTTGCCTTGATCTATCCACTACCTTCCTCCTCATCCTTTCTTCTATCACTCCTATCTGACCTTGGTCTAAATTTTCTGTAACCCCTTGCATCCTAGTGGCTTCCCGCCTTGCTTGGGGTGAAATGCTTTAAAAAAAAAATATCAACTTCTTATGAGTCATTTAATGCCGAAATTCTATTTTCTTGGATGATTTGAAGTAATAAAAATATGATACATATTTTTCTTAATTCACAATTGAAATCATGGTAGCTGATATTCTGCTTGTGTACATCTACATGTTTGTTCAGCCATAATTGCTAGAAGCACAGGTACGTGTGTTTTATTTTGTAGTCGTGTTGAAGTTATATTTTTAAATACAATTTAATATTTTTGGAGAATATTATATGGATTAATTTTATGAAGGAATATCTTGTCAATACTGAAAAGGGCGATAACAACAGGTGGATTTGAGAAACCTTTTCTCAGGAAAAGTTCTTTTCAGTGTATGATTTTATGAAAATCAAGCAAGAATAGCACTAATTGTTCGGACAATGAATACCGAATGTTTCTTCAAGAGAAAATGATAAAATATGCTACACTTTGATTCCTGCCAGGGGACTAGGAAGTGAAGAAAAACGTAATGTTTCCTTATGTTGTGCAAATGGCTAATATTACCAAATATAATTTCAGCTAGATGCTCCCAAATAAATCAGATGCACGACTGGGTTTTATTATCCCTGGACATACTCAGAGGACACTATGTTGATGGTGAACTCAGAATAAAATCTGAATTAGTTGTGAGACAATGTATTAAAGGAAAGCATGATGATAAAACTAATTATTCAGTATAAAAAAAATAATACATGATTTCGGGCTAAAAAAAGATAATTCGAAATGTGAGTTACGTATTGAAGGCATTACAATCAAGAAATCGTTGATACTTCTTTCTTTTGTAATAATTTCATTCCAAGCAGGGCGGAAATTTTACTAGTTCGCAGGAGGGAACATGGAGAAAAAGCGAGAGAAATGACTGAGCATAGGGAGGATTGAGGAAAGGAGAAAAGTTAACGGGACTGAAGAATACAGAAGATGGCGATTGGGTTTGTATTTATTTTTTGAAAATTGTAGATATCAGGGAAGTAAGTAAAGAGATGGGAGATTCACACCTGGAAAGTTCGAGAAAAAGGACTTTAAGTAGAAGTCGTGGTAGCATTTACCCATTTAAAGAGTAAAAGGGTGGAACTTAGATGCCAATCCAGTAGCGTGCTTAAATTTATGTACTCGGGGCAAAAGGGCATGAAAATATTTGCATAAATGACAGAGGGAAACCACGCCACGTCATTGAGAAAGTGACTGAAGACGAGATGCCAGGTCAGGGTCTATTATATTGCCGGTCCTTTTTTCGATTTTGTCAAGAAAGTCGAGACGAATCGCACGAGAGCCAGACCAGAAATGGCAGCAGTAAAAAAATGCACGAAGGAATGGTAGATTTGTAAACGCGAAAATTAATTCTAAGGAGAAAAAAATATCTTCTGGCACGACACAGTGACCGAACATTCCTTGCAGTAGATGCAACTATTGATTCGATGTAGCCGTTCCACCTCAAGTCAAGAAAGCGCAGTTTGTTGCTCTTGAGGAGTCTAGTGTCAGCCCTGGTGGTGGCAAGCAGAAAGGTTTGTCTATGGTGGCCAAATCAAAGCAGCGTGTCACACAAATGCGAAAGCACATCGGAATAGGGCTTTCTACAATTTGGGAAACGTATTAAGGTATAGGAAAATTACGTTAGACACACACAAAAATGTTTTGATGTATAAAGTTGTTGTAGAGTAGTTTAGCACCCCTTCAGCATTCTACCAGATGGCCTGGTTCATAATCTTAAATAGTCTACGATTAAGGAATTCAACTATTGATAAATAAGTTGATACTTCGTTTGGTTATACAGCATTTGACCCTCCTCTATTCCTTGTAAGTTGTCTTGTTAATTGTTTTGTAACTTATTGTTCTGTTTTGTATGTATCCGTTAGTACCGGATACGGGTGCTTAATAAATATATTAATCACTCATTCTTTTCTGTGTATCATTCAGCTGGATGAGGCAACAACGGTAGTGAAATGCGGGAAAGACTTATGATCATATCATGTTGAAAGACTTGTATCCGTACGATCACCGAAGTTAAGCAACGTAGATCCCTGGTCAGTATATAGATAAGTGACTGCTTGGGAAGTTCAGATGCTAAAAGCCTGGATGTGCAGGCAGTGCAATTGATGACAGCTCGGAATAAGAAATCAAAGACCCGGTTTCGTGACACTCTTTTACGCAAATTCTCTTGTGCGATCAGGAATCGGAAACTGACATGATCACCCAAGCATGCCACAACCTCCCCATTGAGTCAGCATGGTAGAGTAAAGGTCGATCTTTGTCCATTCATTTGGAAAAGCCTGCATCCAACCAAGGACATTCACAGGCTGGGATGTATGCTGGAAGATCTGAATGATGTGTAAGATACTTGAAGTGAGAGTCACGTAATTCTACCGAGAAATGCTGAGATTTCATTGGACGGAACATGTGAGAAGGAATTGAAAAGACACTTACGCTAAGAAAGAGACAGATGAAATTTTGTCATCACCTTATGAGGAAAAGAAAATTGCAATGTTTAACACATACAGGGCATATTGAAAGAATAATGTTAGAAAGGAAACAGAGTATAACTTATCTACCATTGATTTTTAGAGCAACGAAAGAATGGGATGATAAAGTGTCAATTGTAGCTTAAAGCAAGAAGAGATTGACCGTCGCATAAAATAAAAATGCTCATACACAAAACTGCCATATTCAACATATAGCCAGTTTTAAAGAATGAGAATTAAAATACTACTATTAGGGCTAATATTACGCATTAGATTTATCAGATATGTACAAAACACACCTTTGTGCAAATTAATTGAAATAGCCGATTTACTTTCCTTTCTTTCACCATAAGGTCAGTTTTAGACCAACTAGAGTGACAGGTAATCGATTTCTATTTTTTTTCTCAGATTAGGTCATTTGCAGTGGTGTGCAGTAATATGAATCTATTTTCGTGCTGTATTATGAAATTTGTTTGGCCTTGAAAAATATTGCGTCATCCGTGATTGCATCAGATTTATACCATGCCCAGACACTATTGTCTTGACTGTCGATTAGTTGTCATACTCTCATTGTCTGCGATGAACGTTACTCCATGACGTGTATGAAAATTGTAATGCTGCTCGAACACACTGGCCAGTATTACAAGTGAGAAAATCAAAGTACTACAGACTGACACGGAAACTCACCCGATTTAAATCCAATCGAAAATCTCTGGTCAATCTGCAAGGAACGACTTCGTGGAATGGACATACGAAATATTAACATGTGCATTGGATCACGGTTTATTGGATAAATATGAAAGAAAAGTAAATAATAACAGAATTATTCGTTTTGTTTCAAATAATTTACACAAAGGTGTAGAATAGCACATCATCCACTAGAATATTGAAATGTTATGGTCAGGAAAGCAGTATATCAAACTTTTACTTTTGGATGGAATGTCTATACATAAGTAAAACTGTTGTATACAAAATGTTGGTTTAACGAATCAGATTCATTTGTTTTTTTACGGCTTATCAACCGTTTCAAGGCCTCCGTTGATCTTCAATAATCATGGATTTGATCCCACCGATATGCTCCTCTGTGGCTGAACTGGCTGAGGTGCGAGTGGTAATCTCAGTCACACAAGTCACACCTGTGAATAGTCTGTGTGCTATTTATGTTTCCGGCCGCGTTCTTTTTCTGCGGGTTCGCTTGTCTTCTGATGCGATGTTCAGTTTCTCTTTTCCTGACATTAGTTGTTTAATCAGGGTGGGACGATTTTTTTTAGAGATAATTATTATTTACAAATACAAATCCTACTTATTAACCCGTAGCTTAGTAAAGAGAGTGGTGGATTTATACATTTGCCTGCAAGTAAATATAACAAACCAAATGGTATTGGAACTCGGCACTTCGATTCCTAGTTACTCGTTCACCACCCGCACCTGTTATTCCGAAGCGACGCGTATGTAGATACTGGTGAGGCTCGGCGTCGCTTAAATTCGATAATTGTAGGAGCACAGGGGTTTCAACGAGATGAAGCCGTAAGCACTTAAAAATTTGAGATATTACAGGTGATATATGACAAGTAAAGGCGGACATTTCTCTGTGCTATGTAGAAATGATGAAAGAAAAGCGGTTGTTTCAATTAATTTGCACAAGGATGTATGTAATCACCTGATTCGAATAGAAATAATTTCTTTAAATAGTTTAACATCATTTGGGAAAAGTAATCTTTCTGCTCTAATACTGTCTCTTGGGATATATTAAAACAAATGTTAGTTAACTGCAGTTTTTGTAAATAAAGATTGGTAACATTAAAGATAATTGTAAGATAAACCATTTCTAGACAGGAAACATTCAATATTCATTGTGTTATCTAGCAATAAAGCGTCGCTGCCGACACTTGAAGTTGAAGAAAACACAGGTGATGCCATTATTGAATTAAGTAGACCATGTGACCATAGAGGAAACACATATGATACCACGTGACGTATAATAACCACATTTCTATTCAATTCTCTATTACTATTCGGATCGCTATTTCTAGTCTATCCTCTACACTATACGGATCGATATTTTTTCTCTATACTCTATTACTATTCGCACCTGTATTCCTATTTTGTCCTCTATTACTATATAGACTACTATTCTCTACTCTATCCAATATAGTATTTCTCTATTCGGATAACTATACGAATTAGAATTATGGACATATTACTATTAGTGTGATTGCTATTTATGGTACCAGGCACCAGTATTGTTCAACGGTCTTACTATAGTTGTATCTGCGATGAAAATGTCTCTGCTATAACGAGTCTTACGAAAGTGACAACAAAAGTGGCAACGAGTTTACGTTGACATCGCAAAACATACACTGAAAGTTTTCTAGGAATTTTAGCATCTTTGAAAATAGTTTATTCAGGAAAATATCACTTTCTTGAACTGATGAGAGTGTCTTTTCCAAGCTTTTATGAAAGTAGGCATCTGCATTATATTATTATTTTCTTTTCGAGTTACATGTGCTATCCGTTTTCGTTGTTGCTGATGATAGTAATTGTTAAAGTTTTCTTTGAAATTCTGTATCACGGTTTGATGAAGGATATTATTCATTAAGATTTAAAGGTTCCATTCGCTTGAAATCTTTTTTCCTTAATGATCTAAGATAGCTTCATTTGTTTTTTTACGAGTTATCAACTTTTTGTGGATTATTTAAAGCCGAAATATATTTTGAATTTTAAGGATATCTATTTTTATTGCGAAGGAATATTACATTATTTTTCATTTTCGTAGCATAATAATGATTATTCCAGATGCAAGACCCAGATTTTTAATATGATCTTTTTATTTCTATTTAATAAAGATGTCCGTTAACAGAATCTAACCCTCGTATTTCTGTTCGTTCGTTCGTTTATATATTCAAAAATTTCGGATTTTGAAATCATAAAACAGAATTGGACATTTGACAGATGTTTTTTTTTTTTTTATTTATTTGATTGATGGAAGTTAATCAAAATATTTTTGCTATGTTTTTAATTTTTTGCAGGTTCTGTGATTTCGTTCTTCTAAAAAAACAAAATCATGAGGGTTAGTCTTCATTTAAAGAGAATTGCTCTTTCCTGCCAGCCTTTCGTTCTTTTGATGGAAATCAAATAAGTACAAACGGAATCAAATAAAAGAGAAAAAAATATATATATATCTTTTGCCCTTTCATGGTTTGTCAGGTGAGTGAGTTTCTACCTGGGTGGCTGTATCTTTTTTTCTAAAGAAAAAAAAGGATTTATCTTTTTCACAACAAAAAAAAAAAGAAAAGAAAAAGAAATCAATTGTTTGACTTAAACGTCAAGTCCAACGTAAATACCAACTGTATGCCTTTATTGATTAGTTGTGGGCGTTTTTAAAACAAATTATCGGACACGTGCCCTCGTAAGACAGTCAAGCAAAATTCTCTCACGCAACAACACTGCTACACTCACCCACACGCGCAACGACGTATAGTGATAGGCATTTAAGAATATGAAGCAGGCAGTTAGATTTCCATGAAAAGTCGGAATCTACTAACTCCAGAAAAAAACAATGAGTCCAAATACGTATCCGTGATAGATCCCTCAATTTAATGAAAAAAATTATCTAAGAATAATAAAACGAACAATAATTTAACAACACATGAGATACAGCTGTCTTCTAGGGGAAGATGTAGGATCCAAATATCCACCGGGAAAATACCATTTTGTTTTAAAAGAAATCCAAATCTGATTGTGATAGACTTAGACGAAGATCAATGAATCTATGATTGTGCTCTTCGATATGGTACCGAGATTTTCTTTAATTAAAGCGCAGTTCTAAACTGGGACAGGGTTTCATCAATTTACAGTCGATCTGCCGAGATGTAATCGTAAATTCTATGCTAATAGTTTCTTTTCTCGCACTTCTCACTCGTGGAATTCCCTTCCGGTTCAATGCTTTCCGCTCAATTTAAATCTGCAGAAATTTAAATGTCAAACTCTATCTAATGTCGCCTGATTAATATTTCCTCTTCCCGCTCATTATTAATTTTTTGTGTTCCTAATTCTTTCCCAACCTGTAGCCACTTGTGTCTTAGTGTCATTACTGGCTTGCATGGGGTGATACCGACTTACAAAAAACAAATCCACTAAAATTAATATACGAACGGGAAAAAAAAAAACATGTTCTTAATAAATTAGTACTGATAATATGTGGGAACAAGAAAACATGAATATACATGAATAAATAATTATGTCATATAAAACTGGGATAAAATTCTTTTAAAATCAGATTCATAAACCAATAATACTTAAAGTGAATCATATTTTGTTTTCGCTAACATTTGAGTCGGTATGTCCTTCAGCCTTCGCAATTCTATATCGATCTATATCAACCTACAGGGAATTCTGAACTGAATCCATTATTTAATCTACGAGCATTGTCTTTTCTCGTTTTATTGCTCATGTGTAGGCATATCGTCTGCTTCTTATTTTTATTTGATATTGTTTAGTTATTGCAAGTACACTTCCAATGAGCACAAGTACACTCTGTCCGACCGAGAGATTCAGCTCACAATCATTATCACACCAAATTCACAAAGCAAAGCCTTTATCCACTAGTCGATTGTTTCGTATTGTCCGAATTTTGATATAATGTTTCATATTATATTATATTTATTTATTTTTATTTTACTGTTTTATTATTATTATTATTATTATCATCATTATTATTATTATTGGTATGGTTTGGTTTGTTTTGTTTTACGGCATATCTACCACAATGGGTACAACAATGCCGACAACTTTTTTTCGTGGTAATATTTTTTGTCATAAATCCTCAAAAATCTATAGCTGGTAATGTAATTTAAAAAAAAATGTATTGCTGGTAATAGTTTTTTTTTTTTTTTTTTTTACTTCAAAAATTTATTTCTGGTAATAATATTTTACTAACTTTTTCTGGTATTAAAACCTATTTTTACACTTTCATTATACTTTTTACCTCAGTTTCGGGTTTAACCATTTGCCCATAGCTGGGACCCTAACAGGTGCTACCACCCTGGTCAGTGTGGACCTGGGAACACCAGCAATTAAGAGGTGGTTCCAGGGGCCTTGCTGTTGGACGTAGTTTTATCGTCTTACCCTGGACACTGGTGTAGTTTATTGTCATCCCCAGGACGTTATTGTTATCATTATTATTATTATTAGTAGTAGTAGTAGAATTTCACAGTGAAATTATTTGTAGCGATATTTTGCTTAACAATCATTAAATGCTCGAAGATAGCATGTGTTCTCTTATCACATACTGTTATTTCTTTTTAGAGCTGTTTTTTTAAACAATAAAACAAATTCGCAAAACATTGTTTTAGTTATTTTGGTGTCTACATTTTGATATCGACTTATCTATTTTTCCTCTAACTTCTTTCTTCAATTTAAGCTTATTTTTTCGAAATAAACTTTCCTTTTAAAGAATCCTGTCACGAAAATCTATGCTAATCCATTTATCTCTGCACAAATTAGTCATCGGAGAAGATTAACAGCATTCGTCTGCTGACGTCGATGGTTATACGGCTATAGGTATCTCTTTACATCGTATAAGCACGAGAGGATACTACTTAAACAACAACTCTGCAACACTCTGCAAAAGATTAGTGTTAATCTTTAATAATGTATAAAAAAAAATAAAATAGGGTTTCACGTTGAAGTTTCATATAGTTTAAAATAAAACCTGCTTTGTAGAAACGGTAAATTATTCAATACGTCATCCGTTTCTAGCATATAATTTTATACGCGCATGCGCATTGGCTCAAACATACAGATATATACCGATATGTATCAGGAAATAAGTATTTACGTATTCACAAATATGAATGCATAATAAATAATTTAAAGATGAACGTCTATTTAATATTCGAAATTGGATTCTCAATTAACGAGAAAGAGAAAAAAGTATATTTTCATGGATTTCATCATTTATTCATGACTCGCGTTTTATTTAAAAGTTTTCCAATAAATATAGAAACATTTTTATGGGACTTGTCGGAAAACGAAATAGTCGTAATCGTCATTTTCTAATTGAACACATTAAATAAAATGTAAAACAGGCTTTTAAAATTTAACTTGTTAACTCTGGCGCAATTTTAAAATGGCTCTGCTAGTTTTATGCATATATACAAGGCGTGATGGATACATTGTCATCTAAATGACACATCAATGAAAAGAACACTGACATCTACTTACCAAAATTACACAAAGATTTCTTGAAATACTAAACATTAAATTTATTCAATAAATTCACCATTGGTTTCAACCACGCCCTCCAGACTACTTCGGAATCTCTTGCATTTCTTCTGGGCGATCTCCTTGTTTAAGTCAATGAATGCTGCCATAATCCTTGCCTTTAGTTCATCTTTGGTGTTAAACATAATAATCAATGGGTTTCACTCTGGGGAATTAGGTGGTCAGATTTAAGGGGTAATATATCGCAGAAATTAAAAGATATTACTGGGTTCTCCTGCTTGTGTGGCATGTTGCAGAGTTCTGTTGCTGCTCGGCCCGGTCGCTAGGATCAAAGTGTAGCACGCTGCCTTTGTGAGCTTCCGGATCGGAGTCTGTCGAACACTCTACATTACGGAGAGGAACTCAGACGAAGCTTTGTCGAAGGGCAAGGTTTCGTTCGGGGAGGTAGACAGGGCCTGAACCCGTCTAGGTGGGTTCAAAAGCTATATTTTTGGCCGAGCCTACGGGCTCGGAGAGACCCACATTAAACCGGCCTTGTGCCACATTCGGTCCTCGTGGGTGGATTGATAAATACCAAACATAGGCACTTACAGCAGACACCGACTTGATCCAAGGCAGCAGTAACTCCTCAAGTTATTTAGTGCAGGCCTGTGTGTTGAGTTTGAGGCCCTCACCAAAAAAATTCGGGAGTTTATTTTTATTAGAACGATAAGTGTGAGTTTTCCCAGGTGCCGTACTTTCGTAATCACAATTAAACTGATCCATTTTTTTTTTCCGAATCTTGTGCATGGTCCTCAAAATCTCAACCAAACACTCGAAATATTCGCATTGGAACTTCTTGCACGAATGCTAAGCAATACGGCATGCCATTTCCAAATTTCTAGTGACATGAACTGCGTCATGGTGCTCCATTTTCCCCCCAGATGCTGCCCACCTAACTGTATTAATTCTGTAGTCGATAAATTAAGAGAAATACAACGGTCATACACGAATTTAAACGTATAAAATGTCGACAATTTAATCATGCCACCCTGTATATACTGCTGGGTATGCGCAATCTTTAATACCGGCATTTCAGTATCTTTGGCTGTCAATATTGTTGAAAGTGCATAGGATTCAGAAAGGTTTTGATGAGTCTAATTGTGATTACGAAGGTGTTTTGAGAGATGGCAACGTTCTGCCTTCATTGATCTTCCCATCTGGCCTCCAATTCAACTCTGCCGCCCTGTGTCAAGAACTCAGCTGTTGGATGACACCATGTCTGGCAACAGGACTCTGCCCCATGCCATACAAGCAGGATATCATAGTCATTGCTTTCAGATAAATTCTGCGACGACATCACCCCCATACACCCGATCAATTAACTCCCCAGACTGCAACTCTTTTGATTATTACATGTACGAGAACGAACGAGAGACCAACAAAACTCCTTGTAAAACCAAAGATGAACCTCAGGCAAGGGATTTTGGCATCATTTACTAACTTAAACAAGGGAAATTTCAGTAGAGTCGTAGAAGATTCAGAAATCGTCTGGGAGGCTGTGATTGTAGCCAATGGCAATTTTATCGAATAAATTCACTCTTTAGTATTTCAAGATATTTCTGTATAATTTTGGTAAATATATCTGTTCAATTGGATGTCAATCTTATTTTCATTTCTGCATAATTTAGACGGTACGTTATCTATCACACACTGTACACACCCACACACACACACACACACACATATATATATATATATATATATATATATATATATATATATTAGGTTGGTGCAAAAATAATGACGTAATAATGTCGTTTTTGACGTTACAAAATACGTCAAAAAACGAACTTATTACGTCATTATTTTTGCACCAACCTAATATATATATATATATATATATATATATATGTGTGTGTATATATATATATATATATATATATATATATATATAACATTAGGAATGGAAAAGTTAATTGTAAATTCTATGCTGCTTACTCTCTCAGTGTGAACAGATGTAAGAGACATTGGATCAAAGGGTGGTTTCTTGCACAAAGTGGAACGTATGTTTTCTTTTGTGCCATGACCAATAGATTCAATACATACAGTTTAAATTAAAAAAAACAATATGTTTATTTTAAATATGGGTAATATTTAAAAATAATTCTTGAAATAATAAAAATAATACTACTACTACTAATAATAATAATAATAATAATAATAAGAAGAAGAAGAATGTCACACTCTCGGATCTATAAGATTTTGGAAATTTACAAGGTTTCCACCGTGCTAGTAAATTTTCTTAAACACAACATAGTAATGTGGAAATCCAGATTATACCTAAATGACGCAAGAGACAATGTCACCAGAAACCGCCTGAATATCTGACGAAGAGTCTTCAAGGAAACTCCCTGTCAGACCTCCTCTTTTGTCTGACCTTAATCTCCCTTCCGCATGAACTAAACAATAATAGTTATGCATACAAGATAGACATCAAAGTATTTAATCATCTTGTCTTCATGGATGATCTCAAAGACGACAATGAGTTGTAGGGTCTCCCCAATAAATATACAAAAGTAACACTGAATTGCAGAAACACACTAAATATATTTAGATTTTGTCACAAATTTTAAGGAACCGAAACAAGAAGAAGCCTATAGGTAACTAGGAATCAGCAAAAGAGATAGAATGCATCATACCCAAATGAAAGAGTAATTAAGAAAGGAGTACTACAGGCGTGTGAGTCTAGTACTGAAAACCGAGCTGAATTAAAAAAAATAAAAACAGAATATCAGACATAGACACCTTGGCTGTCCCAGTGGAATACAGTGAATAGACGCCAAAACGAGAAAACTTCTCACATACGACCAAATGAATCAACCCAAAGCTGATGTGGATCGTCTGTATGTCTCCAGATTCGAAGGAGGTATATGATTAGCTTTACTAGAACTGTCTCACAAAACTACAACAATTTACCTACAAAGATACCTGAAAACTACAGAAGACTGGATGATGATCTGTGTCAAATGCTTCCAATCTTTCAGTAATAAAGGAAGCCAACAGGTTCGGAATGGAGTTTCAAGTGGGTGACGATATACAAGTAATGTATAACAACGACTAAAGCTTCAAAGGCAAATGCAATCGACCAGATACAGAAACGATGGCAAGATAAACCGCTTTAAGGTACATACACAGCCCATAAGAAACCAGATCATATAGACAAACCCCGTGGCCATCAATGACTACGTAGTGCAGGCTTAAAAACTAAAACCGACAATTCTAAAACCGACAATTTTATTCTTGCAGCACCTGACCAATGTTTGTTGAGAAGAATGTATCAAGAACACATAGGGGAAAATTCCATAATAAATATCCAGAAACAGTTGACAGTTTTGTATCAGGTTGCGCGGTATTGGCACCAACTCGGCATGGCAGAATGGGCCAATGTCTGCACTCGAAAATCTGCAAGTTTGACGGAAAGCAAACTGCAAGGAACTGGTACGAACACCAGATCCGTTAAAGGAGATAGAAACTGTAACAATTTTATGGTACTTTACAATGCACACAGACAGAACAATCAAAGCTAATTGCCCAGATATCGTAATCAAACTCTACATGAACAGAATGTTCCTTCTTATTAACATGGCAGTACCTGCACCTTGAAATGAATCTTTGAAGATCTTCAAAAAACTATCAAAATACAAGGATCATGAAATCGAAATCCCAAAAATATGGCACATGAAGACAAAAACAATTCCAGTTGTACTTGGAGCACTCGGATTGATTGTAACATATGCCAATAGACTCATTGAAGGAATCTTTGGTAGCACATGCCTTAAAGAAATATATAAAAAAATGTTATCACAAGTACAGCCTACACCTTACGAAGGTCTTCATCTATGTAAAATATGTGTGATT
>OZ010576.1:36177999-36237999 GCA_963932145.1 Acanthosepion lycidas
GGTTTGTTTTCTTACCATCACTCCAACTACCATTAAACAAGATTTTAGGCAGGTTACTCTCGGTTTCATTCTGTTCATCTTGCCATCAATGCATCCTCTCTTTGTCAAACATTCCAAGCTCTCTTCATTATTTATCTGAAAAATTCCAACAGTTATTCTAAATATAAGTGTCCTTTTTCTTTACGTTTTCCTTAAAGCTTCCCCATTGTTCAGTCCATGGTATTTACACCATATTTAATTATAATTACATTTCTCTTGCGTCAGGTCTCTCCTTTATCTGTGGGGAGTTTTTCCCGCGTTCGTTGCAATATAGGACGATTTGGTTGTTACATATGTCCGTTTTTTTATGTTCTGCGAATAATCTCGAAGAAGAATATTCCGTAGTATTTTTTGCTCATCAGTAATATTCTGGGGTAACTGTTGTCTAACTTTATGAAAATTTTATTCCAGATTAAGAAGTAAGATTAGCCATTTGAGATAAGATGAGAATGTTCGACATCTCTTTGCTTTAAATCAAGGTCACAAAGCTGACAACGCAGCTTGAGGGATTGGTGCAGCGTACGGATATTCCTTCATTACATACAGAATGGTATGAAATACTTCCGAACAACCAAAACGTCAACGCTAAGCTGTATGTTGAACAAATGAACAGGTCCAAAAGCAATTCAGCTGAAAACATCTGACGGGCGATAAAATGTGATTGTTCAACGTAATTATGCTCATCTCTACGTCAGTAGCATGGCCAAACATGCAATTACAGATATCGGTTCGGAAGTTTAGCTACACCCACCATATTCTGCTGATTTAGCCCGCTAAGGGAACCACCGTTTATGGTCGCTTTCTACCTATTCGAGGGGTGTTTCGTTCAACAACGATGTGGAGCTTAAAACGTGGCTTTTTTCGAGTGAGAACCTAATGATTTCTATTGTGAAGGTGTCGAACAGTTAGTGGGTCGTTGGCAGAAGATCGTAAAAATTAAAGGGGAATACATAGTTGGATGATTCACTGGAACTGTCAATAAATATTCAGTAAGAAATAAATTATAAAAAATGGACGAATATATGTAAGAACCTAAAGAAAATACAGTTCAGCAAGCTTTTCTTTTATTCTAACAAGATTTTCCTCTTCCTTAAGACAATGTAACATAGCATGTCGTGATATAGAATGATAACCCCGTCATTAGGGACCATATCTGGAACTGACCTCGCAGCTTATTCAGCTTTGTTGTTCCTTTAAATTCCAAGAAGATGGTTAATCCAACATGAGACTGTCATTATTGAATTACACATAGTAATCAAGGTTTTTTTAATAGAGAATTCTCGTTTGAAGCTAAATAACTTTCTTATTTCTTTTCACGTCTAAGTATATAACGGAAAATAAAGGAAAAATAATTGAGAAATCATTGTAAATAAAAGAAAAATCATTGTAAAATTTACCATTCAAATATTGAAAACAGGAACTGGGAAATATTGTCATAGCTGAAATCCCGTGTTTATTAATATGGGTAATAAACGTAGGAAATTGCTCTAAAACCGACTCCAAGATATTGAAATAAACTGAAATGAATTATCAAAAGAAAACAAACGGAATGTGGCAAAAAGAGAGAAAGAAAAACAGAAATTATTGATCACAATTTTCCGGTATTTTTTTGTTCAAATCAAAGGCAATGTAAAGGCAAAACGGAATGAGAAGCGTAATTACATTTTAATTAAATGCCACATTTCGAAAACGGGGATTTTGCAAGGGAAGCAAAAATCAAAGAAACATATGATTGATTCATTAGAATATGCGGAAGGATTTTCCTGGGGTTTATTGATTGATTTTCATGAAGTAGCTGATGGCTAAACCTAAATGTCAGGCTCCTTTCAAATTTCTGTATAATGACGTTTTCGTTGAAGATAATTTGGTGTAGTTTTCAAAATTTTGCACAATTTTTGATCGCGGTTTAGAACTATTATGCAACATTCTTGCAACAGTAATGCTTATATTGTTGCGCATTGCATAATATAATAAACCTTCATGCAGACATTGATATATATATATATATATATATATATATATATATATATATATATATATATATATATAACATAACCTACGTTGGAACCAATAAAACTGTCAAAATGACCAAAAGGATTCAGAGTAGCATAAGTCTATCCAGCCTCTATCTTAAAAAAAACTTGAGCAACACAAGATCTGACCAAAATTAAAGATACAATACTTATGAAAACTACAGATAAAGTTCATTTTCTTCAGAAAGTCATTCATTCTTGTAGTTCAGTTACTAACAAGCAGTATTTTTTCTCCTGATGATGGCCATGCTGGCCGAAACTAGTCGAGGAATCTAATTGAAATAATAAAACAAAAACTATTAATATACAACCCAGTCTGACTGTAGTTGTAGATCTAAAGATAATTGTCCAGTAAACGGCAAATGCAAATCTACCAGGCTTATATACCAATCGATCATTTCCCCCTAAGAAAATATGAAAAATTAGAATGTTTACATTGGAATTACTGCAGGGGAATGATAATAGAGATTTTACATCCATAGGCACTTATTTTCTAATCCTAATCTAAAACACAGACAGCTCTTTCCAAAAACAAAGTTTTGAGAATTGAAGGAGAAGGGTTTGAGCCAAGTTATTGTTCGGAAAATTATAGTTTCCGCAAATACTCCTAATAATCTTAGAGACAGGTGCGACTTATGTTTAGAAGAAAAGATTAGAATAATAAAATACAGTAATCAGAGCCAAGTATTGAATCAAAGGAATGAATTAATGTTAAAATGTCGGCATAAAAACAAGTTCAAATTTCCATATTTTAACTTAATTAGCTACCATATTTCCATAATATTCACTCCCCTCTAACTATTCAAATGCAGACAGTATAACTAATTATAATTTCTATATTTTATTCCCCCACGCTTTAACCTCCTTACACTATATTTATAAACTTCCACCATTTAAATTTCTCCTCCACTCTCTTTCCATTAATGCCATACATCGTTTTACCTACATATTTTTAGACCACTTTTCCCTCCTATTTTTAATTAAAATTTCATATTTCATATAACCCAAAATAAAGGTCATAAGGTTAATATTTGTGTTTAATTTTATAAAAATTCTTCCCTTTAAGAGAAATACCTTCCATCCGCATTTACCCCTTTCGTCTGAATGAAAAATTTCAATGGATAATTTGTGTATTAGTTTTTTTCGACAGGTTGATCTTTTACCTTTCACTGTTAAATTCTACTTCCTTTCATCCTGTCTGTATAGACACTCCACACTGGGTTTGATAAGACAGGCGACCGATATCTTCGTCTAGCGGAATAGGCTATTCTCCATATGAGGTAATTTGGGATTATATTGTTTATTAAATATTTTGCTCTCTATTAATGAATACATTGACCTCTTTTTTGTGGATCAGGTTTAATATTTTCTATTACGTTGATCGACTTGGATTATATACCAACGGATCTCTTCTCTTTACTGCATACATACATACATACATATTAAAGTCAACACTCAGATGCAACTGCATTTTTCATGTTAAACGCAATCATCAGGCCATATATATATATATATATATATATATATATATATATATATATATATATATATATATATTAGGTGGGTGCAAAAATAATGACGTAATAATGTCGTTTTTTACGTATTTTTAACGTCAAAAACGACATTATTACGTCATTTTATTGCACCCACCTAATATATATATATATATATATATATATATATATATATATATATATATATATGAACCTGTTCCTGACAAATTATTAAGCTGAAAATCATATGTCTTGCACAAATAAAACTCCCGAGGAAAAAAGAAAACGACAACATTCTCCGGAATGGTGAGTCCCACTTCTTTGTTTCTTTCTCGTTTTATTGAAAACGGACGCAGGCATTTCCGAAATAGTTGGACTTTAAAACAATTTTCCCCCTGCTTCCATTTAACCAAAGGGCCTACTAACCATCAATCACATCGCCAATATTGTATAATTCTGTTTACACACACACACACCTATATATATATATATATATATATATATATATATATATATATATGGAAGCTATTTTAATTGATTTTCTGTTTATAAATTATTTTATAGATATAATCTATTGAATTAAATTGTCTATTTCTTTTTAATTAAACAGTATTACTTTACATTTACTGGCCTAACGTTCGATAAATTTGGCATTATATATATATATATATATAAACATATATATATATATATATATATATATATATATATTTATATATATATATATATATATATAGAGAGAGAGAGAGAGATGGATATATAAGATGTTTTCGCAGAATTTGTTTATGTCAGTATTTCATAATATGAATTTAAATATGACATCTTAGGTACTCTAAAACATAATCTTATACAAAGGAAAACATACAAACTAAATCTCTGACTTTAATGTAAAATTCAAAATTCATCGTCAGAATAACTTAGTGTCAATTCAGTTGAAATTACTGTTGTTCAGAACGTAAAGCTTTAACATCCTTGTCAATTTTCCTCTTGTATAGAAGCTGATATGCGGGTTATAAGCAAATTCGATGTGTTATGATGTTGGGAAGCATTGCTATCGTAAAAAAGAAATTCTGCATTTTTTTAAGTCGAACTTGAAGATAATAGAGCATCTTGATAACGAAGATTTTGGCAAAGGTGAAGCTCGTGTTTATGCATGGAACAATGCCAAGTCGGGGTCATGGGCTTCAGACGGTGTGGCTGGTACGTAAGGGAGTGACGTTTTTTGGCAAATATCAACGAAATGATATGAGCGATCAAGGTAGAACCCGTGCAACGTTGAATGATCTTTCTTTCTGCAGTCGTTCTTATTGCCAAAGATAGTTCCTGTCACAATTAAGAAGAGAAGCAGAATAGAAATATGTACTGAAATTGTGGTGGCAACATAACTCGCCGAAGCAAGAGAAGGCTATTAGTTTGTACATGTGTTTGTAGACATCATAGACCTGCGAGGCGAACTCCGGGAAATCTATATTGAAGTGACACAGCGCATGTGTTATCGGCGAGAACGAGGCTAACACAAGCGAGAGATCTCGGTTTCTTGCCCGAGAACGAGGAAGGATAAAAAGAGCTGACTTTTTGCTTCAGGGCTGTTTGTTCTTTGAGACTCCTGAAGGTTATACCGGTGTTGCAGAGAAAGAGCGATAATACTGATGTTTACCGTGTGCATGAAACAGAGTCCCGAGCGGAGCGTTGTTCCGGTTTCCAGGTTAGCTGTCAGCGGGAACAAATTCGAGTGGAAATTTATTTCTCCTACTATCCAATTTTCGTTTAAATCACACAGAAATAAATCCTAATGGCAATGGTTTCCGATACTTAATTTTTAATTACAAAAGCAGAATTATCAACTTACAAAGAGGATCTTTTGAAAGGAAGTTCCAACAATGGCCAACTGTGAGGTCCATCTATATAGTCTTAAGTGGAAAGGACATAATTAGGGGAAGGTTGAATTTCGCAGCGTCTCTTGCATCCTTCTCTTTTTCTTAATAAACGTAGTCCTGGGTATGACGATGAAATAAATCTGGCAGCAATGCCTGAGATAGGGAGATTGAAAGTTTTGAGGAGCGTGGAACCACCACTTAATTGCGGTCGTTCCCAGGCCAACGCTGACCCGGAGCAAATATTTCACTGGGGCCAAGACAATATGAATGTATAAAAATACAAATTTATAGTAAAAATAACAGTAATACATTTTCATAGTAAAAAAAATTACCAGCAATACATTTTTACTAATGCTCACAACAAAATTACATTTCGGCATTAGATAACCCATAAGGAGTTGATGTGCCTCTAACGTAACAAAATTAATAGACATTAATAAACAAAAGGATTGAAACTTTTTTTCTTGAATGTCGTGTCATCGTAATCGCGAGTTCATTCCCCCAGTGTAGCACCGACTCAGTGGAAAAAGGATTAATAGCAACGATCAGGAAACGATATATGTCTTTATAAAATGGGATATGCTAACACACTGGCAGCGGGTCAAGAAAAATTTGGCTCGTTAGAATAAATATTTTTTCAGTTCAAAAGCCCTGAAGTTTACACGGAACGACAGACACCTGAACAATGTCTAAGGAAATAATGCCCGAAACGTCTTCTTCGTAACATCAACGATATGGACATTCGATGGAATAAATTATTTTTGTTGCAACAAACGCATCGATAAGGAAGAAGTAGAAAAAAAAATTGTTTTTATTTAACAAATACACCTAAAATTAGATATTAAAAGTAAATAAAATTGTTTTTAATTTTAGTTTTAAAATGTCTCTATTTAGCTGATGGTACCTATTGAATCCAAAGATTTTCACACCTTTGTGAGATATTCAAAATTTTGGCGTCAGTTCTTCATTTCGATTTTTCATATCTGTGAACTGAAGAATGTTCAAAATATATAGAGTGGGTGTGGAGATATAATGCCATAAAGTCAAAGAATAGTTTTTAAAAAAATCTTGGTTATTATTGAAATATTTACATTTTTATTTTCGTAGAGTCAACTTCTTTCAGACTAAAAACAACAAAAAACAAAAAACAAATAACATTTGATATCAAAATAAATGTTAGTGTAATTTTCATTTCCTTAAATCTATTTTAAAAAAATTTAAGATTTGTTTAAAAAAAAAAGTGAAAAATCAATTGCTAGTAATTTCTTTTTTTAAATTAATCTTTGTTTCATATTTAGAATTATTTTTTTTTTAATGTAATGTGAAATTTTAAATTGTTTTCTTTGTAGAAGTAGACCTTTGTTTCAATCGTATGGGCAGTTGGATTTTCTCGACCATTTGGCTCGGTATTCGCCTAAATTTTGGATAAAATTGATTGTTGGTATTAACTGTCCTGGAATAAAATTCTAATTGTTTTTTAAGTGTTGAGAATCTAAATTTATTCATCAGTTGTGATCATAGCTTCTTGGTTTGCCTTGTTTTTTTTCTTGCACCCAAAATATTTGTATTGTTTTTAAATATTACTACACCCAAAAGTAAATATTTAGACACATAAAATAAACTTTGAACATTCATTTTACATATTAAATCAGGTTTTAACGGAATTAAACGAATGTAAAAGCCAAAATGAAGAGCTTAACTCATACAAGTCGAGAAGTTAAGAATAACAAAATGTCGCTATGTTCGATAACAAGTAAAATTTTGGTATAAAAGTTCAATTTTATATCATTTAAAAAAAAATTGTCAGAAAAAATACCATTACAAATCAAGAATCGATTTTATCCATCTTTTGGGCGAATACCGAACGAAATGGGTCCTAGTACAACTGATCTTCTTTTATTAATTATATATTTACGAACCAAATTGCAAATAAAATACAGCATCAACTATCTCATCAAAGTTGAGCTAAGTATTATTATTAGTAGTAGTCGTATTCTAGTAGTAGTATCACAGTAAAAATATAAACTACTATTAAATATATTTTATTGACAGTACCACGAATAAAGCAATAAATGAGAAATCGTTTTAATTAGAATAAAAAGCTGAAATTCGTTTGAAAGTATTCATAATTATATCAGGCGACCATTATGTAACTGTGGGATGTTAATCTGGTGGCCGTTTCATATATTTGATTTATTTTTGTTATTAATTTACTGCGCATTTTATTCTATGCAAGATCCAAATCTATTTTACTATTTAGTTAATTATTAACAACTAACAATATCACGAATTTCAAAACAAACAAAAACTTAAAAACTCAAATGCAATATCTTTTAAAATTTAATCTCAGCTTATTTTTTTTTTTTTTTTTTTGTTGAGCATCGGAATATAGTTTCACTTTATGTCACCCTATTTCACAAAAAGAAATTCTCGAAAGATTTGGCAAAACAAATATTAAACAAGAAATATTTACGCAAAATTTTATCTAACTACTACTGAGTTGAAATTGTTTTTCATTTATTCTTATCTACTGTCAATTATTAGATGTTTTCATCGGTATGTTCAACTTTCTGCAGTTTTAGTATTAAAACAATAAAATACGATTAAGAAATGTTTCACAAACGGAGCCATTTGTCAACATTATTTATAATCTATAAATAAATAAAATGTGTCTATATTTCTGAGATTAGGTATTATGTACACTATTTACATTATTCGGACTATTGTCCACATCTTTGTCGCCATATTTATTACAACGTTTCGGCCGTTGAACGGTCCGGCCTTCTTCAGGTGGTTGGCATGTCGAACTGAACCATTTATTTTGCTCACGGGTGAAGACTGTTCTAGTTCCACGTGCCATATTTAATATATGTCAGTTACCAGTGTTAATTCCCTTCTCCAAGTTCTCCACTGCTTTAACTGGGTACTGAACTCACACTCACATTCTAACCACCTGAAAAAGGCCGGAGCGTACAATGACTGAAAAGTTGTAATAAATATGGCGATAACGATGAGGACAATAATCCGAAAAAATCTTTGTGAAAAAATAGATATTTCCAAAAGAAAATAAACTAAGTATATGTTGTGATTTTTGGGTGAGCGAGTCACAATCCATGGCACGGACACTACTAGACCTATGCACTCTACTGCTTCTCCATAATTATGAACGTGTACCCATTAGATGGCCTGTGTATAACGACAAAGTTAACGACAAAGTTATAGAGGTAGTGCAGCTGTAACAGCCACGAGGGATAAAAAATTGCAGCAGCATATATCTGGCGTATCAAGGGCTCGCAGCTCCTCAGTGTGACTAGACGTCCAAAAGCATCAAGCCAAGATCGAAAACCGACCGATTTGATGTCAGTCAGAGTTTCTAACCCTAAACCATCAGCGATCGGCAGATAGAAACTGCTAATTCTAGCGTATTACTTTTACGAATTTAAACAAATGCCACTCAGCCAGAGTGTTCGTATTCATTTTATCGAAGGTTTATGCATTTTTAGGTTCTTTATCGAAGGGTTATGCATTTTTACGTTTACGCGCACACACACACACACACATATGTATATGTATATGGTGTTTATATGAATTGAGTCCTCTCGGTCACTGTTGTGTATATTCAAAGAATAAATTCGAAAAAATTAGCCTTCCTCTTTACCGGGTGCTGACAGCTCAGAAGTAAAATCTTCGGTTGATAGCAAATCAATCGAGTTTCGATCCTGGCTAGAAGCAATCGTATGTCTAGCCACACTGATGAGCTGTGATACAGCGAAACACACTATGGATTTTGTATATATATATATATATATAAGTGCTCAATATCAGGGATAGAGACGATGAAAATATAAATGTAGACACTGTGATCGACACGAAAACGCGTCAGTCTTTCTCAGTCTTGGACGCAATCTTCAGGCCATGTCATGAAGCCCTGCTGACAATAAGTGATGCGGTTACATTGCAATGCTAATTCATCTGATATTCAGCCTTAATGATTAGAAAGTAAATGGAATACTTCTTTTAAAAATTCCTTCCTTCCTTGTAAAGCAATATTTGCGGAATCGATATTTAACGTTGAAAAACAAAGAGTTTGGTAAAAGCTATATCACTTTAAAAGCACTTCTATGCAGAAAGCTTTATATCATAATATATTTTAAAACTTTTCTTAATATATTTCCTTTGCATTGTTCCTGAAGAAATCCTCGCTGCAAAAAATTTTATTCTGCTATATGCAGAATATTTACATAAATTCATTTGTTAAATGCAGACTATTTACAGTGACGCGCAAAACTTCTTATGTAAAAATTAAGCAAAATACATGATAAATGGGGCCATCGTAGTTTGGCGTTGTGGGCGTTGCTTGACCAAGATATGCCTACATAGAACTAATATGATCTCTGATGAGGTTAGTCATTGCGATGCCATTTGTGCATGCTAATAACTGTGAGATATATGGGACAGCTTTTCTGAAATTAGGGTCACATTTGAAATCATTGTTTCATCAGTGTACTGGAATTCCAACAACAACATGGAAGTTTAATGCGCGAACATCTGGCCTTAATGATCATGCTCAAAATTCATCCACACATTCATAGGTGCTATTTGGACGATTGGCAACGTGCATCCTAATCCTATAGGTAAACAAAGGCACTAGTGAAGCCCTCATTACCGGGAATCCTAGTTATTAACACATTAATATTAGGGTAAATTGTTGGTTCTCTTTTTGTGTTCAGGTAACATGGTTTGAAACTGTTGTTCGTTTAAACATGTCATTGACCGATGAAGTATACGTAGCACTGTTTCGTATCTATTTTCTACTATTCGTGGATATTTTGAACATCGACAACGATAGGCTATTGTAGTAGGTAGCGAAATGTCAGTGTCTATCCGGGATTTTTTCGATCTCTTGGGGAATTAATTCGATGTAAATTTACTGCTTTTCGATAGCCTACAGCGGGTCTGTTACGATACTGGTCTCCTATCCGTTTCAATATCTCACATCATTGAAATATAACACGATCAGGATCCGATGGATAAAATGTAGCCTAAATTGCGCAAAATCAAAATAACACTGACATCTCATTTTAACAGGTGCATTTACCAAGTTTACCCCAAAATACCTTGAAATACTAAAAAGTAAGTATATTCACTAAAATCGCCACTGACCTCCAGGTGAAATCAGAATCTCCTGCAAAACGGTCTCCTTTTAATCCTTGCTTTAAGTTCGGCTTTGAGCTTTTTGGTCTATCGTTCAATTGTGCCCCACACATAATAAACAAAGGGTTTCAGTCTGGGGAGTTAGGTCGCCAGATGTATGGAGTGATGTGGTCCAAAAATTGTTTGAGCGCCATGACTGCGTTCTCCTGCACGTTTAGCATGGCGCAGTGTCTTATTGACAGACATTGGGTCTCCCAGCAACTACACTCTTGACCCAAGGCAACACTACATCCTTAACACTGTTGATGTTGGCTTTCGTGTTGAGTATGAGGTACTCAACCACAAATTTGGGAGTTCGTTTCTCATCAGAATGAGCAGTGTGAGTTTTCCGAGCGGCCGATCCTTCGTAATCACCATTAGACTCATCTAACTCTTTCTTTCAGAATCCTCTTCACTGTCCTGAGATTGACAGGCAAACACTTTGAATTGTTTGTTCCGGAGCTTCCAGCATGAATATCAAGCAGTATAGCATGCCGTTTCCAAATTTCTGGCGAAATGTATTGCGTTATAGTTGTCTTTTTCTCAAAGACGGTACCCAAATGATCTTACTATACTGTGCAATCAGCAAATTAAAAAAGACAAAAAAAAAACAAAAAAAAACAAAGCATATGCACGAAATAAAAAATATGAAATGACGACAATTTGCCCATCGCACCGTCTACAAATGAATTTTTATTTATTGATTTTAATGTGATGCAGTTATCCAATCCTAGTATTTATTTGACGTAAGAACATGTGCTATTAAAGCGTTGAATTAAGAAGGCGTCTAAATGGAAATCCTGATATGACAATGTAAGAATGCTAATAATTTGAATAAAGTAAAAAGGCTTAAATACAATCGAAAATAAACACAAAGACGAAGAAGGTAGTAGATAGATTGAAGGACATACCGAAAACAATAGAAAATATACTCTCATCTTGCTTTCTCGTTTTGTGACTGCGAAGAAGCTAGTATATAGATTGAAGGACATATCAAAAACACAAAAAAATATATATATTATTTTATTGCTGAAATCCACTTGGGTATCTGTTTAAAGTGAAGCCCAGCGGACAAAATGAAGGGAGTATAATTTTGGACAAAGACCACCAATCTGATACAGAAAATTTATTTCATTGCTACAGGTGGGTGAAGAAAAGGGTAAAGATAATTCTATGTCAATTGTTGATATGTTTGGAGAATGCGCTTGACGCTAAAGGAACAAGATTTTCTCACGCCGGTAAATTTCGGTCAAGTATGAAAAAGAGAAAAAGTTACGGCCCAAACAGAATAATTATGAATAAGAAATCCAGATAATAATTTTATGGTGACATCAAAAATAAAATCTGTTTTGAGTCAGGTTTTCACGGTTGAACACCTATTCCCTGGCTGGCGGCAGCGTGAGGAGCTTATATGAGGAAATGGGAGGAAAATGAATACGCCCACTGAAAGCTGCGAGCAAGAGAAAAACAAGGTAGCGGATCGACGTGTTGCTACTACCCTAACCCCACAGTGGGGGAGCTCTCCATATTTGATCATACAAGAGCCACCCATCAGCAAATGTGGAGAGAGTTGACTGGGTGACGATTCCAATTGATCCCAGAACAAGACAACCACAAACAGCTTTTTGGATGTTGGACTCCATAAATAGCGATGTAGAGATGTAGAGATCCCAGGAGCGAGAAGCGAGAAGACAGAGAACAAAAGAGAGGGAGAGAGAGAGAGAGAGCAGCTGTTGAGACAGAGATTCGCTTCCACTACGTCATGTAATCTGCTGACACGAAAAACTTCTGACTCATTTCTTATTCCAGAGTATTAGATAAATTGAGCAGAGTACCCTGAAAAAATTGCAAAGTATTAGGTTGGTGCAAAAATAATGACATAATAATGTCGTTTTTCGACGTATTTTTAAGGTCAAAAAACGACATTATTACGTCATTATTTTTGCACCAACCTAATAGAAGAATTGAAAGTCTATATATAACCTCAGAGATAAGGATAGATAGATAGATAGATAGATAGAGAGATAGAGAGATAGATAGATAGATAGATAGATAGATAGATGGAGAGAGAGGGGGAGATGAATGCTTCGTCAGCATTCCTTAATTTTCTGCCTGAAGAAATATCTGACTCCGACTTGGAAATGAAGAACAAAATCTCACGAAATTAGACTACGAAGGAATGGTGGTTACCCTGCAGGCTTGTAGATTCTTAGGCGAAAAAGTGTTCCTGTATAACTCTCAGTTATATAAACCTTGTTCATTCACACAAATTTCATTTTTTGTCTAATAACATCTGCCCGCCTGAACGGAAACCAATCCAGCGATATCTGGCGACGATTCGATCCTTGCCTGACTCGGGATCAAGACAAACCCCGTAGGGAGAGGTTTGTATCGAAATGATTATATTCCTGGTTAGTCACAGGATTCGATCGCAGACACACCGGTGACTGAGGACGTGACGGCGTTGTCTTGTAGCGCAGGGGTATGACGCTTCGCACCGTTGTCCTGAGAATATTGACAATCAGGAAAAAATAGTTTTATGCAATTCGAACGGTTTTTAGCAAAAACAACAGCCAAATCTCCAATAAAGGAGATAAGAAAACAGACAAGTAGAACAATTTAATTATCTGGGAAGACGCTCAACTTCTCGAGACCACCTCTCCGCGGCTGCACGGTTTCACGTTTTCTGCTGACCTGAGATGGAACAAATACATTGAGTCAATTGCTTCGTCCACCACAAGGGAAGTTAGCTCCCTGGGCCGAGCCAGGAAATTTTTCTCCCCGGAATCGATTCTTCAAATCTACAAATCAACCATTCGCCCTTGCATGTAGTATGGCTGCCATATATGGTCTGGAGTCACTTCTGTTTGCCTCGGGGTTCTTGATAAGGTCCAGAGACGGATATGCAATGTAATTGGCCCTGATCTGGCATCTCGTCTGCAGTCGCTCTCTCACAGACGTGCCGTCGCCTGTCTTTGTCCTTTTTACAAATACTTTCATAGTAATTGCTCCGTTGAGCTGCTTGCACTGGTTCCCAGATTTCATGAATTCAATCGTCCTACGAGGCTGGCATCCCGCTCTCACCCTTTCACTATTGAAACTGTAGCCGCCTCTTCTACTCCAATAGCTTCATATCTCGCACCTCTCGCCTGTGGATCTCCCTTCCCTATTCCTGTTTCCCTGATAGCTATAATCTAAAACTATTGAAATGTGATGTCAATTGACATCTCCAGTTGCCTTGATCTATCCACTATCCTCCTCCTAATCCTTTCTTCTATCATTCCTATCTTCTCTCGCTCCAAATCCTCTGTAACCCCTTGCGTCCTAGTGGCTTCCCGCTTTGCTTGAGGTGAAATGTTTAAAAAAAATAGTATTTGAACAGACGACTGAAAATACGACACTGAAATCCGAAGGCGCTTTGGGATAGCCAGTGATGCATTCCCAAAGCTAAGAAATGTATTAAGAAACTGAAATGTGTCTTCAGAAACAAAGAACAGACTAGTGATATGTTATGGAATATTAGTCTTACTATATGGCAGTGAAAATTTGACAACTTTCTCACAGATGGATATGAGACTTAAAGCAATAGAAATGTAGTTCTACCGAAGGATACTGAGAATAACAGGGACCGACAATATGAGAAACGATGAAGTTTTAGAGAAATGGAATCGAAAAGGACACTTATACTTAACATAAAGTAGAGACAGTTGAAATTTATAAGGCACATAATAAAGAAAGTTGGTTTGGAAAATCTGATACTCACAGGACAGATTAAAGGTAAGAGTGACAGAGGAAGATAACGCATAACAAACCTCGGGAGCTTGAGTAAATGGATGGCGGAGAAAGGGTTTAGGAGAGACAAAAAAAATACTAAAATATTAAAAGATACAAAAGACAGGAAAATGTGAAAACCATGATCGCCAAACGTCCTTAAGGGACACGTCAAATAAAAGTTTTTACAAAAAATATTATAGTATGTTTTTATTGAAGGGATTATGGTAGTTTGATAGATGTTTTTTTTTTATATGGGAAACTTACAGAATTAACTAGTCTCGATCGTCTTATTTGAAACACGTTTACGTCAGAGGATTTATTGCTGCTCTTCAGTTATATATTTTACTCGCTTCGAGCGTCGCTGAACACTTTATAAATACAAAGCATTGCACAAATATACGCACGTACACGCACACATGAAGAAATTACTCCAGCTAAATTGATTTTCTCATTTCTTGTTTATATTACATTGAGACTAATAAAAATCGCCAGACACGACAGAGAAATCATGCACGATTGGTATCACAGTGTGTCTTCATTCTGTCTAAAGTGAATGCGTTTAAATAGAAATGAAAGATCATGCGGAAGAAGTATTTTTCTTAGAAATAATGAAAGAAACTGTCTCATTTTTTTTAATGCTATATTCTTTCAGTTATGTACGTTCAACCACCTGAGAAGTTATGAATAACAAAGAAAAATGGATTTATTTACATCATTTATACCTATTGTCCTCATCTCCGGTGTTGTTTTAGAAACGTTCCGGCGCTCGGCGGCCTTCATCATTTGCTGTCTGTCTATCCGTATAACTTTCAAGAAATGTTGAACTGAATCCCTTTTACGGGCCTTGATTATTTTTATTCCGTTCAACATGTCAATGAATATCTCGACTAGTTTTTATTGTAGAATTTCTCAGCCAGATCTAGCCAATATTCCATTAAGTCCTAGTAAAAACTATTCGGTCCACGAACTGAACCTACAAAGTTTCCAACCAACGATTTAAACTGCTCAACAAAAAAAGCAAGTTTGTTCGGTAAACAATACTGAGAATAACATGGCCCGAACATGTGAGAAATGATGAAGTTTTAGAGAAAATGGAAATGAAAATGACATTTAAACTTAACACAAAGAAGAGCCACTTGAAATTTATAAGGCACATAATAAAGAAAGTTGGGGTTGGAAACAAGACCTATTGAGGTTAAGAGTAACAGAGGAAAACGACACATAACCTACCTAGCGTAGTGTAAATGGATGTCGGAGTAGAGTTTAGGAGAGATAACAAAGATACAAAATTTTTTAAAAGCTACAAAAGACAGGAAATTGTGATGAGCCATGATCGCAAACGTCCTTAATTGTTAGGGTAATGGAAATATTAGCGGTTATTTTAAAAGAAAATATTTGGTGTCCATTAACCGAACAACCGCTAGAAATTTATAAAACCTTTCTTCTAAAACAATTTCACATAAAAATAGGTGTCTAAAGTCAAGTACCTATGTAGTGGAATGTTTGGTGGTTAACATTTATTTAATGGTGTTGACGGCCCAAATCAATCCATAAAATTTTTTACTCTACGAATATGTTAAGCAAAATGCAGAAAACAACAAGAGCATTTGTGATAAAAGACAAAAGGAATATATTTGAATAACAATTAAATTTTAAATATATTTTGTAATGAAAATATTTTACAAAAATGTAGTGAATTTTTTTTAGGTGAAATCTTGTTAGTTTAATTTATGTTGAACTCAAGTTTGGTGAAAGATTAAATTTTGTTAATGAGTTCTCATTTGAAAGGATGTTATTGAAGATTCTGTAAATGAATTTCAAGAGAAAAGAATTTACTGTTCATGTAAGTAGTAAATGTTTGTAAAGTTGAATGCAGTTTTATGATCAAAGAAGTTATCTAGTTTTGACTGTTTTGTGTAATACAATGTTCTCGAATGTTGAGAAATAAAGTTAATTTGTTAGCAGGAATTGCTTTAACTTCTGCGTAAGGAATTTGGTGAGTGAATGGGAATAGAGTTCAGTGGTGAGTTTTGGTGAGTGACTGTGAATATCGTTTAGTTTGTATAATGTTCGCATAGACGAAAAACTTAAGATTGTGTGACGTGAAGTTTAGTTGCAATCCGTTTGATTTCACGATGCTCACTGGCGAGTGTGGATGAGTTTCTGTTTTTTTTTGTTCGGGTGGCTCACAGAGACGCGAATTTGGATTTCAGTCATGAGCTGTAAAAATTAGTTAAGCGTGGGTGGATAGTCACTTCTATTTGTATATTTATTAACCAATGAGGGCTCGAGATTTCTTTTGAAAGTGTATGACGTTGAAAGTGTTCTGTGATCCACTTTTTTGCAAAGGTTTGACCCAACCATTTTTGGGTAATGGAAATAATGTATAATTTGGGTTCTACACCTTTTTTCGATCTTTCCATTCTAAATGATGTTGCTGTTGAAAGTCCTCGAGAGATGTGTTTTCTCTCATCTGTTATAGTTCTTTGTAATTCTCTTGCGCCAGTCTACAAGTTCCGATGAAAGACAGACTTCACCAAGATACATTGGCTTCATTCTTTCAAAGGTATTTATAACCATTTATGTGAGAAAGCGGCTGTATACATCTGACAGTTTACATATTTCTGAACAGTTCCGGGTGACATGCATGACATCTGTATGTAAGTCTTTATCTGATGTGGCTATTTAAGAACTTGAGTTTTCAGGTTAATGATTTGCTTTTGTAGCAAAAACATAAATTATAGATTGTATGATCCACACCCAAACATTTATTCTAGGACATATTTATGCTATATTAGAAAAACTGGAATCGTATCCAAAAGTAAGATATTGTAAAATAACATTTCTAATATGCGGCATAATTTTCAGAACATTGATTTAGCGAGATTTCGATGTGTTTATCTGATTTGTTACTTCGTCAAGCAAGTGAATGCCGCATTTCAGCACAATCCACCTTTGATTATTGATAACAATACAGTGTGCACTCTTTCACAAAAAGAACTGTTCATTAAAACCTATCCGAAAAAATCTGGTTTTAAGAAAAAAAGAATTCAGTGAAAATCCGGCATTAATTAGAGATTTATAAAAAATAAATTCCAGCGTTATCTAATTCGTTGCTTGCCTTTTGGTCTGTCTGTCTTGCTAATGATTATTCATTCTCCTTACAATCGATAGTTAGTCCTTACGTTTCATTTTCCTTGAATAAATGGGCTTGTTTTCCTTTTTTTGTAATCAAGTAACCTAAAGCAAGGCGGGAGTGCCACTAGCACGCAAGGGTTTACAGAGAGTGAGAGTAAAGTGGAGCATTTGGGAAAAGAACAAAGAGAGGGACAATGATCAAGGTCAAGGTATCAGAAGATGTCGATTGACATTAGGTGAGGATTTTTTGCATTTTCTTGTCAATGTCTGTCAGCAACTTAATGTTATTATCGTGTCTTATGAATGTAAAATTGTCTTTACAAATAATACATCCCCGAACTCAAAGGCGCCTAATAGATAGTATTTATCAATCCACCCACGGGGATCGAATGTGGCACAAGGCCTTTTTAATGTGGGTATCTCCGAGCCGGTAGGCCCAGCCAAAAATAAATAACCATCCAAACCCGCCGAGGGGGGCCAGTTCCGTCAACCTCCCCCAACGAAACCCTAGCCTTCGGCGGAGCTTCGTCCGGGTTCCTCTCTGCAAGCAGAGAGTTCGACAGACACCCGACCCGGCAGCTCACAAAGCACAGATACTACACTTTAATCCTAGCCACCGGGCCGAGCGGGTATAATACAATAATAATAAGGCGCCTAATAGATGGAGTGCGGACATCTGTCTTATTTTATTTTAAGAAAATTTTCCAACCTCACCGAAATTTTTAAGGCCATCTCGTTATATTAATTTCGCAGGTTTTGACGGTTTAAAAGTTTTTTTGAACCCATCTTTTATTAATGGATATTCATCAAAAAATCAGACTTAGCAATGATTATTAAGACCCAAAAACATCATGCATTACTCCGCTAAGAATAATTATTTATAGATCAATGAAGATCAAAGATTAAATAATGACCGACATAGAAAGGTGTGTCAACTGACATTGATATCTTGGTCAGACTCCGAAATTTTCAGCCGAGCCCCGTACATTGCAGTGGGTGTTTTTCGTTCTGTATTTCTATATCAAAAGTGAGATTGTACGCCATAAATTGGAAAGGCAGTTTAATAATTGCAATTTTAATTATATTTATATAACCACGTCTTGACATTAAGAAAATCTTGTTAATTAAAAAAAAAAGTTTAATGTTGTGTCCAATAATGTCAATAGTAATCACACTGAAGTTAAACAATGTAAAAAAAAAATAAACAGACTAATCGTTTAATATGCATGCAGGAGTAATATGATGCTTCTTCTATGTACCGTGTTACATCAGGATTTTGATGATCATAGCTCTTCACAATTTCCTACCCTCTGTAGCTCTTAATAAATGGTATTTTTGTTGCTTTCCCTAAAATCTGTTCTGTCCATTTACTCTTGTACGCTAGATAGGTTATGCGTTGTTTTCGTCTGTCCCTCTTGCCTTCAATCTGCCCTGTGAGTATCAAAAGCTCTTTCCTCATTATGTGCTCTAGAAAAAGGAACTGTTTTTTCTGGCTCTAAGAATAAGAGTCGCTTTTCTTTCAATTTTCCCTAGAAATTCACACGATGAAATAAGTTACAAAGAACTCTTGTAACTGCGAGGTAAACTTGAAATATTTGCGAACGATATTAGAATAATTTCATGATTACACTGATAAATTATTTTCTACTAAACATTTGCAAAATTAATTTTACAGATAAGACTTCCTTGTTTTGAACTCTTGATGAAAGATTTTTACAATGTACAATATATCAAGTCCTATACGATTTGTAAGATTTCGTTTGAAAACAATTTAGAAGAAGCATTTTAAAAATAAAATATATAAAAACGTAAAAAAAGGAAGATCTTAAATCGTCTCGCTGATTTGAAAAGTATATTTTAATATAAAGGTTTTATAATTATATTTGTGACTTGATGAATGGGTATTTAATATATAAAAGCATGATGGCGTCCAAAATTAAAAGTTTATTCCTCAATTATTTTTGATAATTTGGATGTAACAGCTCTTGCATGAATTCCTATATAAACTCTGTTTTTCGCATTTCTTCATCAACAGAAATATTTGTTCAAATTTTCTGACGTATTTCTTTATGACGCTGAGAGAAAATTAACTGGATCGAATTTCTGCTGAGTAGGTTTTAATTCGAAATTATATTAACTGCAAAAAAACTTTAGAGCATTCGTCAGTATCTATCGTTCGAACACATTTCTCATTGTTTCAAACATTAATACTGTTTCGAATATAACGGTTTTTGATTTCTTCTCCCAAACATTCAATTAAATATACTATTCCATTCTCATATAAACGTTCTTTACCGATGGAACACAAGTTATCTGTTGTACTTATATTTCGAAAACTATTAAATTATATTTCATATGTCTCAAACGATGAATTTTTAATTCGATTAGAAGATAGTCGAAGACTTAAAGTATTTATCGGAATATTTCTTTCTTTGTATGTGCCGTAAAATCAATCAAAACATCTATCAGTATAGAAATGGTCCAATGTTGATGCGTCTCCACTAAAACTAAGAGCACAATTATGGCTATTTATAAGAAAACCCGAATGTATTGTTCAAAATGTCCGTGGTTTCTGATTTTCGTTGGAACGTGTTCTTTTATTCTAACACCCAGCATTTGCGTCGTTGCCCCTGTGTAGTGCGAACCTTAACTACATTTAAAAGAATAAATTAATTAACTATTATGACGTTAAGAGAGAACATCCTTACGCATAGACTGAAAGAGAGGCCTGGCAGAGAAAACAACATCAATGTTAGCGGCAAATTAACAATATCGAACTCCGGTAGAAACCTGCTTAGCAAACCTATCACTGATAGTACCTAGCCAAGTAAGGCGTAGGTGCACAGGGCATCATTTTACTATAGCAGGTTTGACTTTGTTAACCTCAGCAATTTTATTCTCTTAAGAATGCTAATGGGTAGACATTATTGCTGAGAGTAGAAGTAATAAACCTAGGTCCATCATTCAACTTGATGTCAAAACAGACCATGAGAGACTTATGGGTAACGGTCTTAATTAAATTGATTTTGCGCTTCCTGGGAGAAAAAGAATCCCAACGAGTATACAAACCAGTAAACGTCGGTTTACAGTAAACAGAAGCAATAAATCCCGACGCAGATCTGCTGACCAGTACATCAAGAAAGGGAAGAGATGAATCAACCTCTTTTTCCTGTGTAAATTTCAAGGTTGGATGCATATTGTTAAGAGATGAAAGAAATTGGTCCTCTTTAATCTCACTATCGAAGTGACAAATGTGTCATCGACGTAACGAAAATAAATGTCAGATTTATGAGATTTTAATAGTACACTCTCTTCTTGGAACTAAACAAAGATATGTGAAAAGAAGGGTCCCAAAGGCGAACACATCGAAACCACATCAATCTGCCTGTACACGATGCCGTCGAAACTGAACTCACCTGACATCGTGACAGATTTCATCAGTTCAACAAACACTTCCTCCGGAACAATACTCGGAGACAGTTGACTAAGATACAGGGCATCAGCACATATATCGATAGTCTCAGCCTTATTTATATTCATGCATAGATTTATCTCTAAACTCTGTAGTGTTCTTGGTGTTAATGATGTTGTCTGTCCGGTAAAGTCTTGGTTCATCACAAAGCAGGTGTATTTAACATGAGAGTGCAGAATCAAGGATCATAACTCTTTTCATTTACTCCAAATATATCGTCATAATTTCATGAACACCATTTACTAAATATGTCATTTCGTAAGTCAGTTGCTTGCATTGGTTTTTATTTAGGAGTTTCAGAATAATGGTTGCGAATTCATATGCATTCCAAATTATATGCTCTTTCGGTTAGTTCCTTAAAAATACTCCAATAAAATACATTGAAATTTCTGCTTACAACGTGACAAAGTGTGGAAATATCCAAGGCTCGTTAATACTTATGAAAGGCAGGTCGCCCACGCCACGCGCGTACATAGACGTACGATCTTTAGGCAACTTCAATGTTATCGCGTGAAACTTGTTGTACGGTTAGGGTCATCCTATCGTAGGAATTAATGATATCAAGCGTTGTTTTTTTTTTGTTGTTTTGTTTTTTTTTGCTCTGTCTAAGTAATCTAGGCTTTGAGGATTTTAATTTACTAGGTAGGTCTTTCCAATTGGGTCTTTTTTTTTCTTATTGATTTCATTCTTTAAGTTTTTTCTCTTGATTAAAGAGTATTTAGCGCTTTTGGCAAGTTTTGATATATATTTCTTTAACACACGCACACACACACACACACACACACACACACACACACACACACATATATATATATATATATATATATATATATATATATTGTAGATGCGATATCAGTGTGCATTTGAAGTTAGAAGACATGCCTGCCACTTTTCAGATTTGTCTTTTTCTAATGGCTCCATTTTGATGAACAAGCAGAAAGAAATGCAAAGAAACATTAGGCAGTTTACTGGAAGGAGACGCTTATTCACTTTCTGCATGGGAAAATATAATTATATCTTTGCGTCATTCTGCCTGTGTAAAAGTTATTTATTCATCTTCATTGTATAAAACATCTTCTTTTGCATAGAAAGTAATAGGAAAGAAACATAAAAAAAATGACCGATATTTCAAGCAATTACGAACAGATGTCTATAACAAAATACTAATCCTTATGATGTAAAACAAAACAGCATACTGCCATTAAACGTGTTACAATCAATCCCCTAAGTGTGAATGCTAGTCGCCAGTTTCTACGCTCGGTCAAAGAGATAACTAGAACTTCGTCTCAATCATGGTACTCGAAAATAGAGTACCCTGTTTCAATCACGGTACTCTATTTATAAAAAAGAGCATGTTCGAAACGTTACGTGATACATGGCCTCCAATATGGCAGTGAATTTAGGGCAATCAAAGATGAAAAATAGATTTGAATCAACAGACATGACGTTGAGGATATCATGGGCGGAACATGTGAGCAACGACGATGTCTTAGAGAAAATAGAAAGAAAAATGCAACTTATACTTCACACCAGGAAAATGTAGTTGAAATTTTTATGGTCCATAATGTGGAAAGAAGAAAAATATGATTCTCAAAGAAAACATTGAAGGAAAGAGGGACAGAGGAAAACTGCATAAGATACTTGATCGGCCTAAGTAAATGGATGCTAGAATTGTGTTTGGGAGACAAGACTTATTAAAAACTACATGGGACAGGAAGATATCGAGGATGATATTTGCCTGCCTCCTGGAGGGGCACTGCACATAGAAGTAGAAGTTTTTTTTTTTCTGTATCCTGAACAAATCAGTCTGGTTGAACCAGATCAGGACAGGTGAATGGATGCATCAGGGATGTTAAGCGATGCACAACGGCCAGTTGTTTAGAACTTTTAAGATGTAAAGGCAAATGACAGATCAGTAAATCTCGTAGAAATATAGCACTGACAATGTGCTCACGTAGAGTACCGAATTAATAGCAGGATTGTTGGGATTAAAATCTAAAATATTCTGAAATAATATGACGGTGCTGTAATGGATAGCGAGAAATCGAAAAGCCGAAATCGTATCCCAGTCAAGTTTCGTTGCATTCTCTTCCGCGAAAATACACTTGAGAAAGAGATAAATCCACGCCAGCCATGGTTTAAATAGTAGGACAGCCTGGTGTCTTCAAACTTTTTTGTTAAACAAGCTAGAAAAATAGAGTATAAATTCGAAAACTCATTTAACTGTATCGAAACATATAATAGGCAGCTACGATTTTTCAGCTTACAATGACGGTATGTTCCCGACAACCGCCATTTAAATGAAAAAAATAATCTGAATTGATCCTCATAAGTCGAATACGATATATATATATATATATATATATATATATATATATATATATATATATAATTGTGTGTGCCTGCGTTTTGTGCATATGCGAATTAATGAAATCTGAGGAATAAAAAGACAACAAAATGATAACAATATTAGTAATATGTTTGATGCTATTTATTATATATTATTAGACATTTTGAATCACGAAGTTGAATCACGAAGAGAAAGCTTTCAATGCCGGAATTTTCGGATTCACCTGTGTATTTTTTTCAACGAGCTGAGAGATAAACACCTCAGTGAATGTTGTTTTTATTTTTTTGTTTTTTTTTTCCTTATGTGTTGTATTTCTGTAAGAAATTTAATTTGGGGCATATAGTTTGTCAGGATTAGAATTGTGTGCTGTTTGTAAAGGGCTCTCTGTGGAGACTATATTCTGTGAGTAAACTCAAAACCCGGTTTAATCCTTTAATATGTGTTTCTCTTTGAAAATGTATGTTAACTCCGATCTACGTCTTTCTTGTCGGATCTTAAATGAAGACGCTAAAAGTATACATCTGATATTATCAATGTTAAGAAACGGTTGGTTGACGTGTGCAGCGTCAGGAAAGTCAATGTATTTTTACGTTTATTGAACCGGATACAGAATTCTACGCATATTTCTCAAAAATAATTCTTTTTTTGCATTTGTATAGAGGAATAGTTAAGGCATTCATCTGGCAAAGACAGGCACATTCTACACTACTGGCAAATACACACACACACACACATAATATATTTTCTGTTTATGCGTTATAATAATAGATGCAATTTATTTAAATAAACAATCTGTTTTTTTTAATAAACAGTATTTATTACACTTACCAATAAATAACGTCGAAGCTTTGTTGTTATTAAAAAGTAATTCGAACTTTGCTAGCCGGACACTTCTTTGTGGCTGAATGGTTAACATCACAGTGTTTCCTTTGAGGTTACAGTTTCGATCCGTGTCGGAGAAGTATATATTTTCTACGAAATTTCTCTAACGTTCAGACCGGTAAATATAATGAATACTTTTTATTTAAAAAAACAGAATATTTACTTGAATAACGTATCTATTAAAATAAAGTACAAACAGGAAATATATTAAATAATTGTCGAACTTAATCCATTTCATAATATATATATATATATATATATATATATATATATATATATATATATATATAATGGACTCTCCCGTCGGTTTCAACGTATGAGGATTGTTTCAGTTATGAAATTTTGTGCGATAATCTTAAGACCTGCAAATGATTTACAAAAGAGGTCGTATATGGAGCAAGAGTGAGGATTATGGGATCACTGTTAGATTGGCTGACATTTTAGATCGTGCTCTCGCTTCATGAAGATGATTCAGACAAGCAGATTAAAAACTGCTGAGCCCACTAAAACACGTTGATCTCCATTATACCCGCTTCCAGGCTAATCACTCAAGGGTCTTATGTGGTATATTGACGGCTGACAAGTTAATATATATATTGCTAAAAATATAATCTTCAGGTATGCTATATTTATTCATATTGAATAAATATTCTTATCCTATTACAATATAACAAATACTAATTATATAACTTATTAATAATAAAAAATATCATGGAGCCTTATGAATATTGATTAGAGGGATATCTATATTTGTCCATAGTGGAAATTAATTTCTTCTTAAAATCCACAACAAAAATTATTTTGAGCTTATGATGATATTCGCTCAATGCTGTTCAGACAAGCCAAACGTCACCTATGTGTGTTAAGCTTATGAGGATTCTGATAATATTGTTCGATCAAATCGAATATGCAATTGAAAAAAAATAATTATATCATCTTATTGATATAAAATTTTCAAATTTCGTCGTAAAGGGAAGCCGATTAATTGGATTGGACTGGAAGCAAACATTTAGAAGGATTAAGAAACGAACTGAAAACGGACGTCTCCTTTAACATGACCAAAGAAGACTGCGACACAGTTAATCTAGATGAGCTTATTGACGAGGACATTGGCAATTCATAAATCTGGTTAATCTGCTTATCAGGATATTTGATTTATGAACTAATGGAAAACACTTGAATTTCACTGATCACTAGTTAAACACTTCATAGATTGCATATATAATGTCTGCTTATTATAAACGAAAAGAATTGTCCGTATCTATCTGTAGCTATATACCCACACATATCTACAAATTATGTTCATTTTCTCTTAGCCTTTGTCTATTTGTATCTATCTACCAGTCTAACGGTCTTCTTAGTAGAAATTGTAAGGCCGAAGTTTTTGTAGGTTTTGGAGAATGGGTCCACACTATCCAACATGTTAGCATGGGTACTAGCATTGAGCGCACAGTCGTCTGCCATAAATTCATGCATTGAATCAATATCAAGCTCAAAATGTACGACGTTGTAGTACTCTCATGACTGCTATATGCGTGGAGAGGCGGGTAGACTACAGATGACATGCTAAACCGCTCGATGACATCCATATTAGATGACTCAGGACCCTGCTCCCTGTCAAATGCCAGGACCGAATCCCGGGCCCTGATGAGCTCCAACGTGCTGGGATGGAGAGCATTCTTGGCATTCTGCTTTGATATCAGCTCCGGTGTCGGCCGCATAGACGACTGTCGCCTCCCAAACCGATTGCTCTAGGACGAGCTATCCACAGGCAAGCGCTCACTCAGCAGACCAAAGATTTGTCATAAAGAGTCTCTCAAGCATTGTGGCATTCCCCAAAAGAGTCCGCTGAGGATCGTGCCGTCTGGCGCTCAACTTGTAAGCTCCTGTACGTCTGATTTTGAAGAGAAAAGAAACAGGGACAAAGAACAGAGACGCCGGAAAAGGAGTGATCAAGAGGGCTCTACATCCCCGCTTGGTTTAACTCCCAGCATCCTATATCACATCTGCAACAAATTTTTCAGGGTAAATATCACACTTCTTAGTCATTTCCACAATTATTCGAAGCTCAAGGTCATAAACGTAATAATAATGACGTAATAATGTCGTTTTTTGACGTAAAAAATACGTCAAAAAACGACATTATTACGTCATTATTTTAGCACCAACCTAATAGAACGATCTAGCAATATATGTTGATAGTTCAATCTGTTAACATCTGTTTTGTGAAACAAAATTTGCATTTAAGACATACCATGGAGTTGAATCACACTCATTTACCACAAGTACAAAATGTAGCAAGAAAGTTCCACTCAAACAGATTTTTACTAAGTAAGAAGTGCCACTTTCGAACAGAATGAATGCATCGTGTGTGCTTCCCTGATCTGTCCAATTTTAATGAATTCAGTTAAATTTTACCAGCAATTCTCTACTTTGAGTGGTTCTTGTGATTTATTTTGCTTAAACGTTTGAAGTAAAAAATATTTGAACCCTATTAGTAGATTACAAATTATCCATTGCGCTAACTGAAGGAATCGTCAATAACAGATGCAAGCCTATAATACAAAACAAATCTTTAAATTTGATGCCAAAGAGAGCTCTGATAATGTTTTATTAAAAAATTCCACATTGGAATAGAATACATCGTGGGTGTTCCTCTGAACTGTAACCGTTTAGTCTCCTCAATTGAAGGGTCAATCGTTATCTATCCTCTCTATCCTCATAATCTTCTTAAGACCGTCTCTTTATTCATATCATATATCACTAACTCTAATCATGATTACCATTTTATTAGTAATCCTTTACTTTGAGTGATTACTGAATCTGATTCTGGGTCAGTATTAGAAGAAAAAAATATTTTGAACCTTACTAGCAAATTCCAAATTATCCGTTGAGCTAATTGAATGGATTGTCGATAACAGATGCAAGTCGATAATAAGAGACAGCTAGGAAGTCGATGCCTACGTAGAGTTAGCTTTATAAAGTCAAAATATTTCAATGCAAAATTTTTGATAGTTATTTGGAAAAGATTCAGAAATATTACCTTTTCCACATTAAAGACATTGTACAGATCTAAATCGACATTGCAGGTTAAGTATACTGCTTTTGGAACAGTAGGAATCACCGTATATACTCGTGTATATGTCGAATTCATTTGTAGTACGATCCCTGATTTTTTTTATGAATTTTCACCCTTCTCCCCCCAGCAAAAATATACTGTATATTTCGCGCCCCTTAAAAAAAAATCTAATCAAAGTCTCGCACTATACTCGTGTGCGATGGATAAATTGTCATCTAAATTTTTCAAAAACGAAAATAACACTGACATCTCATATTAACAGATATATTTACCAAAATTACACAAAATTATCTGGAAATGCTAAAGAGTAAATTTATTCTATAAAATCGCTATTGGCTTCAGCCACGGTCTTCAGATATCTTCAAAAGCTCCTGCAAGTCTTCTGGGCAGGTCTCCTTGTTTAAGTTGTTTAATGCTCGCATAATCCTTGACTTCAGTCCTTCTTACAGGAGTTTTGTTGGTCTTTCGTTCAAATGCTCTCCACACATAATGTTCAATGAAATTGCATTCTTGAGAGTTAGGTGGTTTAATGTAAGGGGTGATTTGATCGTATAAAATGTCTGACGGCCATGACACGGTCTTCCTGCTTGTGTGACATGGTGTAGAATCCTGTTGCCAGACATAGGATTTTCCAGAGGCCACTCTCTTGACCCAGGGCAGTGCTATCTCCCCGCGGCACTTGATGTAGGATTCCTTATTGAGACTGAAGCCTTATGGAAAGATCAATGGAAGTATAACATAGCCATCACTAGTGATATGCTCCAACACCTAAGACTTCTCCAACGCTTTTCGGATCCTCTTCAGTGTCATCAGATTGATACCCAAACAGCCTGAAATATTCGTATTGGAGCCTCCGGGGTGAATGCCAATCAATACAACATACAGTTTCCAAATTTCTGGAGGAGTGAATTGCATCATGGTACTCTTTTTCTCAGAGACAGTTCTATCTATACTGTGCAGTCGACTAAATCAAAACAAGCAACGCGCATGCGCGGAATTAAAAAAAATGTCGACATTTGTACCCTGTACAATGTATACTGGACAAGGTGCGAAGTAAGTAGAGTGTAAAAAGTAGAGTGTAAAAAGCAGAGTGTAAAAAAATGTATACATATTTCATAAAATTTCAACTGGTCCAGTTTACGGCTAAGGTCACTTCAGTAAAAAAAAAAAAAAAGTAAGAAAAATGTTGCTATTGGATGAACAGAAAGCTTTTTTTTTTACTACATATACTCTGTGTATATATTAAATTGTTCTAAATGTATTAGGTTGGTGCAAAAATAATGACGTACATTTCGTTTTTTGACGTATTTTTTAACGTCAAAAAACGACATTATTACGTCATTATTTTTTGCACCAACCTAATAATTAGGTATTTCAGCGTTATATGGCCGCATAGAAAGGTGGTTAGAAAGTTTGCTTTTTGAATCTCACCATAGCTGACGTTGATATCGGTTTCAGGAGGAGTGCAGCTCCTTTGGAAAGTGCCTAAAAAGCATACCAACAGTTGAACTACGTGAGTGAAAGTTGGTTCGAAAGCCGTCGATTACTTTTGCTAGCACAATTCACAAGTCATCGTGTTTGAGCATAATGTCTTTGTTCAATATTTCTGATCAATGTAAATTACGCGTTCTCCCCAGAAAAGTTCCACTTAGCATGGTTGCTGTATTTATTGAATGTGGGATCGGTGTGTGCAGAACAAAGACAGATCTTCCCGACCAGATGACTTCATAAGGGATTACCTTGATACCCTAAGAGTGTGTGTGTGGGGGGGGGGTCTGAGTGTGTTTGGACAATGAAAGTGACCGGTCCTTATTTTAGTGCCGTGAACTATGTGTTAAGGAACCAAAAAAGAACCGTGTTTACATTTAACAAAACTCCGTCTAGAATATAGTCTATTACGTCTCATATTCGATATGATGCCTTTATTAAATTATTTCCTTATCTTATCCGTGTATTCTTTAGTTTCCTTTAAATTAATTTAGGAAAACCTGACAAGAGGGAATTTGAATTTTTCTACAGTTTTCGCAGACGAATTGATTACAATTTTCTTCCATGTAAAATCGTGACATGAAAAATATCCTGAACGGTCACACATCTAGATCATTTCGTCCTAATGCTGGCGTCTCTAGGGCTCCATCCAAGGTCCTATTCTGTTTTTAATTTCCATTAATGACCTCCCCGATGGCATCTACGCTGATGGCAACCATTTACTCCTGCCTTGAGAGTCAGTCGGATTAATTCGACAAAATCAAAATGGCAGCCGATGTCCCAAACGACCTCAAGTCCGTCGTTAACTGGGGCAAAGGATGGCGTGTTAATTTTAACACCTTCAAAACTAAACCTCTCTACTTTAAACATCTGAGAGACAACATGATGCCTTCCTTCACCATGTCTGAGGCTAACCTATAGAAAATCGACTCGTTCTCGGGCAAATATTCTCAGCTGACATGAAGTGGAAATACTATATTGAATCAATTGATAGGTCAGCTACTAAAAAGGTTCTTTCACTGTGTCGTGCTGGACATTTTTTTCTCTCCGGAATCTATCTTACATATCTATAAGTCTACCATTCGTCCACACTTAGAATAATTGCTGCCATATATGGTCCGGTGCCTCTGTTATTTACCTTGATAAAATCTGAAGAAGAGTCAGCAATATTATTGGTGCTGATCTGGCATCTTAGCTTCAATCACTTTCCCACCGCCGTAAGACTGCCTGTTTGTATCTTTTCTATAAATACGTTTATGACAAGTGTTGTGGTGAGCTCTGTGGTGTCTAGATGTTTTAAATTTAAGCGTAGCACTAGACTGGCGTCGAGCTCTCCTCAATTCACAGTTAAGCTGGCTAAATGTAGGCGTAAGTTCTATGCAATTAGTTTCTTTATTTGCCCTTCTTGATTTTGGAAATCCCTTCCAGCTACACGCTTTTGAGGCAACTTTAATTTGCATAAATTCAAATGCAACGTAAATCGCACTTTGTAGAGTGCTTCAGATTATTTTTTTCTTCCCGCACATGCATTCCCAAATTAATGTTTCTATTTCTAATTCTTCCACACACTGAAAGAACATTTGCCTTAGTGGCTTTACTGCCTTGCATGGGGTGATACTGACTAAAAATAAAAAAAAGAATCTGACACATTTTTAAAATTAAATTTCCGTCCATTTATTTCCGCATCACATTATTTCAGGTGATGACAGGGTTTTACATATCAATAGAAAACGGATAATACACAGGCTATCATATAATCAGGAAGCATTCAGAGATTAACTTCTTTGTGTCTGCTTGAATACGATGGTTGTTGCCAATTACGATGTACTGCAATATGGAAAGATATAATGTCAGCAACTTGATTTGCTAAATAGATATTAGGTTAGTGCAAAAATAATGACGTAATAATGTCGTTTTTATGACCTATTTTTAACGTAAAAAAACGACATTATTACGTCATTATTTTTGAACTAACTTAATAATTACGTAGAAATTATTCTGCTTCGTCAAACAGAATAGTTTTTTTTTTACACCATGACAATAAAAGCGCACACTCTGTAAAACAGGCCCACCACCGTCCTTAAAAACAATAGATCGTTAAGAAAAGAGGGTCCTTTGTATCCGCCTCACTAGATTAAGGGACCTACAGATTTTCATTTCTTCCTATAATCTATATAAATAAAGCGTAGTGTACGTAGTCCGTCCGCCCGTCCGTTTTTCGATCTCAGAAAACCAGAAATAACAGGTAGTAACTACAGTAGTTACCAGCGATGAAAAATTAAAGAAATAACTCATTTAAACTTAAATTCAAATATCGAACAAGGTAAAAGTTTTAAAAAATCCCTTATTAAATTTTAATTTTGTTTTTCGTCTCAATCACAATTGATATCGTTTATTAAACCTTAATTCAAATTTAAGTGGCACACGGTACGTTGCTCATATAATTATTGTCTAGCACGCGTACTGGAACGTATTCGAAATATTAGATAATTCAGGCTTCTTAATGTCTTTTAAGACTGGTATTACGTAAAGGGATATTAAAAAATGGTGATTTTAAAAGAAAATAAAAATTGCAAAATAAATGTAAACAATCTACGGAGGTCGGTTGCGTATAAGAAGAAAGATTATGCCGAATTAATCATGCTTTTGTTGGTGAACTATAATGCTTGCTTAATCGATCTGTCATTGTCCTTTACATTCATGTGAAATAATTTATGTCAGATTCGTTTTTCTATATTAGTAAATGTATATTTTGATTCATTAGTACATTTTGGAAACGCCTTATCCCACTTTCCCCCTGTTTTTCTTTTTCTTTGATTCAAAGATCGACTAATCTGAGAACGATAAAAATACGATTAATGCTAAGATAGCTGGTAAATGTTTTGAGGGTTGGCCGTGAATTTCTAATTATTAACTTTATAATTACAACCACCTTTTTTTTGGTGGGAATGCAGAATATAATAATGAAACAAATATTTGACTTTTATACAATCATAATTGCTTCCACTTTTAAATTCTACTAATGATTTTAGTCACAGAACCATTAACGATTTTAGGCATTATTTTTATAATGCATTCTTCTAACTCTTATAAGTCCGATCAATAATATTTTAAAGGTTTTATGATTACGTTTCCATCATTTTCTTCGCCAGTTTTATCGTTTTGTACTTCCAATACATTTGGCTGAATAGTTCTTTGATGTTCTGATGTACAATTATCCATAAAACATAGCGGCTGAATTCTACATTAAAGAATGTCCAAATAAGCCATATCGTTGATTCATAGGAATAAAAAGAGATTGAACTGTATTTTCTGTTTACGGCTTATCAACATTTGACCTGTTATTTCAAAGCGAGAAAATATTTTTTAGATTTATTTTAGAAATTCTAATGATTCACAAATCCAAGTCATACTAATTAATCCGTAACAGTTGTGGAGTTATACCGTTTTCCAGTTGTATTTGCGCGTAACTGAATATAACGAACTCAACTGGAATTTGAACTCCGTTCTCCGTTTTCCAATTTCGAGCCATTATTCTTTACACTGTCCTCACGCCCAAGCAACTGGTATTCTCGAGCGGTCATCCATCTAGGTAGTGGTATGCCTAATATAACGTTGTTTCTGCTCAGAACTTACAACAACAAAATCTTTTTCTTTCCCGGGTGCCCTGTTAGAAACCAGAACACCTTTCTCTGTTCATATTAAATGTTCGAAAAAAATGCACCATATCCCACATTTTTGCCCATTTGCATCGGTTCTTCCAGGTTTTGTCTTCCCAGATCTATCGTCATTGGGCACCTATTCGCGTGCCCCTCAACATGATTTCTTCAGACTATTTCCTGATAAACGCAGTCGTCATGGAATGCTCACATTTATAATTACATACGCTCTGTTCCTGGTTAAAACCATGAATATAGCATAATCGAAATCTATATTTTACCATATATATATATATATATATATATATATATATATATATTATAAATTAACTGATTCAAAATATGGTTTCGTCGTTACACAGGAATTACGATGTTTCAAAAACCGAAGAGAAAAACTTCAAATTTAATTATATAATTAAATTAAAAGCATTAGTTCTGTTTCATCATCAAGCGAATTTTGGAATCCAAAATCCTCGTTACAATACTCGTATGAATAATTTGGAAAGTAATGTATATTGTTAATTAAAGAAATCATGCTATTATTTTTCTCTTATAGCCATCTTTTGGTGGCGAATTGTTCTTCATCATTTTCATTATCTTCGCATACTGTAAAGTTTAAAGGAAGTATATTATATTATTAATATACAGGCATTAAAATAGTGCTTCGAATATCACGTGAATTTACTACTAATTTCCTCTTCCAATTGTCAAGAATAGGGTAAATGTACTTGTGCAGTTATTTGTCTCTCTTCAATTTATCATCTCTTCTGCTTCCGGTTGTCTATTTCCCCATACTGTCAATCTTAACTGGATGTTTATCGTAGATTAGATACAACGGCCTACTCCTTGGATTCTTGAAATAAAAATAAAAAAAAACAGCCATTTTTTTAAATCGATTACCTAATCCTATTGTCATGACAAACGAATGCAAAATGGCAAACAAAACCAGAATCCATGATAGCCTGCAAAACAAGCGGGACATTTGGATTTGTACATTTATTTATATTGTTTGTTTGTTTGTTTGTTTTTTTTTTTGTTTTTTTTTTGCGATAAAGAATAAAAAGAAAAGGACTTGCAAATAAGACAGCTTCCGTTGCGTCACTGGGTTTGCATTTCTTCTTTCTTTCTTTTTTTTTTTTATTTTGAAAATCACATTTATTGATTCGAAATGAATCAATGACTCTGTGACTGCAGGTTCAACAGGATATAGCAAATGTCAAGAGAAAGCGAGCGATGGAAAGTTTCTTTCGAAAAATCGAATCCTTTTTATTCGGAAATCAAATAATAACAATAATATTCGTAAACAGTACGGGGGAATGAAGGTGGTGAAAGGGATGCAAAAAATATTGATACTTAGGATCGAACTTAAAAGATAAGAATGTCAGAACTGGTCATTTTTGTCATTAATAATCGCAATGATATGCGGTTGGTGTAACGGTTATCGGCACGAAAAGTAGAATAAGTGTACCAAGTTCAAATTCCGGTTGTGACTGTTTTGGTAATTTTGAAAAGGATTGAATACAGTCAATTTCCAGTTGTGAGTCAAATAACATGGTAGAAGAGCTTTTCTAGCCAAGTGTGTGTGTGGGGGGGGAACCATCCTTGGAATAAAACTGTTCTGGATTCAAAGTCATTGGATGCTATTTCTCTATGTACCGTAAATCAAACTTGGTATGTCATGCATAATAAAAAAAAGACTATATTGAGTGCTGAAGAGTCGTTGTATTGGAAATGTATGAAAATACTCTTTTTCTCTGAACTTTTATGGCCTTCCATAGACTGCTAGATTGTTGCTCACAAGTACGTTTCAATTCCAGTCGGTTTCGTTTCTTTCTGTTACGCGCAAATACTCTTGGAAATGCTATGACTCCCTCTCATCACCAGCTCAGTATCGGTTTAAATAAACAATTATGTGTTGATAAACGGTCAAAAATAAATCTATCATTCAATTGAGTAATTTTGCCTGTCTTCTTTTTATTCGCATCCCTTTAATTGCTCAGGTTGGTTAAGTTTGTTTTTTTTTGTTTCCTTTACTTTTCGTTTCTGCGATGTACCAACCTTCGTTTCTGATTGCTGCTGTTTTTGGCGTTTCTCCCGTCTCATATTCTGTGCATATCATTCTCAAAGCATAAAGATAACCCTTAATATTGAAAACAAGCAATGAATTCAGTAATGAGCAAGAATCTTATATATTAATTGTAATAGAAATATTAGGCATTTCCCTACTGGGAAATATTTGTCATTCTTTGAACAAGCATCCAGTACTGATATCTGTTTAAATATGTAAAATCTTTCTCCTAAGACAATCTTTTAGCTAAATAGTTTTTTCAAGTCCAGTAACTGTTATCGCTCTTTCCAGTATTGATGAGGTTTTCACTTCTAAACTTTTATTTGTGAGAATGTTAGCATCTTGCTTATATCAACAGTTTCTCTTCGAGTTACATGTGCTATTCATTTTAGTTGTTGCGGCTGTTGGTTGTCCTAATATGATGTGGATTCTCTTATTTTGTTTAGTTATTTGCGGTTCTGTAGCGCCAGTCTACAATGTTCAAAGATGGATAAACATTACTAAGACCATCAGGCTTTCCTTCCGTCCAAGGTTTCTTTTTTACTATTGATCTTTGAACCTGACAGTTAAAATATTTCTGAACGGGTTTAACACCATGGATTACATACATAAAGATGCCATCTAAATTATGACGAAGTAAATACTACACAATATTAGTAAATAAAATTACACGAGGAAAATAGCGCGTTGCAATAAGTACATACTTCTTATTTATTTATCTAAATTTGCATGTATACGTGTGAACGCGAGCGTGTGTCCGTAATCAAATGCATGTATTCATATTAATATAAATGATACATAATTAATTATAAGCAGAAACAGATTGCGATAGATAAATAGGAACACAATGGAATATATATATATATATATATATATATATATATATATATATATATATATATATATATATAGATAGATAGATAGATAGATAGATAGACAGATAGATAGATAGGAAAAGAATGAAATACAGGTAGATAGATAGATAAGAACAGAATAAAATACAGGTAGATAGACAGATAGATAGGAACAGAATGAAATGTAGATAATTAGGAACACCATGATAGATAGATAGATAGATAGATAGATAGATAGATAGATAGATAGATAGGAAGGAACAGAATGAAATACAGGTAGATAGACAGATAGATAGGAACAGAATGAAATATAAATAATTAGGCACACAATGAAATATAGATAGATAGAATGATAGATAGAAACAGAATGAAATACAGATATTTAGGAACAAAATGAAATATAGATAGATAGATAGATAGATAGATAGATAGATAGATAGATAGATAGATAGATAGATAGGAACAGAATAAAATACAGATAGACAGATAATTAGGATCACAATAAAATAGAGATAGATAGATAGACCGATAGGAACAGAATGAAAATTAGACAATTATGAACTCAATGAAATATTGATAGATAGGAACACAAAGATAGGTATGATAAACTTATATTTTCTAACACTAATAGAGTATTTTAAAACAAATAATGCATTTTTTAATCCGACATAATTTCTTTGTTGGTAGTATTGTTTTAGCCAGTCATAATTATTTTTAAAAAATAAGCAGTTAAATTAACATCTACCGGCTTATAGACAGAACGTCTTTTAAAAGAATCTGTACATACAACACTGGTTTAATTCCGCGCATATGTAAGAGAAGAAATTACTTAAAATAAGACTTAAGTCTTCTATTTGACAAATGATCATATTTACATATTTTTCTATATTTTCTTGTAAGTAATCAGTCAACTGCACATGCTCCAAAGAGAATATTGCCAAAGACTTTCGAAGTCCTGGCCGATAGATGTTATGTTTCCTTTGAAGAATCGCGCACATCGGCGTTGTATGGTTCTGAGTCTCTAAAGATAACAACAACAAAGATGGAGGACATTAGCCCGTATGCAAATAATGCAAATAATGATCACATCTCATCCCAGAATTTCAGACAGAAATTATTTCCCCTGTTTGTTCAGATCCGTGTATACACTTACTATAGGTTTCATCTTATTAATAGGCAGACGTGAAAATTCAGATCTTTGTTGCCATATTTATCACAACGTTTTGGGCTTCTTCAGGTGGTTGGTTCAGACTGAAATCATAGACAAAGAAGATCATTGGAAAGGAATCAGCACATATGCTAGGCACAAAAATCGCCAGAGCCGATCGAGCATAGAAATGAATACAATATGGGAACCAGTAATAAGGAGTGCCAGAGAAATGCAATAATGATAATGACAATTGCAATATGAGCTCTGGTAAAAAAAAAATGCAATGATAACAGTAAAAATTGCAATATGGGCACTGGTAAAAATGGTTGTGAAGACATTAATTTATAAGTCCCAGAAATTCATACAGAGATGTCCTTAAGGACACATGGCACAGTGGATAAAGACGTTGGTTCAATACGTGGTTAAGGCATTAGAGAACGTGGAGAGGTGAATTAACTGATAACTGATGACATCCATTAAATCATGGCACGTGGAACTAGAACAGTCTACCCCAGAGATCGAAATAAAGGGTTCAGTTCGTCATTCCAACCACCTGAAGAAGCCCGAAGCGTACAACGGCCGAAACGTTGTGATAAATATGGCAATACAGATAAGGACAATACTCCGAATAATGTAAATAGTGTACATAATACCTCATGTCAAAGATATAGACAAATAGTGAAAATTCAGATTGATGATTTTAGATACATTCTGAGAGTTGCAGTCTAAATTCCTTGGATGAGGAGTTACTATTTGCCCTATTTGCCTTCGGGCTATTGTCTTCAACATTCTTGTTGGAATCACAATTTTTTGATGTGCACACCCAAGATTAGAGCACCTGGTAATCCCAAATGGTTGTCAGTCTAGGTACTGACCAGAATCGACGTAGCATAACTTCGGCGATAGTAGAGTTACTGATATTTAAATATGATTTGGCGGTAAGTCATTGGCATATGAGATTCATCAAATTATATATATAATAGTAATTTAGAGATCCTTGATAAACTTCAAAGAAATCTGCAATGCCATTGGTCCTGAGCTGACACTTTCCCATGGCTGTGATATATCTTCTCTGTGCATTTTCTATAAATGCTTTTATAGTAATTGTTCTCTGCTATTATATCTGGTATCTTATGGATTTGAAAGCAGTTCTGAATTGGCGGCAAAATCTCATCATTTTACTGTTGACATGGCTGCATGTAATCGTAAGTTCTATGCTAACACTTTATTCTCTTGCACTTTCCGCCTATAGAAATCTCTTCCGGCCTCTTGTTTTCCAATCAACTTTGATCTTCAAAAATTCATATCCAATGTAAAGGATTATCTTGTGTCTTCTTAATTTTCTCTTCTTTTAATGAACTCACTCCTTAATGTTTTAATTTTTCTTATATACTTTCACACCAAGTACCCCTGCGTCAAATATCTTTATTGCCTTGCTTAGGGTGACAGGTTTAAAAAGAAATAGTGAAAACTTGATATGAAAATAAATATGAACGTCTTGTAATCCTTTTGTTTTATTTTGCCATATTGCTTACTCCTTTCCTTAGAAGTCATCCGCAATGCATGCTCTTTTCGATTCTAGATTAACTCGTCTTAAGAATTCTTGCAGTAGACAGTCTGCCAAGCAAGGTTATAGGACACAGCGTATGTTGATATTTAACACATAGTTTGGGGGAGAACAGTTGGATTGATACCTTTCCCAATGTTATTGATGTGTAAGCGAATGTAACGATCTGGACTGGAATTCGACCTCGGTTTTCTGTGTCGTTATACATCACACCACCCGTACATCAAAGCCTGCAGTATCGGGTATTTACAACCGGTCACATATCTAGGTAAAGTTCAGACATCACTTTCCTTAATTACGGTGATCGGATGTGAAACGTTGTTTCAATACCATATAGCCTTAATGCAAGGGATTGCTGCATATATATATATATATATATATATATATATATATATATATATATATATATATATATATATATATAGTCTTAAGATGTGCTATATTTATGGGGTAAAGTGCTCAATATCAGGAATAGAGCGTGTGTAAATATAAAAGTGAACAGAGAAGCCAACAGTGTGTTTAATGCTAGATGCAATCGTCAGGCCTGACGATTGCATTTAGCAGAGAACAGACAGTCGCCTCTAAGTGTTGACTTCTATGTTCACCTATATCTATCTATCTATCTATCTATTTATATATATATATATATATATATATATATATATATACACACACACACATGCAACAATATACATATAGATATATATATATATATATATATGTGTGTGTATAGTTACGTTATGAAAAAAAAGGGGCAGTCCCAAGGAGGATGAAATCCCGAGAGCTCAATGTAAATTCAGAGCTAATAATTTAAAGAAAAACATGCCACTTTATGGTTCCATTATAATAATTTATTTCACCAGAGCTCTTTTAAAGGACGCCGGATCATCAGATAGCATTGGAAGTGCTATCTGATGATCCGGCGTCCTTTAAAAGGGCTCTGGTGAAATAAATTATTGTAATGGAACATTAAAGTGTTCTGTTTGTCTTTAATATATATATATATATATATATATATATACATATATATATATTCTTGAACATTATTTCTAATAGTTTGTCAAGTTTAAGCTGTCTTTGAAGAATGCAAAAGAATGATACCTTACTCTGATCCCCGGGATTAACGTGCTGCGATGTTTAAAATCATTTCTCGCACGAATATGCTTAGATAGGAGTTCGATTATTACTATCTGCTCCATTAATATATCATCGTCAAACATTGGCCAAATGCAGTAATAAACCAGAAAACAATTAGTTTACATAAGTGTCAGTTCCGTTGTCATGATTGGAGCCTTTCCGAGAGTTTTGTGACATATGTGGCTGTTTCTTGTACATTTTCTGTGTTATTTCTTAAGTGGCCCTGTTGGTGCGTACGACGCTAAATGCCACTGTTACTTTGGTCAGCCTCTGTTGATCCGTCTCCCCTGAGACCATTCTGAACCAATCCTGCATCTCCATGTTGTGTTTCTGTATCCGCAATTATATCGGTGAGAAATTTCAACGGTCAGGCTTGACTCCTCTCTGCCTTGGCTATATTTGTGAAATACGAAACTAAACGGTGTCGTTGCTAATTAAATTCAAAGACATTCATTAACAAGTGTAAAAATAAGAAATTTAATTTATGGTACTGTAATTGATTAAGATCATGAATACATAAACAAAAGGGATTTGAAGAAGTTTCCCCGGAAAAAATAATTCTTGAGCTGGGAGGAAGAGGTTCACTGGCGGTTGCAGTTATGACTAAATTACCCAGAATCGTTCGACTATTTAAATGAAGGTGCAGCTAATCGAGGGAGTTCAAAAAGAGGTGGCGAGAATAGGTTTTTTTAGCTGTTAAGGGCACCACGGTCAAGGAGAGTGATAAGACCAGTTCGATCTTACTTGTGCTCTTTCAGATACTGTTTTCTTTTTATTTGGAATGTAAACCGTGATTGCACTGCTGTGATTGTCTAACCAATAATAATGCATGATCAATGGGCTTGTGACATACGCATCGAAGCGAGGAAGGAAAGCCCCCAAGAATCCAATATGATTGGTGGCCCAATCAAAATAATGTCTTTTTGTCGGAAGATACTTCTGGTGGAAACGAAAACCTCGAACCTAGCTCTTTTCTTACTCCGAGGTTGATCAAAATCGTGGCCTTGTATTGCTCATATCCACCTTCAGTGGTACATTTTCCTTGTACCAGAATCTCACCCTCATTTTACCTGATTATCAAAGGTGTCAAGGTCACCTCCATCTGACAGTGTTCCTTATTACTTATCAAAACAAACCTGATCTGTAAAGATTAAATTTGTTACTCGTTTCAACTAATACTTCATTTATTAAATGGAGACAACACAGCTTCAACAGACGTAAAACTATACCTAACTATCAATCCCACACAAGCTCACAATTTCAATTCTGACACTGTACTCTGAAAGTTAAGCAAAGCTGAAAATTCATGGTATCGCTTTTTTTAACATGAAAAATATGATTTTTTTTAGAAATAAATTTCAGATCGCCATCCAACTTTTGATACCCACTCATGGCGTCACACTTGTGTCCACTTCAAGTATTATGGATTGGGGAGTCAACTCGTATTCCGATTCTATTCTTTTAAATTTTTGCACAGACTCCATTTTCGTTTCATTTTCGTCTCTCTCTTTTCTAGTATTCATGTCAACTGTTTGTCCTTTTTCTAGTTCTAGTGCAATGTTATCTGACGTAAATAATCTATTATTCTACTCTTCGTAATCCGTATGTCATTTCATAGCCGAATCAATAAAAATCAGTCAAAGTAACAAGTTCATTAATATATTTCATCTTCATATACATTCGATAAATTTGATGCTGTTCTTAGCTGATTTCATGACAAACTTTACTAATGCTTAAATCTTATTATGATACTTGAGTCTATAGGTAGGCATTGCCAGGTTTATACTTGAGGTTATAGATACATATTTATCCGACTTATAGTTGAATCGATAAGTAAACGCTGGTTGATTTTATGCTTGAGACTATAAGTATATATCACTTTGAATTATACTTAGATATATAGGGAAATATTAGTCAGGGATATACAAGAGGTTATAGATGAATATTGGTTGAGTTTATACATGAGTCTATAGGCAAACAGAGTGTGGTTTATCCATTTGTGTGTTGGTAAAACTCCGTCAGTTGTATATATAATAAGTTGTATATATAATAAAACTTTGTCAGTTGTATATAATAATAATATATATGTAAATATAGTAAATATATGTAAGCCTATATGTAAATATTGATCGGGTTTATACTTGTTTAAAGACTTGAGGAAATTTGCCATGTTTATTCTTGTGTCTATGAGTAAACAACGATCGGATTTTTCTTTCTGTTTCCAAACATGCACACAGGACGAGTCACTCTTGGAGTTGCATTCTATATTGCAGAATATGTAGTCTTTGTCTCCCTGACTTTAGTCCGTTATTTCTGCTTTTGCTTAAAGTCAATATTTGCAAACGTGTTTTTTATAGTTTTGTCATAGTTTTCATATTTTTTTTATATTTCATATTTACTAGCACTTCCCACATATCTTGACACGTACAAAGCGACGGAAACATTTCACTTACATATGGACTGCACTCTCTATATTCGAAAGGGCGTAAAAACATTTACTTCTTTATTATATATAATACAGCTTTTGACACCTCGAGGCTGTATAATGGTTAGCGAGCTTGAAAAATCACTATATAATACAGCTTTTGTTTCTCTACTTACTAAATAATTTAGTGGTACCATTGGCATGAAATTAGCCTGGGACCAGTAGAACCAGTTATATTTAACACTGTCGAGATCTATATTACTTTAGATAGACAATTAATAGCTCGTGGGTTGCAGGTTAACCTAGAACAAATATTTGGTCTGATGTGAATGAGAGCAGCATTACACATTTAAATAGACAGGAACATTCGTATTATAAGCTATAATAATAATAATAATGCTACTACTACTACAAATATTTCTACTATTACAACTAATAATGATGATAACGATAAACAGTTATAAAATAGTATTGTTTATTTAACTGACCATGCTCTAAGCGTGACGCATCAAAGATGATTGAGAACTGCAAAACAAAGAACGATCTGTTGGTAACCGACGTTTTGTCAGAAATAAGTATTAAAAAATCATAAATGATTTTCAAATGTCTCAAAACCCAACGAAATAATAATAATAATAATAATAATAATAATAATAATAATAATAATAATAATGCGATCGAAATTCGCATTAAGATGACTGAAACCACAAGTAAAACAAATGTAAACATTACAAACAAGTGGAGATATTTATGGCAAAGGCCAACAAATGCAAAAACGTCTCGAACAGACGCTGAGGATAGGGTCGATGTGCGTCACGAAAAGAAACATCAGACCGCTTCGGAGTGAAAGACTTATCGATTGCAAAATAGAAATTGATTTCCTATCGAAAGCCCATCAATCAAGCAACAATAATGTTCGAAAAATGGCCATTGTCACGGAGGAGAATGATTGATAAATTGACCAGTGTTGATGGCGTTTGGACAATACTGTCCTTATTCTTTGCAGTGGAAAAAGAATGTTTTTAAAATTGTTCTACCCACAGAGGCATCAGGCAAAAATGTTTGTTTAGTTTTGATTCCTTGAAGAGTATATGAATCACACCCTCATTGTATGTCAGGCGGTTTTCCAATGCCGTTCATATCACATGTTTATCTGTTCGTCTTAGACACTTGCACGCCCAGTATGATAAAATTTGTTTCCCGCCACATTATCATTACAGTGGAAATTCTTTTTGCAGTAACATTCATATTCTAGATGCTTACATAATTTAGTGTCAACTGGCTTACGGCCACATCACGTTGAAAGACCAGTTCATATACGATCTGCGAAGTTAAGAAACGTCGAGCCTGGTCAGTAACTAGATAAGTGACAGCTTCGGAATACCAAGGACTGTAGATATTTCTATGTATGTATAAATAAAGAAAAAAAGGGAATCTATTCTCTACCAATGCGATTCGCCCGCTAATGGATATTTTCAAGGTAACTGTAAGTATTTTATTCTGCAACATTTATTTATAAATAAATATAAAAACATCTTTAGGATTTTCTTTTTTTAATTTTAAGAACACCCATAGATATAATTCCGGATAAACATAAGAGTAAATTTAAATTATGCGGGATGTTAAATGTAGTAATTTAATGCCTAACAAGCGAAAATGAGTGAATGATGTTATTTTTCTAAATTAAATTTACATTAAACCAAAAACGTTTGCGATTTCTCTCTTCTTCTTAATATTTGTCTACTCCGAATTCAGCCGGGTTTCGATCCTAGCTAGAGGCGACCAGACGTCTAGCCACACTGATGAGCTGTGATATAGCGAAACAAGTCTGTTTATAGATGACAATATATATGCACCTGAAAAATTTATTTCACTTGAGCTATCTGGGGAGGGAGTGTGAGTTTGTAAACAGTGACTATTACTGCGAATAATGCAAGAATCTTCGGTTAATCGAATTGAGTTCTCTCTGTCACTCTGTGATTATCTAAAAATAAATACGCTTATATTACACCTTCATCCTTGCCGTGCGACAAAGGCTTAGGGGTGGTATCTCCAAATTCAGCCGGGTTTCAATCCTAGGTAGAGGCAACTGGACGTCTAGCCACACAGATGACCTGTGATACAGCGAAACAGTCTGTCTGTAGATGACAATATATATCTTTATCTATCTCTTTCTTTTTTTTTATTTATATATATATATATATATATATATATATATATATATATATATATATATAAATAAGGTGTGCTATATTTATGGGGTAAAGTTCTCAATATCAGAGATAGAGGGAATGTAAATATAAATATAAAAGTGAACATTGAAGTCAGCACGCTGAGGCGACACTGTTTTATGCTGGATGTAATCGTCAGGCCGCCTAACGTTTGCCTCCAGCATGAAACAGCCTATTACCTCTGAGTTTTGACTTCAATGTTCACTTTTGTATTTATATATATATATATATATATATATATATATATATATATATATATTTGTGTGTGTGTGTGTGTGTCTGTCTGTATGTGTATTGTGTGTCCGTGTGTGTATGTGTATTGTGTGTCCGTGTGTGTATGTTTATTTTTATTACTATAATAATTTTTTTTTTTATTTTATTTTAAGTTAATTAACTATTTATTTATTTTCAGTATTATATGGTCTAACTGTTTACTGTTTCTTTTTTAAGAAATATAGTCATGTATTTTGGCTTGGGAAGTTAGTATAACTTTTAGGAAAGGATATATTAGAGAAAAAATTCCTGGATGCGTATTTACATTTTTCAAGATTCTACAGCAGCACTGTCATGAAATTCCCGTCAAATTAAGTTTTTATTCTCCTTTAAACAAATTTGTCATTATTTAAATCGAAGGCGTGGTTCAATTTATTTTGATTTGATAAAGGTTATCACAGAACGAAAAGCGCAGTATTTTTACTTTCTATTGCCTTCTCATATATATATATATATATATATATATATATATATATATATATATATATATATATATTATTTAGATCTGAAATTGTACACGCTTCATACATGCAATGTGGGAATAAATTTACTGCAACTATTTAGAAACATTTCAAAGCGTCATATTTCCTGTTTTACAACAAACTGATTATTTTTACAGCTTACAATTGGATCACTGCTGTTTTTTCACACATGGTTAGCTAGTTTGTTAGAGCACCTAAGACTTAATGGTTTGACCTATGATTTGTACCATCTACGCTTGAAATACCTGCACTACATCCTATGTACGTTTTATTTTGGCTATTAATATCTGTTACTTCTGCTTTATAGATTAATGCTACTGTTTTACAAACTCTTTATAATGCACCTTTATTCTTATTAATGGAACATTTTTAAAAAGCCAAAGCCTTATGACTTGAACAAAAGATCCGAAGTATTGAGTACTTGCATGCGTATTTAAAAAAAATCCTTTTAGGCACATATAAAGCTGGGTAAAAAAAAAATTATCATTACAATTGCCCCTACGATACATTTATAATACCCTTCCTTTTCTACTCTTCCCGCTTCTCTTTCTTTCCTACTACTCAATTTCTATCTCACTCAACGTCGCGCGTTTATTTTTCGAAAATAATATAGCGTTCATAATTTTTTTTTAATTAGAGCGTTGCGAAGTCAATTGATACAAATCGCCTGAGGAATGAAAGAAATGAAGAATGAAACCTAACCAAAATCGCGGAATTAACTGATCTGATTTTTAAAATATTCATTTTTAAAGTATATATATATATATATATATATATATATATATATATATATATATATATATATATATATGTATGTATGTATGTATGTATGCATAGATATATTTATGCACCTCAGGAGGATGGAAAATAGTAACCGAACCAAACAAAAGTAGACAACGCGTTTTGCCTCTGTGTGCTATTTGGCGTCTTCATGTCAGAATGAAAGGCAAATTTTTTATTATAGCTGTTATGGTTTCATTGATAGTTTGGCCTCCCAATGCACGTCATATTATTTGGGTATGCAGCTTGCTCCACAAATTAGTAAAACGAATAGTGACAACCCTAAGTAATCTTAAATCTGGACAATCAACTCCGGTGATCTCCTCAATAGCTGAAAACACTTGGGTATACGAATTCAAAACATGGCTAAATTAGACATCAACATCTTATAAAAAATATACGCTTCACAAAATCCTAACCATATTTACAGAGACATTTAAAAAAATTAACCTCCTACTATTAACGGACTATGTCAACTCAATACAAACGAATATTATCTGACACTCAATTTTATAGACATAAATTTGGTCTAAAAATAGGCACGCCGCTCGTCAATGTACTGGCCCACCTCTTCTCTAGACACAACATATTTCCATTATATATATCTAAATCTATATCTATCTATCTATCTATCTATCTATCTATCTATCTATATATATATATATATATATATATATATATATATATATATATATATATAAGGAGATATCTCCAATCGATGATAGGAATAATGATCGATGCGATAACTATCTAAATAATAGAGGCTTTTTACGATAGAGTCTTTTGACGAAACAAGATAAGGTTTCTTTTACTACCTTGAATATGAAGCCTGGTAACTTTGTTATTGTGTCTACCACCAACACGGTTTCTTCTGCTCATCTTATGCCATTTAGATGCCCCTATGAATAACAAATCCTACTATGCCTTCTAGTTATATTCGTATCGATATCATAAATCCTATTCTATAAACTGGAATTCAATAGATGAACAGAGCAAATCTGTCAAGGAAAGCATGCAGAATAACATACACGTCACTGTGATGCCTATACACATAACTTGTGCAGTGGGTTTTAATTGATTAAGAGACGACGGAAAAAGGAGATTCAAGTTCTACCGATATTGTTCAGCAAGTAAGGAAATATCGCAGAGAAAACATATTTCTAAAATGTTGGATTCAAAGCACATTGTTCCACGTTTATGATCGATAACTGAAGTGGAGGTAGCCAGAAGGTATGTAAGCATAGAGAAGGCAGTGAAGATGAGATATAGGGAATGACAAAGAGAGAAACCATGGACATTTAGAGATATCAATAGCCATAATCAATACACTGACAAATGTATGAAAATAATAAATCCCTAGGAAGACAAAATTTTCGACTAAGATTTTATACCCCACCCTAAATATAACTGTTTATTAAGAGCATCATGTTTTTCAATTTGTCTAAGGCAATACATGAAAAATCATACACCATATAATTCAAATATACCATATATTAGGTTGTTGCAAAAATAATGTCGTTTTCTCACATAGTAACATATGTGAGAAAACGACATTATTTTTTGCAACAACCTAATAATTCAAATATACCATATATTTCAATTATACCGTATAATTCAAATACACCGTATAATTCAAATAGTTTTTCAATGCTGTGTAGCAAATCAGTCGATTATGCTGCCAATATTGCTATTTAGGTATGAATATGTTTGGATATTTAACCTAAAGAATGATGGATAAGTGTGAAGATAGTCACATTTGCAGTACTGTGGGAATTACACATGTTCCCCAAATATACTATACTCAGATCGTTTCGAAACATCTGTAATCGAATTAATCTTAATCTTAAACTACTGCACCTTTGGTGGCAGTGTAACTTAATTAAGTCAGAAATAAGACATAAAAGTAAACAAAGAATAATAAAATACATTATTTTAAAGATAAGCTTTCTAAAAATCATGCAAAAATATTAATAAATCTTGGAACAGCGAAAGATGCCTCCCAAAAGCTAAATATTGTATAATGAAACGGGAAATTGTAATATAAATTCTTCTATAACAATAACCTTGGACAATATCATCGTAGATAAAGAGATTACTTGATGAAGTAGAAATCTGGTTTTATATTTTTATAATGGGAATAATATGAACGGAACGTGGAAGCCTTAAATAAAATGGAAACCAAAATAACAATTTTTCAAAGAATCAGAAAAAGGCAGTTACAATTCCTTGAACACATAATGAGAAACATGGACGTGGAGAAATTAACATTCATTGGCCATTTCGAAGGCAAGATGGGGAGAAAGAAAAATCTAGAAACTTACCGATCGAGTCTGTTTAAATGGATGTCACAATATAAATTTGGAGCGCTCTATAGGATCAAAAGTTACTTACAGAAGATTCAACAGTCATATCAATTCTGCCATTTAAGTTACGTTGCAAAGTCTTTGTTTTCTATTTCTTTGAAACAAACAGGCAAAATATACAATCGTTTAAAGAAATTGCGCAAAAGTAAGCAAACCATAAAGTAAGGTGATTAATAAAAGAATTGTGTATTTATCATATATGCCGAGTGTAACATTGAAGTTGTCCAAATAGTGTTGTAACAGCATGACATAATTGTCCATCCCACAAAATGTTTAATATCTAAAAAAATTAAACTAACTGGGTCTCTTTTTTTTCCGGATTCCTGATAAGACGTTTAGCCATCTTGATACTATTTGTTGTAAGAATCAGTGAAAAACCATTTGAATTATTCAGCTAGAAAGAGAACAGGTTAGAATCATTTTGTGCCTACCCCATTGACTTCCCAAATAAGCAATTCTGAGACGAATAAGATCATTCAGGCCTTTAGTAATGCTACCAACATTCATACTCTGGCTTCCATCTTCAAAATCCTTTCAAGAACAGTCAAGAGAACGGTGAATAAGTTTAAAAAAGAGGGAACAGTAGAAAGGTAATCACAAAAGCAAGGGGATCATTATTTCAACTTTTTTTTTTTTTTTTAAGCATTTCACCCCAAGCAAGGCGGGAGCCACTAGGAATCAAGGGGTTACAGAAAATGTAGAGTAATATCAGATAGGAGTGATAGAAGAAAGGATGAGGGTAGTGTATCCACTACCCTCATCCTTTCTTCTATCACTCCTTTCAAGGCAACTGGAGATCTCGATTGACATTACAATTGAATAGCTGGAGATTATAGCTCACAGGGAAACAGGAATAAGGAAGGGAGTTCCACAGGCGAGAGGTGCGAGAAATGAAGCTATTAGAGTAGAAGAGACGGCTACATTTAGTAGTTTCGACAGTGAAGGGGTGAGAGCGGGATGCCAGCCTCGTATGGCGCTTGAACTCATGACGTCTGGGAACCAGCGAATGCAGCTCCTTGGAGCAATTCCATGAACGTATTTGTAAAACAGACAGAGAGAAGCGAGGGCGCGTCTGTGAGAAAGTGACTGTGGACGAGACGACAGAGCAGGGCCAACTACATTGCATATCCGCCTCTGGAGCCTATCAAGAACCCCGAGGCAAACAGAAGGGGCACCAGATCATATATAGCAGCAATACTCCATGCAAGGGCGATTTGTTGATTTGTAGATCTGGAGGATCGACTCCGGGGAGAAAAACTTCCTGGCGTGGCACAGCGAGCCAACTTTCCTTGCGGTGGACGAAGCAATTGACTCAATGTATTTATTCCATCTCAGGTCAGCAGTCAACGTGAGACCGAGAAGCCGCAGAGAGTTGCTCTCGAGAAGTTGACCGTCAGACATTCTAATGGAGGGAAGGGAAGGGTCTCTGTGGTGATTAATAGAGAGCAGTTTTGTCTTAGAAGCGTTGAAGTTGACCAGCCAATTCTTGCCCAAGTTCACAATCGATTGGAGGTCCTTTGCGAGACGCACGGCCAGGTGAGTTTTGTCAGTGAGACTAGATTTGTTTTTGAGGCAGGAATAAATTGTGGTGTCATCCGCGTAGATGCCAACTTGGGAAGTTATGGCGTCAAGAAGGTCAGTTATGTAGATAAGGAATAGAGTGGGGCCTAGGATTGAGCCTTGAGGAACACCCGCGTTCGTAGGATAGGAACTGGATGAGAATCCGTTGAGAACGATCTTCAATTCACGGTTTGACAGGAATGATTGTATTAGGTTATATAATCGACCCCTAATGCCATAACTCTGGAGCTTGCGAAGAAGACTGGCATGCCAAACCCTATCAAATGCTTTGGAGATGTCTAGTGCCACGGCACGGGCTTCTCCGTTATTTTGAAGAGCTCGGTAGACAGTTTCAGTGATGGCTGTAAGCACATCACCTGTAGATACATTCTCATTTTTTAAAATAGAGTCCAATAGAGTTATAAAAACATCGGAGAATTCCAGTAAGACATCTTTAATCATTTCTAAGATACAACTGTTCAAAGCTTAATCTAACAACTGGACAATTTTACTGCTACAATATTTGGACAATTTTCCTGTTACACCCGTTATAGGCGCGTTTTAACTTACGAGAACGCCTGGTTTATATGTAAAGATACAAATTGAGGCAAAAGTCGCGAATCATAGTGGCTAATGGGTAAGTTGAAGAGGTCCTGTTGAGCGGTCACCGAGAACACTAGACCTCACACCTTGGTATTTTTTGTGGGGCCATTTGAAATTAGTTGTTTAGCAGACGCGCCCAAGAAATATTGAGGAACTTAAAGAAAAAAATAAATATGAATGCATTAAAATGAAAGTATTAATGAATCATGCAGGCACATATTGAATGCATTTTGGAAAGGAAGGAGGTAATTTTGAACAGCATGTATAACATTTAAAAACTAGTAAATGAAATTTTTATGTGTAATTATACTTTTAATAAATTATCCCTATGGAGAGCAACTTTTGCCTCACCTGTATTACGAAATACCAAGAACTGAAGACATTACTATACATATCTATGGATATTTATCTTCAAATGTTTGAACATCGTTCAAATTTTTTGTCAGTCTATAATCGAATTTGAGCAGACCTTTTTCCGATAAATTGGAATTTGATTCAAATTGTAGCTGCAGAAAATAGCAACTACCAAAAAAGATTCTAGCCAAAATAAAATATTTCTATTAAACCTAATTAGGCCGACTGCAAAAGTAATTTTCCACGACAAATCTTCTTGAAGAAGGGGGGGGCGTGGAGTCTCCATCATATCCGTCAAATGATAATTTTCCTGGACCGTGTCTCGCTGAAATAATTCAACGGCTCGAAGAAACAATTACGGTAAAGCCGAATACCATCTTCAATTCAGCTGCTTTCCAATACGGCATCCTGCAATCAACCTGTTTTATTCACAGTGCACAGCATCTAAAATATCTTTCCGCCATTAGATACGTGCTATCTAACTGCGATAAGGTTGCAGGTAATTTACGACATTGTCGCGCAGGTAAAGACGAAGTTGTCGGTCTGTATTCATTACAAAGGATCTCTTTAGCAACATCTCTCCATCTGTCGTCTTGGCGTGCAAATGTCTGATGTCTGTAATAAATCAGCTTCTGTTGATTAATTTCCCATGACTTTAACAATCTAAAAGCATTCTCCGATTTCGCAGTTCGAGTCGCATTGAAGAACAAAAGATTAAAAGTTTAACTTTAGTCTGAAGAATCGAAACCTGTAGCCTTTTTATTTCTTCTTAAAAGAAGAATAGTGAGGTCAGGTCGATCTATCACCGGACCTGTCGAGTAATTGGTATAGGGGTAATTAATTGAGAGATTTGATTAAAACAATAGTAAATTGTTTCTTTAAACTTATCTTCTCAAAAACTCATGAGAGGAAAAAAGCTCTCAAGTGTATTATTACTCCCTGTTCCTTAAATGAGTCTCTATTACTAAGACGTCTCTCGGAAAATTCAAGATACAGATAGTTTAATCCGCCGTTCTTGCTTTCGGAACACTTCAAAATGTAAAACCGTCTCCCCATCTCGCTGCTTTAGCCCTCTTTTATCAGGCCAACACCGCGGTCGACCAGCCATCAGCATTCTTCGCTTTTATTCTCAGTTACTCAAGCAGATAGCCTCCTCCAGTTCAATCAATCAGCACACGACTTGCTATTCGTCGAAGCATGCCAAAGTGTACAAAAACCCTCGTTATCGCACATAATGCTGGAATCGCAAGACGTGAGTAATGCCATTTCCAAATAGCAAACTTGCCGATGCTACGTATCGCGCGTTGAGGTAAGACCCTTATTTTCCTAAGCACCAGATGCAAGTCACTCTGGCTCGATTGCTTCTACGAGACAGTTCACCACACTGTCCTTATTCAACTTTCGTTCAGATTTCGTCAATTAGTATCTACGAGACGGTATGTGACTTTGGGATTTTCGCCTAACCTGGATTTACATTCTCCCAAGGATGCATAACAGTTTCTTTTTCTTCCTTTTCGGCTGTGTGCTTAGATAACAAACATTCACCCGATTTATCGCAGATATGCTCATCATTGACGCAGCTGGGTTGACCACCTGTTTACATACTGGCGGGAGCCACTGATATATATTGAAAGTGCGGATAGACATCTGGCTTCTTCGATGCTTATTCTGAGCGCAGTTAATTCTGTCGTCATCCGTGGTGACCCAGTTTCTACATTTCTTCCACGTCCAAGAATGTAGATAATTGAAACCCTTGTCCAACATAAAATGCATATAAAGATAAGCAAAAGCGAAACCTAGAGAACGGTCGGCATTTGAACCACGTTGAAAACAACATATTTTATTGCATGTAAAGTCGTTTGTTACATCGCCATTTTGGGAACACTTTTTTAATAAGTAAAATAATTATTCGCTTTTACGTTCTGAAGTTGTTTATTTCCATTTTTTTTGTCAGATTACTTATGTCTCAGTGGATGTATTTTGTGTACATTTTACTCTATTAAAACGAGACTCACATCAAACTATATCTTGTATGATTAAGGAAAAGAAATATTCATCAACAGATGCCGCAGAAAACATTCTTTCTGTCTGTGAAAATGATGCTTTAAGTTTCAAAACATGTCAACGATTCAATCAGGACATTTTTCTCTCGAATATGACTCTGGGTCTGGAGGTACAATTTCTTGGAATATTGAGCTACTACAAACCGTATTTGTGGGAAACACTCAGCAAATTTCACAAAAATATGGAAAACTGTTCAATACAAGTGAAACTTCGAACTTGTACCTCCGTCATGAAATCGGAAAAAAATAAAAAACGTAGTAAATCAGTTTTTCATCATCTGAGTGCTTCTAAATTTAATCAAAGAGTTCCCCTCTACTCGTCATTGAAGAGTAGACATATTTCCAAACATTTCCCTTGCTAAAATCATCAGCATTAATCAAAAATGGATTGTCTATAATTATATTCAACGAAACGAAAATGAATGGCCGGCATCGACTGAAAAAAACGAATCGATAAAAGTTATGCTGTTTTACTCGTATATGAAGATTTATAAGAGCAAGTATTATCTTGCATGGCTATATCAATCAAGTTAAAAAACAAAACATTTTTTCATTTCCTTCGAAAGATATCTATCGATCTATGTATCTATCTACATATTGCCATAATTATTCCATCAGATGTATTAAATAGAAGAACTTTGGTACGTTCAAAATTGTTAATAATATATTCACTCATCAAAAAAAAAAAATTATCTTCCAACCCCAAAATATATTTCGGTTTTTAGTAACCCAGAAATGACTGATGAGTCGTTCAAATCAATCAATTCCTTTGATTTCAATGTAACAGTTTAGATCTCAATCGCCAGAATACTGACACATATTTTAAGAGGGATTTCTGTTTATTAAGGAATTGTATTCCTGATCAATCAAAATTCGCAAATAATTATATAGGCAACACTACAACATGTTTGACACGCAGACTAACTCTACACCTTTCTGACCATAGCTCAATTAGATCTCATTTAAATATTTATGGAGACCTACCTACGTACTTGCTGACAACACTAATATAATACCATCATCTACAGTCAAAAAACGGTAAAAACAATGGAAGCGTTCTTAATAAAAACAAAACAAAAAAACAACACTTAATAATATTAACTATAAACATGGACACAATATGTTGACCGTGTTTTGAAAAATGAAAACATTTTATAAAACATACATACAACAAACTATTTTTTATTTAACAGTTAAAATATTTACTTCTTGAAAATGGCTAAATGTATAGCCGAAAACAATCTGATAAGAATAACATTCGGACAGTATTTATATAATTTATCATCCGAAAAGAAAAAAAAATTAGATCACATGAGAAATTATATAAAAAAATCAAGTCTGCCGTATTCCATAAAATGTGACTGAAAGAAGGTTTGCTGCCAAAATACACAAATATATATATATATATATATATATATATATATATATATATATATATATATATATATATATATATATAAAATAGTCTTGTGGCATGAAAAACATGGATTCTTTTATTCGGTCTTCAAGATCTTCCAAAATGTTGGTTTGCTATTGTAGACTTACACTACTTTAAACAACCACAATGAAAAAAGCTACAAGATATTAATTTAGGATTCCTCGCTGGCTACTCATACATGAAATAAGCAGTTACTTTTCAATGGGCATGTAGATTATATATATATATATATATATATATATATATATATATATATATATATATTTTGGGGGATGGGGGACTTGGACCTTAAACAGTCGACGATTGTTGTCGCTTTGTTTTATGTTCTTGGTTCTTTTTTTTTATTCCCCATTTTTCCTCGGGTACCGATTTGTTCTACTGCAAGTTGAACTAACCGAGGATTTTCCAAACAAGTACCACGATTTATATATATATATATATATATATATATATATATATATGATCGCATTAAAATATTGAACTATATATTACTTATATATTACTATATTATACTTATATAACACCAACACAGAGTTTCGCGATATATCGCTCTTCTTAGCTGGATCATAAAAAGCAGCTTATAGCGAAACTCTGTACTAATCTTAGATAAGTATCCTGATTTAATATTTTTGATACTAGATATCCCCATAATGTATAACTCCTACGTACATAAAAAAAAACCTCAGTCAGTAACCTTAAACACTAAGAGGCCCTTGGTGAGTGAATACACAATAGCGTAAAAAGTATTTTTTTCCGAATTCGCCTGTTTGGCTGTGAACGAATCTTTATTTCTACAGGTAGATGTGCAGAATAACATACCTTTTGAAAAATTATGTAGTATTCATGGAAATGGAAACGGAAATGATAAAGATATTTAGAAATGGAAAGAAAATGTTTAACTTTTTTTAGCACATAATGAGTAAATATGGCTTGGAGAAATTGACACAGATGAAATGTTGAGGAAACCGGGCTCTGGGAAATATTGAGAATATGATTGGCAGAATATGGACAGGAAAAAATAGTAAGGAAGTAAATATTTTTCAGAACAACAAAGGATAGTAAGTTGTGGATAGACACGATCTCCAACGTCCTGAACGGCCAGGTCAAATAAATGTAGAAGTATTAATACATCGAAAAAATCGAAAAAAAAATACTATGGGCAAATGCTATGCATCTCTACTCTTCCATATGACAGCAAATTATAGACAATTTGCTGAGAGATGAAGAATAGATTTGAATCTACCAAGATTTGATTCTACCAAAAATGTTAAGAATACCATTAACAGAATATAGAAGAGGACAACGGAAATAGTTTCAAGAAAAAGAGGCAAAAACAAGGAGATATATACATGCAATCAGAAAGAGGCATGTGATATTTCTGGGACAGATAATGAGGAAAAAGAGCTTGGAAAATTTTGCATTCACAGGGCATACTGAAATCAAGATGGACAGTGGGAAACTTCGGGTTAACTGCCTCACGAGCTTGTGTAAACTGGAAGCAGAATGTGTATTTGAAGGAGAGTAATATGATAAACAATGATTCGAGATTAAAAAGCTACAAGGTGTGGAGGTAAATGACCGTCAAACCACATGAAAGGATACGGCCTATAAATGAATAACATTCGAAGCCATTTTCCAGTGTAAACATTTTTTTTTCTACAAATAAGGAAACAGTTTTATCTATTTTTGCGTAAAGCTTGGCTGCTCTCCATTAGAAAAAAAATTTCTAAATCTAACGTGAATTCCCTCACCCATATCGTCGTTGGGAAGATATAATCAATTATTAAAGTAGAAGTAGAAACCCCAGTCCATATTCAGGCCCCAAAATGAAAGTAAAAAAAAAAAAATAGCGTAAAAGTCACGTCCATGATAAAAACTGCTAATGTAATAGGGATGCTAGAAGCCTTAAACGTTGTGGTTTAGATAACATGACGAAAATAATAAATTAAATATGATATCGTGGCGACATACCAGAAGACCTTAGTATACACGGAGCGCAGACCAAGAGGCCAGGTGGAAAAGAACGCAAGCACCACCAAAAATCAAATTAAGGAGTCACATAACTTCATAGCCTATGTTCATTAAGATTCGAATGATAGACTTTGAAAAATAGAGCGTCTAGTTGAAACAGGAAAATAACAGCGCGGTCTTGTTAATGATATAGGAACACAAATGCAATATATAAAAAAACAGTGTTTTCAAAAAGAGCAATACAAATGCAGAAATATGTCCACCTCTGCTTTATAGATTATTGAGAAGTTTTTGTTAAACTACAAGAAAAACAGCTGTTTGAACTTTGAAAAAATTGACATACTTGGATAAGATATTTCAATAATATAATAAATATATTATAATATATTTTATAATAAATGTAATATAATAATTATAATATACAATATAAATATAATAATTTAAAGAATATAAGATAATAAATAATAAAATATAATAAATAATGTAATAAATATAATAAGATAAATAATATAATGTAATAAAAAAATAATAATAAACATAATATATAATATAAATATGATTAATATAATAAATAATATAATAAATATAATAATTTAATATAAGATAATAAATAGCATAATATATAACAAATATATAATATAAATAAAATAAATAATATAATATAAATATATGTATATGTAATATAATAAATATAATGCAAATAATATAATAAATAATATGATATAAGAAATAAAATATATATAAATATAATATAATAAATTATATAATAAATATAATAATATAAATAATATAATATAATAAATAATATAATAATGTAATATATAATATAAATATAATATAATAAATATGATAAATAATATAATAATTGCAAATATAAATAATATAATAAATATAATAATATAAATAATATAATGTAATAAATAAAATAATAATAAACATAATATATAATATAAATATGTTTAATATAATAAATAATATAAAAATATAATAATTTAATATAATATAATAAATAGCATAATATAATATAATAAATATATAATATAAATATATATATATAATATAATAATATAATAAATATAATACAAATAATATAATAAATAATATGATATAAGAAATAAAATATATATAAATATAATATAATAAATTATATAATAAATTATATAATAAATATAATAATATAAATAATATAATATAATAAATAATATAATAAATATAATATACAATATACATATATTATAATAAACATGATAAATAATATAATAATTATAATAATATAAATAATATAATATAATAACTAATATAAATATAATATAATATATAAATATAATATAATAAATATATATAAATGATATAATACATATACTATAAATAATACAATAAATAATATACTATATTTTAATAAATATCAAGATAATCTATTTTTTATGAATGAAAGAGCTCCGACTTTTGGGTCATTTGATGTAGTTCGATGACATTATCAGTATTCACAGGTAGGCGTCAAATTTAAGCAAGTTGGCTCGTTAAAAGTTGCTGCAGAAATCTTTCAGAGCAGCCCGTTTACTACCATTCGCGGACTTGACATAGAACCTATACGACAAAATTTCCCCAAACTCCCGATTGGTGTTATTTTGAAGTATTATAAATTCTTGCCGGTAAACCGTTATGTATTTTACATTTTATAGCCACTGACAAAATCCCTCAAACTAAAGTAAAATGTTTGTTTGATAAAAAAATTAGTTGGTCTTCTGTTCCCTTTATTTCCGTTTTTCTTTATTCTTTTGTCGCACATATGGCATGCATAATCATGATATTATAATGGGAATAAATCGCGAACTGAAAATGATCTAAGAAACTGAATAAAATTAAAAAGGGGCAAAAGGCAAGGATTTGTCTTCTCACCGAATTTATTTGACCCTTAGAGTATATGGATTCTGAGAGAACTAGAAGTCGTAACAGGACATGAATGGTTGGTAAATATTATGAACAAAAATATGCAGACGACTTCCTATCAATCGTCAAGAAAGAAAACTGCAGGAATTCCAAGTGAATGTAGAGAAGGAAAATGGGAGAAAAAGACTGACGAGGAGACAGAATATATGGATATCAGCAAGAAGTCAAAGCCAAAACGTAAGCTATATCTTTGAGATGTCAAGAAATTATGAAAGTTTAAATACCTGCGAGGTGATTTCACGGATGACGGAAGTGCGACATAGAAATCCACATTAGAACTGCAAAGTAAACATCGAAAAACTAAGCAAAGTATCAAGAAACAGGTAAATTTCGGTTAGAAACAAAGAAAAGACTGCTGGAATGTTATGCACTATCGATCCTTTTATATAGCGGTTGGTGTTGGGTAATCTCTTCACAGATGAAGATGTGACCACAAGCAAAAAATCTTGTTCTACAGAAGGATAATGAGAATTGAACGGATTGAACATGTGAGCATTGCCAAAGTTTTTGGGAAAATGGAAACAAAAAGGCACTTAAACTTAGAATCGGAAATTCGCGGTAGAACCAAGGAATCCAGATTTCGCCAAATTTAGCATTCACAGGATATAATGAAGGCAAGAGATAAGGAAACAGAGAGACCCCTACCTAAAGAGTGTGTGTAAATGAAATAAAGAACAGGGATATGGTGGGGGAGGAAAAAGCCATATATTGCCACGAGCTGCAAGGAATAAGCACTTGTGAAAAATAATGATCGCCTAGCGACTGTAGGGTAATGACACATCAAAATAGGCGTAGAAATGCATTAAAATTTGCTTCAAAAATGGTTTTGAAAAAAAAAACGCTAATGATTTTTATTTTTTTGCATTAAATACGTCTACTGGCGAGGATTCGTTTTGAAACTGTTTTTGGGCTGTTTGAAATAATAGGCAATTGTATTATTTCCAAATTTATAAGCATATAATAGAGAAAGAAAATGTATTCTTTCTGCTAGCTGACAGGAATGCCAAATCTGTTCCTCTATCGAAGATGTGAACTGTTTATATCAACTCAAAGTTTCAACAAGATTTTATACTTTCTTTCTACAATAAAGATTATACCCTGTCTTATGTCCGTTCATTTTTCTGTATTCCTGCTTATTTTCCAACTTTTTTTAATCTTTTTATTTTTTACATTATTGTAAATTTTTTTCCTACTTTAAACACAAGTAGCCGACCGGATTGATTTTATACCCGCCACCATTCTTATTTGGGCGATAAATAACCGCAATAAAAACATTCTCCGTTCTGCCCCGCGTCACATTTTCTTTCGCTCCACTCTTGAAGTTGTGGATTTCGAAGTCACTAATTAGATTCAGTGCTATTTTGCTGAGCGTCACGTTCGTTTCTTAATGAAATTGCTCGAGTGAAAAGCGTCCAACAAGAAGTGATACTCCTGGTAGACTTAGCAGCTGTCTTCGGGAAAAGAACAACGCGCGAGCTGGAATGGGTAAGCGCTAATACGCCCTTATTGCTGATAAATCGTTATCGCTAATTCAAGAAAATAATGGTTGGACGGCGTGAGTAAGCGGAAGGGTCAAGTAAAAGGATTGTAGGGAAAGAGGCCGTCTGGTTAATAGTCAGGGTGGTGGAGAGATTAGGTGACAGAATGACTAGAGATGAAAATAGAGAGATAGAGTTAAGAAAAGAGAGCGGCTGAGTAATTGACCATAGGAACTTTGAAAACGAGAGAAAGCGTAGATGTACATCGATGCAAAAGTGGACAGACAATGTGATAAATAGATTTATAGACGCCAGATACAAGCAATATATATATATATATATATATATATATATATATATATATATATGCGTGTGTGTATATATATATATATATATATATATATATATATGTATATGCATGTGTGTGTGTATATATATATATATATATATATATGTGCGATTGTGTGTGTGTTAGGGTATGTACGCATGTATATATGTGTGTGTATGTGAATTTATCAATATTTATAAGACACTAAGTACTGCATGTCTGTGTCTGTGTGTATATATATATATATATATATATATATATATATATATATATATATATATATATATATATATATATATATACACACACACACACATACATACGTGTGAGTGTGTGTGTGTGTGTGTCTGTATGTCTACGTGTTTGTGTATTATAATCTGATTGTGTATGTATTGTCTTTTTCAAGATTTCATCCTCCCCTGCCCATATCACTACTTCAAATGTATCC
>OZ010576.1:36242999-36302999 GCA_963932145.1 Acanthosepion lycidas
ATGATGCATTATAGGTAAGTACATTGTATTCTCCTAATGGTTAATAGTTGGTCGGTAATGGTTATGTTTCAAATTGTTCTAGAGCCTAAATGTGGATCCGAATAGAGTTGAAAAAAAGAAATGCGTTAAAGATTTAACAAAAACACTATAAAATGACTACAAAACTGGTCCGAAACATTCATGTCTGTTCAGTGGCGTGTCTGTAGTGAGAGAGTAAATCAGCTACCTCGAAAAACTGTGTTTTGCGTGTGATCTGCCGAATAAAAATTACCAAAAATTAGTTAGCAAAAATCTACTTTAAGGACAAGAATCTATGCTAATGTTCTTCCCTCCCCTGAATGGCGTGACCAATCAGAAAGATATCTCGTTGAACAAAGGCTGTTGTTTTTTGCTTATGTGAAAGATTTGATTTTTTGAGCTTGGTGGACGAACACGTGTTTTTACTGGTGAGAAGTGAAGGTTGGATGTGTGACCTCATTTTGCCTGTTGAACTGTTACGACGGAATATCGTTTGAACTGATTTGGCTACAAGTATTGCGGTCGAGAGACAGAAGAAATCTGTTTATTGCTACTATAAGTTGACAGTTTTTTCTTTTTTCTTTTCTTTACAACTACAGTATCCTAACGTAAATGAGCAATTTCCAAATAAGTAAATGATATTTTATTTATTAATCCAACGTTAACGCTACTTACGTTAACGCTACTTAATTTATTAAGATTTTACATCTTAAGTGTTATTTTAATCACATGTTAAGTAGATTATGATTTATAAAAGCAATGATCGTTTAGGTGCCATGCGTGAAATACGCTTAAGCAATCAGGTATCTTTCTATACATAACTGACGAGGCAGACATTTTCCAGCAGTAGCTTGTCATTTTCTTTCTATTTACCCATAGCTGAAGTGGATAGAATAAGAGCATTCATACCATAATGGATTATATTGGAATTCGAACTCGGTTCTCCGATTCCTCAGTCCGAATCTCTATCCATTACTACACCATGCCTCCTCACTGTAATCACTGATCATTGTGCCCCTACAAATATATATATATATATATATATATATATATATATATATATATATATATATATATATATATATATATATATATATATATATATATATATATATATATATATATATATATATATATATATATATATATATATATGCTAATATATACGCGAGTATATATATATATATAATATATATATAATATATAGTATATATATATATATATAATATATATATATAATATATACGCGAGTATATATATATATATATATATATATATATATATGTGTGTGTGTGTGTGTGCGTACTCGTGTAACGCCCGATCTCGCGTATCGTGCGGCTCCAAATTTTCACTTATAAAAAAAAAAATTATTTTTTCATGTATCGCGCGTATTAGGCATGTTCCTTTTTGGGAGACCAAATTACAATAGACTAATCTCTTTTCCTCTATCTCTTTATCCCATCTTCTAAATATAAATTTTTTGAATTAAAAGAGAATGATAAATCAATCGTTAGTAATACAACACTCGTTGCGTAAATGCGTACAGCCAAAATCATCCGAACGAGAAACAATAAAACACCTTATAAACGTAAACAATAGAAAAAGATTCATATTCGCTATACTTATAACACGATAATAATACGTGACTATTACTTCCATTATTATTGGAAACCTTTAAGAGAAAAATCAGTTTTATCAAAATCATGTTTATTTTAAATAGAGCTGTACTTTTTGACTACAGCATATAGATATATATTTTGCTCAACGGTTTAGCCAGGGCCAGCAGTACATACGCTAATTTTATATCTCGTGTATGATATGATTCCATAAAAATTAGCTTCAAAACTAGGTCTTCAAAAGTCCCATGATACGCGAGTATATATATATATATATATATATATATATATATATATATATATATATCTTTTTGCACAGTTCAAGTAGTGGGTAAAGTGTTGTTCAAACATCTGCCACTTTCATTAATGCAACAATAAAATTAATTATTGTATATGTGATATTTTTGATGTTTTCCCTCCGGTAGCTACAGTTTTGTTTACTTCAATTTTTGCTTTTTAAATTCATTTTTTTTTTACAATCTTTAGCTATAAAAACTACAGACGCTTAGGATAAACAGATCTTTCTCACACTATTTATAATTGAACAGTTGTCCTCACATTTGTTGTTATTATCGTCGGCCGAAACGTTGTGATAAAAACAAAAAAGATGAAGACAACAGTCCAAATATAAATAGAGTAAATAATGATAACGTCTCATCCTGGAAATTGAGACAGAACATATTTCTCACTTTCCGTTGCACTATTATTTCTCTCTATGTGTGAAAACTAAATAATACGCTTCATTGGTACGTCTTATTACGGGTAATATTCTATACGATACTATAATCCCAAAATGAGTTTGACCAACAATAAATACAAAACCATCAATACACTTCCAAGCTGCTAATCAAACAATATCGAAAGGAGAAAGGAGGTGCCTATGGTTATATAGAAAATCTGGACGAATCAACACCATATAATGGATAGGGTAAAGGCTGTAATTTGTATCTGACAGAAAAAAATAATGACGAACGTGAATTGAACACATGAATAAAAGAAAAGAACGTATTACTGCATGCCAGCTTGAGAAAAAAAATATTTGAATAAAATTACACATCCGGGGTAGGAGTTAATTGCCACCACTGGATTATATAAGATAAAAGATAGCATGGTTTTATAGTTGTACCTGATGATTAATATCGCATGAAAATTTGAGTTTGATGTTTTTGACTTTGGATTTGAATCCTCAGCTTATTTTATGTTTTAAGCTTTTAACTTATTTTAATATTTATTTTTTATTCCTACTATTTGTACATATATATATATATATATATATATATATATATATATATATATATATATGTAGTGAAAAAATATAGTTTTAAGTTGTGCTATATCTATTGGATAAAGTGCTAAATATTAGAGATAGAGCGTACGTATGTATAAATATAAATGGAACATTGAAGTCATCACTCAGAGGCGACAGGCTGTTTCATGCCAAACGCAATCGTCAGGACGCCTGACGATTGCGTCTAGAATGAAACAGAAACGTTTTGACTTCAATGTTTATATATATATATATATATATATATATATATATATATATATATATATATATATATCCTGGTGCAGGTGTGACCGATTCCAATAGTCAGTTTCGTGCACTCATTTATCAGACGGTCGACATTAGACGTTCTGTGAATTTGGGCGAACTCATTATGACATAAGTATACCGAGGAGGCAATACTAATATGGCTGAAAATATAATTGCTGTAATGTCTCTGAAATTGTTTTAAAACACATACACGCATAAGCGCACGCACACACACACACACACACACACACATATATATATATATACAGAGCGTGAGAGAGAGAAATAGAGAGACAGAGAGAGAGAGAGAGAGATACTTACGATTTACGCTCGCGTTTCGTTAGGTGTCAGCCTTTTGTTGTTTTTGCTTTGTTTATTTACCTGTTTTATTCTATTTTTTTTATTTTGTTGTCCTGCAAATTTTTTCTCTTTCTCTCTATTCAACCTTTCTTATATCGAATATAAGATATCAACTAGTTAAAAATGACGCCAGGGGAAACGACAAGCGATTTTCTTTGCAAACTAACAAATATGCACAACAATAGAATCCGTTGTTTGAATGCTTGACGCAATCTGGCATTATATATTCACAGCCGACTGTAAATCAACGATTCTTTTTTCTTTTTTTTTATGAGGAGCAATACGCCGATTTGCCTAATATTTTCTCCTAATTGGACAATTCAAGACGATAGAAGAAATGCTTTAAACGTATAAATCAGAAATTAGTGCCGTTACCGAGTTGAACCTTTCATGTTTTAATTTCTTTTCTTTGACAGTGTTCCGGTAAATTCGACTGGTTCCGATCATTTCTTCTGCTGTCAACTCTAATCTATTGGCGAAAAACAATCGAAAAAAAAAAGACAAAAAACCAAAAAAATAAAAACCCCCAAAAAACGTTCAGTCGAAGATATTTGTTCAGTTCCACTTTGACAGGCATGGGTTTGTGATTTTCAATGGTCTCTAATCCCGAAAGTGAAATGGATGCGCCTTTTGCGCACAAGCGACAAGTCTTTGATTGATGAGAGAATGGTCCAGTGCTTTAAATTTAAAGTGCACTACACCTAATGGACCAAGTTCACTGCGTACACATTTGGCTGTTCACGTGAAAACAAGAGAAACCCAACTCCCACACCCTCAGAATTCTGCCATCGCAAAATCTTTTTATTTTTCTCTTCAGAATCAATCTTTTTTTAAAATTGGCATCACTCCATGCCAGGCAGTAAAGCCACTAAGACACAAGGAATTACAGGATGTGGAAGAATTTCGAACAGAAACATTAATAATGAGCGGGGATTGAAAATATGAATCAGGAGAACAGTACATAGCGACTGACCTTGCATTAAGATTTTTAAAGTTTAAGGTTGGCTGGAAATCATGTCGCCGGAAGGGAGTTCCACATAAGAGAAGTGCGGGAAAAGTCTAGGTACCATAGCAAAGATCTCATCCAAACAATTATCCTAAAACATTTTATAGAAATGCCATAGAGAGGCAAACCTTGTGGCGGTGGAAAGTGACTGAAGCTACGCCGCCAGATCAAAACCAATAATAATTTTGATTCTTCTTTCGATTTTATTAATGTATTCAAAAATATTAGAGGTACCGGACCATATATGGCAGCAACATTCAAAGAAAGGAAAATGGTAGACTTATTGATATGTAAGATAGATTCTTGAAAGAATAATTGTTTCGCACGACACATATCTATAAGTTTACTATTCGTCCATGCTTAGAATATTGCTGCCATATATCGTCTGTTGCTTTCGCTATATATATAAAAAAAATTCTTGATAAAATTCGATGAAGTATCATCAATATTATTAGTCCTTGTATGGCATCTTGACTTCAGTTAATTTCCAAAGTTGCCTACCTATGCCTTTTCTATAAATAATTCCATGACCGATTTTCGGATGAATCTTTGCGCTGTACTAGCTTGGTGACGATATGTCAATAAAATTACCGTTGATTTGGCCAGATGTAAACGTAAGTCCTGTGCTAACAGTTTCTTTTCTCGCAATTCTACCTTGTGGAACTATCTTCTGGCTCCATTCTTTGTAGCCAACTTTAACCTTCAAAAATTAAAATGTAAAGTCGACTGCTTTCTACTGTTCTGATTACTCTTCTTTTATTCTTGTTCCTTAGTAAAGTTCGTGTTCCGAATTCTTTCACATCCAGTAATCCCTTGTGCCTTTCTGGCTTTACTACCTTAGTCGAAATCGGAATAAAAAAAATATATATGTATATATTTTTTGAACAGATCTTAAGCAATATTACAACTGTTTTCTTCTCTTCATTGCCATGAGAGTAACTTTTACCTTTCCTGCTTTCAAAAAGCAAACGACAATTTCTTATCGTTTTCTAAATAAATAAGATCGCAAAGAAAATGATAAACACTCTTTTCCATTCAATAAATTGAAACTAAAAATTTGGAAATATTTTTATTAACCAATAAAAATTCCGAGGTTAAAAACCAACTTTCAACTACCTGAGCTCAGATATTTTCTTATAAATTGCTTAAACTAAATTAAGAACTTCAATGTTCAGTATTTCGTGATCGGACGATGTAAACAATATTAGATTCTCATACTAAATTTTCACATGTACAAACTAATTTATTATTTGATTTGGAAGTCACTTTTACATATTATCATTCTGGATTTTAATGTATTTCATACAACACAAAAAAACATACAGGCGAGATTATAACCATCCTAATTGTAGCATCAGTACAAATATCACTGTTGATAGCTTGCCAATTGCTGGGAATGTACATTCACACGCATATATGAAATAATGTAAATATGAGAACATTTGCCTGATGAATTTATACAGATCTTTCACTTTATTCTAACGGAGTTAATATCTTTCTTTTGTAAAAAGAAAAACCAAACACTTTCCGTTGAATTTTGTTTGCGAGGAAGTTGTTTTTTCAAATTGAATTAATACAAATATTATTTTTATAATCAATAATACAATTATTAAAATTTGATAAATAATGAGCTGTGTTTGAAGATTTCATTTCTTCGATTTTCACACACTTTTAACACACTCTCTCTCTCTCTCTCTATATATATATATATATATATATATATATATATATATATATATATATATATAATCCTAGGAAACTGTAACAGCCAAAAATAGACAAAACCCAAAAAAATAACCAGAAAATTTTTTAAAAATAAATGATTCGACATAAAAACTAACCTAATCGAAGTAGACTTGTTAGAGATCACATCCAAACTAAGAAAGTGTAAACACCAAGCATATAGAAAACCCACCCAAAAACATCATTACATACACACATCTTTCAACCAAACGTCATAAAAAATGAACCAGTTTATATATAAATTAGCCACGGGTTATCTGACAATTCATTCAGTAAAACAATCGTCAACAAAGTCAAAAAAGATGATGAAACAGCCGTAAAAGATAGTGGATTTTCGCCAACAGAAACAAACCACCAAATAGCCAACAGGCAAATAAATATCTTGTAGATCAACACACCGTACAGCAGAAACGTAAAAAGAGACGTAGGAAAAATATTCGTTAAACTCATGCACAAACATTTCTCCCGATCAAAACTCGCGACAACTTATTCCTGAAGGACATAGCTACAGTTGCATCGATAACATGACACAAATAATAAAAATCAGAACAGAAAGAAAAACAAAAACAAAAAACATCTGCACAAATCAAACCCATGTGTATCTGCAGAGCAAAGAACGAAGGTCCCTGAAACGGAAATTGTTTGCAAAAGTATGCAATACACAAATCTATTGTATAATCACCAGCTAACGGATGAAAATATACATAGGACTAACGGTGGGAACCTGGAAACGGAGAAACTATGAACACAAAGTATGCTTCAGAAACAGTAAGTACGTAACAGCTTACTGTTTTCCAAAGATATATCGGAAATGATGAACAAAAACCAAAGCATGTAAAATATATGATAGAAAATAAAGAAAAAAAGTATCAGTCTATAACAATTAATCCCAAAACTGTAAAATCTATTAGGAGATGAAAATATATATAATTAGCTTCCTTGATCAACATGAATTATTAAATAAACGATCAGAACTCAGCTCATAATGCAGACACGTGAAAAATTACTTCCTTACTTAAAAATCGAAAACTAATACGAAACAAACAATGAAAAAACTAAATGAATTAGGAAAAAATATAAATCATAAGTAAAAAAAAATTAAGTAAATAATAAACCAATTATCAAACTATCAATCAACAACAAATAATAATTTAATCTGTAATAAATAATAAGTAAAAAAGTGAACAAAGCTATAAAATAGCTACCAATATCTACATTCAGGAAAAAAAAACTATTATTTCTACTAAATTACCTCTAGAATAATTTGAAATATAAAACTTGCCACCCAAACAAATATATAATGCAAGAGATCTTCTAATCTTAATGCTCAATTGGCTTGCATATAAAGATAGTCGAGCCAAAAGACGACACACATGGCCTGGAATTTGGGACATCAAATTCTGTAGAAAAACTAACAATTTCGTTACCATGGATTCACCAATTTCGGTGTCTACGTTGAGTCATGATGGTAAAGAAAAACTTTGCTCAATATTCAATATGAAGTAACAAAGCATAAATTTATACTGCTAGTGCATATATAATTGTTCTTTTCCGTTTGGTGCAATACTGAGTTTCATGCACGTGGTAATATATATATATATATATATATATATATATATATATATATATATATATATATATATGATGGTGTTCAGGGCCACGACCTGGTCTCGGCACCAATTATGACGTATTCCTGGAGATGAAGCCCGCCCGCGGCGACCAATTATAAGACGGCGTTCCCGGTCCGGTCTGCTTCGGTCACCAGGTATGGCGGTACACGGGTCAATCCCGTTCTGCTTGGTCAGGATCGATCCCGGTATCAGAGAACAAGCCATCAGCCAACTCGTCGTCGTTAATGACGTTTGACACAGCAGCTGGTCTCAAAGTTGAACTCTTCAACTGTGACCTCTCTTACCTACGTTGTGATTTTGATCTTAAGAGGGTCAATCCGAATTTCCACTGGGGTATCTTAACCAGGAGTTGAACACGTGCATACAAAATTGAAAAATAAAATGGACGAGGCCCGAATAATTCACGATATGAAGTTTATATAAGATAATATATATATATATATATATATATATATATATATATATATATATATATATATATATATATATATATATATATATATATATAGTTCTTTTTCTTCTTTTTCCCAACCCGTTCTAATAACTGGCGACGGAACGAAAATTGCGGGTACATTCTTTGAAGAATCTTCAAGTACTGTGATTTGTACTTTCACGGACGGCACAAGGTTATTCGTCGGGGTCTTTTATCATCAACAAACTGGTTTTAACTCCAAGTCCTATTGTTAGTACTTTCACGGACGGCACAAGATTCGTCGGAGTTTTTCTTCAGCGACAACTGGATTTAACTTCAAGTACTGTGATATATATATATATAATTAAATATATATATATACATATATATATATAATTAAATATATATATATATATACATACATATATATATATAATTAAATATATATATATATACATACATACATATAATTAAATATAAATATATATACATACATATATATAATTAAATATATATATATATATACATACATATATATAATTAAATATATATATATATACATACATAAATATAATTAAATATATATATATACATACATATATATAATTAAATATATATATATACATACATATATAATTAAATATATATATATACATATATATAATTGAATATACATATATATATATACATATATATAATTAAATATATATATATACATACATATATATAATTAAATATATATATATATACATACATATATATAATTAAATATATATATATATACATACATATATATAATTAAATATATATATATATACATACATATATATAATTAAATATATATATATATATACATATATATAATTAAATATATATATACATACATATATATAATTAAATATATATATATATATATATATATATATACATACATATATATAATTAAATATATATATACATACACACACACACACAGACACACACACACACACACATATATATATATATATATATATATATATATATATATATATATATATATATATATTTAATTAATTAAGAAAGATTACCCATATAAAAATATACCCATTTATTGCTTTCATAAATTAGATTTAAAGATGTTACCGCAGGTATTTTTTTACAATATTAAAAAAGAACGATCGGTCGGGTAAACAAACTGGTATAATTTAAAATAATTTTTTAATATGTTCTCTATAAATGTGTTAATAAATATAGTATTTAACGTATATTAAATCCGTAAACTATTTGTTTAAAACAATTAAATATTTAAATTGATAGCATGCACTAAATCAATTTATTCGTTTTTTTTAGACATCTAAATTACTATCAAGCATTAAAATCTATTCTTTACATAAATTGCTAAAACCCAATTACAGCCTCTTTCTCTTTACTTACCTCTCCCTCTTCTTTCTTTTTCCTTTTTCTTTTCTCCATTCTCCCCTCTCATTTCAATCCGTTAAGGTAACCGTCTAAATAGGTCACGGTCTGGTCACTCCTCCTCCCCCAATACAAAGTATGCTTGAGAGAGATATGAAATTAATCCCTCCCTATACTCTAACATGTCTCTTTAACTACTCCTTTTACACTCTTTGTTAAATTACAAAAACTTACACTACTCATCAATTTTAATTTGATTTTTCGTTTCATTTTTGGAAGTGCTATCTGATGATCCGGCGTCCTTTAAAATGGCTCTGGTGAAATAAATTATTATAATGGTACCTTAAAGTGGTCTGTTTTTCTTTATATATATATATATATATATATATATATATATATATATATATATATATATATATCACTGCCTTAAACAGACAGAAATAATTTTTTTATTACCAATCATGATGATAATAAAACGTAAAACTGAAAAGCGGGCTAGCTGACCAGTTTCAAACCTCGCCCAACAAAACTAAATCGAGGTTAATAAATAAAATTATTTAAAAAAAAAATAGTAAAAAAAGTGTATTGGGAGAAAAACAGATGGTAATTACTTGGAGGCCTAATACAAAGTCCTTCTGTTTTCATAGAGAAGGGTTTAATAATAGAATATAGATGGCCTCCAACACTTTTAGGTGGTAATTAGAGTGGAACTTGCTGAGGATGTTAAAAGAGTCCACACTAAAACTAACAGCACAATTATGGCTATTTATTAGGTGTTCAGCGTTGTATTGATCAAAATGTCCGAGGGGGTGTACTTAAGGTTTCGTATTTTCGCTGGAACGTGTTGTTTTATTCTAACATTCAGCCGTTGCGTCATTCTCCCTATCTAGTACGAACAGCAACTACATTCAAAAAATAAATTAACAAAGTATTATGATGTGGAGGGAGAACATCCTTACGCGTAGACGGAAGGACAGGCTTGGCAGAGAAAACAACACGATTGTTAGCGGCAAAGTAACAATGTGGAACTTCAGTAGAAACCTATATCTGGGACTCGTCAGCAGTGCTAATCCACTACCGAGAATTACACACACACACACACACACACACACACATATATATATATATATATATATATATATATATATATATATATATGAAGTTATTTCTGATGACGCTTTTCCTTTTTTTAGAAATCGCAACTTTTTCTTTTTAATGTAATGATAAGTTCACGCATTTACTGTCTTCTTTAGTCTTAATTGACTGACACAGCTTGTCATCTCAGACAATAACAATCTATCATCACTGGTTTATATTTCAATTATACTCGGAATTGTTTAATTACTCGAAATCTGTCTTTAAGATGCGCCATAGAGATCTTAAACACTGAGACAGAATTTCATTAAACGAATCACATCAAATTCATTCTTTATCTTCCTTAATTTGATTGCCAAAGACGAGATTAGATTAAAGCCGAATCAAACGTATTGAATAAGGCTGTGTTGGAAGGAAAAATATCATTAGATCGCTTAAAACGATTTTTACTCTTCTTAAATCCCTCGTGGTTTTTCCGGTTAGAGAATCAGTCTTCAAATCTTCCTGGATTTTATTTTTGGATTTTTATCTTAATGTGATCGGAAAAGGAAAACAAATATGCAATTGCCCATTATAGAACATTTAGCAGGAATCCAGTAGGTATCGCATAGACTTTTCTTGGAAAGAACCGTTCATAAAATTTGTTCACGCAATTCTTTAGGGCCACTACACTTTACGAACGTGAAGACAAAATGGTTTCTTTATTCAAAATATCCAATTTTCTTTGCTAGAAGGCAATTCATGAAGAAGCCGTTGATCTTCACAGACTTCGTACAGAACAAATGACTCGCCTTTTCCCTCTTTCTTTTCCCGCTCAGCTTCGCCTTTACCCGCTCTCTTTCAATTATATTCTTTTCCCACTTCTTTTCATTTTTGTTTACTTTCTTTCTTTTTTTATTGATTAGAAAGAAGAGGGGGAAAAGAAAAGATAAAGAGGGAAAGTAAATAAAAAAAATGAAAAAGCAGAAGAATTGTTAATCTTTTTAGATTTACAATTCTTCTTCTTTCCCTCTTTGTCTTTTCTTTTCCCTCTTTGTCGTTTCTTTTTCCCTCTTTGTCTTTTCTTCCCCTCCCTCTTCCTTCTAACTTTCTTGTTCTTTGACGTCTTTTATTTCCGCTTTCACTCCTCTTATATATTTATTTTATCGTTGTAGTCTGTTAACACTCCTTAATATCTCATTGTGTTTCGGCTTTTCTTGTAGCATGGGCTACTTAACCACGTTAGGAACAGCCAATATATTGTGAATGAATTAATGTTACCACCCCCCCTTCCACAAAAGGTACTCGTATTGTTACTTAAATGTTTTCTCGGTAGTAAAGTATCCGAATCAAAATAGATATTTGTCAATCAGTGCTCACAAGGCAATATAGCTCTAACTATAGTTGCTGATTATAGAGCATGTGTCTATCTTCTATGTGTCGTGTCCCTTCTGGACATTGGCGATCACGGGCATCCACGATTTCCTGTCATTTGTCTCTCTATATAGGAGCAGACGAATTTTAAAACCCAACATCATTGGTCAAAATTTATATTCTTTCGTCCAAAGTGTTTAGCAAAACTTTGTTATAAATATCGCTGCTTGCTACTGCAGACCACGCACAAAGAGAATCGTAATTTCCAAAAGAATGTGTATATTTTAAAAAGTTCTTAGCTGTGCTCATACTTTGGATACAATATACAACATAAAAACATTGACAGCATTTTAAAACTTTATTTTACTTCTTACTAAATGTTGTCTTTTTGTCATCTCTCCTAAACACGGTTCCGACATCAATTTACACAAGCTCATAATTAGATTATTCCCCTGCACCTCTTTCCTTTAATATATCTTGTGAGTGTTAAATTTCTCAAGCATCCTTTCCTCATTATACGCACGGAAGTTTCGACTGTCTCTTTCTGATGTTAAATAAATGTGTCCTTGTTTTCCATCTTCTCTAAAACATCGTCGTTGCTCACATGTTTTGTTCATGTTATTCTCAGTATACTTCTGTAGAACCATATTTATGTTGCTTCAAGTTTCCTCTTTTTCATTCACATTGATATTCACCCTGTAAAAGACCCAGGAGCCACTCAAGGTAAAGAGTTACAGATTTAGAGGCATATCAAGACTGCAAAGTGAACCTGTTCGTATATGGCAATAGTACTTCATTTTCTGGGTCTTGTAGACGACAATGCGAGGAGTCAGGTACTTACTGTATTAGTACAAGGAAACGACAACTTTTCCAGTCTGCTTAGTGATGTATCGTATATAAGAGTCCAACGAGGTCTGGGTTGAGTTTAATCCCAATAGTTACTCAAAGCATTGGCCTCCACGAAGAGATATCCATTATTCATGATTATTCGTAGATCAGGTTCCGATCGGCGATATGGAATATTACTAATCTGAGTATCTCTGTGATGAGATTGTCCGGTATTCACTTCCATATAGGAGGACTGATATTGCGTATTAGCTCAGTATACTTTTTCTAGTTTCTACAGAAACTTTCTTATTTCTTAATACTTTGCTTTCGCTATCCAAATGCGCCTTCGGACTTCGGTGTTGCCCATTCCATCCTCTGTTATAACAATTACTAGATATTTAAATCGTTTTACTTGTCAGATTAGGGTATCTCCAACTTGTATTTTGCATGTTCGGCTGTTACTTTTGTGCAGATAGGTTGTGTGTTCGCTCTACTTACGAATGCTATTCAACAATGCTTTATATCTATGTACCCATACTTTTTTTTTTACACAACAATTTTGCAGAATAATCTGAAGAAAAAAAAAATCATTGTCTAATATCTTACATAGTTCTTGGTTTAAATTTAATGTTTCTATTATACCGTTAGCACCAACATTTATTCCTGAATGAATGTATTTAAACAGCGCTGAAATCAATCCAGATAGGAACCGAGAACATCTGTAGATTTCTGCCATCAAATTACAAGTTTATTTATGCCTTTACGAGAAGTATGTAAAGCAGTGATTCTGAACTTCCGTGCCCCTGCACACTAGTGTGCTGCTCGATCGTTTATATTTGGATTGATGCGAGTTTTTGACCCTGGGTTTCACGCTTTTGCGATCAATCCAAACAAATATGTTAGCTCTATCTCTGATATTGAGCGCTTTCTAATAAGTATCGCTCATATAATATATAAATAATTATATATATACATATATATATATATATATATATATATATTTATAGTTATATTTATACATGCACACACACACACAAACACACACACACATACACACACACACACACACACACACACACACACATATATATATATATATATATATATATATATGTCTGTTTGTGTGTGTATGCGTGGAAGTAGTAATTGTACAGCGCTAGAATTTGAATAAAAATATATTAAACATTACTTTCAAATAATTCTTTTCACTATGCTTCGAATATTTTATATCAAATACATTGTTTTAATATTCATTATTTTTAAAAGAATTTAATTTTTTTTTTATTTAACTTTTTAGAATTTTCCTTTAGTTACCTTTTCTTTTTTTCATATAATTGTATTCAATATTCTTTGTTACATTCTAGATTTTCACTAATCTATATCGAATTATGAAGTAACATTAACATTGCTACATTTTGGATTTCAATACGAAAGTAGTATCTTGCATTAACTAAAAACGCTTTATCAATTTTATTGCAATTTTCAACTCATATCTATCAGAATTCTAAACCCTAAATGACATAAAAAATAAGAAGCTGGTAAGACTACGCTCAGCTGAAAAATAAATGAGGGTCTTCTTATCAACCATTCGACCAAACATTAGAGAAATTGCGAAAAAAATAAAAAAACACCAGACACAGGTTTCACTCTAAATAAGTTGCATAAATAGGTGAATAGAAACATTGACATGAAGTTTATATTTATGTGTGAATATCTTTCAAATTTATGATTTATTTCATAAAATATAAATTTATACACTTTAAAAATTTTGCTACGTGTGCCGTGATATTTTCTTCTGCTCCTAGGTGTGCCCTTGCTTAAAAAGGTTGCGAAACATGGCTCTTAATGATTGGACGCCAGGACATCTTTGAATACAGTTTCAGCATCTTCTTTGCAAGTGAATGACTTTCTGCTTAAAAGTTTTCCACGGTGATTGAAAATGTAATTCACGAGATCATGAACAGTATGTTACATGTGCAAAGTCTCGTATTCAAATCAGTGAGCTTCTGTAATGCCTCTATGGCAAGATCTGACAGAGCATAGTCATGAATTAGAATTGGACCTCATTGATTAACCAATGCCGGCTGCATTTTGCTAAACTGAATATTTCATTGCTAAATCATTACATTAATAGATACCCATATTTGAGTAAAAGCTCCGTTTATTTTGTTAAATAGCGTATTTATTTATTCTCGTCTACCGGCCTGGATACTCAAGAAATCTCATCAGAGAAAAAAGTACTCTGTCTGAAAGGATTCAGACTTGCGTCCATCTTGGCAGGAGAATCTGTCGTTAGATCAAACCTGAATTACACCGTCTCGGCTGCGAAATGCGCCGACGATCAATCAAAGTTGAATAGTGCCTTATAAACGAAAATCTTTCTTAGACTCTCTAAACATTCATATCTGCTCTGTTTCGTACCGTAACGTAATTTCTAAAGAAATATATTTATTTATTCTCATCTACCGACCGGGATACTAGAGAAATCTCATTGAAGAAAAATATACGCTATCTGTCAGAATTCGAACCTGCCTCACCCTTAGCAAGAAGAAATCGGCGTTCCATCCGGTATAACGCAGTATTCCACTTTGCTTGATCATCGACCCATTTTGATTCGAAGAGCAAATTTTCCTTTTCATTCCATTTTCTTTAAAACTTCGTCGCCGCTTATATGTCTCATCCGACTGACGAGGTATAGCAGTTACGCTTTTTATTTAATTTTTCTGATGTTCGTACAAGTGTTTTCTTTTCTGAACACAAAGTGTGTAAAAACTGTCTAAACTACCCGACCATAGCTCAGTTAGGCGCATTTAAAACCTACCAAAAACCTACCAAACTTTATCTGTATCATACTCATAGAAAATAAAAATGGGGAAAAAAGATTAAAAATAATAGAAGCATTAATAATAAAAAAAAAGAAAGTCAACACTCGATAACATTAACTATGAACATGGCCACAATGTGCTGGCCGTGTTTTGAAAATAAAACGTTCCTATAAGATTAGATAAATACATAAAACAAACGTAAAATTCAGTTAAAAATAAAAAAAAATGTCCTTGATAATGGCTAAAAGAATAGACGAAAGAGTATGGATATGCAGAACTTTTGAACAGTTTTTACACATTTTGTGCCCAGAAAAGAAAACGATTGTACGAACAGAAGAAAAAATAAAGGTCTTCTTTTGTAAATCATGTTCTTGTTTACTTCCTCGTTAATTCACACGCTACATGCATAGAATTCTCACTGCCCTTCTGGAGAAACCTAATTTTTGCTACCTTCTGTTTTCTCATCTATTGTTCAGGTTTCAATCTCTGACTAACGTATAATGAGAGAGAATCTTGGAAAATAAAATCACCCTTTCGATTTATGTCAAATTTTCATTTTTTTTTCCTGCTCAAATATGAGAAAAAAAAAACTAACTTTTCTTATTATATATAATGATGAAGATGTCGATATGCTAAACCAGTAATCAAATGATATGATTTACAACGATTCACGATCATTGTAATTCACGTTTGAGACTACCGAGTGTAACAAAGACACGTCAAAAAAAAAAAAAAAAAAGAAGGAAAACAATGCAATGAAATGATAGTTATTAGGTTGGTGCAAAAATAATGTCGTTTTCTCACATAGTAACACATGTGAGAAAACGACATTATTTTTGCACCAAACTAATACAACTAAAATGAGGACATCAGTCCGAATAGAAATATTCTAACCTGAGTTTCTGGGATGATTAGTAATCATTATTTTCATTCGTATTATTGTACACATCATTGTTGTTTCTCACGTTAAGCTGACTTCTATGTGACGTAATATTCCGTCTGTGTACACTGGCATAATAGGTATTCTAAATGAGTAATTGAAAATCAGAAAGAATTACCTTTCTAAAAACCTCATAGTAAAAATATACAGATCAATGGTAAAGGTAATCTTAATATTAGTCGTTGCCTTATAATGAAATTTTGGCCATTTATTGAGCGATCAGCCGATGCTATATGAATTGGTGTTTTTTTTTAATAATTGGTCATTGAGCTAGGATCAAAGTGCAGTATCTGTTCTGCTCAGCTCTAATAATAATGGCAGTTTTAGATGTTGCTTTATGAATAAATATTTAACTTTCACTGATCAAGTATCAACTGATACGTTTACTGCGATTCATGGCTGTTAGCTATTGGCTCTCACTCTGGCCCGTAGAAAATGGCCGCAAACTACATGAAAACTGCCGTATAAGCATGAAAAAATCGATTATTTCCACAATCGATGGGAGTTGGGAAATGCAAAGTCAGCCTTGGCCACCCGGCTAACTTGGAGCATGTGCATGTAAATTTTGGTGCAAATGAGTCAATAACTGCGGCCGTGCATTCGTTACACACACACACACACACACACACATCCTGCCTTTTATAGCTAGAGATACCAATATACTCAATTTGAGTTATTGATGCTATATAACTTTCGCCATTGTTGGAAGGACTCAAGAGATGTGATTTCTACTGTTGTTGGTGATTATATTGCGCCAGTCCTCCATGTTCGAAAAGTGAAAGTTCTCGCATAGACCTAACTTATCCATACACCGAGATACGAGAAGCATTTAGTATTTACTAATTTCACATATCGAATAATAACTAAAATGTGTTAGAATGTTATACAATGGAGACATAAGTCTTTGGAATGAATATATAACTCTACAAAATATCTAGAAAAAATATGTCAAATGATTTAAATAGCACACGCTCGAAAAGCTGCTCACAAAAGAAGGAACTTGAATGGCAGAGATTTTGTACTCCGGACGACATTGAGACGATCATGGATATGTAAGTACGGCGTGAGTTTTAAGGAACATACTAGCAACAAGTAGACTTTTCTTTACAACAAAAAATAGACAATTGAACATAATGCGATACATAAAAAGAAAAGAATGTATAGAGAATTTCTAAAACACAGGATGTTTTAAAACTTGGAGGAATAGGTGAAACGGTGAGAAAACTATTTAGTAATATTATGTAGATGGATAGTAAAACAGGCAGAGAAAGGTAGTGTCGCCAGATAGAAAGGTACTTGCCTTCTAACAAAAGCCGTTATCGGATGAAAAGACTACCAACCTATTAAAGAAATAGATCACTTAAAAGAAGAATATCCTATTTGCTTTTGAAATTAAATTTCGATTATAATTAATGGGGATACACTTCTAAATTCGTAACATTGCGAACGTACAGAAAAATATGAAATGGAAATAATAATATGCTCTTAAGCTTGCATTAGTCAATTAGCATTTCCGAAAAAAGAATGTCGCCTGGGGAGTTTACACACATCAGCACAAAAATGCTTATAGTGTTACAATTATGAACAATATTGTGCTACTGCTGAAAAGCATAATATAAGATGCAATCTATGTATGTATGTATGTATGTATCTATCTAACTATCTATCGCGGCCACACACACACACACACACATATATATATATATGTATATATATATATATATCGATAAAAATATAGGTATACATTAAATGAAATAAACGTATGATATAAATTGTAGATTAAACACAAATGGAATAATATACAACAGTTTTCTTCGGCAAAAATAGCCTCAATATGTAGATAGAAGGATATATATATACATATATATATATAATATATATATATATATATATATATATATATATATATATATATATTATAATACATATGTATATATATGTATATATATTTATATACATATATATATATATATATATATATACACATATGTATATATATATACACACATACATATATATATGTGTGTATATAGATATAGGTATACATTAAGTGAAATCTTGAATTGAAGATATAATTATTCGTTGAAATGAAAATCATAATTTGTTGCATAAACGTATATAAATTGTAGATTAAACACAAATGCAATAATATACAAGTTTTATCCATCAAAAATAGGCACAATATATTGATAGAAGGATATTATACATACATATATATATATATATATATATATATATATATATATATATATATTTGTAGCCTCTGTTTGTTATGGTAATCCAACTAGGCTTTTGAAGGTAGGCGCCCATACCCATACATATTCTGAAACTACATCACCCAAGGTCTCAAAGTATATTCCATTTTGATCAAAGGGGTCCCACGGTGACGGGGCACAAAACCCCACATAATTTTTTTTTCCTTTCATTTAAATTAAATTCAAATTTGAACAAGGGATTGGTTCCTATCCATAATATACTAGCAGAATGCCAGTAGGTTGGTGCCACATCGGCAAGATCAATTTGATGTTTCTTTCTTTAATTTAAATTAAATTTATATTTGAACAAGGGAATGAGTCTTAAAGTACTTGGATAAGTAAATTTAATTTTAGGTAATAGCTGGTAACCTTAAAACCCTACACACTGAATTTGTTTTTCTATTTGATTTAAATTAAATTTATTTTTGAACAAAAGAATGGCTACTATCCAAAAATATAGAAGAAGCAAGCTAGAAGATTGAGGTCACATCGGCGAGATCTAAGTGAGACAATGTCGACGTCTACTTGAGAAATAAAAACAGCAATCTCTGGTTAGTGTCGTACGATACATATTTGTTGCGACATTTTCACTGCATATCAATGTTGAAATCTGCATATGAATCCAATCAAGTATTGCATGAAATACATATGAAAGGAGTCAGATCAAGCTGTTTTGCTGAAACCTCCACTGATTTTTTTTTCATTTGATTTAATTTAAATTTAAATTTGAACTTGAGAATGACTCCTATCCAAAATAAAAAAGGAGAAATCCAAAAGATGGAGGTCACATAAGCAAGATTATTGAATAATACTGAAATGCATCGTTTTTCTCTACAAATTATAAGGATGATTTAAAATCACTCATCATTTTCTTCCCCAAATTATGTCACTAGGTTCGGATCATTAGGCTAGTATATATATATATATATATATATATATATATATATATATATATATATATATATATGTGTGTGTGTGTGTGTGTGTGTGTATGTAGAGAGAGTGTGTGTGTGAGAGAGAGAGAGACATTAGAGTTATGCCTTGAGATATGTTTAATTTGTTCCAAGACTGAGAACGTAACTCAAAAGATTCGTATCTCAAACGATTTTCCCCATTTAAATTAATGGGAATATGTCCAATTCGTTCCAGGCCCCCCCAAAAGTAATCATTTACTTTCTTCGGACCCATGGTGTTACTAACTAAAGGGAATTTGCAGAATAACACCAAAAAAAGACAACACAACAGAAAATAAACTCTTCCAGAGCAAAGGTGAACTCTTGTACCGCGGATGCTTAAGTGAAACTCACTCGTATCTCAAAATTCACCTCGTATCTCAAGAAAAAAATACGCCAAACTCCCGCTTGTATCTCACAAAAATCCGTATGTCGGAACGCCGGTATCTCAATGTATTACTATATATATATATATATATATATATATATATATATATATATATATATATATATCCTAGTGAATGGAGCTAATCTGGACATTTGTCATGAAAACAGCAATGGAGCAGCGAGTGGAATGCAAAAAAGTTGCATCTGTGTGAAAGAATCTCCAGGATGCAGAATAAATCTTCAACCCCAAGAGCGCATAAATGATTTTGAACTCTATCAAAGATGGAGAATGAAGATAGCGCAGCCAAAGAAAATGGATAGATTTTAACCCTGACAGCAAAATACGAACACTGTTGAATTCAAATGCTCAAATAGAAAGCCAACAAATATATTTGAAACCAGCTTATTTTTGCATAATCAGCACTCAAACAATTGACTGGCGTCAGGGTGCAATTTCACACATATATGCCTGTACGATATTCCTATATTTTAAAATTTATATTTACAATTCGGTCAGAATTTATGCATATGGCCGTAGATACGATTAGAGACTCAGACAGCCTGATATTTAGTTTCATCGAAAGTGGATTCCAGGTAGTTGTATCATCCAAATGATATTCGGTTGAATTTATTGCTGTCATTCAGATAAAGATCGCAGCTAGCTCCAACCGTTAATTTGAGACATGTTCAATAATGCCAGTCTGATCGATGTGTGATCAGCGGTATGAAAACTAATAAAAGATTGTAAATCATAGACAAAAAAAGTGTTGAAATGTTGACGCTCATTTTAACTGAGTCGTTCTTGACAATAAATTTCCCAATCCGGACAAGCATCTTCAAATACTATTCTAAATAATGTTGTCCGAGTGAAACATCTTTCTTATTAATTAATTAAATATGAAAGGAACAGGGATGGTTCGTTCCAGTTTTCGTGACATGTTCGGTTTTAGCTGTCGACTTTAGAACTGGCATAAATAAGTAAAGTATTTTTTCAGAAGATTTTCAATGGAAGCAGCAGACGATCAGCGAGAGGCTTGGGTCTTCTGGTTTCTGTGATTGCAAGATGGAAAACGGTTCATGGCCTACAAATCTAACCCTGAACTCTATCAAATCTAGAACTCTATCAAATCTAGAAATTGGTAAATGAGCGGTTCCAGCCTAGATATGACAGCACCACTCCATTTTCGATCTGACCTGACTCTTTGTAATGGTAGAACTCAGCAGGAGTAATCAGGGATTTACTGGAGCGATACAATAAACCAAACATTTTCCCAGCATCTTTTTTCGATTGATTGTACATACGTGTTCTATTTGAACGTCTGAAAGATCAGCTTGGTTCCCAGTTTGCGTTCAAAGTAATTAACCTCACTGAGGGAACTCACGTTTATCGCTAGCGACGAAAATTCAGTGTCTGCTCGTTGATTATCCAGTGTTACTAGTTTAATGTATGTCGTTGTATGATCTGCATCGTATTCCCTAAAGAACGGAAAATCCTTAATAAAAATCAGAAAGGTGGTAGGACGCAAGCATTGAGTGTCGTATGAGTTAATGTAATTAACTGCAGAAGACTGGTCATTATCTGTGACATTCATGTTAAGAACGACTTGATAAGTGAGAAGAAGAAAATAAATCTAGACTGTCCATAGATGTTGAGTTTGAGAAGCAACCCCCTATATACTACCTTCCCAAAGGCATTCGATATATCTACGTCGATCCTCCTTGTGATTTACTGTCTAGTTTCTCCTTGGTTCTGTGCGTAAATCCAGCTAAGATATCAGAAGATTGGACCTAGTAGAGCGAAATACTTACTGTTTGTCGCTCATAAGGTTGGCCTTCTTGTTGTTGATAACATCAAAGTGTTTCCTTTAGTCAGTTAATGCCACAAGTATTTATTTGTATTTATTCTTGTAAGCGATTTCTTCTCCAGGCAGCTGTTAAACAATTTTACAGGGTTAGGATTAACTGTGGTCAACTACCAGGATTTGATCCGGACATGAAACCTTCTTAGGGCTAAGATATAAGATACGTCTGGAAACCTCTTGAGCTGTGTTAGATATTTTACGAAGTTCGCGCTCTGTGAGTGAAGCAAGTCGGCTAGGCGATGGCCGTTGTCATATATTGTGAACTTAAATGAAAAAAATTACTTCGAATAGGTCAGCCCTATTTGACGAAGATGAGATAAACCCATGTGCATTTACGATGGTAGGCACTGACGGTTTGGTTCTATTTGGAATTTGATTAGAGATTTTCCGGAACTCACGAGGTTCATTTTTTTCTTTCAATCTTGGTTTTCTTTGCTTGTGCATAGCTACACTTTGCATTTGATATAATTCTTTCACAATGACTGCGGGTAGATCTAAATGCAGGAAAGTTCCCTAATACACTCTTTCATGTCATAGCAATGATGTGAATTCATTAATTCCGACACATTATAAACTAGCTTAAAATCTGCCCTATTGAGCAGCAATTAAGCTAGCTTCCTCAGTGGCTTCAGGATTGGGCTTTCGCTGTGTTAAGGAGTTTGAGAGTTTCTTAGTCTTTGCATATTCTCAGAACTGGAAGCTCTTATAGCTGACGCTTGAACTAGGTTTTCATTTACATGAGACTTTCATTTTCTCGCTGCAGCCTTGACACATTGATTGCAATCTGGTACTCTGTTGAATGAGATTTCTTTTTGCGAAGCATACGGCTGCCGGGTGTGATAGACAACAATAAACTATAGAACACAAAATTGATTGCTGCATTGAAGTATTGCATTAATATTGAAGGTTACATTTTAAAGGTTCAACGATAATTCTTCTGCTGAAATTTAACTCAAAGACAATTTGATGTATGTAGCTTCTACTCTCATTGTGAACAAAACTTTTTATTTCATGGGTTACTTTCTCTGGAATTTTCAATTAATTTCAATTATTCCCAAATTTATTTCCAAATTATAAAAAAATTGATATCGTATAAAAAAAAATCGTCACAAAAAATCACGTTAAAATCACAGAAAAAAATCGAAGGAATGAAAATTTGGGAATCCAAAATTTTAGGATTGCGTGTTCAGTTCCAGCTCGGAATGTTTTTAATTTACTCATAGGGTCGGCCTGATTCCAAAATGGTATGATATTTTAATTTACAGCTTCCAGGAATAAAGTTGAAAACACGGAAAATTTATTTTGAAACATTGTAATTTGAGAACAGGATTTTTTTTTCAATTGACAAGTAGATATTGAAAGTTAGAGAGTTGTGTCCCTTTAATTGTTTTTATCGGTATAAACCAATATGGCGCAATCAGAAAACAACCGCAGTAATGAAAACTTGGAAATCCAAAATTTCAGGATTATTGGTCAGAATCCGGCCTGGAATGTTATTTTTTTTTTTTAATTTGCTCACGGGGTCGACTTCTTTGCAAAAATGGCATGATATATTGAGCTAGGAGTAAAGTATCCGGCCCGGAATGTTTTTACTTTTCTCACAGGGTCGGCCTCTTTGCAAAATGATATATGTTGGGTTAGGAGCAAAGTTGAAAAAGAGTTGACACGCTTACATTCGCATTTATTTATATAGATATACCGCAATATTCTTTTCGACGTTTCTCAGCCCTAGCCTCACATAGTCTTAGTCACCCTCTGAACTGATCAGCTATCCTTCGTATTCTGGGCTGAACAAGGTCTGGTAATTCTTTTTTTGTTGGTGAATTTTTTGGAGAATTCAGGAATAACGGTGGCAGATGACTTTTAATGTTAATACCTTCATTTTGATACTGTTTTCCAGCAAGGTTTGCTTTATTTGCGCTTATGTTAGCTTTTAAACAAATAAAAATAGCACATTTCCTTTCAAGGCTGTCAGGGCCCTTTACAGTTCTCTAACTTGTTTCTGGCTCTAAGTAGCTTTTAATACCACGACAAAACCTTGTTTCCTTTATGCTAACATTAAGTAGTTTATTCACTGCTTTCCCTTGATTCTCTTGCATTCACTATGTCTTTTGTGTTCTGAGTTATATAAACTCTCTTGGACATTATGTGTCTTAGAAATCTAAGCTGTCTCTTTCGGATTGTAATCATATTTTTCCTAGTAGTTCCTTATGATATTCTCTATCGCTCATGCCCCTTGCTAGATTTTACACGATGTCAACCATTGTGGGATTATTTAATATTGAAACCAGTTTTATTATTGTTATCATGATTAGGTTTCCAAAAGATTATTTGTTTCGGGGATGTGCAAATATTGCTTGCTTATATTTAAGGTTATATTTATTTACTCGGTGCAGAGATAGTTAAGTACAGGTTATTTATTTTTTATTGTGTAAGTATTTAATTGATTCAAGTATAGGCAAATTTATAACGTTTATATTTGAGTCTTTATGGGGATTTTTATCCACGTGTTTTCTCTGTAGTATTATAAGCTTTATTCAATAGCATTACATTTTGTTGGATCAAGTCATCTCTTCATCTGCGAGTGACATTTAAGATCGAAATAGGAGATTAGATATTGCACATCAATACAACATGTTTATGTGGGGGAGTTCTAACCATATTTACCTATATCTGAATACTTTGCTTATTTTCTTGGATAAATCATCCGTATATAGTATTTCGAAATTCTATATTGCATATCGAGTTGCCTTTTAACAGACAATCCACATTGTAGACATTTCCTAAGTACCTGTTTTTATCATTCCCAATGCATAGATTGAATAAGAAACCACGCTATAATATAACAGAATATATACTGTGACACCTCCAAGTCAGTCGTCATATCGCTGGCTTAATCATGTGCACCGTATCCCGTATAGAAAATCCTCAAGGTCCTTCTGTCCGGGGAACTGGCCATCGGTAAGTGGTCACGGGTGAGTTTTCATCTTCGCTTCAAGAACGTCTAAAAAAAAGGGTCATAAAGTTTTTAGACCTGGACTTCGAGAGGTAGGAAGACGCCGACAACTATCGCTTACACTGGAGACTGGATTTAACCCCGGGGATTGGAGTGAGAAGAGGATAAACGGAAGCTTGCCGTCGAGGAGATGATTGCTCGATGAAAAGAAAACAACACGGCTACATTGGAAGGATATGTATTCATATTCATTTGCTGCAATCGAGGCTGCCTCTTCCTTGTGGATCTGTAAATCCATAACAGATGCTGTGCAAACATCAGCAGTTGAGGCATAACTCTTTCAGTACCTTGGGGCCGACTGATACGACTGAAATATGAGACACTCAAGGGAAATACAAAAGTTATACTGAGCTTCCAATATCGTGTATGTCAAATAATATCTATATCAGGATATTTATATAACATGGAAATAAATCTCGTTTGATAAGCTTTCGGGGTTCCAATTAGAGAGGATGGGGACAATGCAAATACGATGTTTAGAACTAGTCATTATATTAAAACAAAGATCTATGAGAGTATTTATTGGTCCGTTATTCAATGAGTGAAATTGTTTGTGAAATTAGGCGAATGCATCAAACTAAAAACTATGAAATATTTGAACGAACAATTCCGTTTATTGGTCGCGAATATTTCAATCAAATCTCATTGAAATTCACAAATCGTAGAGCGTAAGAAATTTTCATCAGACAAGTGTGAAATGAAATTATATAAATATGACCATCCTGCATAATTATGAGTGATTAACTGAGGGTAAGTGCATATCATTGATTATATATATATATATATATATATATATATATATATATATATATATATATATATATATATATATATATATGTGTGTGTGTGTGTGCGTGTGTGTGTGTGTGTGTGTGCTTGTATAAAAACTTAACTAATTGATCTAATATAGGAGAACACATAACACACGCACCATGCCCAAACAAAAATTCTCTCAAATGCGTGCAAGCGCACACTCATATATATATATATATATATATATATATATATATATGTGTGTGTGTGTGTGTGTGTGTGTGTGTGTGTTTAGACAGAATATCTTCTTTCAAGCATAAATAATATAGTTATATTGTATTTTTATGCTGTTTTTTTTCTTTTTTTTTCTTTTTTTTTCTTTTTTTTGACCCAAGGAATTTCCAACTTTTCTAAGAACATCTTCAGGTGTTTCCCTTCATCAGATATATGGATTTTACGGCAACATTAGAGCATCCACGTTGTTTTTATCTAAAAATGCTTTATTTTTGATAGTTCCTACACAAATATAACCAACCTTAAACCACACACAGACACATACAAACTCGCACATAAATATATAGGGAGAGAGAAAGAAAGAAAAATAGAAAGAAAGAGATTGACAGGTCTAGGTCTTTCTTATCAGTTTTCTTCCCTGAGGTCGTTAATTGGCAGACGGATATGTTTCCTTTCCGCGATAGGCGTGCAAGTTAGGAAGAGTGCCGAGTATTTTGACCCCCGACCCCGCACTCAAACAATTTGCTGCGAGTTTCTGGCGTAGTGCTGAGGAATTTTTCATGTCTTCTGGGGCGTGCACAGATCCCAAAAGACTACACTCCAATGCGGTACTGATACCAAACAGTGAAGGAAAATTCATCACATCAACTTAAATTAACAACTTAAATAACATTTTCAATTCAATCATTTCTACAAGTGTTTTAACAAAAGACTGATTGACGCCTCAGCAAATTGTTAGAATTTATGGCCCTTGCCAGAATATCATTACTGAAACTTCAACAATCGTTTCATCAATATATGTTCAGAATCTCATGATCAGCGATAATCTGTTTTTAACTGTATCTTTATTTTAAGGTTATGGTACCTTAGTCCCCAAAAAGCATCATCTAACTTTTCATTTATTGAGTTGGCCTAGTGAAAGATGGGGTTGCATCTTTGCCTGGGTCGTAAATGTTATGATTGTCGATTTTGTTTTCATCCGCCTAAAATGCTTTCCATTTGTCGGAAATATAAATCATCGTAGTAAATCTTGATTATTCGGTTCCATATAAAATTTGGCTCTCATTAATCTGATAATCAGTAATCAAGTTTTAATTTTAACGTAATTTCCGTTTGTCCCTGTCGTAGCACAGATTTGTCTCTGTTATTGTGTATCATTAGCTGCTCCATTAGCAACGTTTGGGTACGTTTTCAAATGCTACTTTGTCACTTCTACTTATGTTTCCTTTGTTTCTATTATAGTTAACTTTCGTTTGACACCAGCCATGGATCCAACGAATAGAGGTTATTTATTCTGAACAATACAGAATTGTAGCACAAGGCCAAGAGAGAAATGGGGAGGGGACTGTATTCATTAGCTATCCTAGTCCTAGTTAATCCTACTCATGACCCATTCATTCATAACAATTTACTCATTCAGCAGAAGAACTCATTCATTACCACTCAATCCTGCATATACCACAATACCGCATATTCATAGGGGACCTACAAAACACCTCATGACATAAAAATTTCAAAATTTCATGATTCATGATAAGGGAGGGGAGATAAACCCAGAAAACAAACTCAATATATAAACCAAAGATAAAACTAAAACAAAACAATGTTAGTGGGAAACGGCCACCCCTCAAAAAAATAAGAGGGTTTGCTGTATTCTGCCGATCAACAGCATCAAGAAGCACACTCACTAATAGAAGGGGAAGAATAAAGTGGGGAAGATCAAAGGCTAACCTAGTCGAGATGCGACAAAAACAATGCGGGGAGGTTGGGAATCTCAACATGGGCCATAACGAAAGAGAATGCTTGGAAACAGGTCAGGAACAACACTTATTCACATTAGCTAGAGAAACATAACATTGTCTAACTTAACCAGGGGAGGGTTCAGAGGAAACCGCTCCGTTGCATTAAGGGCTCCAACGTATAGAGAAAGGGTTCCGTTTAATTTATACATGATTTTCACTTAATGGAATAGCAAAGAAGAAGTTTCAGATGCAAGCCAGCGCATTTCTTGTAACCTTTTTTGTAGTTGAATTTCATCAAAATTTCACTTGATTTTCATTTTGCCGTTTCCTTTCTTAAGGAACATGTAGCGATCTACAGGGTATATTAAAGGTTGGATGAATTGTTTAGCTGCCGGGTTAAATGTGCGTTAACATCTGTAACATATTTATCCGGCACCATAGCTGTTCCAGTTATTCCCAATTAATCATGGTTAATCTCTACTCACCTCGTTCATGTATATATTGTAGCGGTATAGACAAGTGATTTTTACTGTTTTCCGTGTCAGACTGGTTACTTTATTTTCTCAGGATTAAATGCAAATTTTCATTGCCAGATTTTCATAATACTTTTCATGTTGAAATTGATTTATTAATGCGCTTGATCTAAAATATAAAGGATATTCATAAAAAAAGCATATCTGTTAATAACAAGTCTGAATAACGAAAATTTGCAGATGAAATATGCGGCAAGTGTCAATATTTCACCTTCATTTTCACTGTTATGTTTTCTTTTTCTTTTTTTTCTTTGTTGGTTTTTTGCAGCCGATATGTATTTTGGGGATTGCAGCAATGTTACCATTTTGCGGATGGATATCGCATTAATAATTTACTAGAGATAACAATTATTATATTCTGGATGCAATTCCTATTATGTAACTCGTAGCTTGGCAGAAAAAGTGACTCATGCTTTTTATAAAGACATTTGCGAGTAAGGAATGTAACAAAACTGTTTGGAATTCGAATTTGCAAGTAGCGGGTTATCTTGCTGCAAATAACTGGAGGTGTAAGGTATTTATGGGGGGAGTCTTTTGTCAAAATCATCCTATATGACTGTGAATGCTGGAGAGTTTCTTCGCAGATGAAGAGAAAACTTGAGGCCACAGAAATTTGTTTCTACCCAAGGAAGCATAGAGTTTTATGGACGGGACGTGTAAGCAACCAGAAAGTTTGAAAGAAAACGGAAACGAAAAGGACACTTAAAATTCAAATTTGAGGTATATAGTCAAAATTTCTTGAACATATATTCAAGGACGCTGGTTTGGAAAATTGAACACTAACAGAATATATAAAAATGGGGTGCATGGTGTCAATTATCTGAAAGGATGGCAGTTGCAGATATGATAAAAAGAAAAGCTTTACTAATGACTGAATCTTTTGGAGAGTCATGATCGACCATTTTCTGAAGGGAAGCAGCACATAGAAAAAAATTTCTACGTCAATCATACGGCATGTCTGCTTGAATATACTTAAGGTGTCAATATTCTAAAACCTTTATTATGTTCTACCGTTTATCAAACTAATATCTTCCTTCGCCTTTTGATCAAAATGGATCTGCACAATTTATTCCAGAAGTAACTATATCATTTAAATGCCGAAAAAAAATTACTACTTTTTATAAACTATTTACATTATTCTAACTATTGTCCTTATCTTTGTCGCCATGTTTATCACATCGTTTCGGCCGTTGTACGTTCCGGCCTTCTTCAGGCGGTTGGAATGTCGAACTGAACCCTTTATTTCGCTCACTGGTGTAGACTGCTCTAATTACACGTATCATGTCTAATGGATGTCAGCTATCTCCTGTTAATTTGCGTCTCTAAGTTCTCCACCGCCTTAACCAGGTATTGAACTAACACTCTTTGGGTCCTCCCACTGGATCTAACTAACGACTTTATCCACTGTGCCATGTGGCCTTGACATCAATTAGACATGGCACGAGGAACTAGAACAGTCTACCCCAGTGAGCGAAATAAAGTGTTCACTTCGACATTCCAACCACCTGAAGAAGGCCGGAGCGTATAACTGCCGAAACGTTGTGATAAACATGGCGACAAAGATGAGAACGCAGTCCGAATAATGTAAATATTGTACATAATCCCTCATCTCAGAAATATAGACATATACTAATTTTTATATCTAAATACAGAATAAATTTCAAAACATATTGAAATTATTATGACTAATGTGTTCAATGGTAATGTAGTTTCAATTTTCGACTCTTAAATTAAATTAGACTTCCTAGAAAATAATAAAGAAATCTTCTCTCAACGTTCTTATTTAATAACTAATACGTTAAAATCCTAAAAGAACTATACACTCTATCATTATCCATTCTCGGCAGAAATTATTATAGGTACATAATAATATTTTTCTGATGCTTGTCTCAGAAAGAGTGAATGGAATACTTAAATATGTTAGTAAAAGAAACGAATACAAAATTACTATAAACTGTAACAAGACAGAAGTCATAGTTGTTTGCCAAAGGGGCAGCTCAAGACATGAGCTACATATAAGGTACGTCAACATCAAGCGCGCACACGAAATAATCTACTTCGGTAAGGTAGTAAAATACATCGATGAATATAGCAAAAACCCGAGACGCATATTGAAAGATATCGTTCCGACACTAGGCGACGTTTATCATTAGAAAAAAAATCCTGAACAGCTGTATTTTATTTAATCTCTTAAATGGTTGTGAATCTACAAAACCGATGACGTGACAGGGATACGGTTTTGGGATGAATTCTAAGAAAGCTGTAAATATAAACCGATTATAAATCAGGATATTTTAAGAATAACTGGACTATAAGAAGACCTTTAATTAGCACCAGAAAGAATTTAGAATTTCTTTCATATATATTTGAGGAAAAAAGGCTTAGAGAATTTAACACTAACCGAATTTATTCAAGTAAAGCGAAATAGGGGAAGCTGTGTGTAAGCTACATATGGAGTAAATGAACCACAGAAAAGGAACAAATGAGGTGGTCATAATATTTAATGGTAACTTAGAACAATAAAGGTCTGGATGCTACGGAGAACTATTATAGCAAAAAAAAAAAAAAAAAAAAAAAAAAACACAAAATGTCATATTATTTTTATTAGATACAAAAGAAAATGCTCATATTATTTTTGATTATTTCATTGCCAGTACAATAACGTCTCTAAGATGCAAGTGATTATTGAGTGTTAGAGAATATGCCAAAAGAAAAACACTGTTAAGGAGAGAGAACCATAAAAGAACAATATTAAGAAAAGAGAAGATAACGATTGACATTGCAATCTTTATAAATTTATATAATGTGTCTATCACAGATTTACAAAAAAAAAAAAAAAAAAAAATTCCCGTCCGGCTTGTTTAATAGAATGTCAAATTATTTATGATATATATAATCTTGTATAACTACTATTTTGGTTATAAAGCGTTTTGAATTTTCTGATGCAATATTCAATCAATTTGTTTTGATTCTTATCACCATAGCATTCGAACATTTTTGTTACAAGTTTTAATGTCAAAACAGAATAGGTTTCCTTTGCAATATTGAAAAGTTTCTCTCTTAATTCGAAGAACCGATATAATTTCGTGCCAAACATCATAGACAACAAGCAAGTGGAAAGTTGCAATTCAATAATCAAAGAATTAGTAAGAAAAGAATGTTAATCGATGGGGAATGCTAATGATCACTCATTTGGCTTATATCGGCGCTGAAAATAAATTCTTGCTTCCAAAAAAACAACATTGATTTTTCGATGTCTGCTGAGTTATAAATTTTATAAAGTTGTCTACCTGCCGGGTAAGATGTTTTGTTTCATTATGTACTTACCGAGTAAAATTCTCCATTCGAGTAGACAAGAAATGCTGTGAAAGCAGACATTTCCAACTGAATAATTTATTAAAGACAAATAAAATTTATCTTTTCATTTGCAATGACGTATACAAATAATGAACGTGACTTCCATCCCTAAAGGAATATGAGAAATTCAGAGGAATGTGAGGATACACACACAAATGAAAGTGTCGAGATAAACATTTAGACATTATGATTTGTATATTATCTTATTGATTTATGTAAGTAAATGTTTTCGCAATACAACTAGTATAAACAAATCGATGGCAATGTATCGTTGTCGTTGAAGATTTTAATGGGAATATGAGACTTAAACTCTCATACACACCATTGGATTTTATTTAACTTCGAACTGCCTCAGTCACAGTCGGTTTGTGTGTGTGATGTTTTTGTTGTTGTTTCTGAACGTGAATTCTAATTTCTCGACAGAAACATGTTTTTTGTTTGTTTGTTTTTTTTGTTTTTTGTTTTTTTTACTAAAAGCCAAATAATTGTCCAACTTTATTCAGAACATTAGCCTCATCTCAGATCTCGCCGTTCTACTGGCAGCGAAGTTTTTTTTAAATTTCTTTTTGGGGTAGTACGCTGATGCAGTTGACATATTTGCTCTTTACATATGGAATAAATATAGCTTATTTAATTGAAGTAAGCATATTTAATTCTTGTATTTTCGTCATACTTTCTATTAGGTTGGTGCAGAAATAATGTCGTTTTCTCACATATGTTACTATGTGAGAAAACGACACTATTTTTGCACCAACCTAATATATAAATGTATGTTTTAATTAATTTAGGAAAGCAGGTGTGAATTTAATTTAATATTCATCTGTACTTAGGTTTCATTCATAAAATGAAAATGCGCTATGGAAGCCATGCTTATTCTCCTATTTTCATTTGCCCCATTATGAACATTATTTTTATCAATTATATAATAACTCCATATTTCATGGAAAGAACGGAACGACAAACATCCTTTGTCCTCCGAATAAACTATATTTATTTTTGCTAAATATATTTTCAGTTTTACAGGTATTTAAAATTTTTACCAAGCTTCTCATACCGAACTGCAACATTTTAATTTTACTTGATTTACCGAAATTGTATATTATTCCTGTTTTTCGTATTTCCTATTACAAATTTTACAAACGCTCACACAATGAAGTTAATTTTAATATTTTCTTTATGCTTAATTTTTAGCAGAATTTTTTTCTGAAGCCTTTTTCTTCGATTCTGTTTTACACAGCAACTTTTTGTTTAAATGCTATTATTTGTTAAATGATTAAATTTAATATTTGTTCTATGATATTTTTATTTATGATAGTATGTATATATTGATCATAAAATCTATTTTTATGTGAAATTTTGCTTTTAAAGGTGTTTCATTAAGACGGATCAAAGTCAGCAGTAAAAAAATCAGTGTTATTGGTGAAACTTTATTAATTTCCCTATTGGTCCATGTTATTTAAGTCATGGCAATTATGTGTGAAAATAATACCGCACAAATATCTGCCAAATCTAAAAGAAAAAGAAAAAAAAATCATTAGACGCTTAAACTTTATTCACATTTAAAATCGTTCTAAGTTACTGGAACACCTTTTATTTCTAAATGAGATTTTTAAAAAAACGCTTATTGAATTTTTTATTTAACATTAAAAATATGTAAACGCGATTTTTATACGGCAAATGTAATGCAAAATAATTTATTAAAAATATTGCCATGTGAAGTTAATGTAACAATTAGTTTAATAAGTTTAATCCGATATTTTTGGATATTGTAATCAAGGTTAGCAAAATATTAACCCTAACCAAGCTGTTAAACAAGGCATTTTAGGAGTCTCTTTTTCTTGGAATTTCTATAATCATAAAAAGTATACTTATGAAAAGTACCCCAGCAGATCCATACTTAAAAAATAAAAATAAAATAGGGAAATCCACTAATTCATTATACGTAAGTTTAAAAATTATTTTTTTTTAAAAGAAAAAGCTTTCTTGAAACTTTCATTTTTAATTGGAATTTAAAGGATTTGAAATTTACAATTTCCAGTAAGCAAAGTTTATGTATTTCAAACAGAAAATATATTGATCCAAATGAATTTCTTTCAGTAAAATTAATCAAAACGGCAATTTTCGACACTTTCTAAACAAAGGTTAAATCTCAGTTTTAAAAATCATCCAAAAATAAAATATATATTTCTGAAATATTATTTTAGGAAAATTAGCAAATGCAAAATTAAATTAATCTGATTTGAAACAAATATTAATTAATTATAGAAGAGTTTTGTATACAAACACTTCTTAACTACGGTGTATTGTTTTTGTGACGTTTTAATCGACTTATTGACAGAGGATTGAAAGCCGAACGTCTTCATAGCTAAGTATGGTGGAGCAGACTATGATCGTTATAGGAGGGAAACCCTTAAAAGCGCGACCTTTTAATGATAGATTTGTCGGTTTGTACTTCAGCAATTCAGCACGTAATCACACATGCAAAAAACAAGTCGAAATTCTTTTAAAAATATTCGAGGTCATCTGATTGTAAAAATCTTTACAATATATGATTAGTAAATATATTTTGATTTACTAACAATATTTCCCAAGAATTATCACATTGAAAATGAATTTAAAAAAATTAAAGTCTTTATAAATTATTCAATTTAAAATTGGAAAAACGAATGAAAAATATTCTAAAGTTTCATTTTCCATCGAATTTTTCTCTTCAGATAATAATATTCATAAAAGCAATTAAAAGCTTATCTAATTAAATCATGTCTTAGTTTATTTCATTCTTTATGTTTCGATTCAGAACAGGCTTTGAGTAAGACGGGTAATATTTTGCAAGAAAATTCGAGGATTTATATTCTTCAAAGATTCTTGCTTTAACCGAATATACTCACTCAAAATCAGCACGACGAAATTCTCAAGTATTTCTAAAATTTAATAAGGGGCTGAAACACATGTAAAAATATTTTTTTTTATTAAGATTATCAAAGTTTCAAATGTAATTTCATTTATTTGTGAATAAGATTTAAAAATTAAAATCCGACAATTCTTTTTTATTTTTGCAAGAATTTCCAAATTAATATACCTGTCACCACAGAAAATAGTCTAAAATTTGCTATGCTAAAAGTTAGTACAACCTCTGCCGTCAAAAAAACAAGTTTTTAATTAAAATTTGAATGTTCCGAAAGGGAGTAAAAACTTAATAAAATATGTACTTGAACCCTTCCTCTTAATAATAACATAACATTTTGACCATAAAACTATGTGTTTGTTACTTTTCATCAATGTATGCTGATTTTTTAGACATTTTGCAGAGGTAGCTAAAATAAAATGAATAAAATAAAAAAAAATGTTAATTTTGTTTCAGGTGATATTTTTGAACCGACGTGGATTTTGTTTTATGAAAAACTGAACCTGGTTAAATGATACAAATTATTAAATGCATATACAATTTCATTCGTTTCGATAACGTGTTGAGAAATGATAGATGCAAAGCACGGCCAGATTATTTATTATTTATAATAAGACATCATTATTTACATCATTCGGACCATTGTCCTCATCTTTGTAGCCATATTTATCACAACGTTTCGGCCGTTATACGCTCCGACCTACTTCAGGTGGTTGGAATTTCGAACTGAACCCTTTATTTCGCTCACTGGGGTAGACTGTTTTAGTTCAACGTGCCATGTTTGATGGATGTCAGTTATCAGTTATCTCCTGCTAATTTCCCTCTGAAAGTTCTCCACTGCCATAACCGGGTATTGAACTCATACTCTTTGGGTCCTGTCACTGGATCTAACAAACGCCTTTATCCAATGTGCCATGTGTCCTTGATAAAGGTGGATAAAGGCGTTGGTGATCTAAAATTACGTTATTTTTTGGCTTTGTGTATGGGGCTATTATCTTGTTGATATTAGTTCCAGGTTGCATTTAGTCAGTCAAATATGGCGGAACATGTTCCTTAACTAGCTTCATATAGCCTCCACTGTTGAGCTTTCCATCAACTTTAACAATTGGACCAATACCAATGTTACTGAACGCACCTCACACCATTACATCCCCGTATTCCTCTTGCACCCTCTTTTTGACATATTTAGGTTGGAATTTCTTGGTTGGGCGGCGTCTGAAAAAGTTTTTTCTATCCGCTCCGAAGATGGAAAATTGTGACTCGTCACTCCAAAGAACTCTACACCAGTCGTTGGCCATCCATCGAATGTGACGTTTCGCGGAATTCAGCCGCTCGAATCCATACCTCTCTGAAATAATTGGCTTTTGTTTTATAGCAATGCGCCTGAATAATCCAAATTCTCTGAGAGGGTTTGGGCAGTTTGCGGCGAAAAACTAACGCCAGTTTTACCAGATAATTGGCTGCAAATGTCCACGGCTGTCATCATCCGGTTAGCTTCGAAAAAACCTGTGAATTTTTCTATATAGCTGCACCACTGTTGTCTTTATTGGGGCTCCCGATCTTTGCGTATCCATATATTGTCCGGTATCTTGGTAAAGCTTCCAAGCCTGAACACGAGCTTTTTTGCTTCACTTTAATTGTTTACTTATGTTCATAAGGGAAACGATTTGTTGATTAAGTAACTCTATTTTTGATCTAGTCACTGGGCTTCGATTATGATGCTTTCCCATAGCGAATTAATAGCATAAAAATGTTCGGTTATTACACTATATAGTGCATTCATGACTAGCCATTTAGCAAATAATCTGCATAATACTTCAGCGGGCTTAAACTTATTTTGCCGGTAAATGTCGATAATTTAAATTAATCCAGCATCAATATCTTTCAAGTTGTATGAAAATATACTTTCTTTTACATCATTCGAAAGAGAAATAAATTATGCATGAAGCGTGCACAATAAAACTAATTACTAATGTTTTATTAGTAGGTTGGTGCAAAAAAAATGACGTAATAAGTTCGTTTTTTGACGTATTTTGTAACGTCAACAAACGACATTATTACGTCATTATTTTTGCACAAACCTAATAGAAACATATTATGAAATGAATAAATCTTTAACCATAGACCTTAAACTTATTTTCGCCAGTGTATATTAAAATCTGCATGAACTGCCATATCAATAAAGTACAAATTCTATTTTTGTGGTCTTTGCTAACGATGTCTGGTCTATTAGCTTTGATTGTTCTGTCTGTATGAATTCTAAAGTCTCATAAAATTGCTATAGTTCCTGTCTCTGTAACGGGTCTGGGTTATACTAATTTCTTGCAGTTTATTTCCCTTAAAAATTCCATATTTTCCAGTGCAGATAATTGCCCACACTAGCTTGCCGACTTTTATATTCAGTGGTTGTTAACACATTGCAATCTGATACAAGGTGGTCCACTGTTTCTGGATATTTATCACATAATTTGAATTCCGATTTAACCCAATTTTTCCCTACATGTGCTTGGTATTGTCTAGTTAGTAAGTATTGCACGTGTGCAGCAAGAATTTACATGATTTCTTGTGAGAAATAGTGGACGCATTCATGGTGGGGCTTCAGAATTGTATTTCCCAAATACTGATTGTCTACTACAACTAAAGGAACCAGTCTGTTCTACTATTTAACCTCTATCTAGCAGCAGAAGAGATTAATTCAAGTCATTTCTATAGGTAATTTGTGCTAAAGGGAAAGAAAGGGAAAATTATTAGCCCAACCACGAATAACTTCCAACAAGAAATCTATGAACTGGATGATACTAAAGACGCTTCACTACCCAACAGTTACATAACCTTCCTGCCTCCATTTACTCTCACTAACGTGTTCTGCAATAAGTAGAATTTAGTAGGTATCATTTCGAGGTTTGAAGCCAACAATTATCTCTGAAATAAGTGACACAACTCATCAAAAATGAATTTAAAATGTAATCTCAAATAACATAATGGTAAGAGAATCGTTACATTTACATCATAAAGCCTTTTTTAAATATTGAGACAAAGAAAAAGCTTTGTCAAAAACTGCGTTTTATAACAAACTTTCAACTTTTCGTATACACATTTCGGTAGATGAAATATAAGGATATACAGATTTGAAATGTCATGTTGATTAATCTAAATTAAAGGTATAATATAGAGAGACAGTTCTGGAAGTTCATGATGCAGAGTATCATCTAAGAAGACAGTTTCCACTTTTAAACATTTCTAAGTAGAACAGACCGTCTTTAGAATGCATAAGTCGTTAGATTTAATAATGAAGTATTGCAGTCATGTGTTGGCTGTCCAATCCACGTTCGTATTCCAGCCTTGACTGTGGGCAAAAGCGTCTATACACACATACACATATAAAAGATGAGTAATATTAAATGTCATTCTGTTTAAACGACTCGAAGTATCCTATTGTTAATCAATATTTGTCTCCTTTCTCTTTCACTATATATTGTTTCTTTTGTGCTGTCTATCTATCTCTCTGTATATGTATATATATATATATATATATATATATATATATATATATATATATATGTTCAAGATATTTTATGTATGAATTATTGAAGGCAATCTGAAACATATTCTAACATTCCTTCCTGAAGATGACAGGTTGAACGTTATAAGATTTGACGACACTATGTCCCAGTAGTTCCCCTATTGTAGGTTTATTCAGGAATCTCCATCTAATGTAAAGCTTTTGGTTTGAAAGCAACAAAAAATTGATTACATACGTAACCATCTTTCATTATCTTTTATGTTCTATATTAAATGCACAAACACAAACATATCCCCCCCCACACACACACACATATATATATATATATATATATATATATATATATATATATATATATATATATATATATATTTGTGATTGTGTGCGAGTTGATTTACACCTATTTGTCGAGTGTGACAATTGCAATTTCTCATTGTATGGCATAGTTGCACGTTAAATATGGATAATTAAAAAAGGACAAAATCTTACGACCTTTGGCCAAAAGTTGGCAGGTATGGAACACATAATTTTTTTCTTTTCATTGGAGATATTTTTCTTGTGAATGTTGACGTCTCATTTCAAATATTTCTCTTTCTACAAACTCTGGAAAGAGTCAATAAAAACTATTTTCTCACTTTGCTATCACCTTTCCAAAATCATTCTAATTTTAAGTAATGCTTTTAATTTCATATTTGAAGCCACATTTACACCCCAAGGAGGGGAATGACCTCTGCCATATTAAAGGTGTTTATCTACATGATCATTAATTTCAGAAAAAAGTCATGGTAATTATTTATTGTATTGCAGAGAAAATAATGAAATCAATCGACAATGTCAAATAAATAAGCAAATGACGCCTTCTTTCGTGTAGACATGAACAAATCAATTTCTTTGCTTATGACTTAATTTCCTGTATGTCAATACAAACATTTTAACTGAAAAAATGCAAATTATTCCTCATATTAATTCACACACTCTAATTTCTTTTCGTCTAATATTCAAGACGTTTGAGATATCGTATAGTTTTGCAATTAGCGAACATTTTGCGCCCAATTAATAGACAAGATGTGCCCACTTGAAGAAGGATCAATTTCACTGTCGACAATTGCCTGATTTAATTGCCATTGTGAAAACATTCTTGACCTTAGACAGCTTTGAAGTATTGGACTGTTTTAGTGGCTTATTAAAACTTAGAGACGACGAAAACTATAAAGTAAATGGTTTTTATTTTCTATTTTATTGTTATTATTATTATTATTATTATTATTATTATTATTATTATTATTATTATTACCACGTGTGTGCGACTTTTATTGAAGAGTGGTTTAAACGGTACAGAAGTGCAAAAAAATCGATAGAAACTGTGTGAAAATCATCCAATCTTTCTACTGTCAAAATTTCATTAAGAATCGAAAAAGTCTATCAGATCTACGTACGACGTAAAATGCCTTTCATACACTGTCTTGCTTTCATTGATCGCTGTCTTTATAAAAGTTTGAAAGAATTACTTTCTATTTGATGTCTGCCAAAATTATCAATACCACTTTATTTTTTAGAAAAGTCTTAGAGAAAACGTTTGTGCATATCCAATGCAATGACACAAGCGGTCGGCAATAGTTGAGTCATAAAGGCATGATGATTCGTCAAACAATCTTAAAATATCAAGTGTGAAATAATCACGAAATGATACCGGAAAAAAAAAAAAAGCTACATTTAATTCATGAAATAGGAATTTATAAAATGTTGAACTCGGGAGAACAATAATCACACTTGTAATGTTCATTTATAAAATGGCGCATTAAAAATAAAAGAAGCTATTTGAAATGTCATTATTTATCTACCTTGCTCTCCTGTTCGTATCTATTTATTTAACACACTTGTTCTGTCTATATATCACACCTGCTCCAAATGTACCTTACCTGTTCTATCTATCTATCTATCTATCTATCTATCTATCTATCTATCTATCTTATTGTTCTTTCTATCTTAGATGTTCTGACTGTCCGTCTATCTATATATCTCAGTGTATTTATATCTATCTATCTATCTATGTTCATTACCTATCGATTTATCTTAATTGGTATGTTCCTTAACTATCTACCTCGTTTTATTAATATCTATCTATCTATACATACATACATACATACATATATATATATATATATATATATATATATGTGTGTGTGTGTGTGTATTTATATATATATATATATATACATATATATATATATATATATATATATAAGGTGGGTGGGTAAAAGTTGGCTAATTTTTAGACCAAGTAAGTAATTTTTCATATTTTTATATTTAGGTAACTTGTGGGAGAATAGTAAAAAGTTTCTGAAAGTGACGGTATTTTCGGCATCTTCTCTACCGATCTTCGGTACTTGTTATTGAATAGTTCCAAATTTATTGCAAATTAATGACTTTATTGAGAGGAATTACCAATTCTGGAGTAACTGATTCTGATTTTTATGGCCGCAGCTGTTTCTAATTCTTTCTACTTCATTACTATTATTATTTCTATAGGCATTACTATCGTTATATTGATTCTTATCCCCCTCTCTTCTTCTATGTGCTGTCGATCATGGATCTTCACAATTCCCTGTCCTTTGTCGCTATTAATAACTTTTGTCTTTTTTATCAGCAATCTCTTTTCATTCACTTAAGCTTGCGTTGCTTTTCTCTGTCTCTCTTACCTTCAATCTGTTCAGTGAATATCAAATTTTCTAAGCCCTGTTTCCTCATTATGCGACACAAACATTTCAACTGTCGCTACCTGGTATTAAATGGAAGCGTTCTCTTTGTTGGCATTGTCTCAAGAATTGAGTCGTGGCTCACAAGTTCGCTCTATGTTCTTCTCTGAGTTTCTATTCCTTCTAGTCTCTTCTTCACCTGTGAAGTTATTGTTCTGCCTACACTGCGATATAGGAGGATTAATTCTACATAAAAGTTCAGTATTATATCCTTTCTTTCTATCGATATTTTTTTTTATCTTTAGACTTTGCTTAGCTTCTGACAGGCATTTTTATCTGTCAATGCGCCTTCCGATTTGCACATTCAGTTTTCTTTTAGTAAGCTTCAGCTCTTGTTGTTTGATTTCCGTATCTCCAATGTGTAATGTACATTTTGAGGTGTCCCTTTTGCAAAAAAAAAGCAGATACTCTGTCTTCTTAAAATTGATATTCAGTCCTTTCTTCTTTCTGTAGGTGTTTTTTTCTGTCTGCTATCAACACCGTGCCATCTGCATATCTTATGTTGTGAAGATTGTGGCCGTCAATAATGAATCTTGGTAAGATTTCTAATTCTGTCAGAATCACCTCACTGTATATGTTCTTTAACGAACCTGCACTGTTCGTGTCCTATTTCCGGTCTGATGTTGCTGTTTGTTATATTCATGAAGAAACAGATAAGTGTTATTACAAGGCACACTGGGCTGATTGTCCGGTAGGGTTTCACATTCATTTGCGCCTGGCTTCTTCCGCAGTGCTATGAATATGTCTTCCTATATATAACCATTGTTGGATATTTAATCTCTATTTATATAAAGGCAGGATGTGTCTGTGTGTGTGTAACGAATGCACGGCCGCAATTTTCGACGGATTTGCCCCAAAATTCACATGCACATGCTACAAGTTAGCGGGAAGACCAAGACCGATTTTGCATTTCCCAAATCCCATCGATAGTAGAAATAATCGATTATTTTCATGCTTCTACGGCAGTTTTCATGTAGTTTGCGGCCATTTTTTACTGGCCAGAGCGAGAGCCTATAGCTGGCTGCCACAAATAGGCAGGAAGATTCTATTGGCCAGCGTGAGAGCCAACAGCTGACCGACACGAATGTTAGCTAGCATCCTAGCATGCAAAAAAATCGATAGCTGAATTCGTCACAAGTGGGAAAAATTTAAATCTGCATGGCACTTTACTCCAATTGGCTCATTCACTTGCTTAAACTCAACGTTGATTCTGATTCCGCAGAACTGGGTTGGGTGTGAAAAATTATTTGTTGTTAACATTCTTTTTTCATTCAGTTTTTCCAGTTACGAGTCCTTTTTTAAAGCTGATCGTTTTGTGTTCATTTTGTTTAGTTCTTTTTTCGTAACAGATTTAATGTTTAGTATAGAGCTTAGAAAAAATTCGCAGTGTGACATAGTCAAGAAGTAAGGTATGGAGCAACATCAGCACGGCAAATGGCACTCCTTTAAAGGTAAGGAAGGGCAAAAATATTTTAAGTCAAATGATAGCGATTGCTGTATGAGTCGTACGATTTTTGAATCAAGCACGGGCAACGCCGGGCCATGCTGCTAATTTATTATATATGTAATCTTTTCAATGCCGGCAAGATTTAATGTTGCAAGCATATTTATTACAATTCAGTTCTTCTTCTTTTCTTCTTTTCAATTTAGACATTACTGATTATATTTCAGTTTTCAATATTTCCGGTCTTTAGTTATTTATGTGTATTGCTGGTTGTTCTCTTTCCTCGTGGAATAGTTCTTTGATGTATACGTTCCCTATCTGAGATTTGGTTTCTTTCAGTAATATTTATGCCCTGTCATTGGATTGTATGGATCCTGAAAATGAGCAATATTTTGCCCTGATAGTTCTCTTATTTATTTCTTCTGCAAATCTGATTCATCTGTGATAATCATTCTTTCTATTACTGCATATACACTCCTGATCAAAAATTTAAGACCACTTGAAATTTTGTTTAAAAAAAACACTTTTTCATGGAAAAGTTTTAAACATTTCTTATTTAATGTTACTAATTTTATGATCTAAAAGGTTATGTAGACAAAAAGTTTTAATCCGAACATTTTATTTAGAAATTGACATTTTTTTATAAAATGAGGCGTTTGACACATGATGAAAATTATAAGACCAGAGACAAAAATTATTCGAACAACCAAATTAATAATGAGTTCTACCTCCACTGGTTTTTATGACTTCAAAAGTTCTTTGGGGCATGCTAGAAATTAGTGTTTCCATTAATTCATATATATATATATATATATATATATATATATATATATATATATATATATATATATATATATATATATATATATATATATAGGCGTGGGTTCCGTAAACCAAAACGAGGACAAAAGTCCATAAAAACATATATCCACAAATCTATCGTTTTTGAATTATTAAGTTTAAAGAAATTTTACGGTAGATGGCGCTGTGTTGCCATGTAGGTTACATTTGTCATTGGGATAAATTTATGGCTACTCAGTCCTCAACGTTTGATGTTTGCAGTAGCGAGTTAATCGAGAAGTGTTCCGTTCATCAATGACAGGATATTCGTATCGTGAACAGGCGGATATGATTAATATTTTGTTGAATGTCGCATTGCTGAAACACGATCCGAATATATTCTACATGTTATCGGAGACAATCCAGGCATCAGCAAATGTCAAGTGGCCGTAGCATGTCCTATATCTCACAGTACCATATGGAGGGTACTTCAAGTGTAGCACCTGTATACGGATCATTTGCAACAGTGCAGTTTCTTTCTCTCATCACTCACCACGGGACAACTTTTGTCGATGGTTTATTGCACAAAGTGCCGATCAGTTATTTGTCTCTTCAGTCTTGTTTACGGATGAGGCAACATTTGGAAAAGATGCCATGATAAATTTACCGAACAAACATTTATGAGAAGATCGCAATCTTCATGGTTCAATAAAGCACAGAGCGTAACATCAATTTACGATCAATGGGCTGGAAATGTAGCGACTTTCTAGGTGGTCCATATATTCTCCCAGCACGTCTTATAGAAGTTAGCTACAGGGAGTTTATTTGGAACACCCTTCCAGACTTGCTATAGATGTACCCCTGCTAATACGAAGGTTCATGTATGATGGGGATCCAGCATATTTAAGTCATATTGTTCGAGATGCACTGGTTGACACCTACTAGGAAGGATAGATAAATAGGAAAAAAAAAAGTTTCATGTCTTCCATGTTTCCCCGACCACGATCCTTTGGATTTTTTTTATCTGAGGATCCCCATTAAAGTAATTGTTTTATTCCACATTTTTTATGTTTCAATTTTCCCGGCTAACGTTTGAATCTGATTTTAATTAGATAATATTTTTACCCATGTATGTTTTTTTAAGCGATAGACAACAAGTAATAATTGGTTCGTGTAAAATCAGGTGAAATATGGTTGCTGGGATAGAACAGACCAAGTGAGTCGCAAAATTATTCCACTGTTGTTCTCTCTGCGGCCTCACCTTGCCATGAAATAAAATTACATTTCCTTTACTTCAAAGTTTACACCACAACAGCCGCGTAAAAAAAAACCCGAAGGTCTATTAGTGTGCTCTAAATTTATTAACTGTCACGTATGATTAGTAATGAGAATAATACGTTCCGCCATTACAACTGCTTTTCAAATAACAAAATGACTTATCACGCAAGCTAATAAATAAATAAATAATATATATATATATATATATATATATATATATATATATATATATATATATATATATATATATATGCATATACAGAGAAGGAAAATATTTATGCGTATTTTTTTTTTCATTATTTCTTATTTATAATAGTTGAATGGCTTTATTTTCTTTATCATATGGAAAATAGTTTTATTGCAATAACTGCATCATAAATGTAATGAAAAGAACTTGTATAATGTGCTTATTCACCTCGTCCTGGCGATGTGTTTTCGCAGTTAAAAGCCATTATCGGCTTAAACAGGGTTTTCAATCAATTTTCATTGTTGACTGATAATTTTTTTTTGTGTGCAGTTATCAAAACAAATTCAAAATTGAAATCACTTCTTTCCCAATATTTCTGGGGCTTCAACATAAGAATGTTTGGTAAACAATTTTGACAGAATCCGAATCAGATTTCTATAGAATTATGAAAATATATCACATCCGTTCATAAATCCAACCGTGAGATATATCGAATAAACCTTTGCAAGCAGTTTTTCAGAATTTATAATTTCACAAAACAGAACATGTCTGCCACACAGAAAAGAAAGGTTTTCTAAAATGCCTTCAAACAGAGATAAATCACTTAGACCATAAACACCAAAAAAGAAGATGATCTATTCGCATACACATCCATCTATAGACAACGGTATTTAATATTATTTCAATTATATATATTTAATGCTAAAAAAATTCCATCTTAAATATCAATGTCGTCGGGTTTAAGAAAATATGAAAGTTATCACCCAGCGATCGTAAAATAGATAAATGTTTTATGTGAGAGTTGATGTCTCTAATATAGACGTATTCTTAAGTATCAAATGCAACTCTGTTTCTATTCAGGAATTAGTTAATAAAATAGAGTTAGATGAAAGAAATGCTTTTAAAATATCTGCAGCTATATCCACAAAACAGTAAAAATATAGCATTTATATACAGGGACATATTAGAATGAAATAATTATCAAAGCACTGATCGCTTCTTGGATTTTTCTATAATTTTACATCTACCAACCAGTTAGAATGCAAATAGAAAACTTATTGAGTTAGTTCAAATAAAAAAAAATAGTGAGAAAAGTATGTATTTTTTAATGTGTAAAGTGTAACTGGCGGCGGGTCTAAATGAAAAAGGCTTACGCTTTATATTCATGTCTTCCTTAGATTCAGAAAATATACCGTGAAAAGTAGAAAGGAATAACAAATATGTCTCTCAAAGTGGGAAAAAGACAATACAAAAAAGAAAAAAGAAACACATGCCGATACACACACTCAGTGAAAACACTTTTCAAACGCAAACAATAATAATTTGAAAGAAACCCCAAGAAATTATAAAGCAAGAGATAGTGTCTTAAATTATAATTTCAGACACTGTAGTAGAAAGTATATATTTACAGTATTGCCTCATAAACAAGCAATAGCTCAAGAAAACGGGGAAGTTTACTTAACCGTAAGAAGTCACGTAGTAGCGGACACGCAGAAAACACGTATATACGATAAATGTCTATTTTGTTTTTAAGTTACTGAATATTACCTCTTAATTCTATCACTCTTACTGCTGCTAAGGCCTCTGATAAGGAGGTTTTGAGGAGCATAGAACCAACTCTTAATTGCTGGTGTTCCCAGGTCCACCCTGACCCGGGGTGGTAGCACCAGTTAGGGTCCCAGCTATGGGCAAATAGTTAACGCTGAAACTGAGATAAAAAGCATTATAAAGTGTGAAAACAGATTTTAATACCAGAAATACTTTGTAAACAATTATTATCAAAAATAAATTTTTGAACAAAAAAATATTACCAGCAATATGTTTTGAAAACAAAAAAAATAGCAGCAATACGTTTTAAAATAATATTATTAGGTTGGTGCAAAAATAATGACGTAATAATGTCGTTTTTTGACGTTAAAAATACGTCAAAAAACGACATTATTACGTCATTATTTTTGCACCAACCTAATACCAGCTATACATTTTTGAAGAAAAAAATATTATCAGGAATAGATTTTTGACAAAACAAAACATTACCAGGAAAAAAAAAGTTGTTGGCATTAAATAACCCATTAAGGTTGATATGCCGTAAAGCACAAACCAAACTAAACCAAACCTTACTGCTGCTACCACGTAACTGCGAAGTATCAATGTCTCCAAGGCTGTCAACCATTTCTAGAGCGAGACGATCCTAAAACAATTTGAATATCGGACAGAATTTATAGTTGTTGGACATACACTGAACGGCCTACCACGCATACATGATACTGTCTTGCAGGAAACCCGAGATAATCTGGTAAATGGAAGCGAAATGAAAGGGCTATTAACTGTTGGAATTCACTTCAGATGAATAATACTCTTGAAATAGAGGTGTTCTTGTATAGTCAGTCAGTTATGTGCTACGCATGATACACTCTTAGGCGATCATGTATCTTTCGATAGATGACTGATGAGACAGATTCTTTTCCGCAGTAGCTTGCCATTTGTTACTGCAAAGACCTGTTGCCATCCAAAGCTATATCATCCGATCAGTCCTGATATTTACACATACCTGGGGTCGGGGAAGAAGATGATTCAGACATTTCTCAAGAATGTAAATGATTCGACTGGAATTCGAACGACTCTCCGATTGCTTAATCCGAGCCGCTATCCATTACTCCACAAACGGCCCAAACGGATGAGGAAGGGAAAATGAAAACAAAAAGCGCACACGAAATAAAGATCATAAACATGCAGTTGATACTTTTGGAACGCATAATAAGTAAAGCAGAGTTGCAGTATTTAATACACACAGGTCATAACGAAATCAAAATCGAACAATGGCAAGCACTGAGTTATATATCTGATTACTCTGTGTGAAAGGATGGCAAGACTGAAACAAAGAGTTATGGCAAAAAGTCAAACGTTGGTTTGTGCTGCAAAGGAGAAGAAGGTTTGGAGAGCCATCGCCACCCGTTTGTGCACCGAATAATGCTATTGCATCTGCTCTGGTGTTCCTCTTATATATCTAAATATTATTTACCCTATTTACATTTTTCGGACTGTTGTCCTCATCTTTGCTGACATATTCACTACGTTTCAGACGTTGTACGTCCCGGCCATTTTCAATAGGTTCGAATTTCGAACTAAACCCTTTATTTCGTCCATCGGGGTAGATTGTTCTAGTTCCACGTGCCATGCCTCTTCCAGAAGTTTCAGTATCAGTTACCTACCTTTAAATGAACTCACTAAGTCTTTATTCACCACAATTGTAGTCAGGTATTGAACTCACAAGCTTTGGGAGAAGTCACTGGATTCAATCAAGGCTTTTATCCACTGACGATGCCAAAATTAAAAAAAAAGGATCTATAATATAATTAGTCCTAATGTGACATTTTGACTTCAGTCACATTCTCGGGTACATGATGTGGATTACTAATGTCATTTCTACAAATATTTTCATATGAAATGCTTTAATGACCTTTCTGTCTTTGATGACGCGGCCAAATGTATTTAAGCGTGCTACTAGTTTGGCAACTTATTCTCACTGGTTTACTGTTGAACAAGCTAGATCCAAACATCTAGACTATTATAATAGTTTCATTTCTCACACGTCTCAAGTAGGGAAATCCCTTGCGATTATTTTCGTCCCTGCCAACTACAAAGACAATTATTTTATAGTTTTTCTCCACACTTCACCTCACATCTTATCACGACTTAATATCATGTCTTTCAGACGTATTATGTACCTGATATAGATGCTTCTTAATCTATGGTGTCCTAGCTCAGTATTATTGTCCGGTTAAAAAAAAGGGATACCGAATGCAAAATTTTAGGACTTGTTAGTCAAATGAATGGCAAAATAGAAACAAATCATTGTAACGCGCCCCCGTCCTCGAGAAGGACTTCACTGTAAAAAAATACCCTATAAAAAGCACTATGAACAAAGCCTGATAAAAAGCCTGATAAAAAGCACTATGAAAAAAGCCCTATGAAAATCACTATGCAAAACGCTATGAAGAAAGTATTAACAAATAGTACAATAATGAGCACTATGAAAAAGGCACCATAAAAAAGCACTATAGAAACATTTTAAAAGTCTCTATGAGAAATTCATTATAAAAAACAGTATAAAATGCAATTATGAAAAGTGCACAATAAAAAGCACTATAAAAATCATTCAATGAAGAAAGCACTATGAAAGAATCACCATGAAGAATGCACTATCAAAAAGCTCTATGAAAAAGAACTATCAAAGAAGCTATATAATTGAAATATGAAAAAAAAGTACTATGGAAGCATGATGGAAAGACACCATAAAGAAAATGCTATGAAAAAAGCGTAATTAAACATTATGAAACAAATATTAGTAAGAAATAACAATTAAGAAAGCAGTCTGAAAAAAGCGCTATAAAGCATGAAAAAATATTATAAAAAACCACTACAAAGAAATCACTATGAAAAAAGTGCTATAAAAAGCAATAAGGAAAGGAAGCATTCATTATATTTATCTAGCGATGGGTACCTAACTATATCACATGTTGGAACGTTGAAATTTGCTATCTTAATTTCATTTTTGTTTTTAATTCTTATAGACTTGTCTGGTCATGTAGTTTAGGAGATTTAATTCAGTTTGTGACGCTAGTGTTTTTAGAACATTTATTATTAATTATCCCACATTATTTTCACATTCTTGACTGATATTTTAACATCACGTTGTTCAGTTTGAAGTTAATTTCAGTAAATAAAAGTAAATCTATTCATACATAGTTTTGATATCTTAAATTTGAGAGTTGAAAGCGATTCTTTCGACAAAGGTGATTTTTTTAATTTTTGAAATATATAATTAAGAAAGGAACTATAGATCTCATGAATATTATTGACAGGTGATCTTTTTTACATAAAAAGTGCGCTTAATATCAATATTTAGAAAGAGTAATGTAAAAAAAAAGATTAAACCTATAACTGGATAAATAAAGAAAACTATACTTCGTTGGGAGTGATTGCTTACCTAAGAATGTCGTATACGAGGAGACATTAAAGCGAAGAACGAACCTAATATGGTGTATATAGAAGCCACAAATAGACCCTGGGGACAATGATTTGCATACAATAAAGACTACCGCAAAAGACAGCTGTTAAAAACTATATGACGCTTAAAAGTATGCAAGGGAGAAATATGTTAAGGGTAGAAGTACGCCGGAAGTAAATCTGAACTTGGTGGGAAAAAGTATATCAAGAAAGAATTCGAAAAGCTGTATAGACTTTTCATTATCGGACTTTTTTAAATAAATAAAATAGGTTTCTATATTATTATACACTGATAAAAAGTGGGAAAATTATCTATAGAAGGTAATTCAGGCTTCTTCTTCGTGCCGTGCCCATAAACCCTGTGTTTTATCTATTTATAAAAGCTCCTTAGGTAGTTTATTCATTTATTTTCATTGCATTCAATATAGCCAGTGAGTGTCAAAATCTCCAGTCTTTCTTTTCTCATTATGTGCCCAAGAAATGACAGGTGCCTCTTTCTGATTTTATATATAAACATCTTTTTTTTTTCCATTCCGCTTAAAAGTTCGCGTTAAACCTACGATCAATCCATGGTATCCTCAGCATCTCTCTGTAGTGCCACATTTCTGCTGCTTCAAGTTTATTCTTCATTTTGAGGAGTTTGTCCAACATTCAGTGGCATTTAAATGGACTGATATTACATGACTGTTCAGAACTGTTTCCTTTTCTTTCTAATGACATGTTCCGTTTTTTAAAACTTTACCAAAAAACGTACATTTCTATATTGATTGAATTATATTCATGCAGAAAAGCATGTATTACAGACACGGCCCATCAAAAAGAAACAACATATATTCATGGATATATTTACAAATGAATGTCCATGTCTCACTGTATACATAAATATAACTTTTGTTTTTAATTTTAATATTTCCTATATATATATGATTATTTGCTTCGGAAATTAATTATATAGATAATTTTCAGTTAGGCATCTACTGTCAATCTCTAATTATTCATTCAGACCGATATCAGTCGAGGCCATGAGGGAATTAGCTTTTGGAATTAATATTTCGAAATTAAAATGTACCTTCGTATACCGATGCCACTTTTTCCGTTAAAATGAATTAGTTTCATTTTCGTATTGCTTGGTTGTGCTTTCTCTAATTCATAGTCGAATTTGGGGTTGTTCTTTTGTATTAATCATTTCACCCCAAGTAAGGCAATACAGACACAAAGACGCAACCATTTACTGAGTTTTAGAGAGAGAGAGAGAGAGAGTTTTTTAATACGATATTATTTCGTTTTAATGTAAACATCATTGTCAGTGTGTACAAGTATTTGAGTTGCTATGACTGTTTTGTAAATGGTGTTATTGATGATAACAACATTTATATGTTAACAATATTAACATTTACTCGTCCTCTTTTGTTAGGCATTAAATTACATCAATTAATATCCTTTATATTTTAACTATATTACTAATTAGCATCCTCCATATTTATCTATACTTATGTGCGTTCTTAAATGTAAAAAATTCGAAAACCTAGCAATATTTAAATAATTCAGTTTATAAATTTATGTTACAAAATAAAAGCATTACATTTACCACCAGAGAAAAAAAGAAATTAATAGCATTATATTTACCAGCACAAACAAAATGCGTTCGTAATGAAGTTTTCCTGTTTTCTTTATTCAGGTTTCTTACAGCTATATTTTTATATATCTGAATTATACACATACACACACACGCATATATATATATATATATAGGTATATGTATGGACATCGAAGTCAAATCCCAGCGTCGATTATCTGTTTCATGCTTAAACACAATTTTCAGGCCATGTATGCTTTGTATTGGATCGTCTATTGATATATTGGGCCAATGGAATATTATAACAGTACAATACTTTCTAGGCATTTTGGGAAATTAAAAACGAAAACAATATTAAACTAAAAATGTTATAGAAATTTAAGAAATACAGCAACACTGAAGGAAAAAAAATAGCTATGATTACATTCCCGGACCAAAGCAGTTTATTAAATAAATCCTAAATATCATCTCAAAATGAGACAGGAAAAAAAATGTTTACTTCCTTACTTTAAATACGAAAAATACAAAAGGGGGAATTATAAAATAATAAATAAATAAATATAATCAAAGTGAAATTAAACAAAAATCTAAATTAATAAATAAATATACAAACTAAATTAGCAAACTGGAAATACATACATGAATTGATTTTGATAAATTAGAATCATCAACAACGGATTATAAAATAATCAATAATCAATAATAAGTAAAGCAGTTAACAAACAACTATAAAAACTACAAATAACTGCATTCGGACCCAAAATTATTTCAACTCAATAGCATCTAGAAAAAAATTTCTATAGATCTTTTTCGTATAATGCATTATTGACAAGCATATATAAATAGTCGAGCCAAAACGCAACACAAACAGCAAGGAGATTGGGTTTAAGAATGAAACAGACTGTCGAAGCTTGGTGTTGATCTCAATGTTCATTTTAATATGCACATACTCTATATTCTTGACGCTAACCATTTTTAACTCATAAAGGATACTTTAAAAAGTTACACACACAGACACATATAAATAAATATATATATATATATATATATATATATATATATATATATATATATATATATATATATAAATAACAGTAAGATATATAATCCGCTGTTCTTATAGATATTTTTATTTTTACAAAATAGTGCTCAATGTAAAATTACAGAGCACTAATATTATAAATTAATTGATTTAAAATATGTTTTTTTCGCTACACAGTTCTAACCATGTTTTAAAAATGGAAGCTAAAAGCTTCGAATTTAATTTTGTAATTAAATTAAAGACATTAGTTCTATTTCATTCTGAAGCGAATTTTGGAGTAACAGCAAAAAATCATAATTCACGTTTTCAAGGATACAGAGAAATCCATTCATCTAGACAAGGGGTGTTTGCTAGTTCATTATCCCTGTATTTTGTTGTATCAGTTATTAGTTACGTTTTGGTAGGTGTAGGGATGTATTTTTCAATGAATTCTGACATCCGTTAAAAGCATGTCATCTGGATTTTTTTTTAAATTATTGTTAACGGCAAAAATTCTTACGTCATTTTTTTCTGTCTGTATACTTAAAGAGTTTTGGGGGCTGTTTAGGTTACAATATGTTTTATTTATCTACGATTTAAAAAAAAAATCACTTAATTTTTAATATACTATATTTATTTTTAAAACAAGTAAATTGTTTTAGAATCACTTACCGTCTGTAAAATTATTTGCACATCAAGTATAAGTATGTATATTACCAGGTCACAATTGTTTAAAAATTTATATTTAAATATTATTTAAGTAAAATTTTTGACAATGACGGCAAGAATAGCTAATTAATTTCTCTGATTTAGTAAACTTTTATTTTTATATATTTTATATAAATCGAGTAATATATAGTTTCTCATGTTAGTACAAAGAACATGGGTCATTCAATGGCTTACATCTTCTAGCTTTTCATATTAATTTAATTTTATTGTAGGTAATTTTTTGGATTCTTTTAAGTGCTTATAGTACTTTGAGAGAGGTGTTTAGGTTACAGATAGATAGATAGATAGATAGATAGATAGATAGATAGATGACTACGACCTTTGTATTTTTAGTGTTTCAGACGGTATTGTAAAATGTATGGTCCTAGAGACCAAAAGTTTTGTTAAGAAAAATAGACCTCGATCTTTAGATCGGAGGACAATCTTTTTATTGTCAAAAGAACAAGAATGACTTTTCTGACAGGTAACCTACTAAATATAAGATTATATAAATAAGAAATGACACCAAATTCACTCAGTTCAATTTCTAACACACACAGACACAAACACACACACACACACACACATATATATATATATATATATATATATATATATATATATATATATATATATATATATATGTGTGTGTGTGACCTCATGTTTCCTCCTACTTCACCTTTCGGAAAAGAGGTAAAACTTTGCTATTGAAATGTTCTTAAAAATCATTTAATCACCAGTTTCTTGCCATCGACTGAAGTACAATCAAAGTATTGAAACATGAAAGCTTTTGTATATCAATTTCAGCCTGTTTTTATCATAATCTCTTATCACAAAAATAATACTATTATAATGCTTTACTTTGTATTGAGCAATTTTAAAAAAATAAATGGTACAGACACTGGAATTTTACTCCATCAATACATTCTCTCATTTATATATATATATATATTTATATATATATATATATATATATATATATATATATATATATATATGTGTGTATGTGTGTGTGTGTAAACGCAATTTTCATATGGATTTTAACACTACGCACACATATATATAGTAATGAATAATAATTATTTTATTTGTATTAATGACTTCATCTTTCGATATTTACTAGAGTAAGTAATATACTACTCACTCACACATAAACATATAAGCACACACAATTATATATATATATATATATATATATATATATATATATATATATATATATATATATAAACAGAAGTAGGGCTTTTTAATTCAATTAAATAATTGAATTTGAAGTTGTTAGTTTCTCTTTTTGAATGATGGTAATTCCTGTGTAGCGAAAGAAACATTTTTAAATCGGTTAATTTATAATATTTATACTCTTTAATTTACATTGAGCACTGTTTCGTAAAAATAAAAAAATGAAAATATCTATAACACCGGATTATATATCTTTCTGTTCTTTCTTTTTACAATATATATATATATATATATATATATATATATATATATATATATATATAGGGGAGCAGTGAAATTTTTCTCAAATGTGGATTGTTCTTATGCATGTATAAGACTCCATGGCAAATTTGAAGCTAGTGGGTTTAGTCTGCAGCATTTTGCAACTGAAATTCGAAGATTGATTTGTGTTGGTGCAGTGTAATGCACATTGTGCAAATGTAAAATGTTTATATTAAAAGTTGTTCATTCACTAACTCATTCACTTTTCTTAACTGATCCATTTGCTATTGTGATGGCTACTGTATGAACGAGGGCAGCCACATATCATGCTTTGTTTTGCTCTGCAAGTGTTCTGTTCTACCCATTAACAAATTTCCCTTGAAAGGTGAGATGTTAATGCACTCCTGTCGATAAAATATCACGAAGGAAAATTTAAGGATGTATCAATGACTATCAAGATGGCTGCCCAGAATTTTTCGGAATATGTGAAAAAGGAATTGGCGATAGACAGACTGTTCATCTTCTTATCCAAAGAACTATTGAGGAAAGATTGAGAAGAAGAAGAATTGAAGTTAATAAGAACAGAATTGTGGGGGACAAACTGCATTTCATGAAGAAATAAAGGCGTTGTTTGATATATGTAGCTATTACTCTCCCCCTGTCTCCAGTCAGGATGTGAAGTTCAAATTTAAGAAGTGTGGCGGATATCATCTGGTCTGTAATTGTGATATAAAAATTCCTTAACTTGATGTGTAGCTCCCCATTTACTAATGAGATAAGGAAAGTGAAAATTGGAGATATCGACACCAAAGTGACGATGTTGTGGAACAGGGTGAAGTTATGAGAGAGGCATGATGTGGAGAGAGCCAGCAGACAGCTTGGTCAAAGACATAAAGATCTGGTAGCTAGATATATTCCTTTTGTTGAGGATAATTCGAATACTTCAACAGATTTCCTTCCTGTCAATAGGGATGCTGATTCTTGTCCCCGATCCCAAAGCTCTGACAGGCACCAGCTCACAGAACACGACAAAACTCCATAGACTGGCTGCCGCTTGTGAGCCTTAGTAATTATGCCGGGGCTGCCATTGCTCTTGCTACTTTAACTGACTACGGCATTATCACAAAGGATGACATGAGTCAAATTATTTGACAACATAAGCTATGGGATGTGAGACAAAAAATACCGATTGAAGGGGCAAGAAATTCAGATGGTTAGTTTTGAAAATATGGCGTCACTATATTTTGAAGATAAGAAGACCGCTACTTGTGTGATGAGAAAAAATAAGACCAATAAATTGGAGTGAGAATATGATGGCAATGAATACCTCACATATGTGAGAATGGATAGAGAAAGCAGATTGCCAAAACTATTTACGAGTTTCTGGTGTAGATAAATCTAACCCAGCTACCCACAATGTCTGTTGACAGTGATTAACCAGTGTGAATGTAGGATTAGAATATAGAGACATTCACCATTTGGAAATGTTACTTGATCAACCGATCTATTATTTCATATCTCAACTTCATGGAGATGAGCTGCATTTCAGCGTTGTTTTCTATCACTATAATGGTAAACCATGTTGTCCTGAGCATTGGCGTAGTTCCATTAGAAAGTAAATAAAAGAGCGTTTGTCTCAGCTGCCAGATGTTTCCTTCCACCCAGTCAATTCGACTGGTTTTCCTTTCCTGTATCGAATTTTTAAAGGATTTATTACAGGTGTTGTTGATGATGACTTGGCTGCTATTGAGCCTGAGTGTCAAGGAGGAATGCTTTATGGAGTAAAAATCCCAGGGTGTATATAGCAACATCAAGATCCAGCGACGAGCTGAAAAGAATCGTCATTACGATTATAAAGTTTAGACCTCCAATTTCGTTCAACATCAAGATGTACACCTACGTAACACACGGCTAAAGGAATATATTCCAATCCCTGCTATATATGAAAACATAGATAGTATGAAGATGATAGCAAGGAAGAATTCCTAGAGAAATGCATACTTCTCTCTCACACATCAACTTCTTAGGATACAGTTTTGTTCGAAAAAAGTGACTCACCTGACTCTTTTTACTTAAAAATTTGTTCGCTTATGTTTTGGGGGTCAAACTAATTTTTAATCTTACTAATATAAAGACCACTTCCCGACCACCTAGTAAAAAAATGTTTACTCACCCTAAAGTATTCTATTGATAATTATAATTTTGGATGTAAATGAGATTTACGGCAAAAACTCTGTGCCTAATAAAAATGTGATTCACTTATTTCCTGCAACTAGTAATCAATGGAAACATAACCAAACAGCTTAAAATAAATAATAATAGAGATATAATTTATTTATAATAGGTAATATAGTTCGAAATAATTAATAATCTATGGGTCCTTCTTTATTTTGAATAACCTTTTCAACCCTTTTTGGCAGTGACTTGATTAGGTTCTGGCAAATCTCATCTCTAAGCATTGATTTCCATTCGGATATGAAATTCACAATCAAATCCTTTTTGTTGATCAACTGCTTTCTCGAGAGCCTGTACTTTATAATGCTCCATACGTTTTCTATGGAGTTAAGGTCAGGAGATTGGGGCGGTCATGTCATAACACTCACCTGCTTCTCATCAAAGTATTCCTTCATCAATTTTGATTTGTGACAGGGAGCATTATCCTGCATAAAAATGAACTTGGTGGGGTCGATTTTCACCCTTTCAGCAGAAGGGAGCAGACAAGACTGTAAAATCATCTTGTACTGCTCACTCCTGAGGGTCTTTTCAATAGGTTTTAAGAAACCAGTTCCATGAAAAGAAAAACATCCCCAGAACATTACACTGAACGGATGCTTGACAGTACTTACTGCTAAATTCAAAGAGCTTTCAAAGCTTCTTCGGATTTTAGGTCGCTTATCCTTTGAATTTAGCTCAACTTTCGTAGAAGAGAATATGTAATAAAAAAAAATCAGTTGAGTCACTTTTATCGAACAGCACTGTATGTATAGATGAGGACGTGATATTTAGAGAAAAAGCAGCCACGATGATAAGAATTATTAGAAAGATGAATCAACAGTATGCGCTGCAAGATCAGATGTAGAGGAAGAATCTGCTGCTGCCGTTGACAAGGATTTGTTAAACTACAATGATGATGAGGAGGACAGTGAAGATGGAGATTAGAATGGGAATGTGCCTCCTGTAGTCAAGATGAAATTTGGCACCGAAAGAGTGGTGCGTGTTCAATACCCGGTTAAGTCAGTGGAGAACATGGAGCGGGGAATTAACAGGAGATAACTGATAACTGACATTCATTAAACATGGCACGTGGAACTAGAACAGCCTACCCCAGCGATCGAAATAGACGGTTAAGTTCGACATTGCAACCACCTGAAGAAGGCCGGAGCGTACAACTGCCGAAACGTTGTAATAAATATGGCGACAAAGACGAGGGCAATATTCCGAATAATGTAAATAGTGTACGTAATACCTAATCTCAGAAATACAGACAGATAATGAAATTTGGCGACTCTCATTCTAAAGTGGATTATCATTCCATGATTAACTAGATGAATGTGACTCAAGATTGAAACTCCTTCCATTGCATCTCCATCAGATCAACAGGTTAATGACATTCTTGATACACCATTAATAGTTTCCAAGTGGACAAACATAACCCAGGCGGTCGAAAGAGGGTTAAATGTGATTAATGCTGCTTGCACTGAAATGAGGGATTAAAAACCGAATGATGGATATATTAGGCACATTTTATTGTCTAGGAAAATGATGCCCAGGTTCCACACAAAGAAGATTTCAGTATAAACTTGTAATATTTTAATATGATGTATCACTTAATATTGGAATTAAAATAATGTCAGCTATGTTCAATTATTTATTATCCTGGAAAACAATAAATAACACCTATGTTTTGTTGTACAATAAATGGTGACAAATGGTCAATCGTGATGTTACAGGAAAATTACATAAAATGGCCTGATAATTTTCACAGGTGTTTTTTTTTACAATCTACTAACGATGGTGGAAAAAACGAGGACATTTTAATAGCTCTTTTTCAGAAATCGTTCTGAATATAATTATGTAGACAAATGATGACAAATTTCAAGTTAAATCAGTAAATAAAAGGCACGCATAATTGTTGCTATAAATACATAGCAGAGTGATCTAAAGATTACACGCTTCCTGAAATTTGAAAGGTTGTTTCTTGTCAAATTTCGTAAAGAGCTGCAAAGCAGCTGACGAGGTTTTTGCTGTAATGGGTGGGATGCATAAATAGTCGCATTTTATATTTTTATATTTTTAATTTCGCGCATGTGCGTTGTTTATTTCTGATTTTATCGACTGCGCAGTATATTAGGGTCAGTTTGCTACCATCTTTAAGAACAAGAGCACCATAACGCAATTTACCTTGCCAAAGATTTGGAAACAATATACTTTATTACTAGGTATTTGCACCTGAAGCTTCAATATGAAAAGTTCAGAGTGTTTCGATGTCAAGCCGAGGACACTGCAGAAGATTCCGAAAAAGATGGACGAGTCTAATGGTGATTACGAAGGTGTTTTTGTGTGATCACTAATGATGGCTACGTTATGCCTCCAATCATCTTCCCACAGGGCCTCGTACTCAACACGAAAGTGTACGTAAAGAAGAAACTATGTGTGGCAACAGGACTCTACACCTTGCCACACAAGCAGGAGAGCACAGTGATGGGCTGTCATACAATTTCTGATACCAAACAACCTTTACATCTGATCACTTAACTCCCCAGACTCCAAACCATTTGATTATTATGTGTGGGGTTCATTTGAGCGAGAGACCAATGAAACTCCTTTTAACATCAAAGATGGCCTGAATGCAAGGATTATGGCAGCATTCACCAACAAGTTGAGATGTAGAAGATTATGCAGTCGTCTGGAGGCCATGATTGAAGCCAATGGTGATTTTACATTTATACTTTAGAAGTTCAAGATATGTTTGTGTTATTTTGGTAAATATATCTGTTAAAATGAGATGTCAGTGTTATTTTCATTTTTGCGGCATTTAGAAGACAATTTATCCATTACACTCTGTATATCTATCAAGAAGAATCTCAAGATTATTATTACCAATTCTTTTCGAACAAAGCTCCTTTCATGACTTGTATGTCTTTTATTTAATTCAAGCAAATTCCCGTAAAGGGCTGTGCAACCTTGTAAATATATTTAAAAATATTTTAAGATTCCTCCATATTTATGTGTTTTAAATATTAAGTTTCGTTTGATAGCGGATATCAAATATGCCAGAATTCAATCAATCGTTTGACAGCGACCGGATTTTATTATCGGGAAATAAATACAGAAACTGTATTAAGTCATCGTAAATCTTTTCAGAATACGGCTTCTTTTGCACACTTTCTTTATATCTATTAACTTTTGTAAAAATTAGAAGTAGTCTTTTTGTTGCGAAATCGTAGCTTATGACCATTTAAGGAGGTTGTTAATATGATTGTCCCGGCACATTCCCTGAAAAGCACTTACAGCGTTACGG
>OZ010576.1:36307999-36318862 GCA_963932145.1 Acanthosepion lycidas
ATATATATATATATATATATATATATATATATATATATATATATATATATATATATATATTAGTGTGCTTACAGAAATCACAGTTGCATCATTGCTATCAGGTTTTCGCCTTAGTTCATCATCAGAAAATATGTTATTATTCATTGTATTTAATATTATATACACATATTATACATGAAATACATCCAATTTTCAAAGAACCCACTTTTTTTTAAATTTATTAAACATTTTGCTTTATTGGCGACGCACTCTGTAGCTGAGTAGGCATAAGCACATATGATCAAACGTCGGTTTTTCTGCCAATGTCGGTTTTTCTGCCAATGAACATCGCAGGGCTCATATTTTCTTTAATAGATCCCTCGAATATTCAGGCTTGCAGACGAAATGATATAAATATAGTCTGTAATTAATTAACGGATTAATAAAATTCTTTACGTGATGATATTAAACTGAGCACATCTGAATGTTTCAAGAGTCGGAGAAATATTTAACGTTTGTCAGGCACTATTTAAATTTATTTGACGGGCGACACACTTCGTAGCTGCATCGGTAGAAACACGTAGGATCTAACGACGGTTTTCTCATTTCAAGGTAGACGAAGGTTTGAGTCCTGCCGGAGAGAGCCTATTTTTCGTTATATAAGATCTCTGGTATGTTCAGACCGAGAGGCGAGAATAGATAAATATACTGTTTAATAAATAAACGGAAAGTCTACTTAAATATATTCTATCCAGTAAAAAAATAATAATAAATATTAACATCATGGAATATAAATTTTATATTTTTAATTTCACGCATCGTGTTTTTTTATTTTATTTTATTTTTTACTTTGTCGAATGCACAGTATCGTAGGATAAGTTGTTGTACGTTTGTGAAAAAAGAACTCCTAATGACGCAATGCATTCCACCAGAAATTTGCATACGGGATACGGCATGCGGCACTGCTTGACATTCGCACCGGGAACTCCAATACAATCATATCAGAATGTACGGAAAATTGTTGGATGTGTCTAATGTTGATTATGAAGGTGTTTTGTGTGATCACAATGTGATGGCTACGTTATGCTTCCATTCATTTTCACGCAGACTCAACTAGGAGCTTTACGTCAATTGCTTTGGCGAGGTATTGCTTCACTGGATCAAGAGGTTGGCTACTGGAAGATCCTATATCAAGCAACAAGGCTCTGCATCATGGCACACAAGCAGGAGAAATCAAACATGGCTGTCATATGATTTCTGCGACTACATCACCTCTTGTATCTGGCCACCTGACTCTCTAAGCTGCAACACTCTTGAATATTATCTGTGGTGCTCAGTTGAGCGAGAGACTAAAAAGCACCAAAGATGAACTGAAGGCAATGATTATGGCAGCATTCGCCAACTTAAACAAGGAGACCGTCCAGAAGAGTTGCAGGAGATTCTGATGTCTTCTGGAAACCGTGGTTGAAGTCAATGGGGATTTTATTGAATAGATTTAGTCTTTAGTATTTGAAGATATTTTTGTGTAATTTTGGTAAATAACATCTGTTAAAATAGAATTATTTTCATTCTTGCATCATTTGAACGACAATTTATCCATCGCAGCCTGTATATAACCCTAGCATAAAACTGTTCAATGTGCTATTCTTCTTTTATATATATATATATATATATATATATATATATATATATATATATATATATATATATATATAAATAAAATCCCTGTACCAATAAGTTGTCTTTTTTAATCATATTATTACTCAGACTACTTTTATTAATTACATGTGAATTATCACTATTTGTTGCTAAATACAGTTAAGTGGTTTTTTTCATGAAGTTTTCGATCTCTTAATGTCTACCGTTCAAGTTTAAAGACGCCATATTAATCTTCTATTTAACCCATAGCTGACCCTTTGCCAAAGATAATACTGTGATATTGAAAGCAACAGAGCAGGACGGAATTTGAACCCTGCAGGCCGACTCCATTACTAAACCTTATAACCGTTACGCTGGTATTACATAACGTTTTAAACGATTATTTAATCGCACTTTTAGTTGTTGTTGTTAAAAAGACTGCATTGTAGCCATCTACCTTCCAATTCCACCGCCTTTGCAAGTGTACCGACACGCATTTAAGAATCACACGTCTGTCATAGACAGAATCATATTAAGAAGACTTATCATTTCAATAGACATCTGTCTGCGGACGACTGAAGACCCTGTCTTTCCTTCATCAAATGTGTCGCTTTGAATCTCAGAACAATTTTGATGTGTCTCTCGACAGAAGTATTGTCTAAACTTAGAATACAATGCAGTATGTTTAGGTTTGCATGCTAAAGTAGATTATAACTATTTCCATCTTGGTTGTTAGATAGCAGGACGGCAAGTGGTGAGGTAAATAGTTATCAATTTCGTGAACAAAAATTTGATTCAGGAAATTACTATATTTATTGAAATACGAAGCGGGAGGAAATTAAACCTCAATTAATTCTAATGCTTAATATGAACTGGCGTGTAATTTTTTTAATGGGGATTTAATTTTCTTCGCCTTAAAATTATAGCTGTTTTTACCAAATTCAGTTCTCTGATTCATGAAGAAAATACATCAAAATATTTGTCTAGTCTAACCGATTCCCCATTCTCCAAAACAGAAATGTTGTCCGAAAAGTTATCTTTAACATTTCTGTATTAAGTGCATGATCATGAGAAAATCTATTTTATAATTTTTGTTTTATATAGCTACATAGAACTGACCATGAGAAAAATATTTAAATAATTTTCTAATGTTTATATCATTGATTGATAATAATAGGAAGAATTCATCAACTAATTTATTTTCCCATTTAATTTATATAATTCGGTACAATTTTTAAGAAAATCTAATTAGACAGTTCATTCTGCATCTTTCGATAATACTATCATTCATTCCCCGCCCCGATCGCCTAATTTATAATACAGTGTAATCTCTCATATCCGGAGTGCCTCATATCCGGGACCCCGCATATCCTTAGTGTCTTATATCCGAAATCTGTCATATCTGGACATAATTTTGATGCGTATATTTGAACTATTTGGGTTATATGTAACTGATTTGAAATTTCTATTTTTCAAGAAATTTACCTTGGATGATTAATACACCCTAATGGCTTGTACTGGTGCAAAAGATGATGCGAATAAGAGGAAAGGATGACAATGAGACATCATCTGCAACAAGATAGCGATGAGGTGCATGATTGTGATGTAACCTGGACTGAAATTGATAAAGCTATTGAAAAGGATGTCAGTTTTATGGGAAGAAAGCCAGCATCCAGCTATGACGAGTGCAATAACGCAGGCAAAGTCAAAATTGTCTTTCGTTTAAAAAATCAAGAACAAAAGCAAAACGAAATGCGGAATAAAAGTTGAGAATGACATTAGATGAGAAAGAATCATGTAACAACGATTAAAAAATCCACATTACATTATTTGTTTTGCATACGTGGCATTCTTAATTTAATTAATTTTCATTAACATTACATAATTTATTTCGATTTCCTTAAAATCAATTCCGTTATATTTCACTTCCATTAGCTTATTTTGTTTACTATAAGACACTGAAAATAAATGTTATACCATATTTCAGTTCTTTTATTTTAATCTAAATATAACCCCCCTCGTATTCGGACTTTGTAACCGATTCCTCATATCCGGAAGGCCGTCTAAATCCGGTTTTCAAGGATTTTACTGTTATTTGAAATATCCGAAAGCAACAAGGTGTATTATGACGAACACTTTAGGTTTCATTATTTGCAAATTAATTTTGTCAGGGGAGATAAATCTTTCTTTACAAACACCATGAATTAAAAAAAAATATTAACAGAAACACTGCACATTTAAGGTGATTCTGAAAATTTGAACTAAGAATAAAAACACAGTAGGGATATTTATGAAAATACCTTTTTAAAATTCATATGAGAATTAAATATTACCGCTTAACACAATTTCTGCGTACTAAAGCGGCACAGCTTTAGTCATTCGAACGCGATTTAATGGTCAGTAAGCTTGTCTTCTTAGATCATTTACGGTGCTTCACATATCTGTCCTTGATCCATATCTAAGCTACGGTTAGAAAACAATTTTCACGCCGAAGGTGTGCCATCCGCTAGGCAAAGAGACTTATTTGCTGTTGTGGGTAACTTGGCTCATTATCCGTATGCCCTAAATGTGAAATGGCGAGGGATCTTGAGAATTTATTACTCACGCTATTGCCGTTTAACTCACTTTAAACCTCGACTTTGTGTTACATTCGGTAGCGACGTGTTGGCACTGAAAACAAATGATCCAATATAGTGTCGCTGCTTTACTAGGTGTTCGAGCTGGGATCAAAGTGTAGTATCTGCCTTCGGAAGGATAAATTACATTTCGTCTCTTAACTGGTACAGCAGTTTTTCCTAGTGTCCGGGTAGGATTTATCATCTCTTCAGACAGAATGTGACTCTGTTGCGTTTCCATCAGGGGACAGAATCACAACTGGGGGGAATAAAAATGTTAGATACGTAGACCTACGAAACAGCAGTTCTGACATGGTACTAGGTAGAACGATCTACGGAAGATTCCGTCAAGAATTTCATCTTAATATCAAAAAACTGATTAGAGAACGAGAAAGTATTATAATAAAATAGCCTATATAATTCAACGATATACATTTGAATATATATAAATATATATATATATATATATATATATATATATATATATATATATATATATATGTGTGTGTGTGTGTGTGTGTGTGTGTGAGAGAGAGAGAGAAAACATAGAAAATAGGAAAGAACTGGTTAGGTAGATAATCAAAATTTCTTTAGTATTTTTGTTATTATTTTTTAAAAAATAGTGCTCGATACAAAAGTAGAGCATAAATATAATTATTTTAAAAAAAATTCGCTTTAAGATGGAACAGAGCTTACTTTAATTCAGTTTAATTCAAATAATTATATTGAAGTTTTCGGGTCTTGTTTCGAAACATGAGACCTCTTATGTAGCGTGTTGGAATCATATTTTTAAATAAATAATATATATATATATATATATATATATATATATATATATATATATATATATATATATATATATATATATATATATATATATTAGTATAAAGGCCATTGTCTCTGCTATCATTTGATTGCTAAGTGAGGATCAGGGCTTGATCTACTCTGATTAGGGTCGGCTTGTTGATGGGGTGTGTGATGCTGAAAGACCCAAAATTTCCTAATGGAACAAGTCAGTTTACATCCTTGAAGACTTCCTCCGGCGCACCCTATTGAATAGTGCATATTTATATATATATATATATATATATATATATATATATATATATATATATATATATATATATATACTTGCAGTAAGGTTCACCCAGCGCAAGGCCCGCGGGTCATTCTAGATAGAGGGTCACGAGAAGGGGTAATTTTTATGGATACGAGGGGAAGATAACGGTTGGCACTAGACTTGAACAGGTTAAGATTTTAGTAATCGGGGGAACATCTAGGTACGCTGTTCCACAGGGAAGTGGTTCACGATATTTTCTCATTCATTTACATGGTTACTTCCACGAAAGCGAACGCCATGGCAGCGGCTGGAATTGTAACTCGACACTGTAATCCTAATTTCAGCACCGATAACTACTAAACTACGCTCCTCTTTTGTTTGCAATATTTACCTATGTACCTATTTAAAAACTCTCAAAATATCTAAAACAAATCTGGCATTCTTGCACAATTCTCACTACAGAATTGGAATCAGCTTACTCGAATTAAACCTGTAGACAGCAGGAATTGTTTGGTTCATAATTATTTTTAGACTGAAAGCTAACACGAAATACTTCAGCGTCTACTTTATTTGGAAGTTTTAAGTGTCAAATACATTAAATGCTAATATTTTGACTAAAGCTCAAATAGACATTTTAGTGCTGAACATCTGGCTGCCTCATTATGCAGTCGATTCGTTCAGGTGTCAGAAATATGAAACTGAAAAACACAAAATAATATCTTATATAAACTGGGAAAATACACACATATTAATAGTGACTGAGATTATTTTAGCCCAGTAAAAAAAAGAACAACAGGAGTATAGGGGATATTTGTACCAAGTTTTCAATTTGGTGCAAACTATTTAGAAAATTCTTTTGACCTTTCACGTAAGCTAGACTGTCCAAGAGCAAGAGAACGGACAACGAATCAAATCTATCTAACATGTAAGCATATATAGAATTTGTGGATGAAAGTTCATCTTATGGAAATTGAGTTCTTTTAAAAGATTTCCCAAGTGATTTTAAACAGAACAAGGATTTTCTTGTAGACATAGTGTATTCGTCTTCTTCATAAAGTCTAATATTATTGTTATATGCACAGAATAATGATGATGGTAATATTAGCTATTTCCTTATAACATTAAATGCCGGTTGAAATTTATAAAATCTCTCTCTTAAAACTATTTTTTTAGGAGAATAGTATTCTCAAGTCCAGTAGCTTTTATCGCTCTTTACAGCACTGGTGGTGTCTTCCACCCTAACATTTTGTTTGAAAAGAGCGCACTGTCGCCATCTTGGTTATAACATTATTTCCACTACGAGTAAGCTAAGCTGCGACATCCATTTTACCTATTTCTACTCTTGAAATTTCTTAAGTAATGTTATGTTTGTTTCTTTTATCGAGCTAAATCGTGATAAATGTGGCAACACAGATGTGAACAATAGTCTGAATAATGTAATTATTGTGAATAAAGATGTGTACTAATTTAGTAAAATATTCAAATTGACTGAATATTCAATAGTCTGAATAATATAAATAGTGTACGGTGTAACCCGGATATAAGAGAGATTTTCTCTGGTCCCAAATTAGAGCCATACTTACCTAAACAAAATAGACTAAACCCGGATATAAGAGAAACCCTGATATAAGAGATTTCTTCTCCTGTTCCGACAACTCTCTTATATCCGGGTTACACTGTACATAATATCTCACCTCAGAAATATGGACAAGTTTTTAGTCACCAAGAAGCGTATATACACATGGCAAATTGGGCATCTCGGTGTTGGGTAATGGTTAACAAGGTTGTCTCGTTAGATCAATTACGGCTGAAAAGTGAGTTCGATCCTCACTAGATTCCCCATACTTTCGGCCTTGTGCCACATCTAAGCTACGCTTAGAAAACAACTATGCACATGGCAAATCGCGCCAGGAAGTGGTGTCAATAATATAAGTATTTAAAGAGTTGTATGAATTAATTTTGTTTCTGTGTGCAAAGTAAATCAATATAAGTTTCTTAAATGAAACTAGTAGAAAAAAAAATAACTATACTAAAATTTACATTATTTCTTTGAAAAAAACAAATTGGGAGAATATTTCTAAAAAAATATTAGGTTGGAACATAAGTTGGTAGCATTTTTCAGTAGGTGCGGTTGGAACACGAGATTTCGTTGCGCACGGAACTGAGATTTATGACATATTCTAAAAAGTGATATTTCAACTAATTTTCTAAATGATTTCTTTGTTGCTTGGTAATGTTAAATGGTTTGTAAGCTCAAACTGAAAATGTGGGAAAATGTGAGGCATTTTCTTCATTTGATGGACTTATATTTCCGGAAAGAAAAAGAAAAAAAAAGTATGCACAAAAGAACAAAAACATATGTGCTGTTTATGGGGATGGTGTCATAGATGCAATTACTGCTCGTAAGGTATTCGCTAGGTTCAAAATTGTAAATTTTGGTCTGGAAGAACATGAACATTCCAGCAGACGTGTGATTAAACCACCTATTAGGTTGGTGCAAAAATAATATCGTTTTTTGACGTATTTTTTAACGTCAAAAAACGATATTATTTTGCACCAACCTAATAATTTATTATTATTATTATTATTATTATTATTATTATTATTATTGCTGTTGTTGTTGCTGTTGTTGCTGTTGCAATTATTATGATTATTATTATTACTTCATCATGTTAATCTTGATCTCCAGCTCCATGTATAGGGACAATTTCTCGATAATGTTCATGGAGATGTTTCTCAGAAATTGTAATCAAATGGTACTGCTATGTCAATAACCCCACACTTTCTGAATTTATTATCTTCTATGATATGATGATTGCTGGCTTTTATTTCTCTGTCAGTTTGAATTGACATGCCCCAGAGGATAGTTACATCGTTATTTTGGGTAGCTGAGTTTGGTCCTCATACCATCTCTCAGTGGTTTCGATTTTGTGCTTCTTGCATATCTTCCGATGCATATATGTCGCTACCTTGTTATGTCTTATTATTGTTATTATTATTATTATTATTATTATTATTATTATTATTATTATTATTATTATTAGTAGTAGTAGTAGTAGTAGTAGTAGTAGTAATGTTAGTATTTATAATATTAATATTAGGTTGGTGCAAAAATAATGACGTAATAATGTCGTTTTTGACGTATTTACGTCAAAAAACGACATTATTACGTCATTATTTTTGCACCAACCTAATATTAATATTATTAAGAAATAATAACGCTAATAATCAAGTTACACCGTAGAAATACTTTATAGGATCTCTCAAAGGCATTTGAAAAAATTCATATATTTGAAATGCTACGAAGTTTGGATAAACCCACAATTTAAAGGAAAAAAAAAACATAACGGATTTCCGGCTTCCATTTTTCTATTCAAATGACAAAAAAAAAAGAAAAAAAAAAAAGAACGATCCATCTTTTCAAAGTCGGATCAGAGGTGATGGGAAATGGATTGTTTACAAAAATATGGAACGAAAATATTCTGGGGAAGATGAAATGAGCTACCATTATATTTCTTTATGTGCAGTGTCCTTTCAGAACGTAAATGCCGGTCTATATCCAAAGATGGCGCTGCTATATATCTGGTGGAATTGGGACGTCATTTTGTAGTACGAAATATTCCGTTAAAAATGGCATGCTGAATTCAGACATGTACTCTTCGGGGATGGGCAAATTAATGGTAGCAGTCGAAGAAAAGTTACCTGAATGGGCCAATCGTAAGAATGACGTCTTCCATCAGGCAAACTCCAAACAACATCGCGTCTCTTCGCAAACTTGAAAGAAATTAGTAAAACCTGGCTATGATATTCCACTGTCCGCATTGTACCCGGTTTCTTGTGCGCTTTCAAAGTACTAATGATTTCGATCTTTAAAAAATTATGCTAATGGAAAAAAAATATTTTGATGTCTATAAAATTCCCTTAGAAAGGTTCCTCACCATGGAAGATGGCAGATTCGAAGAAGACCGAATCATGAAAATATATCCATGACGGCGGAGGGTAGTAGAACAAAATATTAGACATTTAGAAACATCTAATATTAACTTATAAACGGATTTAAAAAGGCTACGAACTGTTGTTCGATTCAATGTTGAAATTTATATAGTTATGGAATAATAATGTTGTTCTGATTTCTCTCTATTTCTATTTTACATAAATTCTCTCATTATTCGAAATTCATCTTCGAGCAAATCTAAGTTTACCTTGTCACCAAATCTAAGTTTATCTTGGCAACCCAGAGTTTTATTACGCAGGTAAGCTTTAATATCTGCGGCTCAATGGTAACAGGTATTTTTTGACGTAAGCATCAGAAAAAAAACCCCCCAAAAAACCCAAACAAACTGCCATATTTGTGAAAAAGATTACAGAACAAGTATTCCTATTTAATCATCCTGTGTTGGTTGATTTTGCTGTTACCACTCTTGCTGACAGAAATGGTAAAAACAGATAGCTAATGCAACTATATATATATATATATATATATATATATATATATATATATATGTAATGAAAAACAAATCACTTTAATGTACCATTACGATAATTTATTTCACCTAAATCCTTTTTTAAGGATTCAGGATCATCAGGTAAATCTTCCAACAACGAATTGAGAAATTCGTTGTTGGAAGATTTACCTGATGATCCTGAATCCTTAAAAAAGGATTTAGGTGAAATAAATTATCGTAATGGTACATTAAAGTGATTTGTTTTTCATTACATATTAGCTCTGTCCTAACATTGAGCTCTCAGGATTTCATCCTCTTTGGATTTACCAATTCGGTTTACCAAGTTCCTTATAACTTAAATATATATATATATATATATATATATATATATGTGTGTGTGTGTGTGTGTGTGTGTGTGTGTGTGTGTGTGTGTAAGCCAAATATATAGATATAGATCCGAGAGTATGAAGAAAAATATACGGAAAAAACAAACAAAAATCCTAATATGCAATTATGCTGTTTTAATGTTAATATAATGTCAACGTCGGACGTTTCGGTCTAGTAGACCATCTTCAGAGCATATTCATAAAACATAATTAGCATTAGACTATATTTAATTCAACAGGAAAAGACGATGGACATAATAATCTAAAACTTATATGTACCTTTGTCGAGCATTAATCTTGCTAGATTTATGAGGCAGTCATAATATCTATCTCACGCACGGAGAATACTAGACCTGGCTTCTTTAATATTTCCCCTTTTCTAGCAAGATTGATGCTCGACAAACGTACATATAAGTTTTAGATTAAAATAAAATTCTTTTCATTTTTCATTCAAAATACTATATTTTAGGAATACGTTTTCAGAACATCGCCCACGTGACGCCGACGTGATCATATTGAAACGGAATGCTGATCTTGAAAAATTTCAGTTGTCTGTTTTGATTAGTCTTACTCTTATGTCCATCGTCTTTTCATCGTGTTTTGATTAGTCTTACTCTTATGTCCATCGTCCGGCATTGACATTATATTAACATTAAAACAGCATAATTGCATATTAGGATTTTTGTTTTTTCTCGTATATTTTTCTACATATATATATATATATATATATATATATATAT
>OZ010576.1:36319062-36379062 GCA_963932145.1 Acanthosepion lycidas
GCTAAATAGCTCTACAAATGGGGCATTTTTTTTACTTTCTCTTATTTGTAATATATATATATATATATATATATATATATATATATATATATATATATATATGTAGGGTGGCCACTGATAGATTGAATAAAATAAAAGCAAAAATAACTTTTTCAATAATATGGGTATGTTGGGATCGTAAACTTTAAACCATTTGAATCTTGTATGGAAACATATTTTAATCCAGCTACTGAATATTCTGAAGCAATTTTCTAGCGATTCCTAGTTGAAAAAAGCGACAACTGATAGAAGCATAGCGCCACTTCCGGGAAGATCGCTGGTATTTAGAATTAAAATGTTGTCGGTATTTTCTCTGAGTTTGAATACTTGATGTTTCATTGGGACAGAAAAATCTTACTCTTTCATGAACAATATACGTAGCAATTTCAATCAACAAGGGATGCTCTATAGCCTGCAAACAAATCAGAAAAAAAAGAAAGATTGAAAACGAACAGGTTACGACTATTTCAAACTCTATTTATTTATATATAGAGTGCTGTTCGATAAAAATGACTAACCTGATTTTTGTTACTTAAAATTTTTTCGCCTTTGTTTTGGGGGTCAACTAATTTTTAATCTTATTAATATAAAGACCCCTTTCCCACCACCCAGTAAAAAAGTTTACTCACCTTAAGGTATTCTATTGATAATTATAATGTTGGATATAAATGAGATTTAGGCAAAAACTCTGTGCAAAATAAGTGACTCACTTATTTCCTGCAACTAGTAATCAATAGAAACATAACCGAACAGCTTTAAATAAAGAATAATAGAGGTATAATTTATTTATAATAGGTAATATAGTTCGAAATGTTTAATAATCTATGGGTCCTCCTATATTTTGAATAACCTTTTCAACCCTTTTTGGCATTGACTTGATTAGGTTCTGGCAAATCTCATCTCCAAGCATTGAATTTCATTCGGATATGAAATTCACAATCATATCCTCTTTGCTGCTCAACTGATTTCTTGAGAGCCTGTACTCTATAAGTTTTCTATGGAGTTGAGGTCAGGAGACTGGGGCGGCCATGTCATAACACTCACCTGCTTCTCATCAAATTATTCCTTCATCAATTTTCATTTGTGTAGGGAGCATTATCCTGCATAAAAATGAGCATGGTGGGGTCGATTTTCACCCTTTAAGCAGAATGAAGCAGACAAGACTGTAAAATTCTCTTGTATTGCTCGCTCCTGAGTGTCTTTTCAATAGGTTTTAAGAAACCAGTTCCATTAAGAAAAGTATCCACAGAACATTATACTGAACGGATGTTTGACAGTACTTACTGCTAAATTCAAAGAGCTTTCAAAGCTTCTTCGGATTTTAGATCACTTATCCTTTGAATTTAGCTCAACTTTCGTTTCATTTGAGAAGAGAACATTTAGTAAAAAAAAAAAAATTCAGATAAGAAACTGTTATTGAACAGCACTATCTGTACCCACTACCTATTCACACTGTATATTGATTTTCTTAGGCCGACATAAATGCGGCACAATGCCGAAAGTATGGTGCACCCAGTAAGGATCGAACTCGATACTCCTTTGTAACTGATCTAACAAGGCAAGCTTTCTATCCATTACACCACGTAGATGCGCATTGCTTGAATAGAACAAGAACCTGTACACATTTTTAAAACTCCTAAATTTAGATAAACAGACTGTCTATTCAAACGTAGCTATCAAAAACTGTTACCTTTTTTCTTTCGCTCGAAGCTGCCGTCCATGATTTTTTTTTTTTTTTTACAAAGAACCAAGTTCCACTTCCGCTTGTGTCTGAATTAGATTCACTTATTGACAGCTCGTCACGTCGAAGACAATATAAATCCTCTCATACGTAATAAGTGAACATTTTCGATTTTATGCATTGCTGAAGCCACAGCCGCAGATAATAAAATCTACTAAAAACATAAAAAATAAACCTAATTTCCAGTGCAAATCTACAGTTTCAATAACCGAATTAGACTGTTTATTGAAAAGGAAGGTAAACTTATGCAAACTTACTTAAATCTTTTGAGCGATGACACTTATTTCGTACATATATAATCCATGAATATACCTCTAACATAAATATACACCTTAGGATTTTAACTTGTAGCGATTAGGAAGATAGACAGATTTAGTCTCTAGTTAAATAATAGATATTATTTAAAAGGCGAATAAATATTCGACGCTGTGCAACTATCTTGAAATCGCCAAATACGTAACAGAATGAATCCGCCATCTTGACGCATCATCCATTCTTTGAAGTGCCTGACATTATTGCAGAGTTATGTAACAGCTCACAAAACATTTTTAAAATTGTTTTATATACACCGGGAGTGACAGTAAAATTGTTCAAATCGTGTAAAAGAAAAATTGTCGAAATCCTAGATAAAGATTTGAACCGTTGTATCATAGAAATGATTAAAGATATCTTACTGGAATTCTGTGAAGTTTTCATAAAACTTTTGGACACTACTTTTAGAAGTAAGAATGTATAATTACACTCCAAACCTACCAGGAGATTCATGATGGAATTGATCATAAACGAAAAAAAGGTATGTTCATCATTAATTAGTCATAGCTAAGTAACGGAAGATCATGAAAGATTGAAATAAATTCATATATATATATATATATATATATATATATATATATATATATATATATATATATATATATATATATATACTTCCCAAAAAAATTCGCTTGAAGATTGAACAGAGCCTACTTTAACTCAAGTTAATTCAAATATTATTTTGAAGTTTTCGGCTCTTGTTTTGAAACATGAGACCTCTTATGTAGCGAGTTGGAATAATATTTTTAAATAAATAATTATATATATATATATATATATATATATATATATGTGTGTGTGTGTGTGTGTGTGTGTGTGTGTGTGTGTGTTATTTCAGGATCATTTTCCAACTTATTCACGATGAGCATCACCCTCTCTAACCTTATAACTTTCTGTCTTCGTGTGACAAGTTACCTCATACATTTCACGGACGATTGCATCTTCGAGACTTGTTGCGCTGATCTATGAACTGTCATTTCTGTAACTTCTCTCTCACGGACCAAACATCTTATATATTGAATAGGATCTTTTGAAATTGATCACTTTATCTCTAAATTGAAATGATGAACTCTCTTCTTGTTGTGATCTCCTGGTCCAGTTATCCTTTCTACTGTTCCCTCTTTTTAAATTTATTCATCGTTCTCTCGATGGTGCATAAAGAGACTCTGAAGATGTGAGCCAGACTATGAATGTCAGTACCATTACCGAAAGCCTGAATGATCTTTTTCTTCTCACCATTGTTCAGTTGGGAAACAGTGGGCCTGACACAAGTTTATTTTAACCTGTTCTCTTTCTAGCTGAATAACTCAAGGGTTTTTCAGTGATTCGAAACAAATCGTGTCAAGATGGCTAAACGTATTATTTAAAACATTTTTTTATGTTTATACGTTTTTTTTATAGATAGAAATATTTAAGTAAATGCTCTGCTTATAATAAATAGTATTAACAACATTTAATATTACTGTTTATTATAAACAGAGCATTTACTTAAATATTTGCATCTATAAAATGAACGTATAAACATAAAAAAATGTTATAAATAATTGTCGGACTTTGTTCATTTTATAATGTATGGCGTCAGTTGTTTACATTTGGATACGCATTGAGCAGATATAAATGAATGAGAGAAAATCATGGAGAACTGATTTTAAAAGCAGTAAAATCGACATTGCTAAACGAACGCTCCTCTGTCGCCAAATCGGTCAAGGCAAGTCAGTCTATATTACGGTTCCGTATAGGATACAGGTTCGATTCCTGTCGGAGGGCGCATATTTTCTATGAAAATTTCTCGGACATTCAGGCCGGTAAATGTTGTTAATACTGTTTATTATAAACAGAGCATTTACTAAATATTTGTATCTATAAAAAGAACGTATAAACATAAAAACTGTCTTAAATAATTGTCAGACTTTGTCCATTTCATAATGTAAAAACCTAGAAACAAGGAACTCAATAATTTGGTGGATTTTTAGATAAACATTTTGTGGAATCGATAATTATGATATTACATTATTTGGGCAGTTTTGCTGTTAGAATCCAAAATTAGCGAAAGATTTGTGGACATACGTTTATATGGATTTTGTCCTTGTTTTGGTGTGAGGAATCCGCCCTCCACAATTTGTATAAGTATTTTGATAAACTCTCTCTCTCTCTCTCTCTATATATATATATATATATATATATATATATATATATATATTTAAGCGTTTCACACAAAGCAAGGCGGGAAGCCACTAGGACGCAAGGGGTTACAGAAAATTTGGAGCAAGATCAGATAGAAGTGATAGAAGAAAGGATGTGGAGAAGGGTAGTGGATCGATCACGGCAACTGGAGATAGAGAAGGGAGTTCCACAGGCGAGAGGTGAGAAATATGAAGCTATTGGAGTAGTAGAGACGGCTACATTTAGGAGTTTCGACAGTGATGGGGTGAGAACGGTGTGGCAGCCTCGTAGGGCGCTTGTATTCATGAAACCAGCAAATAACCTCCTCGGAGCAATTGCCATGAAAGTATTTGTAAAACAGACAGAGAGAGGCGACTGCGCGTCTGTGAGAAAGTGACTGTAGACGAGATGCCAGAGCAGGGCCAATTATATTGCATATCCGTATCTGGAGCCTATCAAGAACCCCGAGGCAAACAGAAGGGACTCCAGACCATATATGGCAGCAATACTCTATGCAAGGGTGAATTGTGGATTTGTAGATCTGAAGGATCGATTCCGGGGAGAAAAATTTCCTGGCGCGGCATAGGGAGCCAACTTTCCTTGCGGTGGACGAAGCATTTGACTCAATGTATTTATTCCATCTCAGGTCAGCCGTCAACATTAGACCGAGCAGCCGCAGTGAGTTGCTCTCGAGAAGTTGAGCGTCAGACATTCTAATGGAGGGCAGGAAATGATCTCTGTCGTGATTAATAGAGAGCAGTTTTGTTTTTGAATCCTGCCCCAGTTCACAACCGATTGGAGGTCCTTTTCGAGACGCACGGACACGTTAGTTTTGTCATTGACACTGGATTTGTTTTGGAGGCAGGAATAAATTGTGGTGTCATCCGCGTAGATGCCAACTTGGGAATTTATGGCGTCAGGAATCTCATTTATGTAGATAAGGAATAGAGTGGGGCCTAGGATGGAACATTGGGGAACACCTGCGTTCGTTGGATAGGAACTGGAGGAGAATCCGTTTAGAACGACCTTCAATTCACGGTTTGACAGGAATGATTGTATTAGGTCAAACAATCGACTCGTAATGCCATATATATATATATGTGTGTGTGTGTGTGTGTGTGTGTGTGTATGTATATATTTGTATATATATATATATATATGTGTGTATGTGTGTTTATACGTGTGCCTTTCAAGATTACGTGAACAGGTGGAAAAGCTTTAAAAGACGCGTCTCGTTTATAGCTTTGTCTCTTTTTCACTTTTGTTTCGCATACAGTTATAAATCCTGCAATAGACAGACACACGTGCGCGCACACCCATATATATATATATATATATATATATATATATATATATATATATATATATATATATATATATATGTGTGTGTGTGGTTGTGTGGGTTTGTGTGTGTGTGTGTGTGAGAGAGAGTGTTTATCTTGCAGGTTGAATCTGCGTGTGTTCACAGATATGTGCAAAAACTACACTAATGTTGAAGATATTATATTGATAAGCATGCGAATCACCAAAAGGAAACTCGATTGGCAACTGCCTCGGAATTTAAAGCTGTGATAATTGCACATTTCTACTGTGCAGAGTAAAATGGAGTCTCTGCCTGAATGAAATCATCGTTTGAAAAATACATTTTAAAGGCCGGCAAGATTTCCTTAGAAAATCGACGTAAGTTTGTCTTTCTACCCAAACTTTCCACCACCCATATTGCTTTAGGTAGAAAGAAACAGATATTCGTATATGAAAACAGAAACATACACACATTATCTATCTATCTATCTATCTATCTATCTATCTATCTATCTATCTATCTATCTATCTATCTATCTATCTATCTAAACTTGTTCATATCTATCTGGATATGTTCCTATCTATCTATCTATCTATCTGGATATATATCTATCTATCTAAACTTGTTCATATCTATCTGGATATGTTCCTATCTATCTATCTAAACCTGTTCATATCTATCTGGATATGTTCCTATCTATCTATCTAAACCTGTTCATATCTATCTGGATATCTATCTATCTATCTATCTATCTATCTATCTATCTATCTATCTAAACCTGTTCATATCTATCTGGATATGTTCCAATCTATCTATCTAAACCTGTTCATATCTATCTGGATATCTATCTATCTATCTATCTAAACTTGTTCATATCTATCTGGATATGTTCCTATCTATCTATCTAAACCTGTTCATATCTATCTGGATATGTTCCTATCTATCTATCTAAACCTGTTCATATCTATCTGGATATCTATCTATCTATCTATCTATCTAAACCTGTTCATATCTATCTGGATATGTTCCTATCTATCTATCTAAACCTGTTCATATCTATCTGGATATGTTCCTATCTATCTATCTAAACCTGTTCATATCTATCTGGATATGTTCCTATCTATCGATCTAAACCTGTTCATATCTATCTGGATATCTATCTATCTATCTAAACCTGTTCATATCTATCTGGATATGTTCCTATCTATCTATCTAAACCTGTTCATATCTATCTGGATATGTTCCTATCTATCTATCTAAACCTGTTCATATCTATCTGGATATGTTCCTATCTATCTATCTATCTATCTAAACCTGTTCATATCTATCTATCTATCTATCTATCTATCTATCTATCTATCTATCTATCTATCTATCTATCTATCTATGTAGCGATGCTCATTGTAAGTGTTCTGATGAAATTTGCGTTAGGGTAGCTTGCATTTTTGAATTTAAAAGCAATGCTAGATTGGTGAATAGGTCTTTTCATTTTACAATTTGATCGCCTGTAGAATTGTCTTCCGGTTTATTGATGATTTTTCTTGAGTTATTTCCAAAGATTTAAATGCAATGTCAATCATCTACTGTCTTTTTGATTTCTCTTGTTATTATCGCCGCATTTTAATAATGTCTTCTTTTTCTTATTCATTCAAACATTTCTTTAAAAATTTAAAAAAAAAATCATTTCTGGAAAGATATTCTAAATCGTTTTTCAATAAAGACTTCCTCTTCTCCTCGAGAAAATGGCCATCTGCAATTATTAATGAGATGCCGAGCATTTTTAAATCTCTAACCGTTCGGTCCACAGCTTTAACACCTGATTCATATACGTAAAAAATAAGTCATGTCAATGTAATTCAAACTTCCAACGTTACACTGAGCAAAAATTAATCTATCAAAGAAATAATGATGTTAGGGCAAAAAGAAAAGAAAAAACTGGAGACCAAACAAAAAACGTATAAAAAATTTAAATAAAATCAACAATAATACCATTGTACTAAAAACTACCTTTTTTGGAACTGTGAAATCAATAAGCCTAATCGGTAACTTATTACCTACTATCGAAATCGAAAGTTGGAAATGATTTTTGTAAATTTTCCTTTTTTGCGTGTTTTCTTTTTTTTTCTTTTTTCTCCTAGTTCCTGGTTTTGTTAATTTGGTCCTAATTACAGTGATTAAATTAGACATTCCCGGCTGACGCCAGCGGTCTGTAGAGAAGACCTGGAACTTATCCATAAAAAAGACACTATTACCTAATTCGTTATTTGCAGATGTAAAAAAAAATGCACTCTAGCCATTCTAAGATAATCAATATTGAGTATATAAAACCCAAGGCTAAAGACAAGATAGGGAATAACGCGTCAAGAAGAGGTAGCTCCTAAATGGGTGGAAAAGAGAGAGAGAGAGAGAGAGAGAGCGAGTGGGGAGATAGAGAGAGAGAACCAGAAAAAAGTTATAGAACACAGGATTAAAAAGGTGTATTATGTATTCCAGGAAACATAGACTTGATACGTGTGGTCAATTTTGACTGATTTTGACATAAGAATCTGACAAAAACGAAAATAAAACTATGATTTTTGTTTTGTTTTTGCATTGTTTTTTTTTTTTACGTTTGACGGTTTGGCTTCAGATACACATCATTCAATCAGTGATTTATAAACACCCATTTCCCTACAAAAGTCTTGACCAATGGAAACTTCACAAACAGTTAACAACCACGGCGAGAGCTCTAAAATTATATACATTACTACCATATGTTTTCTAGAAAAGAAAGAAAAAGAACTTAACTTTCATTTGCGCATGTTTGTCCCGAGAGAACTAAATTAATTATAAAGAAAAGACATATATCTCACGAATTATTCTATCATAATCTTTTTTTTCTTATACATAAGGAAACACATGATATCCGTCTTCTGTATAATACATGATTTATTTAAATGTTTCATTTGAATATTCGAAAATCAGTCGGCGAGATAGAAAGCCTAACAATGAATAATATCGGCCATTTTTTCTTGATTTCAATCTTAAATCGTTTCGTGTAACACTGTGCAACGCTCAACTTCAGTAACCATCTTGTCATGCAGATGAAGAGACTCGTGTTAATTTGTTTCGTGAAAAAAAAAGGGTTAATACAGAAGTGAATTTGCAACGTGCTGTACTTCCGCTATTAAAAACAAACAACTGACGGGGTCTGAGAATGAAGGACTCAAGAAAGACATGCAGAGGAAGAGAAGTAGCGTATCATGAGCTGACTCGTCACCAGCGTATTACCAATTGGGAGGACATCAAATACAGTGTGTTCCCATGAAGTCCAGTGATAACTCACTAGCAAAATAAGATTTGCGCATATTAAACTTAGTGCCAAATTCACAGTTGTAGGCAGTTTCTTTTTTTTTTGCATTGAGGAGCAACTGTTTTTAATATTGCACCGGGTTTTAAGAATTGTAAATGAAAGACAAACCGAAGTTCCCACCACATGCACGGCATTTTTTGTGATGTCAACGAACACACGTTGTCACTTTCGTAATGCGCGTTGTTGTAGTGACTTTGTAATCGCAGATGCAACTATAGTAAGTTGTGGAACAATAATGGTATCAGACGCCTTCAGATATCAATCCTACTAACAGAACTTGCTCGAATAGCAATCTGTATAGTGATCCGAATAGAGAAATAGTATAGTGAATAGAGAAGAGAATAGCGATCCGTACAGTAATAGATGATAGAACAGAAATAGCGATCGGTATAGTAAAAGAGGATAGACTAGAAATACAGATCAATCTAGACGCCACGCGACTTCCTATATAGGCATTTCCTCTATGGTCACGTGATCCACTTAATTCAATAATAGGATCGCCTGTGTTTGCTCACTGGCGATCTATGTTCAAACTCAAGTGTCGGCAGCGACATTTTATTGCAAGAAAGAAAATTGTTATATAACCATTTTCTTGTAATGGGTTCAGCATTTGGGGTCGATTGTTATTTATTCTTGTCAGCCCACTGACCACAGGTTTAGTTGAACATTTCCGTATACCACTCTTTTTTCACCTCTTATAATATATTTAATGAAAACTGAGTTAGGATGATAGAGTCACTATTACAATTGGTTATCGCAGAAGTTAATTACTTTTGATTCAAACTGATAACGTCGTATGTCTGAATCAAGTTGTAAGAAAATATTAAAGAGCTATTTACATTTCAATATACTTTCCTACTTACGAATATTTAAAGCCTAGCTAGTTCTGGGTATGAATATAAACTACATCCGACAAAAAGACTACTGATCAGGAGATTGGAGGTTTTTAGGAGACTGAAATCATCTCTTAATTGTTGCTGTTGTTCCCAGGTCAACACTGATCCGGGGTGGTAGCACATGTTAGGGTCCCACATATGGACAAGCAGTGAACCACCAAACAAAAGCAAACCAGTATAAGAGTTTAAAAATACCAATAATGCATTTTTCAATTTAAGAAAAATTACCAGCAGTACATTTAAGTTAAATGACGTAGAATAAGTTTTATCTGAAGTTGAAAGCATATAAATGAGTACACAATATTTCGATTTCGACATTAAGTAACGCAGAGGGGTTGATATGCCGCTAAACAAAATCAACCAATATTAGTCTGTCATTTCCTGTTTCGGTGATATGTTCAGCTGGGACCCGCCATACACGTACACAAAGATGGATCACCCTTATTCCATTCGTATTCCATTCGGACTGTTCTTGTTGGCGTCTGTTCAACAAAGACACAGTTCTTTCCCAAGAACTGTGTCTTTGTTGAACAGATGCCAACAAGGATGTTTTAAACATTACTACAATCATAAACAATGCAGATCTGGATTTAAATGTCATATTTCTTACATAACATCAGAAAGAACATTTTTTGCCATTTCTTACACTTATGCAACACCATACTAATATCTTGCTTGATCGGTTCTTGGGCTTTACTATCGCGAACATTAGTATTAAATAAACAAACACGCATTCAATTTGTTTATAGTTCCACAAAGAAATCTTCCAGTAACTACTTTGTTAGGCTTTTGGTTATCATTACAAATGTCGGACAAAGATGTGTCACATTCCCCTCAAGGCCGGTCTAGATTCAGTTCAATTACAAGAAAATAAAGTAAAAAATGTAGAATAATGCGTTAGCTCATCCATAACTAGCGTCCGCGAAAAATCTTTCAATTTTACACATGAATAGAATCAGTTATGGATTTTCGGGAAATTGTCATATGGGATGTTTTCGATGTCGCTTTACATAAATTTATATATATATATATATATATATATATATATATATATATATATATATATATATATATATATATATATATGAGGGAGTTCTGAAAAGTTCTCAGTCTGGTGTAAGTTCAAAATTGTAAGCAAACAACTAAATCACTTTCGATATGATTTTACACATACACACACATACACACACCTAGTATATGTGTTATAATTTATGTGTGCGGATGTGTGTACGTTACGGTGAGCATTACATTTGTTCTCCCTCTCGCACAGAGAGAGAAAACAAGTGAGCGAGAGCCGAAGAGTCAGATATATACAAACATACATTTATAACATCTATATTAGTAAAATTAATGACCATTTTTGTGTGATACGTTTCGACTCTTTAGGACTTCATCGGCCTTGAGTGAAACTTCCGTTGTTGTATTAGGTTGGTGCAAAAAATAATGACGTAATAATGTCGTTTCTTGACGTTAAAAATACGTCAAAAAACGACATTATTACGTCATTATTTTTGCACAAACCTAATAACTGCATATAGACATGAAGGGGAGGGAGAAGTTGAAATTTTAAACTTTTCACTTTTTTCAATTTTAATTTTTTTTAAAAATATATTTGGATATAGATTCCAGCTAATATCATTTAGATTCTTTTTGTTTTCATCACTTTTGTTATTGAGTGTTCCATATTGTGATAATAGAGAATCTGAGATAAAAGAATGTGCGATACTTAATATCCAAAGTAATAAAAACTAAAAGAAACTAAACGATGATCGCCAAATACATCTTAGTACTCTATTTACATTATTCGGACTATTGTCCTTATATCTGTCGCCATGTTTATCACAATGTTCTGGCCGTTGGAATGTCGAACTGAACCCTTTAGTTCGCTCACTGAGGGTTCATCTGTTCTAGTTCCACGTGCCATGTCTAAGCTCTTGTTAATTTCGTCTCGAATTTCTCCAACCCCTTAACAAGGGTATTAAACTCACACTCTTTGGGGTCCTGTCACTGGATCTAACTAACGCCTTTATCCCCTGTGTCATCTGTCCTTGAGGACATCTGTGTATGAATTTCTGAATAAGCAACCGTTTTTACCAGTGCTCATATTTCAATTTTTGCTGTTATCATTGCCTCTTTTACCCCACGGCCAAAACGTTGTGATAAACATGGCGACCAATATGAGGACAATACTCCGAATAATGTAAATAGTGTACATAATACCTCATCTCAGAAATATAGACAGAACATGTTAATACTGCAATAATGTGTGATACTTAAGCCTGAAAAAATATCTAAATGACAATGAAAAATAAGGAAAAAAAAAAAAAGAAAAGAAAACCAGGTTGACTTTAGTTCAAATCTCATTTCTAAACGATATGTTTTCATTAAACCGAAACGTCCAATTTCATTGCGTGAAAGGCGTTTTTTTTTTTCCCGCTGATATAGATTTTTCAATTGTGAAAAATGTTTATCAGCGGGAAAAAACGGCATTCACGCAAAGCAATTGAACACTTCGGTTTAATGAAAACATATCGTTTAGAAATGATGTTTTTTTTTGTTTTTTTTTCTGTTGGGGAATTGGAGAAATATATATATTAGAATTTTTCTAAATTGCCTTTCATATATTATTTTTAGTGGATTCGCTTATTTGACGAGACACTCCGTTTATTTTTAAACGGTATATATTCTCGTTTATCGGCTTAAATGTTCGATAAAACTTTGCAAAATTACCCGCTCTCTGGTATGATCGAACCTGCGTTCTGTAGGGAAAACGGTCATTTGATCTGACGTACTTTGACCTCTCGATAACGAAAAGCGTCGAAGGCTAACCAAAGTCTGAATAGTGGCATTAAACTGAGGTTTTTCTCCGAACTCGAAATAAACGTATATATTTAGTTTCGTATTCTTGCGATTTCTACAGAAAGGAATGTTTTTTCTTGAGTAATCATTCAGATTTTTTTTTACATCAACGCTATTTTCTTTTTAGTGGGTAAGTAGACTCTCCTCTTATTTATTAAACAATATTTCTCAAAATGTGTAATTGGGCAGCAATTCCTCTTTTATGCAAGTTTCGTTAAAAATCACGGACAATGTACGATAGTTAAGTTTTTTTATATATATATAATCGTTCATGTGTTCTTAAAACTCTTTTATTTTCGGGACATAAATTATCTAAAAATTATCCGAATGTTTTATGTATCCAAGTGCTTTCGTCTGTAACTTTAGCCATTATCATGGTTGAATTTTATTCATGTTTTAACTGAATATATAGAGCGGATTATATAGGTATCAAGAGTTAGAGAACATTTATTTCCCAAACACGGTTTAGCACATTATGACGGTTTTCATAGCTGATATCATTGAGTGTTGGTATTTCTTCATTTTTATTAACAATTTTTCCATTATTTTTCGCCTTTTTGTCCACGTAGATGATGCTATTATATTAGTATTATCAACGAGTATGTTGCTGATAGAGTCAAAGGAAATATATATATATATATATATATATATATATATATATATATATATATATATATATATATATATATATATATATTGTCATGACAGACAGACTTTTCGCTATATCACACAGCTCATCATTATGTCTAGACGTTCGGTTGATCTAGCTAGGATCAAAACCCGACTGAATTGGCATCAGAAGGGTATTCTACCACTAAGCCTTTGGCACACGGATGAAGGGTATTCAAGCCTATTTATTTTTCGATAAACACACAGTGACTGAGAGAACCCTATTCGATTCACGGAAGAGTCTTGCATCATATATATATATATGTATATATATATATATATAATAGTAATTATATATATATATATATATATATATATATATATATATATATATATATATATATATATATATATATATATATATATATACGCATAGCCGTATATAAAAATGTTAAAAAATTCTCATTGAATAATTTTCTTTTGCAAATTAAGTTTCGAATAGTAGCTATTTTGCAATAGGATATTGATTTTTATAGTTGAGAGTGCTCGTGTTATTTTTTGATATATTAGGCGGTATTAAATGCATTATTATTAGTATCTATCATTATACCAAAAACGGGATCTTATTGTCGTTGTTAATTTCGTTAATTTTTGAATTTTTTTTTTTTTTTGTAGTTCATGTTTTTTGTCTTTGTTTTGACTGAAATGAGAATGCCATCTACATATCTTAAGTAAATGGAGGAAATTTTTTGTGCTATTATGTACGTTATTTTTTAGGTTAGTCATGTAGAAGTTGCTAAATGTTGGTCCTAGAACTGAATTTGTGGACATGAAATGATTGAAACCAAAAAAAAAAAAAAGACAATACGTCTAAATTATATATATATATATATATATATATATATATATATATATTGAACAATAAAAAAATATTAAAAAAATAAAATCTACAGACACACTGAGTTGTAGATTAATTATCTTTCGTTTTTTTATTATTTTAATTTCATTTAGATTCCGCGACTACTTTCGGCCAATATGCCCATCATCAGGAGAAGAAATATTTCTGATTGCTGGTATCAGTAAACTACAGAAATGAATGTCTTCATGGAGAAAATGAACTTTTGTCTGTAGTTTCCATTTGTTTTTTTAATTTTTTAAAATCTTTTAATATGAATCTTTTAACATTCTTTGTGTTGGTCAAACAGTCACTTTTAAGTTGTTATTTGAGATAAGAGCTGGATGGATCTATGCTGCTCTGAATTCCCCTGGTCAGATTGACAGTTTTATTGGTCCTGGAGAGGGATGTGTCTCTTTTTAGTGTTTGTGTGTGTGTTATTTGGTTCTTACGGAGTGAGTGACTATGATATGTGTAAGCGTGTGTATTGCTGTGGGTGTGTGTTATCATTTGGCTCATTAGGGAGTGAGTGAGCATGATGTGTGTAAGTGTGTATATTCGTGTGAGTGTGTGTATAAGTGTGAGGCCTCAACACCTCCGCAAGCATGTCTGTCTTGTGTGGGTGAGAAATGTGGGTAGGTTTTGATTTGTAGAGTTATATATTAGTACTATCTATAGTGTTAAATTTATGGTTTAGCCCGGCTGGATAGTGTGTTTTTAGGCGTTTTATCCACTTATTTTCATGAAACTCTAAAATCTTTCTAATGTTATCTGCTCTGAACTTTACTATTCTCTCAATTATAGTGAATTTGGTATGGGTTTTGAAATCGTATTTTTCCAGGTGGAAATGTGGTTCGACAGGTAATAATTTTTCATGGGGAGTCGACTTAATTCGATTGCGATAATTATTAATTCTGTAGTGAAAGGGCCATTCAGATTTTCCTACATATTGTTTCTGGCATAGTGTGCATTCTAGGAGGTAAATTATGTTTTGACTTCTACAGTTAGAATCGTGGTAGATTTTGAAAGTAGATTTCATGATTGAGCTAGTGAATGAATTCGTGTGTTTAATATTGTTGCAACATAAACTTCTTTTGTTGTTACATAAGTTGGGAAAATCCTGTTGTTTTTGTTCTTAGTTTATTACGGATTACCTTGTCCCCTGAAATATATATATATATATATATATATATATATATATATATATATATATATATATATACGTTGTATTTCTATCTCTCTCTTCAACTTTCTTTCCGTTGGTTTGTTTGTCTGTCTTTCTCTCTCACTCTATTTCTGTCTTTCTTTCTCTCTCTCTCTCCCTCGATATACACACATACATCTAATATAACGGACGCCTACTTTTTTTCTGAACACACACACACACACACATATATATATATATATATATATATATATATATATATATACATACATACATACATATATATGCAAGACTCAACACATGGAATTATAAATGTAGCCTTGTGAAAAGCCAATTGAAATAGCCGAAGAAAATTTTAAAACCCTTAACAGCAACAAACAAGACATCTATCATTATTGTTTTGTCGGTGTATTGTTTAATATATTGTAATGTAATATGTAAGCCGAAACCTTAGATAGCATTAAATAATATGTATCAATATTTTCTTACATATTTTAAGGATAATGTTATTAAGCCTATCAGACGATAATGAAAGGTATTTATATAAAATAGACAAAACATCTCTATATTTTTAACGAAACATGTATCAATATATATATATATATATATATATATATATATATATATATATATATATATATATATATATAGAGAGAGAGAGAGAGAGAGAGAGAAAGATAGTGGGGAGATAGAAAAAAATATATGTTGTTTCCCAGTTTCAAGCCTCAAGCGAAGTTTCACGTGTGTGCGCGAATATTTCTGCATATGTGTTTCTATGTGTTATTGTGAGGTGTTGAAATAAAGCGAAAAAGAAGAAGAAGAAGAGGAAGAAAAAGAAGAACGAGAGAGAGAGAGAGGGGGAGAAAGATCTGTTTTTACATCAATAGATGGGATACTAAGGCTTTACTGTAAGTTCAGTTGTTAATATCTAGAAGTGAAAACATGCAAGGCTGATGCTATCACCTGTCAGTTGCAAGAGAAAGTCTGACGGTTTTACTTCACACATGATCATTTTCCCTCTTTTTTCTATGTGTCGCGTCCCTTCAGGACATTGAAGAGCATGTCTCGCTACGACTTCCTACCCCTTGGGGTGCTTTACAGTTTTTTTCTCCCTTTGCACCATCCATTCACGCAAGCTCTTCAGGTAAGTGGCTCGCTACTTTCTATTTTTTTAACCTTCAATATACAACGTGATGTTTAAGTTTTCCAAGCCTTCTTTTCTCATTATATGTCCAAGGGATTTCGTATGTCTTTTCCCGATACTGAATAGACATTTTCATTCAGTTGTCATTTTCTTTTAGACTTTCGCGTTGTTTAATCGCATCATCCATGGAATTTTCAGGTAGTTTCTGTAAAACCAAATTTCTGCTGCCTAAATTTTTCTTCTCGTCCCTGGGAAGATTAGCCAACATTCATTGGTATATAAGAGGATCGATAACAGAGTAATCGAACCCTCTCTTCTGATCTTTTTTCTGACTATCTTGAGGAATGCTCATTTTAGAGATTCTTGTAATATGCGCGTCCGGACCTCGGTGTCGCATTTTTCATCGTTTGCTGAAACACTTGCCAAATATTTAAACTTCTGCCCATTGTTGATATGTAGAAATGAGTGCCTCTGCTTTCTTTTTAACTCAATACTTGATCAATCCGATTTTTTTTACATTGAAGAGATTATCAACTTTCTTCAAAATGAAAGAGTTTTGATATTACACTTCGTGGCATCTTTTCTTAACTTCTATTCAGCTGCACATTGGAAATTATATACACAACATCAAAAATCTCTTTTATCACGATTTAATAATCGTTAAGATTTAAGACTTGTCGGTAATTTCCCGCAACTTTTCATGTTTTAATATCGACGTAGATGGTTGAATGAAAACAATTCAAAGCTAAGAGGATGCCTGATTGAAAAGACACCACCTTGGGGTAATACCTATTTATCTATATATCTATCTATCTCTCATTCTAAACACACACACACACACACACACACACACACACACATATATATATATATATATATATATATATATATATATATATATATATATATATATATATATATATATATATATCTTAAGCATATCTATCAAAATTTATTTAAAAAAGAAATGAAAAATGTTTTTCAGATATTCCTGCATTTCAGTCAGGATACTGTATTTTCTTTCCTAGTCGTAACCTGAAAGCCATTATTGCCCCTCTAATATCATTAAAAGACCAAATTATCACCTTAGAGTAACACCCATTTCCGTAAGATGATATGACAGACCCAGCAGGTTACTCCGAAGATTTCCAAAAGCTTGGGTGAATGTAACCAGGAATCTAACTACTTAGAGATCTCGGTAGACACGCATTATGTTACCGCGATAAAAGATCGACATTTAGCGAAAAGATTTTTCTTTCAAACATATCCAATGCTGGATGATTCACGATTGATATTCTCAGAGACGGGTAGGTAAAATCTCCACACGATGGAAATCGTAGCCATGCATGACTGATAGCGAAAAGGCGTTAAAAGGTAATGGAAGAACTGATTTTCAAAAGGAAGACGAATAAGGAACCAGGAATAATACGTGATCATACATCGTTAGAAATAAATGAGCTGCTTTCTGTCATATGCATAAGAATTAATGATCTTAGTAAAAGTAATTGTTCAAAATAATTATTTACATTGTTTATACTGAGACTAATATCCACATCGTCGTTGTTATTATCATACGATTTCGGCCGTTGTGTCCTTCGGTCACCATAGCTTTGTCTGTCGATCTGGGAAACATTCACGGATTTCAAATTGAGCTCTCTATTAATGTAGGGTCCATGTCTAAGGATAGCTAGATGCTTTCCAGTCGATCTTTGATCTTCAAAGATTTAAATGCAATCTCAATCTCTATCGACTGTACTCATGTTTACTCTCCTTATTATTATTCTGGTGAGCTTTCGTCTTTTGTACCCCAACTACCCAAATTTAGGCGCAGTACAATATTGTCAGCTAGGTCTCATCTCACAGTTGAAATGGCTATATGTAGCCGTAAGTTCTATGCCAACAGTTTCTTTTCCCACACTTCTGTCGTGTGGAATTCTCTTTCGGCTCTTTGCTTTCTAGTTAACATTGATCCTCAAAAAATTAACTGCAAAATGTCGGTCGCTCTCTACTGCCCACCTGATTACTCTCCATTCGTTCTTGCTCCTTAATAATCATTCTCTTTTCTAATTCATCCCACACCCACTAACCACTTGTATCTTACCGGCTTTATTGACTTGCTTTAGGTGAACTCCATTGAAAAAAAAGAAAAAAAAAAGAATATATAACCTTTGACGCTTGAAGTTTTGATATTAAATTTGCATGGATTTTATTTTTTATTTTTTTTAGTAGTGATAAAGTATTACAACATTTCCCTTCAGTTTGAGTTTGTACTTTCTGGTCTAGGGATAAAAAATCAAATAGAGCTCCATTCACAGACACGGTACCTACCGTGTGTAACAGTACAATTGTCCAAATCGTGTAACAGAATAATTGTCCATCCCACTAAATGTTTATTATCTAATATATATATTTATATATATATATATATATATATATATATATATATATATATATATATATATATATATATATATATATATATATATACATATATATATATATGTTTTTGAATAAAAACAGACCTAAGTTTGCATAAACTATATATATATATATATATATATATATATATATATATATTACATACTAGTTAGTTATATTTTCTGGCTTTAAATATTCTTCTAAGATTAACCCTAGAACACTAAACATCAATTAAGGTTTCACCAGTACTAATCATGGGTATATCATACCCGTTTGAAAATGTCAAAAACAATATTAAATATAAATCTTTATTTGAAATATTTTACATGCAGTCACTTCAGACTTTTTACTTTGAATTAAAATGAATAGAAAGTGAAAAACATTATTTAGGTAATAAAATCAGGTACTGAAAATTGTAATTAAAAATAGGAAAATTTCCGCTGGGTACTATATACCCATGGTTAGTGTTCTAGGGTTAAAATGCCGCAGAAAACAAATCAATCCATTAATGAAATACTGATTAGCTACACAACCATCAATTTATATTTATGTATATTATCTGGAATATGAATGTATAGAAACTACCGTGGCTACAATGTGAGGGGGTCCTTTTATATATTGGTTGTAATAAAAAAAATGTATACCTTAAATTATGTCCCTATTAAAATTTTATGCTTATTTGTTAAATTCGGATTAGCTAGGAATCCACTTTTTCTCCCCCAAGCTACAGGTTTATTAATAAGACTTGTATCACTAAATCATTATTATCTAAAAAAATTCTTACAAATTACAAATATTTCTATCTTGTAATAACCTGCAAAGGGTTGGTAAGCCATTTTTTCTACTAAACGAACTAATCAATCAACCTCACTTAATTATATACGCATACACACATCGACAAAGTCGTGTTTGTATCTGCACATAAAACACTGACAGTTTTTGAACTACACTCATCCACCATTCTGACACTAACACGTTCAATGTCATAAATTACCATAGTTTTCCTCATAGGAATTGAAAATTCTGACGGTGAGTATGAACATGTTTAAATCCTGAAGTCCATTAAATTCCTGCCACCTCATTGCCTGTTTAGAAATTTTCATAAATGTGCATATGTTAAAGAGTAATAATTGAGCGGTCAGTGACATTATGTAGAAAACTATATGCATAATTAATCATGTTTATATATACAATGAGATGTGGCGCCTCGAGGTGGTGTAATTGTTAGCAAGCTTGACTGACTGAGTAGTGACTTCGATCCTCACTGGGTGTCCCATAATTTCGGCCTCTGCCACATCTGAGCTACGCTTGGTAAATCGCTATATACAATGAAATGCACATATATGGGCATGTATACAAGTAGCTGAAGAATATTCTTTTTTTTTTTCTCAATAACCAGAGCGAGGTCAATATGTCCTAACATTCGCCTTTTTTTTCTTTTTTTTTTTTGGTTAAATGCGATTCCTTTTTCGATTCTAACTCTTTCCCTTGTTTATTAAGTTTTCTTTCTACTTTGTTCGACTTCTGCTGTCTCCTTTTTTTCATTTAGTCTTTCGTGTGTAACTTCCATCTTAATTTACTTTAGCGTATCATATCATCAATCCTTATCAGACAGTTTATTGAATTGCTCTCTTTTTCCTTGATCTTTAATTCCTGTACCTCGCTTTTCTGATCCATTTCCTTTGCGATGTTAGTTTAAGATCCTATTACTCTCGATTCCATCAGATTTTACGTTCCACTGCTGGGGTGGGGGGGTACACAGGAAAGCCACTATTCTCTTGATACGAAACGAAATGAGCGAAGGACAGAATGCGAGATCTTCTTTATATGGGAAATTAAACAGGAAGATCTCGGTAGCTAAACAGTTGCCTATTTCAGTTAATTACAATCAGGGGAAAATACACGAAAGAAAGCAAAGATGAGAGCAAATGTCCCTATCTTTTAGATGATTTCTGGCTGGATTTACTGATTGTATTTGTCATTGCCGACTCCGTAAAAAGATAGGTAATTCAATAATTCATTCAGACAAACACGCGTAACTCAGAAAAGGGAATCTTGGTATTGAAAACAAAGCAATTAAAATCTTCTGTGTCTCTACTACAGCAAATGGCGCCGTATTTTCCAAGGAAAAATTATAGAAATATAAACACATTTAAACCTACAAAAAATAAATGTTTAAAACACAGCAATCACGTTAAGTTTGAAACTTTACACGTTTTCGTGACTTTCGTTTCGAAATATGTTTCATTCTCTTTTAAACATTAAGGAAGTGAATGATTGACAATTAATCTGCAACCGATGGATACACATTCCGTTAATCGGAATCAGGATTAAGAGTGTGGTATCAGTTAAAATATGCAGACATCTGAATATTGTTATTGTTCATTGATTAGTATTTTTTTAGGGATTATCAACCTTTTACAGATTATTTAAGGCCAGAAAATGTTTTACTTTGTAAGAATTTTTAATAGATAACAAAAATTCTATATTCCTAATTCTAATAATTAACCCATATCTGGGGGAAGAGGAAGAGGTGTATAAATACCCTTGCCAAGTGTATTTTCGCGTGAGTCAATATAGTGAACAGAGTATGGAACTCGGATCCCCGGTTTCCAATTCTGAGCTGTTATACTTTACACCACCCACACATCTGGTGCTACCGCACTTGGTATTCCCAAGCGGTCACCCATCTAGATATTAACCAGATTCGACTATGTTCTCTGATCGTACGAGAGCCGCTGTTTCAAAGTGGTGTCGACGTAAATTTTCTTTATGCTAATTACCTATTAGTTAAACCAATCCCATTACACCTTCCTGAATCTTTTGGGTTTCAGGTCTTGCGTGGATGTACGGCTTTTCCTACATTCCTTCCGCATCTCACTGGTTTCACAAGTATTTTTCGTTATGGGAAAATTGATCTAGTTCTTTTATTCTCAGAGTTCCATGTTTCGTACTTCGAGTCTTCCAAATAACTTTGATCTTCTATTGGTTCCTCTGGCATGCTTTTGTGTTTATTTACATACTCATTCGAACTAGCTTCGCTTTGTACTTCCTCGTTATTTTGGCTAGCTCTTAACTGGTCTGCATGGACAACAATATTTTTACCATTCTTACATATTAATGACATGTTGTATCCTTTTTGCATTATTAGATTCGCCTTTTCCGGCTCATTTTCTATATTTCTTTTCTACCATATGTTTTCCTTAATAGAGTAAGCTATGGTTAATGGAGCTCTAATCTGTCTGCCCATTAATGAAGATGGGCTCTCTAATCTGTCAACATGTGATATCATTCTGTATCTAAATAATTATCTTGGTAGTAAGATTTCAATCTTTTCTTGCTGATAAAAAAGTGCTTAATTCCATCTTAATTGTTTGGAACATTCGTTTAGCAATCCCATTTTATTGAAGGTAAAAGGAGGCTTTATGTATGGGTAATCTTCCTTAACCAAGAGCATGGATTTTCATCACAGAATTCGGAAACATTATCAGTTACTAACGTTTTTGGTACTCCATTTCAAGCAAATAATATGCGTAATATTTTTTTTATAGTAATAGATTTTTATCCTGAACTTTAAAACTTCAGGCTAGACGGAAAAAAACATCAACCAGTATTAGACATAAACCTCTCCAGTTAAATTGTGTGTGATCCATATGAACTCTAGACCATCGTTCTGTTTAATTAGAACATATAATGTAAATTATTGTAGCTAAAATTCTTTATTTTGGCACATTTAGGATATAATCATATACACCTTTAATTAATTCTTTTCTACATTTTCAGGTAGTACCAGTAAATCCCCACTACAAATTAGACCATTTTCTTTTTATAGTTTGTGTCTGGTCTTTGGTCTTTCTGCTTTTGAACATTTACTCCATTTATTGTTCCTTATTTTAGATAGACATTTCCTCCATCTTATGCAGATTTTAAACGAACTGGAAAATAAAAAAAAAAAAAAACTGTGTTTAGAGATGGGAGTCCCCAAACTTTTTTTTGCGTCAATACTCACTTCCAAATGCAAAAAAAAAAAATATCCAAACACCCACATGTAGAATAAATAGTCGAAACCAACGAAAATTGTTCGTTAAAAGTTTTTTACTGGTTCGTAAACTGACTTTATGTGGGCACTTCGAAGAGGTGTAATTGTTAGCAAGTTTGTCTTCCTATATCAATTACAACAGAATAGTGAGCTCACTGGTTGTCCCATACATTCGACCTTGTGTCACATCTAAGCCACACTTAGAAAATTGCCATGAATTGACTTTACGACGTAGTAAGGTTAGCTTTGCAATTGCTGACAAAAAATTAACCTATTCATATCTATAAAATTAATGCAACTCATAAAAGTCAGTGCATATTTTTTTGTTTTTCTTGGTCTTCTCTTATATGATTATTCCTGAAAAAAATATTCGTTTGAATCTTATCGAGGAATATGACCCAGCTATTTCCATTTAGCCTCCAGATTTTTATATGTGTTTTTTGAGTATAGTCTTTACATATTTTTCCAGATAGCATATGTTCAAATACGTTTTTAATACACACAATCCTTTATCGCCCAAGAAAACTTACAATCAACCACCATTTCCTTTTTATTTGCTCATCGACCACCCAACAGTCAAAATCAACAACCATTGGGCTGTTTCGGTCAGGTTGGGATACACTGATTTAGCGGAATATGTGTATTTATATATAATACAAGGGAAAGAAAATGAGGGAGATATGAGTAACACAAAATTTGCAAACAAAATTTTACAACGGGGTAAGGATTGCGTTTATCATATTAGAAAGAGGGTAAAAACGATTAAAGTGAATAATAATAGTAATAATAATAATAATAATAATAATAATAATAATAATAATAATAGTTGGACATGGGAACATCAATAATCCCTGTTGTAGCTGGAGCCCTCGGGTTGGTTGGAAAAGATTCCAGTAGACTAATTGAAGGGATTCCTGGAAGCCCATGCCTTAAAGTAATACAAAACAAAAATGTTCTCATGAGTACAGCCCATACCTTACGAAGGGCTTTGTCTATGTAATTTTTTTTTTTTTTTTTTAGAGTGGAAAACGTCATGATGCCATTTCTAACCTTAGGTCCTTATAATAATAATAATAATAATAATAATAATAATAATAATAATAATAATAATAATGATAATATTAATAGTGATGATGATGATGATCATAATAATAATAATAATAATAATAATAATAATAATAATAATAAAACAAGACAACTTAATGTTTACAAAATATATTTAAAACCATTCAGGACGAGAATACAGAAACTATTTCTGTCTATTTCCTACTGATAATGTTGTGCGTTGTTCCCAGAGTATCATTGGCGGAATATAGTCTTTCTACTTCCATTTTATTTCCTCTAGTTAATCTTAATCAAAAGTGGAGAAATAAAAAAGAAAGAGCGTGAAAAATAAAAATAAAAAAATGAATAGAAAAAGAAAAGTGGGAGAGAAAAGTTTCAAATAAAATTCTTCAAAAGATTTACATTTTCCAAGCCAGAGTGAAGGTAAATAGAAGAGAAAGATAAAGATAAAGAAATGGAATTGACAGATGTGAGGCTAAAATAATTGCGAAAATAAATTCGATAAAGAAATGGGTGGCCAAAGGAATTTTGCAATCAGGCAAAGTAAAATTGTCTTTACGTTCTTGGAGAAGCCAATGAAATAACAAGAAACAAAGGAAGGAAGGAAAAGAGGAAGGAAAGAACAAAAAAAAAAAAAAAAAAAAACAGAAGAAAGAAAAAAGAAAGAAAAAAAGAAAGAACGAAAGAAAGAAAAAAGAAAGAAAAAAGAAAGAAAGAAAAAGAAAGAAAGAAAGAAAGAAAGAACGAAAGAAATAGAATAGCAGTGACAACTACAAAAACCAATAAAAAAGAGAAAAGAATGAATATGTACAGAAATTTCGAAGAGTTATAAAAAAAATCTAAAAAAAAAAACCCTCACAAGAGGAATGAAGTCATTTATAACGTGCGAGGAGAGAATATAAATCTTTGACCCATTTGTAACAAATACAGAAGCCGTCTGCAATAATCATGCCGATGAAGATTTCTCTACTTATTAAATAAACAGTGTGCATCAATGTTTCGCCGAGATTTTTTTCATATAAATTTAATAAACTCAGAATAGAATATACATACCACGAATAAATTTATATATATATAAAAATATGCCATACTAGATAAGCACGTATTTTGATTTGAGATAGTACCGGCGAGTCGAGTTTTCAGCATTTCTTTCTGCCCCCGATATTCGAGTCTGGACTTACAGTGATTTTTCTTTGTGTTGTGAAAGTAATCTGCGACAAATACTTCCTTTCCTTTCAGAACGCTTACAGCACATCGTTCTACGTTGGTCTTGAGGCGACAGGATCAATTCCATAATAATAAAGTTGCTTTCGTTTTCACGGCCGGTGATCGCTAGTTGTTTTCTTTCGGAGACATCGAAGCTTTCACGCGGAGCCAACAAAGGGAATTTTAAAATTATCTAGTTTATTAAACACGTAGACGTGTACATTTATAAATACCCAGTGGTGTCACTCTCACACAACTGAGAAGCCGCTTCCAAGAGACGAAGGAAAACATCTACATTGCTTGACGTATAAGAACCGACTCATGGATAAAGCTTTCTATGTCTTTATCATTCTCACGTTCGTTCAGTCAATCCAAATCGACTTACTTTGTTTTGTCATATATTTGACCTCAAAGGTCAAACTGGAGATGTCAGAGCAGAGATACACTTCTCTAAAAAATTATAGTCTGCTATTATTTAACAATCTGTGGTAGAGCGAGAAAAAAGTAAAAGCTCTGTGTGAAGTGAGATGGTTAACCATTTTAACGCTGACTAGAACCTCTTGTAGAAGTAAAACACCAATATATCGATAATGTAAGCCCAGTAAGTTCACAAGAATTCTTAAATTCGGAAAATACAGAGGAGAATTTCCAAAATCTGAAAAGCAAGAATAATGAAGACACTTTTTTTATAGAGATAGAAAAAACAGGAGCCAGCACGGAAGCACAATTTCTTAGACAACTTAAGGGATACTTTCAAATCTGCAAGCCTTCTGTAGACCTAGTTTCGACATAATAGCAGAAAACATTGACGGATCTAGGTGCATAACCCTCACTAGACATTCCATTCTAGAGGAAAACGCAGCAAATATACTTCTGGTGTGTTGAGAGTAGAGTTAGAAGACGGCATTATGGGATATCAGCAGTAGATGACAATAGATCAAGCTGATTGAGGAGTGGAAGTATTGAGCATTTATTATTGCTCATCAGACTCTTACAGATTCGCCAGTAATCTCTAGAACAAAAATTATGCGATCTCTACGGTGTCTCATTATGCCATCGAGTAGAGAGTATGCCTCACTGACGATAAACTCATTATAAGCCGATATAAAGAGGCGGAACAGTCACGTTGGAATAGTCGTGATACGTGCGGTCTATAATGGCTGAATAGGCAGGAGTGAATGAAAAAGATTGCGATTTCACTTGATATGTCGATGCTTGCACGAAAGCTTCGATGTCGGCTTTCACTCAGGAAGAGACTTGTGTGGCGCAATTTTCCAGGGGAAGATTAAACCTTTTCTTCCATGGGCGTCATGGAGAAAATGAATCCCAATCTGAGAGTTGGTAAGAAAGAGAATGTTCTGTTAAGAGTCGGTCCTTGCCTAAGAGACGAGACCCCGGAAACGATTTTGAACTCTGTTAAATCGGCAAAGTAATAACTGAAATGAGCACCTCCATCCCAGATACGACAACAGTACTTCATTTTTAGTCTCTTGTAAAAATAAAAAATAAATTATCATAGCAGAAGAAGCCAGGATATTTCCCGGAGCAGAAGTTTTTTTTTCCTAATTTATTTAGCAAAGTTTGCAAATGTGATAACATGAATTTTTCTTAAGTACAATTCGCGAGTCCTCTTCCTTTGAATAAACGGTATGGGGTCAGTCAAATTAAGCCAATATCATGTTAATGGCGCCAAGTTAGTAATAAAATCTTTTCGGAGAAATCTGAACGCGAATTAAAGTGACGTCGTACTAATTAAAAAGCATTCCGTCCATTTACAAACGATTTGCGTGGTTGATCTATCAACGGGACCGAATAGAAGCATTAATTGCTAAGATCGCGTTGGTTAGAATTTGCAATTTTCCGTTGTTAACCCTACAGTGATTGTGAATGAAACGAAGCATAACATCAATGCCTTCCCGAGAGAAAATTACAGCAATTATTAGAATCATTACCGTACCCGTCGTTAGTTATCATCATTAGTTGCATGACTGGGTGTGGTCGTAGGATCATTGCTGAGCACATAATCATCTCTCTTTTATGTTATATATGATATATAAATGTTTATTTTCATGTAATTCGGACACTAAACACTATAAGAAAATTGCGTATGATACATGTTAAATGATAAGAAAATTATTAGGAAACAGGGATGTTTCGTCAGAATCAAATGAAAAGTACTGAAGTATTATGCAATATCGTCCTGTATGGTTGTGATTCCTGGACAAACTTGAGGCACCAGGAATGTGGTTATATAGAAGGATGCTGCAGATAATATTGTCTGTACATGTGGACAATGAAGAAGTTTTAAGGACCATGGAAACCAAAAAGACAATCACCGTAATTCCCCATGTATAATATGCATTTTTTCTGAAGAATAATAAGCAAAACTAGAGGTGCTTATTATGCACATCTTGAAAAAATTGCCGTTTCATAGGTTGATTTCAGTTGCGAAATGACTACTCACCACAAACATACGACAATTTGACACTAACATTCGGCGATTGTGACCTCATAACGATGTCAAATAGAATCATATATACCTAAAAATACTTAGAAATGTAAAAAAAATAAGAATTATCATAAAACTAAATTAGAATAATATTATTATATGTTTAAAACTATTTTAATAAGAGTAGGAAACGCTGGCCGTAATGAAATTGGAGATGTACAATTTATAGAGTTTGATTACCAAACAAGGAGCGTGTATTATGCGTGAGGAGAAGGATTTTCCCATACTTTCAGCACAATATTAGGGGCGCGTATTATGAATGAAAGCGTATTATACATGGAGAATTACGATATAAGTAGCATCATAAGGAGATAGATGACATTTCTTGTGTACGTAATGAGGAAAGGGAGCTTAGAAATTTTGACAATCACACGACATTTTGAAGAAAGATGGCGTGAGGAAAACATCGCATAACTTACTCGCTGAGATTATGTAAATTGTTGGCAGAACAGATGAGATAGAAGTTAAAAGACAAATATTATTACGAGTTATGAAGGACAGGAAATTGTTGACAGCCACGCCCTGAAGAAGAGAAAGTAGAATCAAATTGAAAAAAGAGAGCAGGTACCGTTATCTTCAGGGTATCGGTGAGTCGAGTATAAATTATGAGCATTAATTTTCGCACAAAATCATCTTACAAAAGTAAGTGCTCTATGTTTTCTATTAACGATGGTTTGAATTGCAGAGTAGACTGCCATGAGTTGTAACGAGTCAAAAGACAAATAATAATCTACATTCAAAGACGTTGCCATAGCAATGGGAAAACAACTCCAAATTTTCCTCAAAAGGCGCGGAAATCAAGTTAACAACAAAAAGAATCTGTGAAGAAACCTAAAAGCCTATGTCAGAAAGGGCATAACATTATTTTTTAAATGAGAGAAAAAAAAAGCGATTAGCCTCATATCTTCAACATACTACGATTCATTTCTACTCTTCTTCATTTATTTGTCTCCGTGATGCGATTAAGTTACATTTTATTCTCATTTTCTCTAAGTTTAGAAAAGCTGAAAAGATCAATGATTTTTAAGGGTGTTACGCTTAATCAGGCTTCCGAGCAAATTCGCGAGATAAAACCAGTGTCAAAATACCCATGTCAGAAAAAAACTTATATCCTATAGAGAATTTTGAATTGAAACGTTTATTTAATAAGCGCGGGTAGACTGCTACCGTCTCACTAGTCATGTCTAGTGTTATCTCGTCTAGTTCTTTTTTTATTTAGTACTGTTCATTGCTGCTCGACTTTTCCACTAAGAAAGTACACACTGTCCGTCCCAAGGATTGAACCCACAACGACTGTACCATCGAGTCGCCAAACAGCGCTTTTCCCTACTGGGCCATCCTCCAGAATATAGATGAGGAAAATAAATACTGTAAATAATAACACTCGTATTAAAATAATGAAAATAATACATCAACAGCAACCATTATTGGGAAAGTTAGTCACTCAGAAAAAAAAAATGAACAATACATGTGATAGATGTAAAATGCATATAACTTTTAATAATTAATTACAAGAACAGTTACTGTCAAAACATTATATATATATATATATATATATATATATATATATATATATATATATATATATATATATATATAGTGCATTTGCCAGCAATCCCTCTTTTTATGCAAGTTTTGTTGACAGATTGCAGTGGTTGAGTCTTTTACACAATTTCTCATGTGCAATATATATTTTTTCCGTTTCAGGACATAAATTATATAGAAATTATCTAAATGTTTTCCAGGCGCTTTCAGCTATACTTTTAGCCATTATCAAGGATGAATTTTATTTTATTTTTGCTGCATATATGGGCTGTTTTATGTATGTATCAATTGTTATAGGAATATTTTATTTTCCAAACACGGTCATCACATTGTGACCGTGTTCCTAGTTGATATTATTGAGTGTTGCATTTTTCTTTTTTCTTAATGAGGCTTCCATTATTTGTAGCCTTTTTATACGTGTGGATGATGCTATTATATTTGTATTATCAACGAGTATGTTACGGATAGAGTTTAGAATTAAGCTATGGTCAGAGTGATATAGTGTAAATCTTCATGTTAAACACGTCGTAGTATATCCAATATAATTATTTACAAATTGGGATTGATCAGGAACACATCTTAAGGGACATTCGTAAATAATATTTGTTCTTTCTAATTTAGTTCTTGCAGGTGAATAGTTACTTTTGACAACGAGCTTAGCGGTTTTAACATTTTTATAATAAATATTTAATTTAATCTTCTTGCTTTTGTCGACTGGATTTCTTTATTTTTTTATGATGTTTCTAAGTGAAGGTTCGTCTTGCTTATACTACTATGCATTTGATTTTTGTAGCTAATGCTAATGTTACTGTTTTTTTTTCTATGGATTCGCTGTTGCTATTTGGTTACACTCGAAAGAATAAGTCTAATATGGTAATCTATTTGGAAACCTGCTATTAACAGTTATATAACGAAGAATGTTTATTATATGCATTACTAGACTCCACGAGAACATCTAATAATGGGAGCTTATTCTTTTGGCTAAGTTCATAAGTAAAATTGAGGACAGAGTTTTTTTTATATATTATCAATTTCATTTTTGTCTCCTTAGCGGACGTATATTTTCGGTTTAGCAACGTTTTTTTTAAAAACCTTGTTGTTTACGAAGTAAGTGTAATAATTACAGAAGCACGGACAAAGAAGTTTTCCCTTACTTTCTTTATTAGTTTGAGTGTAAATTTTGCAGCTATGGTCCAAGGGGACTTTAGTTGCGTATATATGGAATAATGTTTAGAGAATATTGAGTTTGATGGCTGGAGGCTGATTATATTTATGGTTTCGTCCGTATGGAGATTTGTAAATAAATTTTCTTTGTCGAGTGATGCTAGAATTTTTATTTTTATTTATTTTTATTTGGTTTTATTTTGTAGTTTAAAGGATTTGGAAGAATTCATGGTTTGATTTGATGCTATAATTGGTAAGTAGATATGGGTAGTAATACAGTGCTGTTCGATAAAAGTGACTCAACTTATCCTTCGAATTTAGCTCAACTTTTGTTTCATCGGAGAAGAGAACATTCTTCCAATCTTCTCCGGTGAAATTTTTCTAATAGTGAGCCCATTCAAGTCTCTTGGCTTTGTTGGCTTTGCTGATTAGCGGCTTAAACCTTTGTGTACAAGATTTATAGCCTTCTTCTAACAAGATGTGCAACCTTGTTCAGACGGACAGTTGAAGAGGCAAGACTAACACCTTGCTCTTCGCTTAGACTGGCGGCAAATTCTTGGCTAGTTATAGTCCTATTCTTCGCAACTTCTCTCTTGATTACCCTGCTAGTTCCATCATCAATCTTTTCTTTCGTCCCCTTGTTTCCTTCCTTGGAACAGGAGTGGCATCATTATGTGCCCTAAGCACTCGAGAGACAGTTGATTGTGAAGTTATAGCAATTGCTGCAATTTCTCTCGTAGTCTGCTTTTGAGAGGGCAATAATAGATGCCTTAAGTGATTCTGATGTGTGCTTGTACCCTTTCATCTGGTTAGTGACTTGAGTGGCGATTTCAAGGTGTTTTTATACTGTATGAGGCTTTCTGGAATATTCTGGAATACTTTAGATTTAATTTAAGCTGTTCTAGAATTCTCTAGAATATTGTTCTGAGTGTATTGTAAAATAGTTTTCTATATTTTCTCAAAAGCTCTTTAAATTTACCAGTTTAATCCTTAGAATGCGATATCTGAGTCCCTTTTTTTGCACAGAGATTTTTCCTGAATCTCATTCATATCCAAATTTATAATAATCAATAGAATACCTTAGGGTGAATAAACTTTTTTCCTAGGTGGTCGGGAAGGGATCTTTATATTAGTAAGATTAAAAATTATTTTAACCCCAAAAACAATAGACAAAAAATATTTTTAGTCAAAAAAAAAGAAATCAGGTGAGTCACTTTTATCGAACAGCATTGTATATTTGAGAGATTTTAAAATTTCTTATATAGGTGTTGGTATTTGTGAAATGATAGGTTTTAATTAATATCCGGGTTTGTGTATTTTAACATTTCCGTGTAGGTATCCTGCTTGGTAATCTCAAATAAATCTACTAATTTTCAAGGATCATACAATCATCATTGTTTGCTGTTATGAATTTGTTTATAGAACATTTTAGGGCGTCAGCTGTGTTTTTACTTAATTTTGTAAATTTAGATCGACATTCGTGAAGTGCTGTAATTTTCTGTAATGATGTAATTTGTCCTAAATTACGTAAATTTTGGAATTAACAGCTCTTCTGATGACGATATTAGGATGCTTTTTGAGAACTTTTGCAGCGGTTTTGAGTTTTAGTGTAGGAATGTCATTGTAGCTATTCCGTGGAATACGATCTCTTAGACTTTCTGTCTTGCGAAGACCACTGAGGCTTGGATAGAGTTTTATTAACTTGTGATTTTCCAGTTGGGATAATGACTGGTGTAAGATTTCTAATTCAGTCTTCTTTGTGAGGAGGAAAGAATTAGGCTGGATATGACAAACTGGTCCACGTTTTAGGCATTGCTTCTGGTCATTACTTAGTTTATGGCTGGATATGCTTATATATTTAACACTGCTGTTGGAAAGTAGAATATTTCCATGGTGTAAGATACAAATGTTTTTCGTAATTATTTGTCTCTAATTTCCTCTTTATTAATACTTAGGTTAATATGATCTTGTACTTCATTCGGGTTCGGTCAAAGTGTTTTTGGAATTCGGTATTTAAGTGTTGGATTTCATATTTAGCATATATATATATATATATATATATATATATATATATATATATATATATATATATATATTTATATATATATATATTTATATTTATATATATATATATTTATATTTATATATATATATATTTATATATATATATATATATATTTATATATATATATATATATTTATATATATATATTTATATATATATATATTTATATATATATATATTTATATATATATATATATATTTATATATATATATATTTATATATATATATATTTATATATATTTATATATATATATATTTATATATATATAAATATTTATATATATATATATATTTATATATATATATATATATTTATATATATATATATATATATATTTATATATATATATATATATTTATATATATATATTTATATATATATATATATATTTATATATATATATTTATATATATATATATATTTATATATATATATATATATTTATATATATATATATATATATATATATATATATATATATTTATATATATATATATATGTGTGTGTGTACGTATGTATATGGTGTAGGTATGGTGATTATGATATGAGAATCACGCCTGAATCGATCTTCATACCGCAGATCCAGTTTTCATTTTCGAGTGACACATGTAAAAGCTACTTATGGAAAGTAGTGAAAGTTGAAAACTGAATCTCCCCAGTTTAAGGGCTACTATTCGTACAAGGCGTAACGGTATATGGTCTCAAGTTCGCTTGATGCTTAAAAAACACATTTTACCATCACATTAAACATGAAGGCAAGAAATATCAATTAATTGCCATTCTTTCAACTATTCAACACTTGAGACCCCCACAGTCTGTTCAACCATCATATTTTCTTTTGATCTTTACGGAAAAAAAAAAATTACTATTCCTTTTTTGAGTAAAGGGACGTTCTTATGCTTGACGATTTTTATAATATAGATTTAAAATCGAAATATAATTCAGTATTTCTTCCGAAATATATAAATAATTTTAATGATGTTTAATTATTTAAATGTTTGGAAATAATTAGGTTTGATAAGAAATGATACATCTTTTATTTTATTTTCTGTGCAGATATCAATAAAAAATAATTGCATCGTATTTAACTATTTTATAATGATTTAAAAACTAGAAATGCATAGGAAATTACATAATCTTTTTGTCAAAAGTAATATTCTATCATTTCTTCGAAATTTCTGGGATGTGTAACTGTCTTTATCTAGACTTTTTATATTCGGACTAAGTCCTCATCTCTTGTTATCACAACGCTTCGGCCGTTGGGCCCTCCAATCCTCCTCGGGTATACTTCGATCTGGGTAAGCTACTGATAGATATAAAATGCTTATACCTTTTAATAATAATCTTCAAGAACAATTACTGTCAAATATACTATAAAACTATACTATAAATTTCAAAATATACTATAAATTTAAACTCTAGATTTATTTTATTTAATTCCTGGCATCTGATATGCCTACAGGTACACGCTACCCAACTTTTCATTCGTCTCCCGAAATTCCTTAAACTTCTTTTCTCTGTGTCTCTTTCTGTTTCTTTCTGAGGGTTTAAACTCGAAGAACTGCCGTTTTTTTTTCTTTTTGCCTGAGAATTGATCAGCGTGTCTTTCGCTTCTTGTACGAATCTCTGCAATTCTTTTTTGACTACGTTGTCGTGTAAATCCATTTTGCTGTTACTTTTTATCATTTCAGTAAGCAGTAGACAAATGACCTGTAACGAATCTTTTTTTTTCCTCAGCGCTTGGACTCATCCATCAAATTTAAAAAAAAAAAAAAAAAAAAAAAGAAAAAAGAAAGAAAATCTTTCGTCCAGCAGGCATGATGCTACTCTATTAATCCCTTTCAGGAAGAGAGAAGGACAACACTTCCTTCTCTCCTTGACCTACCCGACTTGCTGAGGTGAGGGAACTGACAGACAAATCTATGTTGCGTAAAGCGATATGTATATTGGTCGATTTTAAATCACCAAGACAAAACATATATACGTTAACACCTACAATAAATAATGAACGGAAGCCAATGGTATACAATCTGCTGTTACATCATCGGAAAAAAAATAAAATAAAAATAATAATAATAATAATAATAATAATAATAATAATAATAATAATAATAATAATAATAATTATTATTATTATTATTATTATTATTATTATTATTATTATTATTATTATTATTGTTCTTCTTCTTTTTATTATTATTATTTTCTTTGATTTCCGGCGTTTACACATTTCTTTCCGTATTCCTGCCTAGGGAATTAAGGTTAGAAATGGCATCATGACAGTTTCCACTGACAAATATATATATATATATATATATATATATATATATATATATATATATATATATATATATATATATATATATATATATATATATATATATTACATAGATAAAGCCTTTCGTAAAGTGTGGGCTGTACTTGTCAGAACAATTTTTTGTATCACCTTGAGGCATGGACTTCCATGAATCTCTTCAATTAGTCTACTGCAATCTTTTCCAACCAGTGCTAGGGCTCCAACTACAACAGGGATTGTTGATATTCCCATGTGCCACATTTTCTTCTTCTTCTTCTTCTTCTTCTTCTTCTTCTTCTTCTTCTTCTTATTATTATTATTATTATTATTATTATTATTATTATTATTATTATTATTATTATTCTGTTTTATACACATTTTCTGACGGGTCCCAAACAGAGACCTAATGTCAGAAATGACTTCTTGACATTTTTAACTGATCATTTTGTAAGAAAAAAAAAAAAAAGCAAAGGTAAAACCTAAGACCACACCCACTTTTACATAGATAAAGCTCTTTGTATTGTGTGGGCTGCACATGTGAATAAATGTTTTTGCATTTCTTTAAAGCGTGCACAACCAGGAATCCCTTTAATGAGTCTATCGGAAACTTTTCCAATCTGTCCCAGGGCTCCAAATACAACAGGAATTAATGATGTTCTTATGTGCCACATATTTTTAGATTTCCTCTTCAAGAGCCTTGTATTTTTATAGTTTTGGAAGATATTCAAAGATACATTACAATCTGTATGAACTGCCATTTTACTAAGCATATCTATTCTGTTCTTGCAGTCTTGATCACGATGTCTGGGTGGTTATCTTTCATTGTTCTGTCTGTGTGTATTCTAAGTTTCCGGCCGTTGGACACTCCAGCCTTCCTTGGGTATGCATCGATCTGGGTAATTTATTGATAGATATAAAATGCTCATACCTTTTAATAATAAACTTACTGTCAAAATATACTATAAATTTAAACTCTGAATTTATTTTTTTTAAATTACAGACATCTAAAGGTACACTTGAGCGAATTTCATTCATCTCCCCAAATTCTTTGAATGTCTTTTCTCTGTGTTTGTTTCTGTTTATTTCTAAGGGTTTAACCTCGAATAACTTCAGTTTTTTTTTTTTTTTCATGAGAATTGTTTCGCTGGACCAACGTGTCTTTCGTTACTTGTACGAATTTCTGCTGTTATTAATCTTTAATACGTTGTTAATGTAAAGACAAATAGATTACATAGCTATTTTAAGAAATAACCTTTGATAATTTTCTAGGTTTTAGAAATGGTTGCGACGTGTAAGTATTCCCAGAAGCAGATGGCCAATTTTCTTCGAAATCTGTTTGAAAAATGAAAAGAAAAAAGAATGACAGATCAGTCATTTACATTGTAGTTATAAATATCAAATTAATGATGTTCCATTGGAAATATTGTCATATGTTTCAATTTTTTTCTCCTCTTGATTTAGCAAATGTTAATACATTTCTCAAATCTCCGAAAATTGTTATTCACCGATGGTCACTAACATTTTTCCAAGTGTTCTATTGAATAAAATGATTTCAGGTCGGGTAAGTTGGGCGAATTTTGAATTATATTAACTTAATTGTAAGATCTACCCATGTCCCCTGTGCGCTTATAAGGAATATTATCACAATTACCGCTGTTCTAAATACTATTCTTGTATACGTCGAGTCTGTTCACCACGTGGGTGATGATGACTCTCCACAACTTCCTGCCATTTGTAACGCTTAGTTCTGTTTTATTTTACTCTCATTTCCACTCTCTGCTCTCCCATTCATTTATACAAGCTCGTTAGATCTGCTGCTCACTTACTATCTGTCGGACTTGTTTCATTATCTGATTTATGTGTCAGAGTATCCAAGCTTTCTTTCTTCGAGTCGTGACGAGTACATTTCAAACTAATCTAATAAGTGTCAGTTTTATTTTCATTTTCCTTAAAAGTTACTCGCTGCTTGCATCTCTGATCATTATATTCTCTGTATCATTCTGTGAAATTTTATATCAATTGTCTGAAGCTAACAATTCATTTGTGAATAGTGTACCTTACTCACTGTCATATAGGATGGTCGACATTACATAGAAGTACTACCCTCTGTTATTTGTCTGTAAAACATTTCCCTGTTTTTTTTATATTTTGTTTTGCTGCTGGATTCATTGATTGATTGATATATTTGTTTGTTTACTGGTGGAGTAATGGATAGCGGCTTGGATTAAGGAATCGGAGAGCCGAGATCGAATTCTAGTCGAATCCATTGCAAACACTTACGTGCTAATAGCCTTGGGAAAGGTAGGAACCATTTTCTCCCCCCACTACTCCAATCTGGTCAGACCGGAACCTGTAACCATGAATGGCAACTGGTCTACTGCAGAAAGAAATAGGAACCTACTGCGGAAAAAAATTGGCCGAGTCACTCATGTATCGTAAGGTACATGATCATCTAAGCGTGTATCACGCATGGCACGTAACTCTTTGTGGGTCATTTAAATTGGAATGTAGAAATTTAATTTTCTCGGTATCTTTGAAATAATAATATGTTTTTCTACTTTCACGATTGAATATATGGAAGATAATACACATTTTTTTTTTTTTTGCAAACACGTGTTTGTGTGGACATAATTAATAGAGGCGGTGATATGTGCAGCTTTGTTGAAATTACATTTTGGAATACGTTTTAATATCTTTAAGAAAATGTAGGATATTATATGTATTCATATCATGAGAGAGTTCTTTCATGCTGGTGGTTTGGTTGATTTTTTTAGTGGTATATCAATCCCTGTGCTATTTTGAACACATTTTATGGCGTCAAATAAATATATTTTGAAGTCAATTGTATGCCTTCAACAATAGTATTGTCTTATTGGTAATTTTACTATAAAAAATATTGTTGGCCATTTTTTATATAACAATGTATTGCTGGTATTTTTACTATAAAATGCATTCTTATACTTTGATAGTGTTTTTTTGTTTTTTGTGGGCTCACTATATGCCCCTAGTTGGGACCCTTACAGGTGCTAACACCCGAAGAAATGGTGGACATGAGAACAACGACAATTAAGTGGTGGTTCCACACTCCTCAAAACATCCAATCTCCCGATCAGAGGCCTTGCTGACGGATGAAGTTTATCGTCATGCCCAGAACTATTAGCTACTGGAAGGCAACGTTAAGTATTCAGATGCGCCCTCCAGATTAAGATGTCACATACGCCGTCAATTTTTAAAACACATTTAATATGGTTAGACATCTGTAGTTATTTGATGTTGATACCTTCAATTTAGAGCTGACATCTTGGAATTCTTTCTCGTGTTGGCAACCATACACACTGTCAATGCTACTGTAAAATCGAGTTTGAGTTTAAATACACGCAAGACGAAATATATTTCTTGTTAAATTTTCTTACATATTTTAATCATAATTTAAGTTATTTCTTACCGTAATTATTCAAAATCTCATTCTACACTCGTTTGCTGCCAGCGACAAATTCAAATCGAGTATAAGCTTTTGGGAAAACACGTCAACATCTTTTCTCCCCGCGAGGTTTTTCTGCATGTGGCAGTCCATCTAACATTAGAGTATGTTAAGTTACAAATTAAAGAATACTAGAGGAAAAGATAAAAAAATTAAAAAAGGAATCAATCTAAAGATGAAACAATTCAAGATCAAATATAATTTTGTTAAAAGTTCATGGATGAATCATTTCAATATCATCATCGCCGTTTTGATAACTAAGTTTACGTGATGACGGCATTTTTTATCAGTTATTTGGATCAAGTAGCTACTAGTAAAATGTGTCTCCCACAAGCAACTATTAAATTTCCTTGCACGTGTTTGTCTTCTCTGAACTTATGTTCTACTATATATCTACATATATGTGATTTTTTTTTTCTTATACAATAAACACTGTTTAAATACTAACACATTAACACAACAAATAAATTAATTGAGATCTAGTTTATTTTTTTATAAAATATTGGCATTTAATCTAACCAGTATAAATTGGGATCATTGTTTTTCAAAAAAATGTCAGCTGATAACTGTAGGAATTGCTGCTAACACTTACTCCATTGCATTGTAAGAAGTCCAAATAAGTCATTATTTTGTATTCATAGGAATTAATTACTGCTCGATTTTGTCCAACCAAAATGTGCACCAATCACTTGGCATTTTTTTATGTCTGAACTACCCATATATAATTTGAAATTAATTTAAATATCGATCTTAGAATTACGCTGTCTGCCTGCTTTTATCTATCTATCTATCTATCTATATATCTATCGATTTATCTAAGTAAACCAATCAATCTATTGAAGGAAATGTACGGTATCTATCTAAGGACATGTATTTATCTATCTATCTATCTATCTATCTATCTATCTATCTATCTATCTATCAGCCAATAGATCTATATTAACCGAAGATTATATCGTGAAATAATACATTTACAATTCTTGTTTAATGGATAATTTTGAAAAATCTGATAATACTGATCACTCAGGTTCGGTTCCGTTTTTTGAATATTAATTTCTGCAAGACTTAGCCTGCATTGCTTGATATTCCCATATATATATATATATATATATATATATATATATATATATATATATATATATATATATATATATATATATATAATAAAAAGGCTTAAACACTAATATTCCATGTTCATATTTTTTCTATTGGAATCGTAAATACGATCCAATTCATCAGACCTACAAATTCAAAAAGTAAACAGAAAAAACAACTCCGGAAATAAAAAATAAAATTTAGAGAGAGTGTAAGTATGAGAGTGTCGGACGAATGTTAAAGCTAAAGAGAGGGCTAACAAACGGGAGAAGGAGGGGGATTAAAATTTAAGAGTGAGAAGTTTTAGAGAGGGGAGTCAAAGACGATTTAAGTGAGAGAAATATGAATGTTGTCGGATGTCTATTGCTCCTTACCAGTATGTATATATATTCATATATTTCGCATATGGATATATATATTTACCACTAATATTATCTATCTATCTATCTATCTATCTATCTATCTATCTATCTATCTATATATATATATATATATATATATATATATATATATTGTGTATTTAGTCAGCAATGAATCATTTTAAAAGTTTCTGCGATTAAAATTTTTATTTAATTATTCTTTTCTTCGAACAAGTATTTACTTTTCTGGACACATTGTGTATAGAAACTGTCCACATATTCTGTAATCCCGAGCGCTTTCGGCTATACATTGAGACATCATCAAAGACCGTTTTATATTTAACTGATGGCATGGGTTGCATTTATGTATCTAGAGTTATAGGGATGTTTTATTTTCCGAATACAGCTATACATTATGGTCATGTTCGTAGTTAATATTATTGAATGTTGGCTTTTTTATTATTAAGTCTTCTATTATTTTTAATATTTTTTACGTGTGCATGATATTATTATGATTACATTTTCTACTAGTTTGTTTCGAATGTAGTCTACTATGTTTGTATGTCTGTCAAATGTGTTCTAATTGAGCTTTGGTCGGATATGTGTAATGTAAATCGTATGGATAGGCATGTAGTAAGATGACCGATGTAATTACTTTTGAATTTTGTTTCATCAGGAACACAGTTTCTTAAGGGGTATTTGAACTTCTAAATAATGGTCGTTCTTTATAGTTTTGATTTTGCATGTGTGCTGCTATTTCTGAGGATAAGCTGTTTTAAATTTTTTGTAGTAGATAATTTATTTTTTCTGTTCGAGTCAACTGGGGCAGTGTATTTATTTATGATATTTCTAAGTGAAGATTCAACTTGTTTGTAGTTGACGTGCATTTGGCTTTTGTAGTAAATATTTATGTTATTTTTGTTTGTGTGTTCCCCATCGTCCTTATTTACTTTGGAAAGAAATAGTCTCATCTGATAGTCACTGAAGTGGTTAGGAAAACCATTTTAAACTAGTGTCTGATTTGCATTGTTGAATTTTTGTAACGAAAAGTAGACGAGGGGATGAATTCTCGTGTGCTTTCTTTAGGAAGTTTTTTTTTTATCACTGCTGTTTTGAATCTGAGTCAGCATTTACTCCTAAAATTAAGGTAGCAAGAGTAGTGTTAATATTTTGTTTTTTATACAATGTTGAGGTAAAAGTTTTGTTACTGTATTCTACGAGAAGGAATAAGAATGGGAGTTAATTTTTTTGACCGAGTTCGTTGGTAAATTTAAGGACAGAGATTTTTTCTAAATGTGGCCTTGAGAGTGTGTATTTCTTTTAGGTTTTTCGCTAAAACAAATAAAAAAAATATCGTCTACGTAGGGGACATATATTTTAGGTATACAGAGCTGTTTAAATAAGTTTTCTACATAAGAGATGTAATAACTGGAGAAGGATGGGCCGAGCAGATTTTCTATACCAACACCAATAGTTTGGGTGTAGATGTTGCCATTAGGGGCATATTACTAATATTTTGAGGATATTTGGTTTGATGGATGGTGGTGAGACAGAATTATTTGTGTACACGGAGTTGAGCATAATGTAAATGTTTGGATAGACGGGAACGTTTGTGAATATATTTTCAACGTTGAATGATGTGAAGATACCTTGATTAGTTTTGTACATTCTAAAATTTGGAGAAATTCGTGGATGGATGTGATGCTGTAATTGGTGGTTATGTATGGGGTAATGATGTCATTAAGTAACATTGATAGCTCATAAAGAGGCGTTGGGATCTGGGAAATGGTTATTCGTAGCTGGTATCCAGGTTTGTGATTTTTTATATTTACATATCCAGATTGGTAGTTTTCGATGACTTTTTATTTTTATTTTCAAGGAAACGACGGCAGCGTTATTCTAAGTTATGTAAATGTTGACGGATTTTTTAGGGTCTCCGTGGGTCTCTGTTTAGTTTGGTGAATTTAGTTACGTCATCTATAATGTTTTGCAATTCTTTATGGTAATAGAGTTTACTAGCTTTGTCGGCTCGTCTGATGACAATATTAAAATTGATTTTTCTAGTTACCTTGCAACGATTTTTAGTTTAGTTGTTAAGATATTATGATAACTGTTGAGAGAGGAGTAGTTTTTTAACGCTTCGTCTTTGAGGAGGTATCGCATATCTGCGTGAACTGCTAAGTCTCCACGCTCCTCAAACTATCGAGGATAGTGTTTGGTGTAGAATTTCAATTTCGTTCTTGTTTGTAAAGAGGTCAAATTTTGCAATTTTGACCTCAGTTTAGGAATTCTTTTTGTTCCTCTGTTGATTAATGACTAGATAGGTTTATATATTTATCATTGCTGTTGGTTAGTAGAATGTTTCCTTTGTATATTTTACATAGCTTTTTTTTTGTAATTATTTGTCTGTGTGTGAATTCGTGTTCATTGAAGAACATTTGGACAGTTTCTACATACATATTGCGAGACCAGAAACTACCTAAACAATAGACTCTTCCAGGCCTATATTAAGTAGGCGACATAGCACTCTAGTGACACAGAGAGACAGTGAGAGTCTAGTACGACTACCAATGTTGGACACTAACTTATAGTAATCTCTGCTTACAATATCTATGTAACCTGTTGTTAATATATCTTTCTTACTTCTCATCCGTGTTGCGTGTTTTACTTCTGTGGTCCCAACTTTGGCACCCACAGCAATACACTGTGTCGAGAAAAGAAAAGACATTCGAACACAAGAAAAATCAAATAAAAGTCATAATCACAATAGCTTGTCTGTCGTCTTTAATGATATATATATATATATATATATATATATATATATATATATATATATATATATATATTGATACATAATTCATTCAATAATATAAACAAGATTTGTCTATATATTTCATGTAAATTCTTTTCATATCGTCTGATAAGCTTAATAACGTTATCATTAAAAGAAGAAAGGAAATCACAATATTGATACATATTATGTTGGTGCAAAAATAATGTCGTTTTCTCACATTTGTTACTATGTGAGAAAACAACATTATTTTGGCACCAACCTAATATTTTTTAATCCTATCTAAGTTTTCGGCTTATATAAGCCATCATCAAAGATGACAATAACATTACAATATATTAAACAATACACGGACATGGCAATAATCATAGTCTGTTTTTGTTTTCATGGAAGATTTCCAAGAGACAACAAAATCGTGCATACGAGACGCGTTTCATGACGTCACACATGATCATGCGAGAGTGAAAACAAGAAGTGTTAAGTATGGGAAGCCGTTGGTATAAACCAATGGCTTCTGTCATCAATTATAAGCATCTGAGTATATTTGCGGAGTTTTCATAGTTTATTTTGTTCAGGTTTCAACTGTTTTATGTATATAGCTTCATGAATATTTAGGTTTTCTTTATATTAGGTTGGTGCAAAAATAATGTCGTTTTCTCACATATGTTACTATGTGAGAAAATGACATTATTTTTGCACCAACCTAATATATATATTACCTAAAAATAATCTACAATTCCCGATTAAAAGCAGGTTGATGAAGGAACAGAATTATTATATTTTGCCGTATCAAAATCTTCAGAAATATTAAATCCTCTTTCTGTAAAAGAATTTGAATTGATTCTTTTAATGAAAGAGGACTTACCAATGAAATGAAGTAGCATTACTTTGTTGTTATTAGACTTGATCATATTTGAGAAGAAAGGATTATTGTGATGGTCAACGGGAAGCTTAGAATGAAACATCGGTAAGGTGTCATGATCTTTATTCTTCAAATGGTTGATTTGCAAGCAAAGAAGGTACAAAAAGGAGATGCTATTCTCTGATCCTGAATGATACCGATCGGCCAATCTTACGATTTCTATTCCTTTTGGGGATTATGTTTCATCACTTCGATTGAGAAGAGCTCTCTACTTTTATTCTGAAAGAGATTTGTCGCTTGATGGCGCCATTTTCTCAGAAAATACCACCATTTCTCTGCTGCCTTCAAAACAGCGGATAATAATATAGCCTTGTGGAATTGCAAACAAGACAAGTGCACGCCTCGTCGATCATCTGATCAGGCCTGACGCCAAAGAGAATGATTCGTTCTGGCCATGGAATGGAATCGGAACCGGCTTGATTCATTCAAATGCATTTATCTGAAGGATTATCTGCTGCTAATGTGTTCATTTAACCATAACAGTCGTTTTAAATGACCAATAAATCTCACCCAGATGAAGGCTGAGGACTTAAGGTTCATATTAGGCGTTCAGTCTGTTCATTGACAAGCATTGATAGAATCAAAAAGTGAATTTTCTTATTGTTACACTTTCGCCTGAGATGGAGAAAAATCCTTCAAGTTACGCATTATTTTTTTTTTCGTTTCACGAGCGCCAGTAGTAAATTATACCAATTGTCCGAAACTTTAAAATATACCTTATGCGTCTTACAACTTTCCTTTAGGCTAAAATCTCGTAAACGGATCAATGATTTTTGCTTGTTGCTTGGACCCTCTGAATTGGTTTAAATATATTTATATATGATATCATCATATAATCTGATATGGCATAATTTATTTTACTTGGTGCCTCTTGAAGAACTGAAAAGAACGAAGTGCTTCATGAATGGCGCTAATCAAAGATTTACGTCTAATTCACTGAACATTTTAGATTCGATTTAAACTCTTGATATAAATAGCAATTTATGAAGATTTTAAGTCCAAGCATCTGAAATATCTTTGATTTTGAGGTCATCAGTCAGAGACAAGTTAATAAAGCTTTTTAAAAGTTTTATACATTTTTTCTGGTATCAACAATATTATATATATATATATATATATATATACATATATATATATATATATATATATATATATATATATATATATATATATATATATATATATATATATATATGTGTGTGTGTGTGTGTTATATGTTATATATATATATATATATATATATATATATATATATATATATATATATATATATATCACAGAATTTGCTTCTCAGCTATTTGCAACGCATACCGATATAAGAAAAGCAATATAACAATTACACATACACAACACCCACACATCCATAAGTTTCCATATAACAAACCCACACATCTATCTATCTATCTATCTATCTATCTATCTATATATATATATATATATATATATATATATGAGTTTCATCTAAAAGAAAAATATAAGCACACAAGAAAAATTAAATTAAAAAATTAACAGGAGTAACTTGTCAGTCCCTTTTAATGAAACATGTATAAAAGCGACATTAATACACAATCATGTATATCTATATGTGTGCGTGTGTTTGTATGTGTGCGAGCATTTCTTTGCATGTGTATATATATTATTCGTAAATAAAATATTTGCAATACTTTTCTGTGACTGAATATGTTTTCCTTCATCAGTGTCAGGTAAAATTTTTCAGATATTATCTGCATTTGGAGACCAACAATATCTTGTGAATTTTAGTCTGTCATAAATAATCAGCGTGAACAATTTATTTATGTATAATAGTGACTCGTATTCTAGTTATCTATTGAGAATTCATCACACTTTGATATAAAATTACATTACAGTATTTAAAATGCATCATTAAGAATTCGTATTATTTCTATGATATCTACACTCACAGACACACACACATCTCTCTCTGTATATATATATATATATATATATATATATATATATATATATATATATATATATATATATATATATATATATATATATATGGGGTAAAAATGTTGGAAATACTATTTATGTCTTTAAGAATATTTATTTATAAAAAGTCTATCAGTTTTACTGTTCTGTGCTTTCCAAAAGTTAAATTAAGATGGAGAGACGTCTGTCTATTCCATCATAATCTCAGATCCTAGCATCATCACACTTCTAAATTTCTACTTCAACTTTTCCTACACTTTACTCGTTTGAGCTATATAAATAAAACTTTACTTTCTTTATCTATCTATCTACTTATGTATCTAAAACTCTCTCTCTCTCTATATATATCTATCTATCTATATATATATATATATATATATATATATATATATATATATATATATATATATATATATATATATATATATATATATATATATATATATATATATATATGTTTAACGTTCATTTAATAGATACAAGTATTTAAGTAAATGCTCTGTTTATAATAAACAGTATTAAATAACATTTACCGGCCTGAATGTCCGAGAAATTTTCATAGAAAATATTCGTCCTTGGACAGGATACGAACCTGCATCCTATGAAAATTTCTCGGACATTCAGGCCGGTAAATGTTATTTAATACTGTTTATTATAAACAGAGCATTTACTTAAATACTTGTATCTATAAAAAGAACGTTAAACTAAAAAAAAAAAATGTCTTTAATAAATAAAAATTGTCGGACTTTATCCATTTCTTAATATATATATATATATATATATATATATATATATATATATATATATATATATATATATATATATATATATATATATATATATATATATATATATATATAATATAAATATATGTGTGTCTGTCTGTGTATATGTGTGTGTGCGTAAAAATTTCAGATAGATTATATATATGTGTAAAAGGACAATATGAATAATGACAAAACTTATGTTAACCGCTGAGTTCCGTATTTTTTTAAGGCAAAAACAATTGCCTTGTAAATTCTTACGGAGAACGAAATGCGTCGGTTAAGATAATTTTACTTTACCTTTTGTCTTTTTATATATATATATATATATATATATAGATAGATAGATAGATAGATAGATAGAGATATATACAGTGGGGGAAAAATATTCGGACATATACAAATTTTTAATTTAATGTATTTCCAACTTATGAATAAACATTTTTTTTTCAAATACGTAACTGTACACAAAATGCATAATATTAGGCTGGAGCAAAAATAATGACGTAATAATGTCGTTTTTTGACGTTAAAAATACGTCAAAAAACGACATTATTACGTCATTATTTTTACACCAACCTAATAAATGTATATGCATAGAAAACAGAAAAAATATAGATTTAATAGAAATAAATCCCTTTTATCTATCTTAATGAGGGAAAAATAATTGTACCATGAAAAACAAACCGTCGATAACCGTTTATCTCGATGGGCCCCTCAATGTGGTGAACATTAGTTAAAAAAGTACAAACAACTACGCTACTACTGCATCTCACGTTGTTTAACAAACTGTCCTGGTGGTCAACACTTTTACAGTCAGTTGGTTGAAGCAGCAATGCACAGTGTCAAGTTCTTCCTTCTTTTGCCGGACATCTATTTCTTTAATTTAATGTATTTCATTTTGAAGGTGAGTAATATTCAGTATTCTTGCATTATTTCGAACTATTGTTCCCTTCGTTGGTTGATATAGATGCTATTATAGACATTCTAGCGATTTCTTTGACAGATGTTAAAGCCATGTGATGTTAAGAGCATCCCAGTGAATTCTAGCCTAAGCACCATTTGGTCCATCACTATTGATGGTGCCAAAGTCTAAGTAGCTATGCTATAGACAAGAATAGATTCAATGGCCGGACGGAAGAGACCAATCTTAATAATCTCAGGTAGGCCAAATTTCTATAACCTGTCAAATTTTTTTTTCAGGGCCATTTTCCTTTTTACTTTTCTACTCATACGGATTCGAACTGAGAATGAGAAATCAGAGACCAGAGTTCAAATTCCAGTCGAGTTCGTTACATTTAGTTACGCACAGATACTCTTGGGGAAGGTAAAAATCCATCTGTTCACCACCTAGTTATGGGTTGAATAGCAGCTTTAATAGAGACTGGGTTCTATAGACGTGGTTGGCAACTAGTCTGCCGTAGTAAGAAAAGGTAAAATATAACGAGAAAATCTGCCAAGTCATTCATGAACCAAAAGAGACGTGATCGGCCAAGCGTGTATCGCGAATGGGACTTAACTGACGGACTCATTTATTGATGTAGACAGATTTGCAAGTGTTTAATTTAGCGATTAAAAGCATTCATTACTCAAGGTTCCAAACATATTTTAAATAATTGGTTGACTTCTTTTGCTCTGATATATTTGATCAAATAATATCCATTTTTGAAGAATTGTCTATTTCATTCACCATAAAGATATTATTTAATACTCATAGGTATATTTTTGTATATTTTGTGGTGATTAATCATATATAAATATATATATATATATATCAGGCTCACTGTTCGAAATTATTGAAAGAAAAGAAAAAAAAATACATAGGAAGAAATCTTCTGAAATCATTTTTTTAATTAAATCTTATTGACGACTTGAATATTAATAAGAAGAATATAACATAAAAATAAAAAACAATTATGAAAGATCCGTTTTTAAATGTTTGCTCTAAAATCTTTCTAGACGGCCATTAATGAATTTCCTCTGAATCGACAACGGTTTTCTTTAGATACACGGCCCCAGACTTTGTCTGTTTTCATTTATCATGTGTAAAAAAGTTTGGCACAAGGCTCCAAATATACGGCATCCAGTAAGGATCTAAATCACTACTGTATAATAATGGCTAACCAGTCTGGCTCAGTAACAATTATCTACGGTCGAATCGCTGAGGAAGTCTTCTGTGAAAAATGGAAGTTTTTATCGTGAAATAAAGTGAGTATACGCAACGTGTGGACGCTTAGTAGGGGGCAAATTTATCAGCTCCCAAATACAGTCAACATGTTTGTTTTAATTCTATCACAATCGGTACAATTTATGCATAAATATTTAGCGTCCTGACACAGACGCAGAATTTAAGAAAAATCAGCATAAATTAATATTTTTCACTGTCATTTCGCCCCAATAGCGTTTTCTCAGTTTATTTCATACACAGTAAACACTTGCGCTTCAGTGGATTTATTGCCCTTGCTTAAAGTGAAATGATTTTTAAAAGAAAGTAATGGATTGCAGAATAAAGACATATTGTTTGTTTCGTGTATGTTATGGTTGAAATAAACAAAATTAATTTAGATCTGATATAAATATGTTTTAGAATAATCCACCAATAGAATGTTAGACACATACAGATTAAATGCGTTTAAACTATATTAAATATTATTATTGTTTTGTTATATGTTTACTATTAAACAGGTCAGTTGTCCGTAGGTTTAATTCTGTGAAGAAAGCAATTACTCAAAGCATAACAAGACCCTATAGATTTCATAAAAAAAGCCATCTCTTTCTACCATTTTATTTTCTGGTCAGCACTAGATCAACTTTTTTTACGTATCGACATGAACAAAACAAAAAAACACTTTAAGACAAATAGCTTAAGTCAGACGCACAAAACACTCGGTCAATAAATAAAAAGACAGCACCAATCTTAGCTGAAGTTTATTACGACATTGAAGACTAACATTGCTATTCGAAACAAATCTTTGAAGATAAATTGTCGAGTAACGCCCGTAAACCACAATAAGTGAAGATGGTGGCACAATCGCAAACTTGTTCTTAGAATACATTCAAGTTATTTATCCACATATTAAAACAATATATATATATATATATATATATATATATATATATATATATATATATATATATATATATATATATATTTAAATTACATATATATTTTATACACAATCGTGTCAGAATATTATGAGCATCTATATCTTTTTATGACCTTTTGTAAAGTGAAGTCTCTCTCATTCTGATATTTATAATAGATAGGGTCATAATTGTGTGAAAAACTGATTACGAGTCTGACATTTGTGGAATTCAGTCAACACCCTCTTTCTGGATACTTAGCAGACATAGTAGATACTTGTCAACATTATTTATGGAAGTCTCTTGTTCATATAGAATTTGCAGAACCCTATTAAGAGAGAATCTCATAGAGAATACTGCAATTCTTCTTGTTCACCCTTTAGTTAGTAAGTTAGTTACTCCGTGATTTACGTCCTGCCATTACATCAGATAAATTATAGACCATTACGTTTTGATCGCATGGAAAGATGAAAGAAAAATACATCAGGCTTACTGCTCGAAATTATTGAACAAAAAAAAGAAGAAGAAGTAAATAAGTAGAAGAAAAAAGAAGGAAAGAAAGAATGAAAGAAAGACAAAAAGAAAAAAAAAGGAAAATAAAAGAAGCGATAATGCGCGCAGGCGTTGAACGAATATTTTGGGAACCTCAACGTGGTGTAATTTTTTAATGAGCCTGTCTATATAGAAAAAAATACGACTGACTAGTGAGTTCGATCCTCACTGGTTTCCCCATATTTTTCGCCTTGTGGCACATCTAAGCTACGCATAGAAAAACATCGTTTAATGTCTTCTTAAGTAAAATGGACAAAACTTGCCAATTCAGAATCCTTTCATTTGTATCCTCTTACTTCTTTAAATTAATGATGCAATTTTCTTGTTCATGTAGATTTTGCGAAACCCTATTATAGGGTATTGTAATTGTGTTTGTTCACTCGACAGTAATTTAATGATTGAAGTACGATGGAATAATGAACAGAGGATTCAGATTAAAGTTTTCGGAATGCTGATTTCCAATTCAAGTCAAGTTCAATGCATTCACTTACGTGTTGATATCCTTGAGAAAGTTATAAAGCCATCTATTGAATCCCAGTTATGGGTAAATAGCAAAAGAGACTAGGCAACGTCACTAGGTTCTCTCAAAAAGTGGAAAGTATGAGGACCCAGCGAGGATCGAACCCACTAGTCAGTCATAATTCTTCTAGATAGACACACTCGTTAAACATTACACCTCGTTGAGGTTCCCAAAATACTCGTACAACGCATGCGCGCATTATAGTTTGTTTGTTTGTTTGTTTATGTGTTTGTTTGTTTCTTTCTTTCTATTTCTTTCTTTCTTTCGAACCTGTTTAGGAGGAGGAAACTCTGAATTCAAACAATCAGCTGCAGGTTCTGCCTCTTTCGGCAAACTCTGTAAGAAGTTACCTTTAAACATAAATCAACCTTGCATGTCGTCCCGAAGAAAGAAACTGCACTCCCCTTCTTCGAACCGAAACAGAAAAAAAAAATTGATTCCTCGGGCTTAGTACAGGTTTTCGAATAAACACAAGATTGGGACACAGCAAGACCTCTCTGATTCTGGACGTTTCGCCATGTGTGTATCACCTACTGCAATTTATTCAACGACACCATTAAATATTAACCGGTCTTCATACTTCTGATTTTTATTGCAATATTTTCTCGAACTGGGATATGTAACGGTGCAATAATGGAAATGTTACAGTTAATTTTACATCCTGGAAATAGAAAGGAATTAAAAATTAAGATTCATTAGGAAATTAAAAACCGTAAAATTTGGGCTTGTACTAATAGGTGATAATGAATGCAATATTCACAATTTTGGCTTGAATAGAATATTCAATAAATATTAATAATGTTCTTTTTATCTTGCATCAATTTAAGTCAAAAACGTTTTTATGGATCAGTGCACTTGTCAGAATGTTTTTGTTACAATTACAGCATTTGTTTTCTTCTATCTACGCTCTGAATGTTTTACCAAAGTTATGAAAGTTTGGAACTTCAGAATTTATAGTTAATTTCAACTGAACTTGATTAATCAGTAACACTCATTTCGATGTATCATAATAATAATAATAATAATAATAATAATAATAATAATAATAATAATAATAATAACAATAATAATAATTGAACATGATCCCAAAGAATAATAATAATTAGAACATTTGGAATGAAGACTTTCTTGTGAAAATTTCTGCCCTAACTTTACAAAGGCTATTTGCAATAAAATTTACTGCCTATGTGATACAAATCAATATTATAATCATTTATTTTCATGCTGTATATTCAGATATATACTTTTTAGTTTCAAACAGAAAGATAGAAGCAGTTATCCTTTTTCGAGCAAACTTCTTACTGGACAGTCTTATTCCAAACACGCCTTTTATAAAATATCCAGAAAATTTCCTTCAGCAATTAAATTCTAAAACAAAGTCTTTTATTTTAATATTTAATAAAAATCGCTGCATATGGCCATAACACATTGGGAAACCTGTTCCCGTACGATCACCGACGTTAAGCAACTAGATGGGTGACTATATGGGTATACCAGGTGATGTATGCTTGGCTGTAGGTATAGTATAATGGATAACGAGTTGGAAATCGAAGTGCTGAGATCGAATTCCAGTCAGGTTCATTATATTCACTTACGTGCAAATATATTTTCAAAATGTATTCATCCAACCCTTTTACACCCAGCTATGCGTTAATTAGCAAAACTTGTATGAACAAAGATCATTGTCACCCTCTAAAAACTACTTACAAATATGACTTTAAATAAACTGCAAAAGCCAATTAAGCCATAAAAATGAACAAATCAATTAATTCATAAAAGCGATTCCATGAATAAATATTTCCCGCGTACATTTTATCAAAAAATTCTCAGGATCCTGGTCCGTCTATTTAAATCTCAAATGTATGATGATTTACTATAACATACCATTTGCCTGCTTTATTTGCTGTTAGAATCAATCCAACTCCTTTATTTCAATCAATATATCACAACGGCCCCACTAAAAACGCATAAGGACGTGAAAATATATTTGGTTGGTGCAAAGATAATGCCGTTTTCTCACATAGTAACATATGTGAGAAAATGACATTATTTTTGCACCAACCTAATATTTCTACTATAATATATAACAGGTTAATTTTCGCAAAATGGACTCTTCCGTCTTATAAAAATTATAGTCAGAAGGGAGAGACCATCATGCATAAAACAGAGAGTTAATTTTCAGTCACCCTTTATATCAACATTTATATATTTATCATCACACGCAATCCTATCACCCCTTCTTATTAATGTACTATTCTGATACTCTGTTTACCAAAAGTTATTATTAGGTTGGTGCAAAAATAATGACGTAATAATGTCGTTTTTTGACGTTAAAAAATACGTCAAAAAACGACAATATTGCGTCATTATTTTTGCACCAATGTAATACTTGACACTAAAATTAAATCCATATAATATTGCAATAACAACGGAATATCTAATTATTTGCTTTGCTAATATATTTGCTTTCGTTTCTTTTCTTTCTTTCTTTTTTTTATTGATTCATTCGTTTTTATATATCAACACTTTATGGGTTATTTAACATCAGAAATATTTTAGACTGCAAGAATTTTTTTGAAATACTGATTTAATGATATAACGCTTACTAATTAGCCCATAGCAGGGGGGAAATGAGGTAGATTCATAACTTTCCCAATTCATAACTTTATCTATTACATGGCCGCACATTCATGCTTACAGCACCGCGCCTATTATTTCTAAGCGGATAACAATCGCGGTGCTGATCAGGCCCGACAATGCTTCACTCGTACAGAAACCGGGGTTTCAACGTGAAATGCATGTAAACCCTAAGATTCTTTGGATATTTCTATATAAATGATTAAAAATGAACTGTCTTGTAGAGATCAATAGTGCTAATTATATATTAAAAAAAATCCTATATTTGCCAATGAAAATATAAGCAATACAGCTTTGAAATTATTTTCCTAATTTTATGAATCTACGAGTAAAAAACTTAGTCAATAATTTTTGGTGTCTGATTAAACGGACGCTTCCTTTTGATTTTATATATTTAAACTGTATATTAATAAACAATTATTTTAAAAAGTTAAAATTTCACTTAAAATGCTGGAAATGTTTACAGTATTTATTCTGAATTAATGAAGCAAATATCTGTAAGCAAAATGTTTACAATATACCAAAATAAAATAAGTCAGTTAAAAAAAAAATCACCGTTTGTAGGATATTTTATTAGTAGTAAGCGTTGATGCATATATCCTTCTTATTCTTCTGGTATCAGATATAATAATATAAAGATATATCAGTTTTCTTATTTGATATGCATTAGAAATAAAATTTAGTATATTTCTGCAGTTTTAATTTTGGTTTTAATTACAATACATTTCTATTCAGTCACTGTTGAAGTAAAAACATTTTAAAGTCAACTTGTTTTTTTATTGCCAACAAATTGAAAGTTTTTTATTGCATTTAAAGTCAAACTTATTCCTTTAAAAAATACATATAACTAATTCACTTAGATTTAAAAATTAGAACAAAATTGCTGGAGTTATACCATTTGGTAAATATAAAAAAAAAGTTATACAGTTATTCGTATCACACGATCTTTGTGAAAGTTGTATATTCTTTCAGGAAGTGTAATAGTTATCAGTACGATAAGTGGAATAGGCGAGCGATTCTTTTTCGTACTAATCACTTTGGAAAAGGCATTTTCCCCATCGTGATTTATACGCTAAACAACATGACATTCTGAGCTCTCTCAACTTCGAGTAACGTCTGTCATAAAGAACTCTGAATTTGAATCATGCAGAAGACAACGTGAAACCATGCCACTGCCTTTCCTACATAATAGGCCAGATTAAAAAAAAATAAGTCTCATGCTGGTACAATGTAAACCAGTACAATCTGTTCTATGGTACATGTAGAGGAGATAGGAAATCATTTCTATTGCTGTGAGAAACGCCTAACCAGGCTTAATTGTGATTTATTGCGTTTCTCAGAGCAGCGCAATATGGCACACCAAGACACTCATGGGCCATGTTTTGAACTGAAACTGGAATTAGGTTTTAGGCTTTACAGAAAAATCCCTGAGTTTTCCCTCAGCGTCTATGAATGGTTGAACTCTCAATGAAAATTCTTACGTCGAACGTCTATTGAAACTCAAGCTCACATCAGACCTCATGTGGAACTTGTATAGATGATTTATTGCGAAATACGCTGGGCTTGTGCCGCTGCGGAAAGCATCCGCCTCTCTCAAACATGCTCTATTTTACAAGATCAAGTTCAGAACAAAAATGGAGTATTACTGCCACATCTGAGATAAAATTGGCGAATTCTCACTAACCACCCACGAGGGAATTCAAAACTGTTTGCGAGACATTGTGGGGGAAAATGCTTTAACCCTCTTCAACCTCTTTCCGACAGACAAAACCTTGCTAACTTCTCCATATTCTATCTCTGTTTTCACAGCAAATGCCCGGTCGAACTACATTCACTTGTCTAGACCTTCACAGCTCGGAACAGCCACCCCACGTACATCCTCATTCCTTACATTTTTTAAGCAATTTGCCCCAAGCAACGCAGGAGTGCCACTAGCACGCAAGAGTGAGAGTAAAACTAAAGAGGAGTGCTTGGGAAAAGGATAAAGAGAAGGACAAAAGATCAAGGTCAAGGCATCAGAAGATATCGATTGACATTACATTTGGATATTGGAAGATTATAGCTATCAGATAAGCAAGTGATAGGAAGGGAGTTTCACTGACGGGAGGTGCGAGATAAGAAACTGTTAGAATAGAAGAGATGGCAACATTTAGCCGTTTCGACAGAGAAAGGGTGGGACCGAGATGCCATCATAGTAGCACGCTTAAATCCATGCAATTTGGGAACCAGTCAGAGCAGCTGCCATGAAAGTACTTGTAGAAAAGACAGAGGAAAGACACAGCACATCTGTAAGCTAGTAACTGGAAACGGGATGCCAGATCAGGACCAACCACGTTGCATATCTGTCTTTGGATTTTGTCTAGCACCTCGAGATTAACAGAGGGAGCACCAGACCATATATGGCCGCAGTATTCCATGCAAGGAGGAATGGTTGATTTGTTGATTTGAAGGATAGACCCAGGCGAGTAAAACTTTCTGGCTTGATATTGAGAACCAACTTTCCTTGCGGTGGATGAAGCTATAGATTCAATGTACTTGTTCCACTTCAGTTCAGTGGTCAGCGTGAGTCCAAGCAGGCGCAGAGAGGCGCTCTCGTGGAGTTAGTCATTAGCCATCCTGATGGGAAGCAGGGTGGGTTCTCTTTGGTGGGTAACTGAGAGCAGTTTCGTTTTAGAGGCAATAAGGTTTACAAGCCATTTCCTGTCCCAGCCAACCACAGACATATTCCATTAGTAAAGCCTATGTTTCACTCAAATAGCTTCTTTGGAAGATCTGTTATAATTTGAAACTCCTGACGAATTGCTTCTTGATAGCTACAATCGGCAGTTAACTCTTCAACATATCCTCAAAATATCTTGTTCTAAACACTTACACTTTTACAGCATGTCTATTTAGTAAACCTCCACACGGAGTGACGCTTAGGAATGGTAGTGTGTAAGAAATAGTAAAAAATATATCGTCTTGCACACTAAGTAAATGGAATATTTTGTCCTTTCGTATACACAGTCGATATGAACTATTTCTCGCTTCCAATGAATTCTTCCTGTTCTCTTCTCATCATTTCTCTACTACCGTGTGCTTATATGTCAAGGGTAGTAAATCCATATATGGGCATGAAATATTCTTCCACAAACATAACACGTGATCGCCTTAGCCAATCCTAGAATCTGCCGAGCCTTCTGATGTCTCTGCTTGTTTGTATATCGACTTTCTTTGAAAACAAATGAGCTGACAAAGTAGTTTGATGCTAGTATGGATGATCTCTGGTCAGCTTCCGTTCGGTTTTCTCGCTCATATTATGCTTTCAATCTATTTCAGCTGATCCTATAGCAATCCACTTGGAAGCCGCGAAGTCTTTGACCAGAGCTGCAAACGATTTGGAGCTATAGTCTGCCGCTGTCAATGCAGAATACACAGCCTGTCCGGTGAAGTAGATCATTCACTAACATAATGGTAATTGTAATAGTAACCATTTCCTTTTAAGGAAACATTCAGCATTCATTGACTGGGCAGCCAGTGCTTCTGTCGGTTGAAATTTACTAAATCTTTCTCTTCAAACAATTTTTCTGGAAAAAAATTTCCTACCTCTAGTCACAGTTATCGCTCTTTCTATTATTGATGGAGGGGTCCCTCCTAACCTTGTTTATAAAGTAGTGTAGAAAGTGAGTATTTTAATTATGTCATTATTTTCTACTCATAAGATGTCAGCTTTAGCTATTGCAGCTGTTGAAAATCCTAAAGTAATGTGGTTTCTTTTATCTGTTACAATTCTATTTTTTGTGATTCTCTGGCGCGAATGCAGGAGATTTGAAGAAGAATAATATTCGCCATGATCCACAGGCTTCAGTCGTTAGAAAACATTTATAACCATTGTTCTAAGAAAGCGTAACAGCTTGAAATATTTCTGAACGGCTGTGTTCTCATTCATGACATCCATATGAAAGTTTTGCTTTGACGAGGCCTTTAAAAAATGGTTTGCGGTTTCAGTTTAATTTTTTGTAGCAATTTGTGGCGTTGGGCGAAACTACCTCTAGCCCATCCTATTCTGTGTTCAGTTTCCCCATCTTCCATACATTTTGTTTTAATTAGTTCATAGTTGCTTCAATGCTATCGGTTTCAGCCTCTTCAAGTACTGCGAAAAGACATAATCACTCCATGTTAATGTTCATAATTGATCAGAATATTGGAATAGCTAAAATTTCTCAATGTCTTTTTTAGACATGCTTCTTTTGCAGAGTACGGTATTTATGTTTGTTCAGGACCAAAATCTGCACAAAAACATTCCTATTATGGAGAATGGAATGTGTTACATTAGGATTAATAAAGTATATACAGAGGATTTTTTTAAAGACACCGCCATTATATTCTCCAAAGGTATTTTTAAAAAATCTTTAGTGGAATTATAAACACATTTGTCTCTAAATTCTAGAAATAATAACTGCTAAAGGCAATAGCATCTTCATCTATATACCTTATATAAATATAAGGGAATATGGCTCTCCAAAGCTTCACACATCACGTGGAGCCCTTTGCAGTGATTCTCACTTTTCCAATCCCCCCGACCTCTTTCTGGCATCAATCTTTAGGATCTTTGGACGTCTATAGGGCTAACTTTATTTTCATCCCCGAATCATATACAGTTATTTTAAGAAATAAATGTATCATATTTTAAATCCAATCTTAATAAATGATATTGTCAAGTCGGTGGCTCGCGGTCTTCCCTAATCCTCCTTGCCCTTGATATGCTAAGTATGGATTAAGTTTTCAAAAACCGCATTTCTCATTATGTATCTAAGAAATTTATGCTGCCTCGTTCTGATTCTGAGTATCAATATACTTTATGCTGCCATCTTCTTTAAGATTTCTTAGATGTTTACTCACTTCGTCCATGGAATTCTCAATATTATTCTGTAGAACTACATTACTATTGTCTCCAGTTCTTCATCTGTGAGAAGATTGTCCAGCATTCAGGTTCATATAAGAAGATGGATATCACATCGCAATCTAACTCCACTTTCTGTATTTATAATGAATCTTTCGCTAATCCAATGCAAAATTGCATTTCAGAGACACATAGACAAAAACTTACAAAATCTTTTACAAAAATTTCGGGAAATGATTATTTCCCGAACCGTGACAAACGTAAGTTTGGCTGGACTGTCAGTCTAGCATTTGACATTAACTTCAGGAAGAAGTATCAATTGTCACTAGCAAATATTTGTAACTTGTTTTGCCATCAAACTTCTATAGTTTGCTTCTTAAAAAGCTTCTTGCGTTTGTCGTCCATTACGAGAGAAGATAAGCCGCCACATCCGTGCCATTCAGAATGCGACGAAATGTGGCACTTTAAATAAACGACTAAGAGCCTTTTACTTATGGCGTATATATTTACTCGGACGAAGCATTCAGCTGGCAGCTGCTAAATAAAAAGTGACATTGTTTTGTTTACGTAAATTTGGATAAGGGCAATCCACTGACAGGGTCATGGGTAAGTGAAAATATGTTATTGTTTTCAGTTCTTTGCTTTGGCTTCCGTAGGAGAAAATAAGAAAAAAAAAACATATCCCATAAATAACAGAAGAACACTTATATCGTTTTTTTTCGGGAATCTCTACAGTGCTAGATTGCGAAATATAAAGATTTTCCCAGAAATTCCTTATGACCAAAAAAGATAAAATCGCTTTTTTAAATAGGTATCGCAGCAAGCAAGGCAGTAACGCCACTGAAACATTGGGAATTACAGGGTGTGGGAGAAGTAGGAATATAAACAATAATGAGGAACAGAAAGAGGAGTAATCAGGAAGACATTGCATTTAAAATGCTGGCAGATTAAATCTGGCTGGAAAGCATGCAGCCGGAAGGGAATTTCACAACCGAGAAGTGCGAGAGAAAAAACTGTTGGTATAGAATTTACGGCTATATATAGCCATCTTAAATATAAATTAATGAGATCTTCACGTTAATCCAGTGCTGGGCATAAATTCAAAAACTCTAGGTAATATAGCGAAGAGCGATATTTATTCTATTTCATACAGAAATGTGGCACATGGCCGAAAAGGGGATTGGTGAGGGTGGCGGTCTTCTTCTGTCTTAACTATTACTTAGCTAACGGCAAACACTGACCCAATCGTACGAAAAATATTCCTTACACCAAAACAACACATTCATACGTAACTTTCTTACTACAATCACCATAATACCTCTTTGTCTCTATCAAAATACAAACTAGTTCCCATATTTACAATTCATTGTCTATAGGGGGAGGGGAATAAAACAACAATTCTAAAAATACTAGCCCCAATGAGTATTTACAATATGAATACAAAAAACTATTTATAAGAAACTAAAGAAAATAGGATTAGTAATACCCCCCCCACACACGCAAACACAATCACTAAATGTGGTAGAAACATCAGTTGACTGGCTGAAATCAGTGCGGGACTATAATAGTATAAAACATTCATTCATCCCAAGTACTCACACTGACATGCCCTCATTCAGACACTATATAGCTAAAAGCTCATCCGAAAAATTATCATGAAAGTATTTATAGAAAAGCTACAGAGAGGCAACTTTAAGTAGATGGGGAAGTGACTGGAGGTGAGCCGCCGGATCAGGCCCAATAACATTGCTGTTTCTTCTTTAGATCTTATCATGGAGTTCTAAGTAAATAGCAAGGACACCAGAACATATGTGGCAGAAATATTCTAAGTATGGAAGAATCGTAGACTTATAGATATGAAAGATAGATTCTTGCTCGACATAGTGAACCGATTTTCTTAGCGGCTGTCCTAGCAATTCCACTTCATATGAGCAAAGAACGTGAGCCCGAGAAGGAGCAACGGATCACTTTCATGGAGGTTATCATCAGCCGTGCTGATGGAAGGCAAATGATTATTGAAGCGAAGTTTAGTTTTGGAGATGTTAAAATTAACAAGCCATCATTTGTTCCATTTAAAGACGGACCTGAGATGGTCCAGGAGCTTGGCCGCCATTTTGACCCTGTCGGACTGACAAGGCAGGAGTAAACTGAGTTAATAAAAGTAAGTGAGTAA
>OZ010576.1:36381562-36421562 GCA_963932145.1 Acanthosepion lycidas
AAAGAGGCATAACATAGTTTAATATAGTATTGCACTTATAATCAAGGACACTATCCAATCTGTAAAATAATTGTGCGTTGTAAATATACACTATTTTGTGTTAAATTCACTCTTTTCGACTTTTCCTCATATCGACATGGTTATAGTAAACGATGAATATAAAACCACTTAAACGCACTATATATAAATGGAGAAAATCGCTGGAGCTATATGCTACACTTATGTATACAAAACCATACAATGTTGCAGCCGCCCAACTAACGGTCACCACAGGGAGCGGCCACTTGTATTTAGAGCTGCTACAAATCCGTCCGTATCGGGTAGGACTTACAAACTGAGAGGGGTCTCTGTGTCCTACGATGACAATTCAGTGATACACACTTAGGCGATCATTTATCTTTCGGTACATGACCGACAAGACAGATTTTTCCCGCAGTAGGTTATCATTTTTTTCTGCGATAGACTAGTTGCCATCCAAGGCTATAGAACTCGGTCTGTCCTGTTATTTATCCATAGCTGGGGTGAGAAGAAGAGGATTAATACCTTTCCCAAGGGTATTAGCACGTAAGCGATTGTAATGGATTTGACTGGAATTCGAACTCTGCTCTCCGTTTCCTCAATGCGAAGCACTATCCATTACGCCACAATTGCATTTCTTAAATGATTTAATGGTGCTTGGCTGTGAAAGCATTCTGTGGCTGAGTGGTCTAAAAGCACATCGGGCCTGGATGTGCTTTTCCTTTTAATGAGGCGCAGATTCGAAACTTACGGAAAACATAATATAGTTAAGATTGTCGAATTCACAGACTAGTAGATATAAATAAAATAATAGTCGGTAGATAGATTAAAAAACACCTCACTGCCTGCTAAATCACAAGTATCTACGATATATAGCATTTCAACTATTAAGAAATACTGGGAGAATATAAATGAAATCATTAATTCCTTAGACATATATTATGCACCATATTCCTGCGAAAATATAGCTTATTATTTTAATTAAAATGGTTTTGATGATTATTATTATTTTAACGAAAATGGAGATATAATGATCCATGTTTTTATTAAACCAAAATTGTCATGTCCTTAATTCCGTTAATGAACTACATCATATATTTTAAAGATGTAATGACGATTTTAAATGTATTTTCTCCTGTGAAATTTGTCAGTTATTTTGGTGACTTCGCTATAATGAATGTTTCTCGTTGACCGCCATGTTAGCAGTGTTTTGAAACTAATAATTGTAACGTGTCACTTGCTTGGTGGACCCCTCGTAATGATGCCAAAGCCGGGAAGGTGAAATGCTTCTGCGCAGCTGCAGAGAGGCGGGCTGGGTCGTATGTAGCAGTTATAGGTTAGAATTTGGCACAGTCTCCAGCTTTTGGTGATCGTCTCCAGGAAAATGTCAGCAATTGAACGAGCTTTGTACATTATAGCTGACATAGAGTCTCGTTAGATGACGCAGTCGCTTGTCGAATCCAGTGCGTTTCGAGTGATATAAAACTCCGGTATCCCACTTTCCAAAGTGACCGCCGCCCCGTCTCTAGCGAAATTATAATGCGTCAAACGTGGACACACCTTGTGCGATATTTTATGCACCTTCTACGCGTATTCTTAGAGTTCTTTGTCAAAGTTTAGGCTATTTGGCGTCACGGCAGCTATATCAGTCAACGAGGACCTGACGGGACGTAGGGCAAAGTAGGCATGTCTGTTGTGTGATCAACATCCTCTTTATTGTCGTTATTCTTTTCTCTAACAATTTGGGGTTTGGCGTAGATATTCAACTATTGCTTGACACGACAAGATGGCGTCGTCGGTGGCAAGTACCTTCTCTTCCTTTATTTATGCCGAGAAACAAATAAAGACAAACCGGAATGACGAGAAGGAGGGAAATAACTAGACATCTAAGCGAAGCAATTTAACTAAAAATAGACGACAGTGGCAGTAAAATAAAACAGGCGTGCTATCTGTTGGGAAAATGTCGGTTTAAAATTAAATGTACCCACCTTTGGCAAAGTACTCGCTGTTATTTGCAAAGTTTACACCAGGCATTATAAAAGTTCTCCAACGCAGACAGAAGAGATTCGAAATGCAGCGAAGTATAAATATAATCAGACTTCTTAACATCATTTTTCTCGGCTTCATTATTTTAGCCGAAGCGGAAATTAATATAGGAGTAACGGTAGCTTATAAAGAAAATAAATGTCATTTATATATTACGTGTAATAGAACAAGACTGGTTACAAATATTTAATAGTTGTATAAAAAAAAGGATCAAGTCGTTCGACGGGAAAGAAAACATCAATTTAACCTGATATATTTTTCATGGAATTTTTTTTTTTTTATCTAGTAATAAAAACGAATGTCTAACATCCACGAGACTTATACCTGTATCGACAAGTTATTCTAGTTTGGTCTAGCGTCACAATAACAGAGTATCCACTGATGAAGAGACACACATTTCGACATTTTCTTGATAATTATCTCCCTTTAGAGCTCTTCTGGACCAAACAGAAGTGAGATTAGAAATAGTGATACTGACCAGAATTTTTTAACTTGAATTTTTTTTGTTTTTTATTTCTCGAACAAAATTATTGTTTTACAGAGTTTATTATGAAAAAAAAAAAAAATTGAACTGTGTTATATAAGAAACGTTCTGAGGGGAAACAAATTTGAAGGAATAATTTAATCCCGCCGACTCTTGTACTTCATACTAAATTGTAGAACAAAAACATTCTCATTCATTTTCAGCCTATGAAGGTTCTTTCCTGTTCATGTATTAGTCTTGACTATAGATGTAGGAAGGGTTATTGGGACTAGATTTATATTCAGCAATCCAACAGGAACAGTCCAGTCGGTATTATGTTGTGGTGTACTACGTATTTACTCTGTCTCTCTAGTAAAACGAGTTGTCACACAAGGTCAGTATTTAAGGTGGATACCTGAGCGCATACACACGCCTAGCGACAAAAATTGCCCGCAGCTCCAGCAACTGTCGGCTACGATGGCCTCGTTGCGAGCACGGATCCCTCTCTCTGATGGAATGAAGGAACGCATTGTCGGGCTGGGCACTTCGAAGTAAAATTTTCCTCATTTGCGACCCTGTCCTTTGACGGAGCCGCGCCTGAGCGCACTCTGCCCAAAGACAGAGACGCAACTGGCAGATGATAAATAGGGTGTTACAAACTACTCGAGAGATCAGTTTACATACTTGTCGTGTCGCACTATGGAGATGATTAGTCCATTGCGTATTGATAATGGTGGATGTGACTGTTTGTTCTATTTATCCCATAGCTGGGGAAGAAGACCAGCCTTTTCTAAATCATAATTGCGAGTAAGTGAATGTGGCAAACTCGATTTCTCATTCCGAGCCATTAAAACAAGGAATAATATATACGATGGTGAATATTCTGACATTTTACCCTTTCTTTGCAAATGAGAGGTTAATTTGACATCATATTTAAGACTTATCGTTTAAAAGCAAGATGTAGCCATGTTTATTTTTTTTCAACTGCAAATATCACGATGTATTCCGGTCTGTGCTGAATTAAAACTGTTACTTCAATCAAAAATAGATTATCGAATACTTACAGTTTCTCAGTAAAAGTTAAGAAAATTGAAATTTTTTACGTAGATCGATCATTCTTTTCCTATGTATATCAATAGATGTCATAGAGTCAGTTAGAAATTTCTATATAATTATCATTAAATTGTTCCTACCAGAGTTGTAATGTTTATAATTTATTTTTTAAGTGCAAACACTCGATTAATTATTGCTTTATTATATTTTTAACAAATAAATAATTTTTAAATTGAAATATTTATTCGTTCTCTTTATTAAAAAAAAAAATTAAAATATTAATTCCTAATAAATGAAAAAAATATAAGAGATTTTTATTTTAATAAAATCTAGAATATTGTATAGTTTTCTAAATTCCGAATGACTATATCAATGGAAGATAATCTTACGGAACCCATCCCTCCTCAGGTCGATTTCAAATTCAGTGCTGTACTTCTCCTAGACTGATTCCCTACCCGAGGCTAAATCGACGATCCTACACTAATGTTTGACAGGGTTTATTCCTGCTACATGGAAAAAAATAATAGGTGATTTTTTAATTAAAAAGAAGGAAAACTAATTACAGCATTCTTAATTCGTATTTAAAGTTTATTATATTAGGTTGGTGCAAAAATAATATCGTTTTCTAACATATGTTACTATGTGAGAAAACGATATTATTTTGCACCAACCTAATATTTAAGTTTCACCAATATTCTTCGACATAAAGACCATTTCAGATCATAGACTGCTGTACCAAGGTCAAAGATTGCACTGCCAACCTCATAGATTGCACTGCCAAAGTCAACGGTTGCACTATCAAGTTCAGAGATTGCAATACCAAGGTCAAAGTTTGCAATACCAAGATCAAAGATTGCACTACCAAGGTCATAGATTGCACTGCCAAAGTCAACGGTTGCACTATCAAGGTCAAAGATTGCAATACCAAGGTCAAAGTTTGCAATACCAGGATCAAAGATTGCACTACCAAGGTCATAGATTACACTGTCAAGACAAATTTGAAATCAGAGTACTTCTAAACAGATTTCAAAGTGAATGCTAAGTAACCAAGTTTATCCTCTAGTTTACTGGGGGTGTAAATTCATGATTCTTCATTTTCACAGAATGTTTGCCACCCAAATCAATACAGAACATTTGGTGCTATTCAACCCATAATTTAAAAAAAAAACGGGTCCATGCCTTTTCCAAAAGGAAATGTGTAATATGAACGAAAGAATCTCAGACGGAATTTAAACATGGCGCTTCCATTCCGCTAACCATTCTGATAACCCTAACGCTATCCGCACGTCCCCCATTACAATTGTTTACTGCTTAGTAAAACAGATAATGTCAGTAAAGATCTATGAACATTATGTGAAAGCAATTGGAGTACGTCATCATCGTGTTACGTCTTGCCTGTGCGTGACTCTGCATTCAGGATGGATACTTTGATGAATATGATAAAACCGCCGGTTTTTTACTCAACAGGAGTGTACCAGAAATAGCGAGTAAGTAATTAACAAGAAATCACTAGAAGAACAAGTGACCTGTTTGACTCGATGCAAAATTGGGCAGTATATTTTAGAAAAATAATGAGCTGTTTTTTAGCTTAATTATTTTCTTTCAATTTTTCTATTTATTTACTTAAAATTTATCTATCTATCTATCTATCTATCTATCTATCTATCTATCTATCTATCTATCTGTCTGTCTGTCTGTCTGATTCTCTTCAATATCTGATTCTTTCATTTTGTTTTTACAAAAGGCTGCATTTAATATTTTGATGCATTTTATGTCATTGTTTAAACTTTTTTATTTTCTATGTTGATTCGATCATCGGCTTTGTTAATCTCTTGAGATGCCCTTTGCATGTTTCCACCACTTCATCCTAGTTTCCTTTGGTTTTGATTTCACCACGTAATATTTTATCTTCTAATTCTTTTCCAGTTTTTGCCTTGTAGTATTTATCGAACTTATTTCTGGTTCTATACTCCACCAAAACAGCACCAACACCGCGTTCATCATCATCAACATGATCATCATCAACATGATCATCATCAACATGATCATCATCAGTAGCAGCTGGTGCTGGCTGCAACCTTCTCGTCCTCTTCCAACTTCTGCTCCTCCTCCTCTTTCTTCTTCTTCTTCTTCTTCTTCTTCTTCTTCTTCTTCTTCTTATTATTATTATTATTATTATTATTATTATTATTATTATTATTTCCTTTCATTTCTGGTATATACTCATTTCTTTCCGGGTCCCAACCAGACATGGCGTCATGGCAATTTCGACCGATCATTTTATGTCTGTGTATATTGTAAAATACCATACTTTTGTTACAAGTCCTATATCTATAACCGGGTCTGGATTGTTTTCATACCAATTACTTGCAGTTTCCTTTCTGTAAAAGCTGCATATTTTCCAATGTAGATATTGCCCCAGTCTGTCATGCTGGATTTTATATTCAGTGGGGGACATTACCATGCAACCTGATATAATTGTTTCTGGATATTTATCACAGAATCAGTTGTTCTAACACACTTTTCCAGTATGTGTGCTAACTAATTTCTAGGTTGAAAACATTGGTACTCTGCAAGCAGAATAAAACCTTCGCTTTCAACTTTTAACCCAGGCAAGACGTAGCCATTCAAAGGTACGCAGTTTATCTACATCAGGTACGGGTAGAGTAGTGACCATGAATAGGCTTATCTTGCAATCGATACTGAATTTAGTACATTGCATTTGCGTTTGATTTCATGTTAGGTATTTTTTTTGCCGCTGCAGTATGTGTATTATTGTTTATTTACACTTTTTCACTCGCACGAAATTCCCTTTTGGATTTATTGGCTACCTTTTTTACTGAATAAGGCCTCATTTCTTCATGTTCTTTGACACAGTTGATCATCCATTCTTATGTTATTTCCAGGTATCTTTGAATAGCGATTGTATTAGTTTGTATGACTGTTCTAGTTGAACTAATCCTCTTCCTTCCTGGGATCTGGGCACATATAGACGATCAACATCAGACTGAGGATGACGCATGCGGTGACAAGTAAAAAAAAAAACTCTCTCGTTTTGAGACCCATTTGCTTAATGTCAGCTAGGGTCCAATTAAGGATGTTGAAAGTATATTGCCACACAGGGACATAAGAAATGTTTATGGATGATATTGTTTTGTGAATTCAAGTTGGTATTTAACACCGGACACACATAGTATACTTTCTTTACTTACTCTTTCCTTGGGGTATACTGTATTCCATCTCCTTCACTAATTATAATTTTTTATAGGCGTCTCCTTGTTTCAGTCCCTATACTTTGTGACATAATCTAGATGTATTAATTGTGTTTCTGTAATTCTCCCTTTCTTGAATGTTACTTTTGCACATTTATCTAATCCGGAATCCACACCGATGTTACGTTGAAATATTTTAAAGTATTGGGGAAAAATACATTATCGAATACTTACTTCCTCGGGATTTCCATTTTGGGGATTTTGCTAGAGCTTGCCTAACATCATTCTTCTTCTTCTTCTTCTTCTTCTTCTTCTTCTTCTTCTTCTTCTTCTTCTTCTTCTAATTATTATTATTATTATTATTATTATTATTATTATTATTATTATTATTATTTTAATTCTAGTGTTTGACCCGTTTTGGTTAGGTGATATTTAATTCCTTCAGTGATCCATTCTGGAATTTCGTTGGGTTATTAATTAGTATTGATAAATTTTGTGCAAGAGTTTTATGAATTGATGACAGATAATCCATTGTTATCTTTGGCAAAGAGTTTGATATCATCCATGTAGAATAGGTGATTAAACACTATCGTTTTAATTTGCATTCTTAGTTTTGATTTACTTCATTCGAAAGGGGGATTAAGGACAGACAGTACAGAAGGAGCGACAGGGAGTCTCCTTGAAAGACTCCTCGTCGGATATTCAAACAATTGGAAGTGGCAATACCTTTGGTGTGATTTCGATATAATGTGATTTTCCACAGTTTCATGCTATATCTAAGGAAAATTACTATCACTGAGGAAACGTACATTTCCAAAACTTTAAAGATCCAAGAGTGGGGAATACTATCAAAGGCTTTACAGTAATCTATCAAAGTTGTGCTGGGATTTCTACCTTTTTGCTGCAATTATCCATGATCATTTTATTTATTAGTAGTTGCTCTTTTCGACCATATGAACCTCTTCGACATTCAGAGGAAGAATCATGTTTCATCGAGAAAAGATTAAGTACAGTTGGTCAGGAGAGACGTGATCAATTTATCTGTGGTAGGCATACATTATATTGGCCCATAATATTTTGAATCATCTGTTTCACCTGTTTTTTGTAGGTGATATTGCGTACGTTCAGTGATCCATTCTGGAGTTTCATTGGTGTTATTAATTAGCATTGATAAAGTTTGTGCAAGATTTTTATCAATTGATGATAGTGCAAAAAGTTGGATACCTTGACACTTCCTCGAGATTTCCATTGTGGGGATTTTGCTAGAGCTTGCCTAACATTATTATTATTATTATTATTATTATTATTATTATTATTATTATTATTATTTTAATTCTTGTGTATACTAAATTTTTCCATGTCTCAGCCAGAAAGCTAAGGTCAGAAATGGAATCATGACATTACCAAATTAGCATTTTTGAGGAAATAAATCAAAAAAATCAAAACAAAAACCAACCTAAGGTTGCACGTTTTCCATAGAGAGAGCCCTTTGTTGGGCCGTGAAGAGGTTTATCTAGCCATAGGTTTGCATCTGGTCCATTGCATTTACTTTTGCTTTCTATTTTAGGTTATTTGCCGCTGCAGTAAGTGTATTATGTTTTACACACATTTTTCACCCATTAAAAATTATATCTTGAATTTGTTGGCTTTCTTTATTATTGAATAAAGGTTCTTACTAATTTCATATCATTTCAGACATATTATCACCCATTATTCTGTTGTTTCCAGGTATCTTTGAAGGCTGATTGTTTTACTTTTAATTTTAATATTATTATTATTATTATTATTATTATTATTATTATTATTATTATTATTATTATTATTATTATTATTTTCTTACTTTGATTAATGTTATCTACACATTACCTTCCGGAGCCCAAGCAGGTAAAAAAAAGGCTTCATGACATTTCAAACTGATTATTATTATTATTATTATTATTTCTAGATTGACAAGTATTTTAACCGAGACGATGCAAACAAAGTTATTTCTTTTCAGATAGTTAATTAGCATATTAGTGCATTATTATTATTATTATTATTATTATTATTATTATTATTTTAATCTGTCTATATCTCTGAGATGATGTATTATGATTACTTACATTATTTACATTATTCGGAATGTTATCTTCGTCTTTACGATTCGGCTGTTGTACGTTTCGGCCATCTTCAAGTTATTGGAATTTTGAACCGAACCATTTATTTCGTTCACCGGGGTAGATTGTTCTAGTTCAACCCGCCATGCCTCTTCTGGATATAACATTTATTTCCTTTGGCTGTGGGCTGGTGGCCTGGTATTGAACTCACAACTCTTTGGGTCTAGTCACTGGATCTAATATTGTATGAATACTATATGGGAACTAATATAATAATAAGGAGTGCTAGAGAAAAACAATGAATAATAATAAAAAATTGCAATATAAGGTCTGGTAAAAAATACAATAATAATAACAGAAAAATTGCAATATGATCGCTTGTAAAATTGGATGGCTGGGACAATAGGTTTTTAAGTTCCAAAAATTAATACACGGATGTCCTCAAAGACAAATATCTCAGTGGTTAAAGACGTTGGTGAGATCCAGTGACTAGACCCAAAGAGGTGTGAGTTCAATTCCAAGCCACAACATTGGTGAACCAAACTTGGAGAGTTAAGATAAAGAGAAATAAATGAAACACCCGGAAGAGGCATCTAGGAATAAAGGGTCCGGTTCGAAATTTCCGTCACCTGAAGAATGCAGGAGAATGCAACAGCCGAAATATTGTGAATATGCCAATGAAAATGAGTTCGAATAATGTACATTTTATTAATATTGATGGGATATTTAAAACAATAGTATCCGGTAAGCTAATTGAAAACCTATTTTCTGATTACTTTAGGCCTCTTCTTAATATTCTATTTATTTTCAACAGATACAGCGTCTGGATAATTTGATGTTTAACCTAATTACCATCCTCCTCATTTGACTCACTTTTGCTTTACGCTCCCCAGTGTTGTCGTGCCATGAATCTGTTGTAAGTAAGGGTCTGTTTTCTATAGCACATATGAATATTTATATGATAACTCTTTCGATTAATTACGATCATAAGCTATCCTTGGTGTAGTATCAGGAAAATTATTAGTACTATTTTTATTTTATTTCCGTTGATTTCTGGTTTGTACATATTTCTTTTCGGGTCCCGCCCAGAGACTTAAGTTTAGAAATTGTATCATGACAAAAACAAAAGAAAATCTTTTACATCGCTAAAACCCTTCGTAAAATGTGAGCTGTACTCGTGAGGACAGTTTTTTGTATTTATTTAAGGCATAGGCTTCCAGTAATCCCTTCAATTAGTCTACTGGAATCTTTTCCAACCAAGCCGAGGGCTCCAGCTACAACATAGATAGTTGATGTTCGCATGTGCCACATTTTTGATATTATTATTATTATTATTATTATTATTATTATTATTATTATTATTTCCTTTAATTTATGTTGTATATACATTTCCTTTTGTGCCCCAATCAGAGACTTAAGTTCAGAAATGGCTTCATAACCTCTTACACTGATGATTTTTGTAAAAAGAAAAAAAAACAAAAAAGATCTAAGATAACAAACATTGGATATCGATAAAGCTCTTTGCATTGTATAAATTGTACTTGCTAGATAAATTGTTTGTATTTCTTTCCATGAGCTACCAGGAATCAGAAGAAATACTAATCAATCCGAGGGCTCCAACTACAACAGGATTTTATGGTTTTCTTCATGCGCCATATTTTTAGATTTCCACTTCAAGATCCTTGTATTTTGATAGTTCCAAGATGTTCCAAGATACATTACAATCTGTAAGGATACTGAGTTTCCACATTAGTTTTAGTTGTTGAATTTTACAAATGATCAAATCTCATCAAGTATCATCAGTACTCTACGACTTCCCTTAGCAATCATCATTATTATTGTTGTTATTTTATTTGTTACATGTCATATCTCGCAGATATCAAATGAGTAAACTTCTGCAAAAGCTGAATGGGAAATTATATCGCTGGCTTGTACCGATCGGTAAATCCAAATTCAGGCGATACGTTCCATCATCACCAAGGAGACTTTTAGTTTTCTCACTGAATGAAAAATGATTGTTCTCTCAATCCTGAATGTCTACTGGGAATCATGTTCTCCACAGTTCAAGTAAACCTTATTTAACCTGTGTGGTTTATTTAAAGCCGAAAGATGTTTTGCAGTGTTTGAATAAATACTTTTACCAAGTGAATATTGCATTAACAAGTTTTTTTCTACAGCAAAATTTTTTTCAAGATACATGTCTTAATATTTAGCCCAGAGCTGCGAGAAGAGACACCATGAGCTCTTCCGTGTACGTGAATATAATGAGACCATCTCAGGCAAGTAGGTCTTTCGATGTTCTGATGGGATACAATGTCTAATGCATCGTGCTTATGTCAAACGCAGTAGGCATTGCTGTTATTACAGATCAAATACTCTTAAATAAATTGTTACTGATTCATGTTAAAATTAATTTAGTGCCATGTAAAGAACTTAATATATTTTAAACTTTTTTTTATTCCTTTACAGTCAAATATTAATTATGAAAACAAAAGAAGCAACGAACCCAAATGAAAGCCTGAAGCAGGAAATCCGTACAGGTTGTTGCAACAAAACCCGACACTTGACAAAAAGAAAACGCAATAGGCAACAAAAACAAAAGTTGTATATGCATATTACCGATAGTTTATTTAGCAACAGTCACAGGCACATACATTATTTTTCAATGTAACTGCCGTTTCCTGTGACGACCATCTACCGGCGGGCGCGAAATGAGTCACACGCTTTGGCGACCATGTCCTTGTCCATAGCGGCGAACACCTCCACGATGGCAGCCTTCAGAGAGTCGACCGTGTTGTGGGCATGCTTGTAGGTCTTGGCCTTGATCATGCCCCAGAAGATCAAGCGGGTTGCAGTCAAATGAGGAGGGCGGCCACAACCCGGCCGTCGGAAGTGAAGAACATTGTGGAAAAGCCGCGCCTCGGTTGTCTTGGCCGTGTGTGCAGAAGTGGAATCCTGCTGGAAGACGTAGGGGCGATCTTGTAGATCCAGGTCTTCACCACGCTCTTCAGCACCTCCTGGTAGATCTCAGGTCCTTTTGAAAGAACGGAGGCAGTCCCCCTCGCTGCACATAAGGCCAACACGATCCATGCGTGGCTGCTCAACAATGTTCCTCACCACTAAACGCCGGACATTTGGTCGCCCTCCTCACCTGACTGCAGCCCCCTTGACTATTTCTTCTGGGGCGTTATCGCAGCCAAGACCAACAAGCACGCCCACAGCACACCGCTATGGAAATGGTCACCAAAGAATGACTCATTTCGTGCCCGCCTTGATATGGTCGTCACCACTGGCGGCGGTTACATTGAAAAATAACGTAGTATGTAACTTTAACTATTGCTAAGTAAACTTTCGGGTCTCTGCATATACAACTTTTGTTTTTATTGCCTATTTCGTTTTCGTTTTGTCACGTGTCGGATTTTGCTGCAACACCCTATACCTTCTGGCAAACATTTGATGGACAGAAATTAAATGAAGACGATTTTAGGGGTTCAAAGAAAGTATCATCCTTGCTGGTAGTCAACAGGGAGTTAAATAGAAATGTCTAAAGACCGGAATCCCAAAGGTTTTCCCTCAATCCAATTCAATGAAACTGTTAATAGTATATGAAAGACACAGTTACAAATTCATAGAATCAATTTTTATTTTTTTTTCGGCTTTTTTTTTTTTACTGTACTCTTCTATGGTCCTATTAACTTTAAACCTTTTATTATATTTTCACTTTGCTTCTTATAGATTTTTAGTTATACTTCGTTCATCATTACTATTTTCTCCAGATCTTTTAATTAAGGAAAACGAAATTAACGACATTTTCTTTATGTGACCGGAATGCACAGCGTTGCTGTTGGAATTCTCCTGCGTTTGTATCTGTTTTACTTTCCGACTTCTTTCACGAAATTCGATTTGCAGGAAAGCGACGGCCTCTTGCCGTTACGGGATTCTTCAACTGGTGCATATCATCCGAAAATAGAACAGAGCAATTTCTTAGGCAAATTCAATTGCTCTAATTCGGTGATCGATCATAGAATTCGATATAGCTTTGGCTTGTTACGTTAATATGCAATTGGCTCTTTTCTGCAAAAAGTAAAGAAGCAGATAAATGTAACACAAACACACAAGTAGGCAACATGCGTGTGTGTGTGTGTGTGTGTGTGCGCGCGCGCGTTTGTTTTTTAAAGAGTGATAGTGAGAGGGAGAGAGGGAGAGTAAACGTGACAGACACAGATTGCACATTTCCTATGAATAAAAAGGATAGGCGACATATTCTCGCCTGTTAATCGTGACGGGCATTCCGATGTTCTCTCTTTAACAGCCGACTCGTTCATCTTCAGCGTTTCAGAGAATATACAATGCAGGGTATTTCCTATAAGTTGAGAGGATATGCAATAAAATATTTTACACTTTTTGAAAATGTATATTAAAATATAAGATGTCAAAATATCATCATCTTCATCGTCATCATCGTCATCATCATCTTCATCTTCATCATCCTCAGATCGAGAATTCTCGGATTCTGCTGAGTCGTTCCTTCCACCCACATCTGTCAGACATCAATGTCGGCAGGTCCCCCAGACTCATCTACAAGTTGGTCAATGCAGGCGTGAGGAGATCGTCCAACCGACATTTTGCCGCGGAATGGGTTCCATAGGCGGGTGTCGCTCACAAGTTCCGTCTTGCTTCACCATGATTGACCAGCTAGCCGATGCCGTCACTCTCTTAGAGAAGCTGAGATAGGAGGAAGGTGTCGATACAGATGTTTCTTTGTTTGGTGTTTCTTCCAGCTGATGTCTAATGCAACTCGAAACATCCTTATGTAAGTGATGCTTCTTGGTGTTTCGTCAGTGCCCATGTTGTTGTGCCGTATAGCAAAACAGATTCTACCGTGGCTTTAAAGAAGTCCCTCTTAAGATTGTCAGAGAGGGATGACTTCCAGATGTCTCTCAGACCATTAAGAACATCCCATGTCTAGGCTTTGCGGATTTTGATGTCTCTCTCTGTCAAAATATAAACATAGGATATTTTATCTTTGACAGACAACACGTTTCAACTATATCTGGTAGGCGTTTTCAGATCGGAAAGAAAGGAAAACTCTGTGTTGAAATAATTGCGAAAATAGAAATAAATACCATTATCAGACACTACGGCCTGAATTTGTTTTGGTTTGTGTATTGAAGCCGTATTTGAAATTAGGACACTCCAAGTAGATCACAGTTTTTTCCCTTATAGTTAGTTTACCCAATTCTGCTATTACTGTTTTTGTGGTGACCACGAAATTTTTGAGTCCGGTCTGAGGTTGACAGGTGAAAGATACAAGTCAGTGCACTTTATTTATAGTGAATACTTACCAAATTATTCTCTCTTCTATTCAAACAGGTATTTATGAAGTCATAATTGAGGTCAGATATGCTATTATGACCTACCAGTTCATTTTCTTACACACATCGTTTGTCTCGTATTTCGACCTGAAGACGCCAGCTAAACAGAGTCGAAACGCGTTTTCGTAAAATCTTTTCGAATTTATTTCATTAACTCAGCTTTTGTTCAGATACAACCACTCACACATGTATACGGGGTGTAACAGCAAAATTGTTCAAATTGTGCACCAACATAATTATACATCCCATATAACATTTAATATTTAAAAGAAAAACACTAAATTAGTTTCTTTTTTCTCATGTTTTCAGATAAGACGTGTAGACATCTTAACACCACTTGTCTTAAGAATTCAGCTAAAAAATCGAACAGGTTAAAATAGTTTTGTGTCAGACCCACTGTCTTCCCAACTGAGCAATGATGAGAGGAAAAATATCATTCAGGCCTTCAGTAATGAAACCAACATTCATTGTCTGGCTTGCATTTTCAAAGTCCATTCAAAAATCATAACGGTGAATGAATTTAACAAAGTCTGTTCCAGTAGAGAGGAAAACTGGATCAGGACGTCACAACAGGAAGAGGCATAATAATCACAACTTAGAGCTAAATGCATTCTTGTTGGTCAAAGCATAGTCCAATAACGTTATATAAACCTCGGATAATTCCACTATGATAACTTTAATCAATTCTAAGATACAAAGGTTCAAAGCTTAATTTAACAATTGGACAATTTTTTTGTTACATTTTTTGGATAATTTTGATGTTTAACCCGACACACACACACACACACACACACACACACATATATATATATATATATATATATATATATATATATATATATATATATATATATATGTATGTATTTATGTATGTATGTATGTATGTATGTGCGTGTGTAAAATGAGTGATTAAGAGAAAGAGAGGAAGTGAGAATATGAGCAAAATATGTCCGACTGTCAGGTCAGTTAAGCTTTAATGCATTTTCTTAGTAAATTCTAGCTTTTCTTCTTTTAATGAGTGTCGCAATTTCATGGTTGAAATGCCACTTATAGTTAACATTTATAGAAAATATTTATGTTATTTTTTTATCTATATTTTAAAGACTATTTATTGAAACATGCATCAATAATAAAAATATTGATTCAATTTATAAAAATAATTTGGTCTGAAGAGATTAATATATGAATATATGAATATATTCATGAAATAAATTATAACCGATTATATTTTAAGCATCCTCCATAATTATTATTATTATTATTATTATTATCGCCCTGTAACTTGCATTGAGCTCTCTGTGGATTAATGTCCTCCTTGGAATTATCCTTACCAATCATCAGCAACAGACGCTCAAGTGAATGTTTCGCCGATCACTACAATCAAGTCTAGAGGTAACCGTTATCTTCTCCTATCCATATAAACTAACCCTCAATATAACCCTCAAGTGGACCCCTGGCCTTCTACAAGGTGAACCTATCTGTCAAAAAAATGTCGTCTTGCTTTTGAAACTATACAGAATACTGAACTGATGATCAAAAGTAATCCTTCGTTCGTGTTTATAAATTATTACTTATTAAATGTAGAATATAGCGTTCGTACTTGTCTCGAGTCTGCTGAAAATTCTTGTAAAAAAGAATCTCATTTTTGGAAGATAAGTTTGGGTGATTGTTAGACCAATGCAGAAATCAACGTTCCGGGTGGGAAACACACAGGTAAAACATTTTCCTCGAGATTTGATTTATGGCCTAACCCAATTATAAAAGTGAATTGGCATTGAATCATTTTTATTGAATCTAATTCTAGTTTGCGACTTCAACCTGTTGGTGAATATTATTTATTTCCTAGGGGCATTGAGCAAACGTTTATGCCCTGGAAATGCTGAACGTAGTTTGGCCTGATGTGAATTTCTTACTGCCGGTTGAGTCTTCTGTTAAACTCTGGGTTAGCTTTCGAAAGCCAGACAACTTGCTAAGGGGGAATTGGTACATCAATTGACAGCTCCTCGGGGGCAAAACTGACGTTTCCAATCGCTTGGCATTGGCTTCTGGCAATTGACAGCGAGTAAACACTATGGGCACAAACGGACTTGACGTGAGACAACATTATTTAACTGATTTTGACAATGGTAATGTCGTTTGTGTAGTAAGCAGACTTGATGCATAAAAATACATTACGATTAAATTTTATACTTTCGATATAAGACATAATATATGCAAGTTGGTCATCACTAATCTGGAAGGCAGTAATCCTGATCAATCAGAACTGAAGCACTAATCTTTTACTTTTATACTTTACAAGTAATGGTAATGCTAATATAGACATTACCTTATAAGGAAACATTCGGTATTCATTGACCTTAAAAAGGTTTTACAAATTTCAACCAATAGTATTATTGGTTGAAATTTGTAAAACCTTTTTATTAAAAATATTTAAAGTAAAATATATTTCTCAAATCCAGTAAGTGTTATCGCTTTTTGCAATACTGACAGGAGTTACCTTCTTAAATTCTTACTTGAATTAGTGTACTTACATTCTTTACATTATTCGGACTGTTATCCTCATCTTCATCTTCATTGCAATATTCACGAGATCTAGGCCGTTTTACGCTCCGGCTTTCTTCAGGTGGCTGGAATTTCGAATCGACCCCTTTATTTCATCCACCTGGGTAGATTGTTCTAGTTCTTCATGACATGCCTCTTCAGGGGGTCTCAGTTATTTCCCTTTAACTCAAATCTCCATTTTTTTTCTTTCACCACTGTTGTGGCCTGGTATTGAACTCACAACTCTTTGGGTCTGGTCACTGGATCTAACCAATGTCTTTGACCACTGGGCCATGTATCCTCACGACACGTGGAATTAGGACAATCTACCTCACTGGACGAAATAAAGGGTTGGGTTCGAAATTTCAATCACCTGAATATGGCCAGAGCGTACAACGGCTGAAACGTTGTGAATATGGCAATGGAGATGAAGATAACAGTCCGAATAATGTAAATAATATAAGTATACATTATTTCAGAGATATAGATAGATATTGAAGCAGTGTTCTACGCAAACATCTTGATTAGGCCAGTACTGTAACTTCGAGCTAAATGTTCAGTCATACTGCTGTTCAAAATTTTAAAATAATATAGTTTTTATTTCGTGCTATTTTTGATTCTGTAGGGATACTATGGAAAGTTCTAAAATTGATGACCTTCGCACCCCCCCAAAAAAAAAAAAACTACAGGCTTTGTGTTTAAGCACTACAAGGCAGTACCTTTTGGGCACGACCGATACGAATGTGTTTCTAGGAATTGTGAACTGACTACCAGTTATTTTATGGACGATGCTCTCGTCAGACGTAAACCAAGTTAAGCATGTATGAGATACGAAGCGGGCTTTACGAAATTTCCTGCAGTTATATCGGGCACATATCTCGATTTATTCACACATTAAGACACGACTGACTACAAGGTACTCTAGCAACACGTTCGACAAATGTAAATCCCAGTTGCAGGACACATAAATCTTCATGTAGTCTTATTCATCAAGTTCAACTCAGTTATGAAGAACCAAGGAATTAGTTAGGATTGATATACCAAGGAAATGAATTTAGCTACTCGTAGAGTTTATGCTACGTTACTTCACAAGTTGAAACGTTACACGTCATTAGGTAGCAGTCTATATTGTTTGTTGGCAAATCTATCTCATAAGTATTGTAAATATGCAACATTACGAATCCCTTAATCATATTCAAACCTGCCAGGCTGACATCGCCGAAATGCTATTAGAATATGCTGTGAAAAGTTAGAAAATGTTTTGTTTTTTTTTAACATCGTTAACTGCAATTTGTAAAGACAATTTTTTGCTTTATCCTCAGACTACGCACGGAATCTTCCTAACAAATTTCTATTTTTAACAATTAATACATGAATCTTCGAATGTACTCATGAGCAGTGACAAAATAATATTTCTTTTGAATAAACTGATGAGAAAATCCCCAAGTGGTATTCTAAGATTACATGAATAATCTTCCGAATGAAACCCGTTACTAATCCTAACGAAAAAAAAAAAATTCAATCAATGCAAATAGTATTGACTGACCCTGTGAATATATATATATATATATATATATATATATATATATATACACACACACACACACACACACACACACATATATATATATATATATATATATATATATATATATATATATATATGTATATACACATATGTGTGTGTGCGTATATGTGTGAGGGAGATATGATAAAAATAATGTTATAACTTTATTTTTAGTGGAGACTCGTATTTAAGTAGTCACCCTGTTTATTTATTTTCGTCTACCTACCGGAATGTTCAAAAAATCTTATTAAGGGAAATTTATGCGCTCTGGCAGAATTCAAATCTGCACCCCTGTGGATAGAGTGTGTTAGCGTTAAATCCGATACGCTCTGACCAACTAAGCTACTGAGATCAAATAGGTCAGGTAATGTCAGAATTGTACCATTTTAACGAAAATTCCCTCGCCATAGATCTTTCGAAATATTTCATATCTGCACATGTTCCGTATCCAAAGGTAAACGAAAGGAATTTTAGAGAAAGTAATGTATATTTTTTATTAATCCGGCAGATTTTCTATGAATTTAAACAAAATATTTAGTGGATACTCTTATTTGAGTAGACGTGTATTTATTAAGCAGTATATTTATATTCAATCTCATATGTATTTCATTAAGACATATCTAAATAGTTTCACTTAATTCTAGAAATATATTTAAAATGAAATGTTTATCATGTAATTATTTTGTTGTGATTATTTTTTTTCTCTTCATCAAGACATTTCTGAAATGAGAACTTATCAATATCACGCTGAAACATACGTCAATATGTGTCGGAAGAAATATTTACGTATTTTAAACAACTGTTTATAGTTCAGTGTAGTTAGCCAAACTTAAACCAGCATTTTTTAATGTAGTACTTTTTTTTAACCGAGTTCATTTAGTCATACACTTCTTACTAATTAACCCATAGCTGTGGGGAGAAGAGGTGGATTGATATCTGTGCCAAGGATATTCGAGTGAATATAACAAACAAAACAAGAATTGGAACTCACTTCTCCCATTTATCAATTTCAAACATATGAACTTCAAATTTATTCAGGATATTCTCACACGTACCCACATACACACGCACACATTCCAAACACTTTAAAAAAAGATTCAATATCGTTATTATTTCATCTACAGTGTTAAGAGAAAGAAATAATTATATGCGACCGCTAAAAAGATAGCATTATTAACACCAATAAACCAGATAAAAACAGACACGTAATGCTAGCTGCTAACTTCATCTTTCGAAGCAGGTAAATGCTGTCCTTTGACCTAAAATTGCTTCACAAGCCCTGGTCGCTGATAGATTCTTTGTGGTGTGGTGAGCCGACCCTAATCTACACATAAATCTTCGAAGAACAGCTATGTACAACGGCAGTGACTGAGAGCGTTATAACATAGTTTGTATTCGCGACAGTGTTCAAGGTCAATTTCTTTCTTTTTTGAGTGTCTCAGCTCCGTAACCATAGCAACGGTCCCGATGCTTCTTATTAAACCTCATATATATATATATATATATATATATATATATATATATAATTATTTAAAAAAAAAAATTATAACATAAATATGTTATAAAATCACTACAAAAATAGCCATTTTGTTTCAACACCCCCGGTGTCTTATCAAGTGATAATGTTGGGGGTGTTGAAACAAAATGACTATTTTTGTAGTGATTTTATACCATATTTATGTTACAATTTTTTTTTAAATAAATAATTATATCTGCTCTACTTTGTATTGAGCACTCTCTTAAAAATAGTAGTTGTTGGTTATTGGAATTCATTCCGTATACACCAATTATATACTTTGGTATATATATATATATATATATATATATATATATATATATGTATGGGGCATTAGATTGTTTTATTAAACATATTGAGGCAACTGCAAATTTTCTTTATTTAATGAAAGGATTTCGCAATATTTATATCACCTGCAAATGGGATGTCACATGGAGAAAACAACTTATATATATATATATACAGTATTCCGCATAAATGATCTCGAAGAAAAATCAACACATATCAATACACGCACGTATACACAGAGGTCTATAAACACCTTAGTTGAATGTACAATTCATTTAGCCAGAAAGACACCTGTCGAAATAACATATATATGTTAATATTTTCTTCCTTTTTCTTTTCGGCAAACAACCAACTGCTTCTTTTCATTCGGCTGGCCGCCTTTCTTTATGCTCCAATAGTGAATTTGTAACAACATTTCAGAGTTGAGTGCAGTTAGTTCTTGTAGAGATGAATATCGCAAAGCAGACTTTCGCAACCAGAGAATTCCTTCTGGGTAAAAAACAATCCAAAGGATACAAGTTTTCAGATTTCAACATAAACGCAAAAATATACTCAGCTGTTAAAAGGCGAAAGAATCATAAGATGTTTTTTTTTTCTTTTCATTTCATTTGGATGTTAGGTAGTTATATGAAGAAAGATGAAGTTGAGCTAGCACAATTTGATAAAAAAAGAAGACACCCCCAAGAAAACTAAGCAACGCTAGACAAAGAAAATACAGATTTTCAAAGGATTTGAGATGAAGATGGACATATTTCTATCAATCGTTCAATGATAACCTGAAAATTATATTAAATAATTCACTAATTTGCCGGTTTGTTTTATTCCCACATTAAAATGCAAGTTCTTTAATATCCATTGTATAATGTTTTTATATAAGCATAACTCCTTGTCAGAGTGTGTAGAATATTCTAATCCATATTGGTATACAGTCATATAAGAATAAAGTGTCGCTCCCGACACTTAAGTTTGAACATATATCGCCATTGAGCAAACACAGGCGATCCCATTATTCAGTTAAATGTGTCACGTGATCATAGAGAAAAAGCATATATAGGAAATCGCATGACGAGTATATTGATTGTTATTTCTATTCTATCCTCTATTACCATTCGGATCTACATTTCTATTCTATCCTCTATTACTATACGAACCGATATTCTATACTCTATTCACTATATTATTTCACTATACTGGTTACTTGTCGAGAGAGTATTATCGAGCAAATATTATTAGTGTGGAACTATTCGAAGGCGCCTGACACCGGTATTGTTAGACGGCGTTACTATTGTTGTATTTGAAATTACAAAGTCTCTACTACAACGAGCATTTCGAATGTGACAACGAATATTCGTTGAAACCACGAGATATAAATTGATCAATTTTTTTTTTTTTTTTTTTGCAGCGAGGTTCACCCTGTACAAGGCCCTGGAGCCACTCGAGGTAGAAAGTAACAGAGTAAGAGGCACAGTTTATGCAGATATGTTAGGAAGCTAACGGTTGACCATAGACTTGGACGGGTTAAGAGTGTAGTGATCGGGAATACATCCTCTTGGGAGTAGAGTTCCTCAGAGCAACGTTTCGCGGGAAGAAGCTGCTCGATTGGAATTTACTTCTCACGAATGGAGTTTTGTACGATGTGCGTAGCATGGCGAGTCTTAACTGTGAAGTTTAGAACTGGTGTAACTAAGGAAAGTATTTCGTCTGTGCCCTTTTCGTGTAAGTACCGATAGAGCTGTGAGAGGTTTACCACGTTTATCACAGATTTATTATAGCAGATAAGGTATTTAATTCTAGAACAGACATCGCTAGTTCTAGTTTGGCTTAACGCCGCAAGTTGCTACAAAAGGAATTAAATGAAAGTAAGAATTCGGGACATGTTCTAAAATATTTGGAACTTCCATATAGCTGTCATGCATGCTGTCATATCCTTTCAGAAATATCTAAACTGTTAGCTGTATACAAGCGCTTTTTTCGATCAAAAAGATTTCCAGAGAACGGAACCTGTAGATCTGAAGAAAGACCATCCTTGCTGGAACATTGTGTTCTGCCGCTAGAAGAATCACGATCAAAGAACTGAACCAAATAACAGAAGCCACGCCACTTGAGGACATTCAACAACGGCAAAAATATTAGGTTGGTGCTAAAATAATGTCGGTTTATCACATATTAACATATGTGAGAAACCGACATTATTTTTGCACCAACCTAATACTAAAATGGATAGCCCATAAATCGAAAAGAATACATTGGCATAATCAAGATGCTGACGTTACGCTTTACTTCAAGAAATGTTAAGAATGAATTCCCCGTCAACACTGGAAATAGAAGTAACAGTTACTTGAAAATTCTGAAAGATAGTTTTAAATGGGAATATTTTATAGATTTCAAACGACAGTAGCACTGATTGCAGGGACAATAAAGGCCAAACGTTTCCTTATAAGGAAAATGTTAATATTGCCTTTATCATTAGCAATGAGGAGAAAAGATACTACACTTTGATCCATGTTTGATTGCCAGTGAGTGAAGCACTGACTGTTCAGTTGAATAATACCCAAAATGTTTCATCATAAGTAATCGGCTAATAACATTAGAGATGAGGAGCGCAGAAATTATAGTTTGATTCCAGCCTGTTAACCGGGAGTGAAGACAAGCGTATTCCGGGTAGCCTCAGCTGCTCGGTCAACGAATGTCGAAGAGTTCCTTATAAGGAAAGGACTAATATTATTATGACAATTAACATTCGTCCACTAATTCTAAAGCTTTTTTTCTGGTCAAATTTCGCTAAGATTAACAAATAACTTAATTTGGGGAACATTGTTCATCGTGTAATCACAGAAAAACTGTTGAGTCCACTCTAATAAATGTTGCCAGTTTATTCCCAATAGAAAAAAACGTCTTTCGTTTCCTATTCATTTACTGTCACACACGCACACGATCTTGTAGACCGACATATGATTTAATCGAGGAAATGAAAGAACGATAGGTAGTTAAAAATTGTTATGCCCACTTTTATGCATCCACACGTTAACCTTGTCGATGACGCTGCTAATTTCAAGTGTGTCCCCTGCAGTGTAGTAATAATTTCATGTCCTTAAAAATAAGCTCCCTTTCAAATGACTGCGGGTAGAATATGTTATAAACCGTTTCCATATATACCTAACTTTTGAGTCAAATTACAACGGGGCCAGTGTATACCTTTTGGCTCAGGCTAGACTCAGCCAGGTTTCTTTCTCCCTTTTGACTCAAGTATAAATTTATGTCTGCTTTTGACTTAAGTATAAATCTCTCATATGTTTACTTTTTCGACTCGAGTACAAATCGGGCATGTGTTTAACGTTTTACTGCGTCCTGGGTATGACGGTAAACTACATCCGCGTCCTGGGTATGATGATAAACTACATCCACGTCCTGGGTACGGCGATAAACTGCATCCAACAGCAAGGTCTCAGATAATGTTTTCAGAAAAATAATGTTGCCAGCTGTAAGTTTTTGAAACAATAATGTTGCCAGCTATGCGTTTTTTTTTGTTTTGTTTTTGTAAAAAAGTAATGTTGCCAGCTATACGTTTTTTTGTAAAATGTAATGTTGCCAGTTATGCGTTTTTTTGTAAAAAGTAATATTGCCAGCTATACGTTTTTTTGTAAAAAGTAATATTGCCAGCTATACGTTATTTTGTAAAGGAATAATGTTGCCAGCTATACGTTTTAATTTATTTTATTTTTTTTTGAAACAATGTTTTCAGCTATACATTTTTTATTCCATACAAAATAGGCATTTAAAATTCATATAAACTGGATTTGGCATTAAATAACCCACAGTGGTTGATATGCCATAAAACCCAAACAAACAAACAAACAAACAAAAAAACAAACAAACAAATCTCCGTCCTGGGTAAGACGATAAACTACGTCCAACAGCAAAGCCTCTGGTCAGGAGATTTTCAGGAGCGTGGAACCATCTCTTAATTTCTTGTGTTCCGAGGCACGACCCAGTATGGTAGCACATGTTTGGGTCCCAGCTATAGGCAAATAGGTGACCCCCTCCAAACTGGGTTCAAAACACTATGAAAGCGTAAAAATATGTTTTAATACCAGCAATACTTTTTTTGTAAAATATTATTACTAGCAATGAATTTTTTAAGGAAAAAATTATAACAAGCAATACATTTTAGGAAAAATTAATGCCAGCAGTAAAAATCTTGCCGGCAATAAAATAACCCATTGAGGCTGATATGTCGTACAACAAAACAAACCAATCCAATCAATTTCTCTACAAACTTTCCTTACAAAGAATAAATATTTTGTTCATTCGAATCTATTATAAGAATTTTGTCCGTATTAAATAACCCATTAAGATTGATATGCTGTAAAATAAACCAACTAACCAATGACAATAGTCCTGGGTATGACGATAAACTACATCCAGCAGCACCGTCCTGGGTAAGACGATAAACTACGTCCAACAGCAAGGGCTCTTATCAGGAGATTTTGAGGAGTGTGGAACCAACTCTTAATTGCTGGTATAAACTGGATTTGGCATTAAATAACCCACAGTGGTTGATATGCCATAAAACCCAACCAACCAACCAACGTTTTACTCAAGAATAAAACAGTCTTATGTCCAAATTTTGACTCACATATAGCTCAGGCCAATGTCTATTAAAACGTTGTGAATTTTATCCTATTTGACTAATATTGAACAATAAATACCCAAATAAGTGATGATATGTTGTTAAACTAATGAATCTAACCTAATGCAAACACACACACACACAGAATGAAACATAAGCCATTTTTAATTCTCTTTCGTTTAACATAATGATGATTTTTAAGATACTATGAATACTTTCAGAAATGAGAGTTTTCCTCAAAGAAGAAAATGACAATTTAAAATTAAACAATGCTTGTATAAATTTCTTGACGACGAATTTCAATGTTAACTTTATTAGATTTCGTGATATCAAACATTATTATTATTATTATTATTATTATTATTATTATTATTATTATTATTTCTGACTCGTATTTAATCTCATAATATGTTAAAATATTGATGGATGATAAGGCTTCATGTAATGAATATAAAATAAATAATAATGGTGTTATTAATATTATCAGTTTAATACCAAAGCAAATATGACGCTGATAAAGCACGCGAAATGAAGCGATCAATACATGGGTTACGTTGTAACTTACTGGCTACCACAGTAGATAGGGTTAGCTAATCTTCCAGGTGGCAAAATAGATTTGAAATCGAATCTCACCGTACTCCGTATAGTTTGTGTTACAAATTAAGTTCGAGTGAAAGTAACGCTGAAATTTCAAATCAAACTATAGAAATGAAAAAGAAATATATACACAGTGTCCCCAAAATCACCTTGCTACATACAAATGACATAACATTTTTTATATTCTTTATTTCCTTGTATTTCGTTTAATCTAAATTAACCATGGAAAAATTGCGACTAAAAAAGAATCAACATTGCAGTATTTTATTTGAGATTTAACATATCATTATTTTTTGCCAGAAAATTTCGCGCGATCCGAACTTTTTTTGGCGAACACCTCCTCTTGATATGACACTTTACAGGTATTTTATTTTGGCATACCTTAAGAAATTTTTGTATAAATCAATAAACAACTAATTCAACAGTATTAAAGGGAACGGTATAACAGAACCTATGCTTATTCGGAACTGCGCGCAGTCGCTTCAAGAGAGGGCTGAACAATGCAGCGAAGCTAATGAACGTAGTTCGTTTGAACACTTCCCAGGGAAATAGCGAGAGAGCAGTGAGAGACTAGTCAGGGTTCGTCTGTGAGAAAGGGGTAGAAGGGTTGCATATAATTCATCACCCACTAGGACCCGGAGACGTTTTTTAGGACTGGCAAGATAGACAGTTCCTGTCCATATACGGCAGCAGTACTCTATTTTCGGCCTGATCTGGCTCTTGTAAAGGTGGGGCGATAGCACAAGGAATCACGTATGAGTTCGACTTGAAGTCTGGGTTAAGTTTAAGTAGCAATAAGCTATCAAAGCACAGTTCCTCTCTGAGGGTCATCCGTTAATCTCGATCGATAAATGTTCCAAGTACACACGGTGATGATGTGATGTCAATCGTTTGGTTTTCGAGGTACTGAATGTGACCGAAAAATATCATTGTATGCAATTATAAAATGACGCATTTTTGCGTCAGGAAGAAAAAATCTTACTCAATAACATTTCATTAACGTCCGATTAGATGTAACTGAATATATATTTTCGCTTTCCGCAGAGGTTATTTAAGAAACTAGTTTTATGTTATCCCAATTGCAAATGGGAATGTCAGGGAAAAAATGTATGAAAAATGTTCTTCTTTCATAAGTATGGCTGATACTAACCTCCCGGGAAAGTGATTCATTGCTTCTTCTCAGTCTAACATTTTCCGCTGACATGCAGTGGAATGATTATATTGAATCAATTATTAGGCTTAATGCTAAGACATTTGATTCCCTGTATCATGCTGGATAATTCTTCCTCGCCAGAATCTATCTTACATATTTATAAGTTTACCAATTGACCTTGATTAGAACATTGCGGTCACATACGGTCTAGTGCTCCTGTTATATATTAAGATTTAAATTTAGATCTTGATAAAATCATTTAGATTTAAATTTAGCTCATGATAAAATCTTTTAGATTTAGATCCTGATAAAATCTTTTAGATTTAGATCCTGATAAAATCATTTAGATTTACATTTAGATCATGATAAAATCATTTAGATTTAAATTTAAACCTTGATAAAATCATTTAGATTTGCATTTAGATCATGATAAAATAATTAAGATTTAAATTTAGATAAAATCATTTACATTTAGATCTTGATAAAATCATTTATATTTATATACTGATCTTGATAAAATCATTTAGATTAAAATTTAGATCTAGATAAAAACATTTAGTTTTAGATTTACATCTTGATAAAATCCAAAGAAGAAACTGCAAGTTAATTGGCTCTGATCTGGCATCTCGTCTTCAGTCTAATCGCCGAGTCTGGATTCTGTGTTTCTCCTATTAATACTTTCATGACAATTGCTCTGATGAACTTTCCGCTGTGATACATAAGCTTTATAAATTTATACACAATACTTGAATGATGGCAATATCTCATCATTTTGCAGTTGAAATAGCTAGATTTAACAGTAAATTCTGTGATAACAGTTTCTTCTATCGCACTTCTCGCTTGTGGAAATCTCTTTCTGCTTCTTACTTCCCAGTCGACAGCATCAAAAATGTAAATGCAATGTCAATCGTATTATTAATGTATTCTTACTTTTATTTTTACTGTTCTCTTTCCTTTATTTTTTTCTTCTTCTCATGTTTTCTAAAAGTCAATAATCCCTTACTTGGCGTGAAATAATTAAAAGCAAATGCAATGTTTTCAGGCAAATTTTCCTGCTGTGTCCAGTGTCGCTACTTTTCATGGCTACTATTTCTTTATTCTGTCTACAAATCAATGACTTTAGTAAAATAAAAGACGGGAGAATCTATTATCTCTGTTATACGCTACCCAATTGAATTCCTCGCGCCACGTCATTCTAGCGCAATCAGCGAAGTCTCCAAGTTGGTGAACGACCATGATTATTCTCTATTTAATACTGTGTGCCAAGTGGGTGTCACTGAAATCTTCTCGCTACAAGGCGGTCCGAGAAAATATCGTGTTACACAAGATGGCTTCATGACAGCGTTTATATATTGACAAGCAGCCAGAATCTAGAGTAAATTACTGCCCCTCTCCAACCTCGCTGGCCACTGTAAATGCATGTTCTCTCGGATAGAATTTCACGACCTAACCATAATTATATTCCATTATGTCCCCTGCTCAGTAATGCAAGCTACCTACGGCTGAATTTGTCCAAAAGTAATCTCTGCCTTCAAGAGACGCACGTATTTTTCTGTGCTATTTATTTTGTTGTAGAAAACTACTCGAAGTAGACAGTCTCGAAGAAGTAATAAGGAAGGATTTTACTTGGCGAAGATGAAGAATGGTGGAAATAAACTCCGTAAAATCTAAACGTCAGGAAAATTTTATTTTTCTCTCACTAACTTTCTGAGATAAAGAGTTATTATTGTATAAATTATTTACATTCAAACTAATGTTCTCATCTCTGTTTTTATTATAAAAGCATTTCGGTCGTTGACGCACGCATATGGTGACAAATTAATTGTGAGTTCAATCTCTTTCCTGGGTAGTGCATTCATAGCGAAATATAACTGAGCAATACAAAATGAAGAACAAGAATAGACTCCCCTGAATATGAACAATGGAGTGAGAACAATTTAACAACATAGCTTAAATAAAAGCTTAGTTCGAAATTTCCACACGGCTATCCATATCGATGTGATGATGGCCGTAAGACAGGATCACCGAAACGTTAAAAAACAAAATGAGGAGATAACTAAGTAACAAGTGTGATTACTTTACATAATGATTCGCCTTCATCAGAAAGTTTCCCTGAAAAAAGTTTCGTTTGTCTAAATTTTTGTGATTTATATTCGGGGCACTGTTTTCAATAGTGCTGTTATTAGTACAATGTTTCAATCGTTATCTCACGGTAGTTCGTGAATTTGGTGTCATATTAATTGTGATTTCAATCTATAGGTTAGGAAGGGTAGGCTTAGACTTGTTAGAAAGAAGGCGAGTAAGAACTGAACAGTAATAAATAAGAATAGGACGATATATTCCTACATATAGTCAGCAAAAGGAAAACAATCTAGTCCCGTTGATGAAATAAAGAGTTTTCGAAATTTACTAGATGTAATTATACAAATCGACAATCAATCGAGGAAAACCGGAATTTACAATGACAATAACAATGATAATAATAAATTAAGGACAATCGTCCGATTTTAATTAATTTCAATAACGAAAGAAAATTCTTAGTCATTATTCTCCTTTTAATTATAATGATCAGGGATGTTGATGATATTAGGTTGGTGCAAAAATAATGTCGTTTCCTGACGTTCAACTTCAAAAGAAAAACGACATTATTTTTGCACCAACCTACTAGTTGGATGATGGCAGTTTGTGTAATATTTAAATAAGAAAAAAAAAACAGTTATTCGCGATTTTAATTACTAGAACGTTGCTATTGTCTTCGTTGCTATATTCACAACATTTCGGCCGTTCAACGCTAAGTCTTTCTTTGGGCGATTTGAACTTGAAACTGAACCCTTTAATTCGTCCACCGGGGTCGATTATTCTAGTACGACAAACACTGCCTCTTCCAGATGTCTTATTTATCTCAATTTCACTCAGATCCCCATGTTCACTGTTCAACGCAGCTGTAGTCAGGCATTGACTCACAACTCTTTAGGTCAAGACACTGGATTCAAGTAAAGCTTTTATTCAATGGACCCTGTGTTTTGTTTCTTATATGATTGGCAATAATTAAGAGGAAGATGTTAGTAAGTTTGGTGAATATGATTTTGTAATGCATGATATAAATTTTGATGAAGAATATTGTCTTCATGTACTCCGCTTTGGAGTACTAAATCAAAGCCTCTCCAAGAACAGTGCGCTCGCAATATTTAGCATGTCTGGAACATGGAAGTATGAGGTTGGTGCAAAAATAATGTCGTTTTTTTGACGTTAAACTTTATGTGAGCAAACGACATTATTTTTGCACCAACCTAATATTTGTCGGGTAAACTCGTACGAAGTTAATCAAAAGTCGTCAGTTTTTGTTAGTTGCTTTTCCTGATTCTTTGTACTAGCAGTGGCATTAGGATCTCATTAAAATTAATTTCATATCTGACATGCAGTTTTAACTGGACAGTTTTGTTAAGAAATGACCTACATCAAATGTATTTTGGACTCCTAGAATATACAGTTCAATAAAATAACAAAATGTCTTGTCATAATTTAATTTTTTTAACATCGTTCTACCAACATTGAAAAAAGTTAACAAAATTCATCTCGGAAATTACTTTCTACTTTGTAGATTAAGTCCCAAAATATTAAAACAATTTAAATCGACAAAATAGTAAATATTTTTTTTCTGAAGACATTATCTAAAATATACGTAGTTCCCTTTTTACGTAAAATTGTGGACGTGTAAAATTTTTTGCAGACTTTGCCAGTCACCAAATATCGGTTTTTGAAATAAATTTCTTTATATTTGTTAGAAATGACATAGACCTCGATTCCGATATGTTTTGTCCCTACGAATTCATTTTTGACAGTGAAAATAAATCTAAATGAGTTAAATCAAAAATTTAATGTATTTTTAGGAAATGTGTTTCTTCATTGCAGGTCAGGGTTTTAAATCTTTAACCTCTACGTTGTTAATTAGAAATGTGAAAGCTTGTTTTGAATGTTCTCCTTAAGTACAAATGGAAAGAATACAGTTCTTAAACCGATCTAGAAAATCATTCAGGGTATTCAAAAACCACAAATGACCGTTTAGCTCTACGGTGCGCGTCCACTGTTGTTGCTGCTGTAGTTTCTCTACCTCGTATTTTTTTCTTTTTTACGAGATGGATTAGGGAGCCCCTCACATAACCGTTTTTTTTTAAGTTATTACCAACCAAAACTAGAGAGGAGTGTCTGTCATGTATGACAATGGAGAGGTGAGATATATCTATCTCTTTACCAAGAGAAGGCGCTCACAAAGTCTGGGAACTGACTTGGGAAGAAATATATGGATCCGTATATTGGCCAATGGCATGTTCATGAAAGCTGGCGCTTTAATTTGAAGTCAGTACGCCTAACCGACATTCCGCGCGAATAACCTGTACCTTACACATACACGGGTTACATTCGGGCCTTTAACAAAGCTCATGTGATTATAAATCTTGTAAGTTTTCTAATAATATTTCCATTATTGTATTTAAGTCTACACCTGTAATATATATATATATATATATATATATATATATATATATATATATATATATATATATATATGTATGTATTATCTGACGGCGATCGTATTGAAGATAGAGTTTAATTTTAGTAATCTTAAGATTGGTTGATTCGTTTTCTACGGATTATCAACCTATTGCAGGTTATTTAATGCCAGGAAATATTTATTGATTGCAAGATGTTTTTTTTTAGATAATAATGATTTAATGAGGCAAGTATTACTATTAAACCAATAAATGACGAGAGATGAGTGGTATTCCTACCTTTCCCAAATGTATTTGTTTGTAACTGAATATAACGAACCCAATGGGAATTGAAACTCGGCTATTAGATTCATAATTCCGAGTCATTATCCATTAAACCATCCGCCCATCCATGCTTACAGCACCTGGTATTCCACTAATCTTAATCTGATGAGTTTTTCTTTTCGATCATACTCTCAAAGATATCGATGTTTTGGTTGGTTCTAATGAAAATGTATAGTATTACATTTTTTTTACTTGTCAGATGTTTTTTTTTTTTTTTTTTTTTTTGAGATTCGTGATTTCGATCTTAATACTAGTAACTGTTCTGTTCTTTCATCTCTTCCAGGCTTAAAAATGCAGGAAATCGAAGACAAGTGATCGATCACAAAAAAAGATCGTTGCCGTCCGAAAAAAAAACAACCTTTTTTTTGGGATATACAGACCTAAAGACGTATTGATTCATTCTCAGAGAAAGGAACTTGTTGCGAAAGAAAAATCACGCACACGCACACACACACACACACAAACACACACACACACACACACACACACACACACAAAAAAAAAAAAAAAAAACAAAGAAATAAATTACAGAACAGTAAACATCCATTAGAGAAGTGTGTTTTCTTTCATGAATCCCCCTATAATGGCAGATAGGGATATATCCCTACTAATACTACGAACCCTTTTATTATGTAAATGAAGATAATTTCAAGAAATTGTCAAATTGCGGTATTACGTTACTGAAGCATGTCCTACGATCATGAGTTCCGTAACATATTAGAATTGAGGAGGGGGACTACACGTAGGGCAGCCGTGGTAACATTGATTTTGTTTTCCTGTGCAAGATGGTGCCAAGCATTCTCCGGGTTGGTTCAGAGTTTTCCTTTCACAAGTATAGTCTTCAACCATGACTATAGGATCCAGTCCGTAACCTGCTCGGATAATTTACCCATAGCTGGAAGAGAAAAGATGGATTCCTAACTTTCCGTAGTGCATTACCATGCAAGTGAATGTTGTTATTGTTTTGTTTAACAGCATATCAACTCTTTATGCGTCATTTAATGTCGAAATTGAATTTTCTTGGGAGTTTTGAGGTAATAGAAATATGTTATTCTGCTTTCACAATTGAATACATGGTAGATGATATTCAGCTTTTGTGCATATACATGTTTATGCGAACATAACTTCTGGAGGCGTTAATAGGTGTGTTTTATATTGCAGTTATATTTTGGAATTCAGTTTGATATCGTTAAGGAATTTTAGGATATTATATCGATTGATGTCTTGAAAGATTTCTTTCATGTTGGTTGTTTGGCTGGCTGATTTTGTTTAGTCGCATATAAAACTGTATGGATTATTTAATGCCGAAATCTAAATATTTTGAAACACAGTTTCATGCCTTTAACTACAGATAAAATTTATTGCTGGTAATTTTGATATAAAATATATTTTTGGTAATTTTACTATAAAATGTATTTCGGGTCATTTTGCTTTAAAATCCTGTTCGTAATTTTTTTATATATAAAAATGTATTGCTGGTATTTTTACTATATAAATATATTTTTATACTTTCACAGTGGTTTAGTTTTTCTATATTAACTATCTCCCCATAGGCTAATACGTGCTACTATCTCGGGTCAGGGTGGATTTCGGAAAAACGCCAATTAAGAAGTGCTTCCTCGCTCTTCAAAATCTCCAATTTCCAGATCAGAGACCTTGCTGACGGACGTAGGTAAGTGATTGTTATAAAGTTAACTGGAATTCTAAATAGGCTTTCCGATTCCCAAATACGCGCCTCAATCTTTATTTATTACTTATATTATACAAATGTTTTAAAAATGTATCAGCTACGGGTCAAACAGATATCATTTTTCATCTGATAGCAAAAAAAGAAAAAAAAAAGAAAAGAAATAGTGTCCTATCTTGTCTAAACTATGAATTCCATCTGTAATAAACAATACCAGTGAGAATTTTTGAAATCATCAATTAAGCGTGTTTGTTCTTATAAACGTCAGTGTACATATTTATTTTTCTTTTTAATCGCGCGGCATATTCCTTCTAACAAAATAATAGTGCTGCGGAAAAAAATTATTTGAAAAATAGTAAGCTTGCCTTAATAAATAATAACGGAGCCTCAGGGAAAAATTGAAAAAAAATAAATTCATCGTGCAAGTGTTTATATTTGATACGCAATTGTATCAGGTAACAGATATATAGGAAACAGCGGATACCCGAGTTTCATCTAGACTGAGCTCTTTTGCACGGTGTATAATTTAAGCTTACCCAGCTTATGCTTTACCTATAAAATGAATTAAATTAGAATATAACTTAATTACCCAGAATATACTCTATCTGTTATCATGTAATGAAATATATTTTGATTTATTCGCAGATGATTGTCGGAGGATAGCATTTATCTTGATGTGTAACACGTCAACAAACATTTTGTGTACATTCTAAAACCCTCAAACTTTATTAAATGATTTTCACATGAATAGTCCTAACTTCTCAATTCCCATTGATTTTGGTCAAAAATTATAGTTACTATTGAATGGTTCTATAATTATTTTCATGGTAATTGTTCTGGTGATTTTTACTATTTGGTACTTAAAGACTTTAAGAGCATTACTAGATTGGCGGCAAGGTCTCCCTGTTTTACAGTAGAAATGAATAGATCTATGTTAACGGTTTCTTCACTCACAATTCTCGTTTGTGGAACTCCCTTTCGACTTTTTGATTTCCAATCAACTTTATTTAATTTAATAGTTATCTTCCGTCTATTCAATATCTGTTCTTTTATTGTTGTCTCTTCTTAATTTTTTTTTCTGATATTCTCTCACACTCAATAACATTTTGAATCTTAGTGGCTTTATTGCGTTGCTTGGAGTGAATCGATTAAAAAATATACTTTCATATCATCCATTTTTTAGCTGTTTGTTGATGGCAGCCATCACAAAATTTAAATTAAGGCAATCTATTTTTGATACTAATAATGAAATCGAATATAAACTAGCTTAGTTGGCAGAGATTAGATTCGATTACTTTGTATACCGAAGTCTAAAATACGCTAGCCTCATTTATACCCCAAGTATTTTTTACGGACGATGGTAAACTGAAAACGTGTATATTATAGCAGGTGGGTTTAAAAAGAGCTGTTACACCGACAGAAAAAAAGAAGAAGCAATTCTCTCACAAAGCAAGGAGAAACTTTACACGCAAGACATTTACCTTCGTACATGGATATGTAGGTTGTGTAATAGTGAAGGACGAGAATTCGGTTGGTTGCTTGATTTGTTTAGTGGTATATCAACCTGTATGGATTATTTAATGCCAAAATGCAAATATTTCGTAATTTTATGCACTCAACTACATATATTTTTTACATAATTTTATACGTTCAGGGTAAAGGTTTTTATATTTTTTACATATGTAGTTTGTCGTTCATAAAATACATTTTCGGTAATTTAGCAATAAAAAATTATTTTATAGTGTTGATTTGATAGTAATTAACTATAAAAATGTATTTTTGCTTAATTTATTATACAAATGTATCGTTGATTTTTGTTTAAATGTTCACTGTTTGCCCAAAGCTGGGACCCTAACAGGTGGTACCACCCTTGATCAGGGTGAGCCTGGAAACAACAGAGGTCGTTCCACGCGTCTCAAAACCTCCAACGTACTGATCAGGGGCATTGCTGCCGGATATAGTTTACCATCATACCCAGGACGAACGAGGAACCGGTAAGACCAGATTGAATTTTACTTGAGATCGTTACATTTGTCTTTGCACGAATGAGTGTAATGTAAAATCTAATTTTTATCTCCTCCAGCTAAGGATTAAATAATTTGGCATATTTGCCTATCTAGGCATTGTTGGGATCTAGCATAGGAGAAAGAACTCTGAATTTATATCCAACACCGGTGGGGTATTTATTTGAACTGTATTTGAAGTTCATTTAGCTATTTAGTTGCAATCATTTCTACAGTATGAATATGTGGCTGTTGAAAAAGCGCAAACGATCCTGCACAGATATGCATGTTCGGAGTGTTGTCAAGCTTAAAATGATACTGTTTTAACGAGTTACTACATAGATGCATTTTTAAGAGCTATGATTTTTCTTGGGATTGATAGTGGAGTTTTTTTCATAGTTGACTTATCCTCTGTGATTTGTTGAGACACTAACGCTATTTAGCTGGCCATTGAAACGTCTACAATTCTTCCGAATGTTCGATAAACTCTTCAACGACACTTGAAGCAAAATAAACGTGGGTCGTCAGAAAGATGATGAGAATCTAATTAACTGAACAGGTAAGAAATGACGAAGTCCTAAGACAATGGCAACAAAAAAGAACACTTCTGCTTAACATCGTGAAAAGGCTATTGAAATATATCGGGCGCAACATGAGGAAAGAGGGTTCGGTAAATTGGATACTCAGGGGAAAAATTGAATGTAAGTCGGCTAGAGGAAAGCAACGTCCAACATATCTGGCGAGCCTGAACGAATCGATGGTGGTGATGGATTTGGGAAATATAACGAAATGAGCAAATTTATTAAGAAATATAAAAGACTGAAAATAGTGAAGAGCCATGATTGCCAACATCCCAAAAGAATACGGCCCATAGAAACGATTTATAGTTATCAATTAATTATCAATTTCCTATTGATAGGCGTTTTCTAAGCATTTCTTAAACTAACAACTTACTTTCACTAATGATAAAAAAAAACCTCGTCCACGAATAAGTAAAAGACTGACCGACGAGGCGCATTATTTAGTTTTCACACATAGAGAGAAATAATAGTGCAACGGAAAGTGAGAAATATGTTCTGTCTCAATTTACTGGATGAGACGTTATCATTATTTACTCTATTTATATTTGGACTGTTGTCTTCATCTTTTTTGTTTTTATCACAAAGTTTCGGCCGACGATAATAACAACAAATGTGAGGACAACTGTTCAATTATAAATAATGTGAGAAAGATCTGTTTATCCTAAGCGTCTGTAGTTTTTATAGCTAAAGTTTGTTAAAAAAATGCTTTTAAAAAGCAAGAATTGAAGTAAACATAACGGTAGCTACCGAGGGAAAACATCAAATATCACATATACAGAAGTCAATAACTACTTTTATTGTTTCATTAACGAAAGTGGCAGATGTTTAAACAATACTTTACCCACTGTGCAAAAAGAAAAATATATATATATATATATATATATATATATATATATATATATATATATATATATATGGTGATTTCTGCACTGGAAAGAAAACACGCTTCGCACCTGCGACTATTATCTCAGTGGACTGGTGTATTTCGCGCGCTTCCAAGTGATATTAGACACGCATAAATTAACAAAGTTTCTTCAAGTTTTTCTATTAGCATTGAGTATTTTTCGACCTGTTCCCAATGGTCTTGAAAATGATGTAAGCATAACTATAAACCTCTGGTGACTTGTCGGATTTCGTTTTTTTTTTTTCTTTTTCTTCGTTTTTCTGTAGCATTGCGTTAGAAATATTTTGTTTATTGCACTGAGATAGGTAGTAAATGTAAGATTTTTCTATTTCGAACACTTTATGGGGTCCTTTTGCTCAATCTACACGTAGTTTGAACGATGGTTTCCTCCTGGCCATTTATGAAAAGCTGGTTCATCGACAATAACTGTCACTGGAATTCGACTTTATTATTTGGTGCAAATTCACTATGATGATATCGAATCTCGAAAGACGATGGTTCAAATCGTAATCTCCAAGAATATTGAAACCTGACGAATCGGAACTGATCGACTTCTTCACAAGAATTTATTACAGAGAAAAGACATCCATTTGAACTATACACAACATAATTCCTAATAGCGTCACTACCTTCGCTGTATATATGTCATTATGCATACATACATATATATATATATATATATATATATATATATATATATGTGTGTGTGTGTGTCATTATGCATACATTCATATATATGTGTGTGTGTGTTTATATATATATATATATATATATATATATATATATATATATAATTGATCAGAATTTAAGTAAAACGGCACAGAAAATGAATGTCTCGACTCCAAAAAATGAATTCTTACAAAAAAAATGAACCAATAAAATACTTAAATCTCGTTATTAAGAAAACCAGCTAAAACTCGAAAAATAAATCATGATGGCCAATTTCTCAACATATTATTTTCAAAAATTAAAATCTCTCAGGAAAAAAAACGAATTTAATTATAAACTCAAAGCATAACTATTCCGTCATATATTAAAAAAAACTTTACTTGAAAGAAATTTCTCTCTCTCTATCTCTCACTCTCTCTCTCTCTCTCTCTCACTATATATATATATATATATATATATATATATATATATATATATATATGTATGTATGTATGTAAGTATATATGTGTGTGTGTGTGTATGTATGATCAAGAACAAAACCTTAAAAATTAATTTCGGTTATAATTATTTCGTGAATATCTATATATTCGTCTCTTCATACCGTAAACTTTTAATAAATAGAGGCAATACTTCGGAGACTGATATATTAGTTGGAAGGGAAAAGAAAAGAGAAAAGAAGCGAGAAGAAAGCGAAGGAGAAAAGTTAGTTCTTTTAAAAAGTGAGATAGAGAGAGAGTGTATATATTTTTTCCTTAAAGTGTGGAACTTTGTGCATCTGGTTATACACCAAGTTGACCGATATGGGCAGAAAAATATCAAACCAATTCCAAATTAGTTTAATAGTCTAATAACAGGGTTCTTAATACAAATAATAAATAAACATTACAATAATGATATAATATCAAATGTAAACGAACGAATTTTAAATACAGATAAATAATAAAAGTAATGTATACATAGACAAGAGAATCGTAAATCCAATTATATAAGACAAACGCAAAAACACACACACAGACGTGTAATATGCAATATCAACACATATCTGCACATTCATATACATACACACATACATATATACATACACATGATTGCATGTAGACCCATATTTGCAATTACCCATATAAACGAATAAACATCTCAAGTGTGTATCTGCCCCAAAATAACGTTTTTAGGGAATTTCAAATTTCTTTTTATGTCTACCCTTGAAAATCAGTTCGTTCCGTTGATTTAACAACTGGTTAGCATTTGTGTTTTTACTTATTGCATTTTTTCTTGTTATATAAATATGTGTGTGGGGGGGTGTTTATGCAGCAAATTTTATTTTAGGTAAGTGTAATTACAGAAATTATGTCTGCCAATTTTTAACAAAATCCGTTTATACTCACGAATAACCTTCCGTGTTTTGATGTTAAAGTATGAGAGAAATATGCTATAGCTGTTTAATTTAATTTTATTTTTCTTTTTTTTTTCCAGCTTTATTTTAAATTCTTCTGTTTGGTGCGAATGAGGGAGTACAAAAAACTGCCAATGCCGATGCTTTATCAAAAGCGCTTTCGGCCTTCTTCGTAAGACATTTTCAAGGGTTTTTTTTTTTGTTATAGTGTTGTTAGTTTCTTTTCATGATTTGCTTGTTTGTAATTTTGTTGTGGTTTTGAATACTCGCAGGATCGTTATGTGCCATTCTGTGCCATCGCGAGTTGATTACAATAACAATTAAGGCAAAGCAAATAATTAATAGTCGAGAAATTTATTCTTAAAATGGTTCTGCTTAACTCTAGTTAAGAACAATAAAATGCTATGGTAAAAAATAGTCAATTAATTGAACATACTGTTCGAACTGAAAAACACCTTTTTCAATGTATTTTTTTAGAACTAAGACTATAGTGCATTTATTGCCACCCTTGTGCGTGCGTTTGTGTTAAACATATATATATATATATATATATATATATATATATATATATATATATATATATTATTTTATAGATACAAATAAGATCTATTTATAATAAAGAGCATTAACAATATTTACCGGTCAAAATAACCGAAATAAAATATATAGAGAGATAAAATTGTATCTTTTGAAAGCAGTAAGTTCTATAGCACGTCAGATCAAATGAGGGTTTCCGTATAGGAATACAGGTTCGACAAATATATTTAATGCTGTTTCCTTAAATGAGAGCATTTACTTTAATTAATTTTATATAAAACATAACGGATAAATAGAAAATATATTAAAGAATTATCGGGCTTAATCAATTTCATTATATGTTTTCATTGTTAACGTTAATATACGTTTCGTGAGTAGATATGATCGATCGAGAAAAACCGCCGAAGAATATGTACTTAAAAAAACTAATTTTGAAATTATTAGCCAGATGCTTCTCTACAACTAAATGTTACAGCATATCAGATATATATATATATATATATATATATATATATATATATATATATATATATATATATATATATATGTATATATATATAATAATAATAAATACATATATATATATATATATACATATATATATAAGTATATAGACAAAATGTATATATATATATATATATATATATATATATATATATATATATATATAACAATTATATATGTGCATATATCTCTGTATGTGTACAGAAATCTAGATATACATACACGCTTATTCAGAAACACACACATGTATATATATATATATATATATATATATATATATATAGGTACATATATATATATATATTCGTGTGTTTGTGTGATCCTTAGATTTATTG
>OZ010576.1:36424062-36466562 GCA_963932145.1 Acanthosepion lycidas
ATCAATTTCTATTTGTGACAGGGTGCATTGTCCTGCATAAAAATGACCTTGGTGGGGTCGATTTGCAACCTTTCAGCAGAAGGGAGCAGACAAGACACTAAAATTATCTTGCACCACTCGCTTCTGAAGGTCATTTCAATAGGTTTTAAGAAACCTGTTCCATGAAAAGAAAAGCATCCCCAGAATTTTATACTGAATGGATGCTTGATAGTACTTACTGCTAAATTCAAAGAGCTTTCAAAGCTTCTTCTTCGGATTTTAGATCGTTTATCCTTTGAATTTAGCTCAACTTTCGTTTCACTGGAGCAGGGAACATTTAGTGAAAAAAATCAGGTGAGTCACTTTTATCAAACAGCACTATATATATATATATATATATATATATATATATATATATATATATATATATATATATACAAGAGATAATATACCTCATAACACCCTTGAGCGCTTAGCCTTTGGAGCGGGTAGAATGGAGATCAACGTGTTTTAGTGGACTCAGCAATTTCAATCTGCTTCTCTGAATCATCTTAAAGAAGCAAGATCTAAAAAGTCAGACAACCTACCAGTGATCTCATCTCACAATTCTCACACCTGCTCCATATGTGGCCTCCTTTGTAAATCACTAGCGGGTCTTAAATGCCATTGAAAATTATCACATAAACTTTCATAACTGAATCAATGAGCTGACAGATGCTCACACGTCGAAACCGACGGGAGAGTCCATTATATATATATATATATATATATATATATATATATATATATAGTGAGAGGTTTGCTAAATTCATTGATACATTTTATAAGCTCTATCTTTTGATTCCGTTGCTGAAAAACATTAAGCTAAGAAATCATATGAAAAGATATGCTGCTATAGTTGCTTTCAAAGCGGAGCATAGGTGTTACGTGGTTTTTCGCTTGATAATACTTGCACGGCCTTTTGTTGTAAAATTTCGCTAAGAGCTCCAACCCGCTGACATAGATTCTATAGCAGTAGACAAATATAAATTCCCTGCTAATTATCCTAGTACAGTTAGTACAACCATATTTGTATTTGTAGGGGACGTATAGGAAATTATCGATAAGAACCACAGAATGTTAATTAAAGCTATTGTTAAGGTGCTGGATTTTTCAAGAAAATCTATCGAAAGATTTGTACATGAGGATCTTCAAATTAAGTGATATGTGATATTGGAGATCCCAATCCATGTTTATTGTGAGACCGGAACAACCTACACAATAAACTCTTCCAGGTCTATATTAAGTATGCGACAAAACATTCTAGAGAGACAGTGAGAGCCGCGTACCACTACCAGTATTGGACTCTAACATATAGTAAGCTCCGCTTACACTATCTTTGTAACCTTTTGTTAATATATCTTTCTTACATCTAATCCATGTTCCATGTTTTACTTCTGTGGTCCCGACTTTGGCCCCACATCAGTGGCGACGAGGATTTGACAAAAGCACTCACGCCGAAACCTCAATACCTTACCAATCCCACAGCTGTGTCGACGAAGAATTCGAGAAACGAATTCACGTTGAAAACCGCAGTACCTTACCAGTCCCACATCAGTGGCGACAGAAAGATTCGAGAATTTCGTTCTCACCATATAAATAGCGACAGAGTACCCGAAAAATACACAGAAACTTCACGCGTTCCCACAGCAGTGTTGAACAAGATATTAAGCTGGTATTACTACATTAGCGATTTACTGGCAACACCCAGCGTCTACATATAAAAAAATATATATATTCCGATACGAAACAGCAGTGACGAGCAGTGATTCGACATCTACGGAATATTAAAGTCTGTCCAAATAACAATACGAGAACGATTTCTTACACACCCACACAGAGAAAAAAAACAGTTTGTTCGTAAAACAAACTGACAACACAAGAGCGGAAGTACCATTTTACTCAAGTTTTCGAAAAAAACTATCGAAATTTTTTTTATGTAACTGTGTTGAACTCCTGCATAAAATTATTCTCCCCTCAAATTCACTGAGGTGAGTTTTCTCTTTTTGTACCTCTATACAAAAAAAAAAAAAAAAAAAAATACATAAGTGTGGTGAAAATTGATACAATTACGTTAGAATTAACGGAACCACGGAAAAAAAGCTAAACATACAGAATTAGTTTAGTTTAACTATTGTCTGTCCCTTTTTTTTGTGTGTAAAAGAAAAAAAATCCAAGAGTTTTTTTAGTGAACCCCCCTTCGTACACGTGTTTCAAAGCAACAACAAAAAGCGCAGTCATTTTTAAATATGGAAGATTTGCAAAAAGTTGTTGCCCAAATGTTAAAACTACATTTGGACAACAACTATTTTTGGATTTACATAAACAGCAAATGGAATTCCAAAAAATTACGCTTCAGAATGCTGAACTACAACAGAAACAACTTAAAGAATTACTCGCAAATGCATTAAAAGGCTCAAACTCTGAAAAAGATACAATATTCTTCCATAGTACAATCTACAATTCAATGGAAACCTTTGAATACGTACCAGAGAACGACAAAACGTTGGAGCCCTTTTTACAGGCGCTACGAAGATATTTTCAACGTAGACTGTGAATAATGGCCCAGTAAAAAAAAGGTACGTCTTCTATTGAGAAAACTAGGAACTGCAGAACATAGTAAGTTCGTAGACTTCATACTACCCAAGAAAACCACTGACTTGGGTTTTTCGGAGACTATTAAGCTCCTATCGGTACTATTCGAGCCTAACGCAACCTTGTTCCACAAACGTTGGAAATGCCCGAACACAGTCAAAGACAACCAGCAAGATTTTATAACGTTTGCAGCATCAGTAAACAAGCTCTGTAATGATTTTAAACTAGCCGAACTGACTGCCGATGATTGTAAGTGCTTAATTTTCGAACAAGGTCTAGTATCTGCAGAAGACGCCGAAGTCAGACGACGGGTACTGACTAAGCTTGAGAACGAACAAGGATTGACTCTCCAAAAAGTGGCAGAGGACTGTCAAAGAGTAATATCTGTAAAGCGTGACTCAAACACTATCGAGGAATCAGGTGCGGCTCAGATTAATAAAATCAGAAGCAAGTCTACCTCCTATTCCCCTCAAAAAGACAAAAGGCAAATCTCATGTCCTAAATTACGCAGTAACCAAAACCCAAATAAGTTAAAGAAACCGCCCGGACCATGTTACCATTGTGGTAAATAGCATTGGATTAAATTCTGTCTAGTCAAGAACAAAGAATATTGCAAAAATTGCAATAAAAGTGGGCATACTTTAACTTTGTGCTGGTACGCCAACAGAACGAGAAAACCCCAAAATAAAATGAGGCAAGCTCAATCTGCCAATATTGTCGGTAGGAATTTAAGGAAATATGTAACTGGATATTTTTAATAGGTCCAATAAATTCCAGCTTGACTCGGTTTCCGATCTTTCAACCATTAACTGGCGTACTTGGCGAAAATTAAACAAGCCGACCTTATTAAAAACGAATAATCAGCAAAATCCGTAACTGGCGAAAAGATTAACATTTTAGGTAAGGTAATACTTAGTTACACTAAATGGAGTTACCAAAAAGCTCAAAGCCTACGTATTGAAAACTTCAGATAACTAATTTGGAACTGATTGGATAGAAAAATTCAATCTTTGGGATTGCCCAATGAGTATATTTTGTCGCAAGATACAAAGTACAATGTCCAATTTGGTAAATCTAAAAAAGAAACTCAAACAACAATTTCCCCAGGTTTTTTTTCTGTCAGACTTGGGAAATGTACTAAAATGAAAGCTAATTTCAAGGTGAAGGAGGGTGTACAACCGGTATTCAAAAAGAAACGGAATGTCCCTTTCGCTACTCTAGAGCAAATCAACAAAGAGTTAGATAGACTCGAACAAGCAGGTATTCTGTCAAAAACGGATTTTAGCGAGTGGGCAGAACCTACGGTCTACGTAAAAAAGAAGTCCAATCAAATACGAGTATGCGCAGATTTTTCCACAGAGTTAATCGATGCTTTGCAAGATCACCACTATCCTCTCCCAAGTCCCTGAAGAAATTTTCAATAAACTCAATGGTGGAAAAAGTTTTTTCTAAAATCGACCTCTCGGAGGCATACCTTCAGAGAGAGGTGTAAGAAGAAAGTTCCAAATTGCTTTGCATAAACACCCATAGAGGGTTGTACAAATACAACAGGCTGGATTTTGGAGTCAAGGTTGCGCCTGTTTCCAGCAGGTCATTGACGCCATGCTGGGCGATCTTGACTACGCAACAGCTTATTTGATATACTAGTTACTAGTAAAACCACAGCAGAGCACCAGAATCATATAATAAACGTATTCGAAAAGATACAAGAATACGGATTTAAGGTTAAGGAGGCAAAGTGCGACTTTTTCTTACCAGAAATTAAATACTTAGGGCACCTCATTAATAAAGACGGTCGTCGGCCGCATCCAGAAAGAGCCAACGAGATCAGAAACATGCCGGCCCCAGATAACGTTCAAGCGTTACAAAGCTTCCTCGGTCTAGCTAACTTTTACCATGGGTTCATTAAGAACATGCAAAATTTGAGAGGGCCTCGCAACCAAGTCTTAAAAAAGGACAAACCATGGTCTTGGACCCCGGAATGCCAAGACGCATTCGAGAAGATCAAGAAAACTCTTACTTCAGACCTCTTCCTCTCCAATTACGACCCTAATCTCGACGTCTTAGTCGCAAGTGATGCAAGCTCGTACAGCATTGGTGCTTGCATTCTGTATAAACTGCCAGATGGTTCGCGAAAAGCTCTGGCTCACGCATCAAGATCTCTACTTCCAGCTGAGAAACAATATTCCCAAATAGAGAAAAAGGCTCTAGGGTTAATATTCGCTGTGACAAAGTTTCACATATATCTACATGGTGACAGTTCATACTGCAGACGGGACATAAACCTCTAATTACAATTTTTGGTTCTAAAAAAAGGTCTGCAAGTCTATACTACAAAATAACTGTGAAGGGCCGATCGAAGTAATTTTCGATCACTTCAATCTCAACATGCCCCAAGTCTCTCCTGAAGTGCGACGCTCAGGAAGGAAAAGGACATTTACTCAACCGCTCGACGTAAATCCCAAGAGGAAAAAGTATTAACAGTTTTATTTTTTCTCTCCTTTTCAAAAAGAAAACTCTTGGAAGTGGGATATTGTGAGACCGGAACTACCAACACAATAGACTCTTCCAGGTCTATATTAAGTATGCGACACAACACTCAAGAGAGAGAGAGAGACGGAGAGACAGTGAGAGCCGCGTACGACAACCAGTATTGGACACTAACATATAGTAAGCACCGCTTACACTTTCTTTGTAACCTGTTGTTAATATATCTTTCTTACATCTAATCCGTGTTCCGTGTTTTACTTCTGTGGTCCCGACTTTGGCCGCACATCAATGTTTCTTAGGCAGGTTGAACTATCATGAACCTGGAATCCTTTGATTATGGCCAAAGATTCATCCAAAGAAATGACAGATGTTTATGCATCTAACTTAAAGATACTCCAACGAACATGCGCTCAAGGTTTTCTGCAACTGTGACGGTTGAGAAATTTGTGAGCAACGTCAGTGTTGTCATAACTCCTCTCGATCCTCAGGGCTTAAGGGTCACAGCTGCTGACTTTAAGAAGATTTTCCAGATGGTTGTGATGTCTTAAATATAGAGCGTAAGCGAAACAAGACAGTAAAATTAATAACGTGCCGTATCACTAGGTAAAGGCTACAAAAAGCAGCACTTACTCTTCAAAAGTTAAGTTTCTCAATGCAATCCAAGGCTATAGAATCCGGTCTGTCTTGCTATTCACCCATAGCATTCCCAAGAGTATTAGGATGTAAGTGAATGTAATGGATTCGACTGGAACTGGAATTCGGCTCCCTGATTTCCCAATCTGAGCCGCTATCCATTAATTCACCGTGACAGCTTCAGTCATTCAATTTTATTTGGAATTTTTGCCTCTCAATGAATACAAGTTAATGCTCCATCACATTTTACTTTAGTAATGATTATGGCGAACTATTTGAAGTCTAGGTGTTCCCTTAACTCTAACATCCGGGACGATACTATACAAATCTATATAGATGTTCAAATAATTTTCTTAATATTTTAACAGTAATAGATGAATTGTCAAAAATAAGTTCTTCATTTTCTATGGGATAATGTGAAGTCATTAGGTGCATATTTTTTTAATTTCATATATTAACTAGAACACCATTTTTCTCCGTTTTGTAAAATGTACGGATTTTTTTAATCTCTTTCTTTTTAAATTCAAGGCAATAAAAATTTTGCAAAAGAAAGAAAAAAAAAACTGCCTTTTGAAATGACTCTTATCACAACAGTGCTTTAGAGCGTTCCACGTGCTAAACGGGCTTCGATAAGAATTTAGAAAATGAAAGAAATAGAAACAGGTTATTGGAAGATTATTGGATTCCGCCTGTGTTTTATAACATTTAGATAAAGAAAGACAATCCTGATGAAGCAGCGATAAGAGAAGACATCATAATGTGCGACTTTTGAAGAAATTAGAAACAGGATTATCTTAGTCCATCCATACAAAAGCTGAGAAGGGAGATATTTCCAGCATTTAGTCGATTCTCAGTGACAAAACTATTTCATCATACTATGTATCAAGCGTTGCAATTCTCGATGACAAATAAAAACTAAAGTATCAAAATTTCTCCTTCCCCAAATAATGAAGATAAGAAGACAAAATTTGCTCAAATAAATTATTATAACAGAAATCTAAATATTACAAAACACCTATATATATATATATATATATATATATATATATATATATATATATGACGTCACACATTATGAAATGGACAAAATCCGACAATTATTTTAAGACATTTTATGTTTATACATTCTTTTTATAGATACAAATATTTAAGTCATTGCACTGTTTATAATATTTACCGGCCTGATTGTCCAATAAAATTTTATCAAAAATATTCGACCTTCGACATTTTCTGTGAGAATTTCTCGGACATTCAGTCCCGTAGATGTTGTTTAATACTGTTTATTATAAACATACCATTTACTTAAATATCTGTATCTATAAAAAGAATATATAAACACACACACACACACACACACACACACACACACACACACGCACACTTACACACACACACATATATATATATATATATATATATATATATATATATAGAGAGAGAGAGAGAGAGAGAGAAGATGCTAGCTTGTACTTGCTTCGGCAGTACATATACTAAAATTAGAACGATGCAGAGAAGATTAGCATGACCCCTGCGCAAAGATGATAAGGAAATCGTGAAGCGCTCCATATTTTTTTTATGAACGTGCACGGTGGTGTAGTGGATAACTGCTCGGATTGAGGAATCAGAGAGTCGAAGTAAATTCACTTGCGTACTATAACCTCTATATTAATCCTCTTCTTCTGTCATCAGCTCTGGGTAAATAGGAGGACAGGCTGTGTTCTATAGCCTTGGATGGAAACTGGTCTAGGAGAAGCACAACTCTGAATTCAAAACCAGCGGAGAGTCGTTTGGGGACCTTGTGGCACGTAGTTCGCCGAGTCTCTGTATTCGGCTTTTCAAATAGTTTGGTTGGTTCTGCACAAAGCCTTCACCACAATAATCAAATCATATGTCTTGTTGACTGCCTGTAGGTTTGAGCCGCATACGTCGAATACGACGGGAAAGTCTACCACATACACACACACACACACACACACACACATTCATATATATATATATATATATATATATATATATATATATATATATATATATATATATATAGACTCTGTTTAGTGTTTTACTGGACTCAGCAATTTTCAATCTGCTTCTCTGAATCATCTTCAAGAAGCGAGAGCAAGAGCTAAAAGGTCAGCCAATCTAACAGTAATCCCATTTCACAATCCTCACACTTTCTCCATACGTGGCCTCCTTTGTAAATCACTAGCGGGTCTTAAATACCACTTAAGATCATCGCATAAACTTTCATAACTGAATCAATAAGCTGTCAGATCCTCATACTTCGAAACCGACGGGAGAGTCTATTATATATATATATATATATATATATATATATATATATATATATATATATATATATATATATATATGAACAATACCTACCTTTGCCAGGTTATACTCCCTTTTACTATTATATCAACGACTATTCTCTTTACGTGAATGTGATTTACCTACATTGCAAAATGATAATTGCTGATATGAACTCATTCATTAGTAATCAGGCTTGTGTATATGAAGGAATCTTGCTCAATTTATAATACGACTGTTGGTTAAAAGTAAAAGTTCTTTTGATAATGTAATACACAATTTTCATCATAAAATAATATATTTCTAGATCTTTGGACATTCAAACGAGGTTTGGCACAGCAATATTTATATTTTTCAAATATATCATCGGGTTTCGCTTTTGTGCATCTTAATACTTGAGAAAAGGAAGTTTAATATTCTGTGCTTAGTTGATATTTTCTAGCCTCACCCGTTTCAATACCATTAGTTATGAACTAGTCTAGCTTAATTTACTCCCCGGTTATACACTTGTCTGGGAGAATACTGTGGGTTTCACATCGGTTACAGTAGTAAGCATTCCATGGGGTTTTTCTTATAAGTTTAATAAACAACGAACGAAATAAAAGTGCTGCTGAAAAGTTATTTGAAAACCAATGAGTCTAGTGAAAATTCGAAATAATTTAATTGTGTCGGCACTAGTATTTGGTACATTTATTAAACTCTAACAAAATAATCGTACCGCGGAGAAAATTATAAGCAAAGTGCCGGCAGAGATTTGATGGAGATAATTTAATTGAGGCAGTAATTTTATTTGTTGCAAAGAAGTGTGTGCGTTTGAAACCAAAAATTGTTATTGTATATTATAATACGTAAGAAACGACCATGATGTTTACACCAATTCAAATAAAAGTTCAGTCAGGATTTTATATAACTTTAATAAGTTGGAAAGAAGTAAAGTGTGCAGCGGAGAAAATTATTTGAAAATAGCATTAGTCTGCCATATAAATTATTTGAGGATATTATTAGCGTGTCGAATAAAATTGTTTGAAAACGTTATTAACGTCACGTATAAAATTATATGAAAATATTATTATTCTACGGTATAAAATTATTACATTATTAGCTTGTTGCATGAAGTAATCTGAGAACATTATTAACGTGTATGAAATTATTTGAGGGCATTATTAGCGTATTGTATAAAATTATTTGAGAACATTATTTTACCGCATAAAGTTATCTGGGGACATTATTAGCGAACCGTACACAATTGGCTGGATATATTATTAACGTGTCGCCAAAGTTAGCATGTCGTTTCAAATTAATAGAGGAATTTATTAATTGAAAACATTATCGTGCCATATAAAAATATCTGAAGACATTATTTGCGTGTCGTATAAAATTATTTCGGGAGATTATTAGCATGTCAAATTAAATTATTTGTGAATATTATTAGAGTCTAATATAAAATAATTTGTTAACATTATAAGCCTGCTGTAAAAAATATAGTTGAGGTCTTTATTAACGGGCGTACAAAAACACCGTGAGTAGAGGGTGAGGGGAATAAATAATTCAGTCATTGGACCTGTGGTATTTAATAAACAAGTGTACATATCGACATTCATATATAAAAAAAAGAATGACGATTTACATGAAACCAATAGGAAATTGAAATTCTGTACAACACTGTGGTATTCTTGTTTATTTCCGCCCTGTTTGTTCAATATCCGATATAACAAGGTGGTGAGACTGATCTGCCCAGGTTACATGGCCGGGCGGTGATATAAGAAATTCGTCCCGATGAGCTTTCCTCTTTGCTACCTAGGCGTTAGGAATTTAGGCGTGCTCCTGATGGCAAGATCTCATAATTTTACAGAAGAAATGGCTAGATATAACCGTAAGTCCTATGTTATTAGTTTCCTCTTTCGCACTTCTCTGTTATGGAATTCACTTCCGGATTTTTGATTTCAGTTAACGTTAATTTTCAAAAATGTACATGCAGTGTCAATCATTATCTACTGTCTTCTTAATTCCTGTTCTTTTATTGTTTACACTTCTTTATAATATATTTCTCATATTCCCTCATACCCAGTAACACCAAGAGTCTTAGTAGATTTATTTCCTTGATTCCGGTGAAATGATTTAAAATAAACAACAAAAAAATAAACCTGATTACTTATTGTTATATTCCATGCTAATAGGTATATGGAATAGAAAAAACACTCTGGATAAATAGTAACAGGTTTATTGTAGAAAACAGTACAAGCAAGGGAGTAATAGTTATATGCACAGTCGTCGCAGTTTAGTACAGTTGTGTGCGTGCTGCTATCGGAAGGCCGCTAGTTTCGCAGATCCCAGCTCGACTGTATTTACCTGGCTCCCCACGAGGAAGGATGTGGCACAAGGCCGAGTTTAACGTGGGGCAACCGGGACAATAGGTTCGGCCAAAAATTCCTCGTAACCCCGCATAAACGGTTTCGGGTCTGTCTACCTCCCTGGACGAGACTCTGTCCTTCGGCATAACTCCATCCGGGTTCCTCTCTGCCCAAAGGCAGAAAGTTCAAAAGCAGCTAAGTTCTGATTCCGGCTGCGCTCTCCTGTCTGCTCTCCTCACGCATACTTATAGGGGGGTTACCTTCCTATAGTGCCGCCACTCATGGCTGGTTATTCCATCACATCATTTACCATCATTCATATATTCTAAATTATCTCACATATTCATCACCGATAAGACTTTAGTAATCACACTCCTGCAAAACAATAAATTTTAATGAATTCTCATTGCTTTTAGATGATCACAGTCTTTAGCCATGAAATATAGATGGCATTGTTAGTAGGCTAAATTGCCACTTGTTGAATCTTAGTGCAAATCGTAATCTTTTTTGCCAAATACAATTATCATCTGTAATAATTATAGCGGTAGAAATCTTTCAAATTATAATCATGACGGTTCACGTATGCAACTAATCTTGAATTGTTATATAAACCTAATAAACGGGGAAACAGATAATCGTCCCGAGCAGAAAATTACTCATAAACAGATAGGCGTGGCGTAGCAAATACGCAAATATTTGAGTGTAAATTTGGAAGAAATAATTTAACTGTGCTAGTATTTGTACGTGTTACAAAGGAGTTTGTGCGTACGTAGTCAAAATAACAATAGTTGACATATAAATAATATGTAACTAATGTTTCTGAAGAAATATATATAAACGGAATGCATGTGTTGAGCCGAAGTGAAAGGTGCAGACATTAGGATTTGTGTGTCAAGTCCATATTCCAGCCGAGCTCGATGACCTCGCTTTCACATAAATAACACTGGGCTATGCAGTCTTGTTTGCCAGGCAGTCGATAAGATATACAACTCCGTATTTAGAAACAATTAGTTGTGTGGAGAGTTAAATCTCCCGGTGAAAGCCTATTCACATAAATAACACTGGGCTATGCGGTCTTGTTTGCCAGGCAGTCGATAAGATATACAACTCCGTATTTAGAAACAATTAGTTGTGTGGTGAGTTAAATCTCCCGGAGAAAGCCTATTCACATAAATAACACTGGGCTATGCGCTCTAGTTTGGCAGGCAGTCGATAAGATATACAACTCCGTATTTAGAAACAATTAGTTGTGTGGTGAGTTAAATCTCTCGGTGAAAGCGTATTCACATAAATAACACTGGCTATGCGGTCTTGGCTGGCCGGCAGTCGATAAGATATACAACTCCGTATTTAGAAACAATTAGTTGTGTGGTGAGTTAAATCTCCCGGTGAAAGCCTATTCACATAAATAACACTGGCTATGCGGTCTTGGTTGGCAGGCAGTCGATAAGATATACAACTCCGTATTTAGAAACAATTAGTTGTGTGGTGAGTTAAATCTCCCGGTGAAAGCCTATTCACATAAATAACACTGGGCTATGCGGTCTTGGTTGGCAGGCAGTCGATAAGATATACAACTCCGTATTTAGAATCAATTAGTTGTATGGTGAGTTAAATCTCCCGGTGAAAGCCTATTCACATAAATAACACTGGGCTATGCGCTCTAGTTTGGCAGGCAGTCGATAAGATATACAACTCCGTATTTAGAAACAATTAGTTGTGTGGTGAGTTAAATCTCTCGGTGAAAGCGTATTCACATAAATAACACTGGCTATGCGGTCTTGGCTGGCCGGCAGTCGATAAGATATACAACTCCGTATTTAGAAACAATTAGTTGTGTGGTGAGTTAAATCTCCCGGTGAAAGCCTATTCACATAAATAACACTGGCTATGCGGTCTTGGTTGGCAGGCAGTCGATAAGATATACAACTCCGTATTTAGAAACAATTAGTTGTGTGGTGAGTTAAATCTCCCGGTGAAAGCCTATTCACATAAATAACACTGGGCTATGCGGTCTTGGTTGGCCGGCAGTCGATAAGATATACAACTCCGTATTTAGAATCAATTAGTTGTGTGGTGAGTTAAATCTCCCGGTGAAAGCCTATTCACATAAATAACACTGGCTATGCGGTCTTGGCTGGCCGGCAGTCGATAAGATATACAACTCCGTATTTAGAAACAATTAGTTGTGTGGTGAGTTAAATCTCCCGGTGAAAGCCTATTCACATAAATAACACTGGGCTATGCGGTCTTGGTTGGCAGGCAGTCGATAAGATATACAACTCCGTATTTAGAATCAATTAGTTGTGTGGTGAGTTAAATCTCCCGGTGAAAGCCTATTCACATAAATAACACTGGCTATGCGGTCTTGGCTGGCCGGCAGTCGATAAGATATACAACTCCGTATTTAGAAACAATTAGTTGTGTGGTCAGTTAAACACACGGTGAAAGCCTATTCACATAAATAACACTGGGCTATGCGGCCTTGGGTGGCAGGCAGTCAATAAGATATACAACTCCGTATTTAGAAACAATTAGTTGTGTGGTGAGTTAACTCTCCCGGTGAACTCCTATTAGCTATAAATGGCGCAGCATCGGAGCCTTGGATAGACGGATGGATGTGTACTGATTGAAATAGAGAGATAGATACATATGTACTGATTGAAATAGATATGTACAGATTGATAAAGAAAGACAGAGAGACTGATAGATAGATAGATATGTACTGATTAAAAAAGGTAGATATATAGACAGCAAGTTGGATATGTACTGATTGAAATATATAGAGAGACAGACAGAACAGATTATGAAACAGAAAACTATGATATTTATCCAGCTATATAAAGATACATAAACTGCATGGGACAGATAACAAAAATCCAATAAATCACTCTCTCTCTTTCTAATTGTGTGTATATATATATATATATATATGTGTGTGTCAGTGTTTAAGACATTTTTTATGATTATATATTCTTTTTATAGAGACAAATATTTAAGTAAATTCACTTTATTTATAATAAACAGTATTAAACAACATTCCTGAATGTCCGAGAGCAATTTACTTAAACATTTGTATCTATAAAATGAATTTATAAACATGAAAATGTCTTAACAATAAATGCTGGACTTTTTCCATTTCATAATACACACACGCACACACACACACACACACACACACACATATATATATATATATATATATATATATATATATATATATATATATATATATATATATTAAAAGGTCAGGAGGGATAAGTTTATTCACTGTTGCTGCTATAATTTCTTTGAATGAAATATCTTGAGTCGATGCTAATTTTAATGTCGAGAAACAATGTCACGGGACGGAAACAACTCAAAAAAAAAAAAAAAAAGAAAAAGAAAAATGTAATTAGTACTTATCTTTTCTTTTCACAGTCTTGATAAAAAGAATCATATATCGGGGCCCATGCCTTTATACATGAATTTTCCTTTTTTATTTTTATTATTTTTTTTTTCTACGAATTTCAAGACGTGTTTGCGTGGCTGTAGTGCGAGTAGTTCTGAAAAGAAAAAAAATCTATTTGTCGGTAATAAAGCAATTGACTTTTTAAAAATATTCATTCTCTTCTGAAATGATTCAAAATTTTATACATTTTCCATTAAATGATGAATAGCGATACACGATTTTCGTATCTAATAAGAGCGAAGATTTATCACTCGGTTTATCTGTTGAGTTAAAATGCAACAGAAAAAAAATTCAGAAGTATGAAAATGATCGTAAAAGATTTGCCAACAGGAAATTGATTCCTCCTACACCCGTGTCTAATTATGAAGCCAAGATGATAATTCATTCACCAACCAGAGGGAAAATCATTTTCGTGACCCGTATCTTAATCTGATCCAACAGCATTTCCTTTTCAGGGCTTTTTGATATTCTCTTCCCAAATTTTAGCGCTTAATGCTCTATTATTATACAGCTTATTATTTGGACCAGCGTGCGCTTCTTGACTGTTATCGTCACAGCAATCCATCAGCTGTACATTACGACTTTCTCCAGGTGTCTGACATATTCTGTTTTAGTATTCCAATCAGCATGTTTATCTTTGTTATGTATTTAATAAAATATTCTGTTCGGAATTCCGATAAGTCTACCGACAACAGAGACAGACACCTGGAGAAGGCCGGAGTTTCAATGGCTGAAGACTTCTGAGCATAGCAGTCGAATTAATTCAATCAGCTTATGAGAGATATATTTATTCACATTAGCCCACAGTGTCTCTAGATGAGATCGACGATACAAATTTCAAAGTACACGATTCGACCATGCTTAAAATACTGCTGCTCCTTCAGATCGGGTGCTGCTGCTATATATTTAGATATTCTTGACAGAATCTAAAGAAGAATAGGCAACTTTATTGGTCCCTATCTAGCATTTCGGATACAGTGATTTTGTCGTATCCTGTCGTCACTCTCACTTAAAAAGGAAACAAATGGAAGAAAAGGATCATCTAGCAATGTTGTAAGACTGATTCAGGCTATAAAGAGGTTTCAAGTAACAACAAAAAGAAAACTATGATCAAGATCATGAGGTTAAAAGTGTAGTATCTGTTGCAGCAGCAGCAACCGACTGCAGGCCATCACAAACAGTTCCTGCTAGCCAATCATCTCCAGTGAGGCACCAACTTCTGCCCCTCCAGCCACCTCCAGTATGCCTGCCGCTCCAGCTAGCTTCCCGCCCTAGACATTGTCACCAGCAGCAACGATATGCAATAAACTGTCCTTTACAGCAACCACAAAGCCGTACTTTTCCAAAACTGTCCTTCTCAGGATAACTCTATTTTCACTTTCGACATGATCTTCCTGTGTTATTTTTTTGCCTAGTTAGCTGTACAATTATTTTGGTTTATCTATTTTTTTTATAAAAAAAAAACTTGTCAATATATTTTTATTAGTCAAGTCTTCGTTTTCTTTGCTGTTGTCTTCCATTATTCAATAACTGATTGCAGGCTATTACACCACGCGCAGCATCATTAACACCGTTTTAATATAGCTTTACTGTAAACTTTCTATGAATACTTTCATTGTAATTGTAATGATAATTTCTCCTCTATGTTACTCGATGAATATATGCGTGGTACTAGGTTAGCGGCAATATCCATCATTTTATAGTTGAAATAGCTAAATGTAACCGTAAGTTCTATGTTAATAGTCTCTTCTTTCTCGCATCTCCAGTGTAGGAGTCTGATCTTTCAAAATGTAAATGCAATGTCTATTGTTCTTTTCTATTTAATTTATTTTCATTTATTCTCTCCGTTTCATAAAAAAAATGTTTTTTTTTCTTATATTCTTTTGCACTCTGCAAACCCTAGCGTATTAGCGATATTGTAGCCTTGATTGCAGTAAAATGACAAAAAAAAAACTGACAAAAAAAACTTCAGACAAAATATGCAGAAACGTCTGAAGAATACCTAGCAGTACAACAGCCGAAACGTTGTGAACATGAGTCAGATTTGAGCATGCTTGTGCGAATAGGAAACATATAATAATGATAATTCTTTACATAAAAAATCGGACAAAGCCATGTAAAAAAAAAAACCCAAAAAACGAGAGGATTCTTCCATGAATCCTACAATCTTGGTAACTTCAAGTCCAGGGCCAACCGATATGTATCATAGACATCATCATAATGTAGGCTTCTTATTCTCTCTTTGCCTCTCTCTTAAGGCAATCTTTATTCAATAAACCTTATCCCTAAGTGGAACTTCAACCTTGTATTGGGTGAACTAATATTATATAAATTAAAAAGGTTAGCGGTTACATCGACTGAAATGTTGCTGAAATTTACATCGTTCAGATTTTATTCTCTGCTTTGCATCATGTCGAGTATCTCATTTGTCGTCCATTCGTTTTTTCGTTTTCGTTCATTTTCCTTTGCGTTAATATGGCTTGACAACAAAGCTTGTCTTAGTGTGCCCCACTTCGATTTTCCATGTTTGTCCCTCATATCTTCCTTTCGCATTGTAGCATTTTTCCTTGAGATTTGTGTGAACCAGGAGTTAATTTTATTGCAATTTGGGTGCAGTGATAGCCTCCTTCAGTTTCCGTAGTTTCATTCTTAGTTTACAGATAACAGGTACGTGATCTCTTCCACAGCCGGCAAGTAGACAGATTTTGCAATGTGCATTCCTGAATCTCTTGTTGATTGTTATGTAGCCGAGTTGGTATTTCGTTTCTCTTCCTGGGCTTCTCCATGTCCATAATCATCTTAGGTTTCTTGGAACCAGGTGTTGGCTATTACCTGGTCATTCAACGTTCACCATTGGACTCATTTTTCTCCGCATTTGTTGCAAATTACTAGTCTGAAAAATGCCAGCTATTTCATCATCCGTCTTCTTGCCTACTTTGGCATTCAGGTCTCCCATAATAATTATAATTTCTTGTGATTTTCACTAAGCCTTGGCGTTGTCTAGTATAGAGTAGAACTTTTCGACTTCTTCATCCATGCTTTGTGCTGTGGGTGCATACAGAGTTGTCAGAGATATGTTGAAATGGTTTCAGGTCAGTTTAAAAACAGGAATTCTTTCAGATAGCTGAGAATATCGCATAACGTATTTCTTCATGTCTTGATCCAGTATCAATCCAAATCCTTTTTCATTTTTCTTTCCGCTTGCATATATAATTCTGTGCTTGTCACTGACGAAATGTACGTTGTTTGGCCACTTAGTTTCACATACTCCTAAAATGTTGACATTTAACCTACTCACCTTCTGTTTTGTATTTTCCAACTGGCTCCAGTTGTTTAACGGTCTAACATTACACGTCTCAAGAATTATTTTTTGATTGATGCGAACATTCACTGGATGACGGTCAGATGACAACTGTAGCTCATGTCACTCCTTACCAGGGAAAAGATCAATTCTGACGACCAGGTGACACTTGTTGCACATGTAGCTCGTTACCGGGCAAGGAGTTAATTCCCGTAGACTTAACACCCTCCACAATGTTAGCTTTCATATTTCTTATTTCATATTTCCTTTGATAACTGGCATATTTCTTGGGATTGATAGTGGAGGGATTTTCCGTCGCCTTCGCCACGGTGAATTATTGAGACCCCTGCCTATAATTAGCTGGCCGTTGAATTGTCCAGAGTTCTTCCTCCCTTTTATAGGTGTTACTTTTCATCCTACAGGGTTGCTAACAACCTACCTCACTCGCTAGAACTTGAAGTGGGGTAGACGGTTTAGTTGCTGACACTCCAACTGTAACATATATATATATATATATATATATATATATATATATATATATATATATATATATGATGTATTTATCAAAAATATTTTTACAAAATGTGGGGTCGAGTTCCTCCCGACAAATTAAGGACAAAAGGCCATGTAAACATATGTGCGCAAATCCTTCGTTTTTGAGTTAGGTTAAAGAAAGTCTACGGTATATGTCACTATTGCCATAGTGACTAGATTACATTTGTCATACTTGCATATGGGTGATAACTCTCTCTTCAAAGTTTGGTGCTTGTAGTAGTGAGTTAATTGGAGGATATTCATATCGTGAGCAAGCTGATATTATATTTTTTACATACGGCCACTCGAATAGCAAAGAACGCAAGGCCGCAATCAGATTGCGTTTACAGACCGAAGACAGCCAAGTTATCTAACAGTTGCTACTGTTTATCGTCGCTGAGAGGGAATCTACTGCACCACAAACTAGAAAGACCGAGATCCGCTCGCACGCGTGACCACGAAGAATACATTCTACAGGCTGTTGGAGACAATCAAGACAAGTCAAGTGACCCTAGCATATCGTACAACTCATAGAACCTCATGGAGGATCGGTTAAGTGCACCTCCTCTATCCGTATCTTTTGCAAGGTGTGCAGGGTCTAACGCTCTCTGATCACTCGCCAAGGGAGAACTTATGGCAATGTATTACCGCACAAAATGTCGATCCGTTGTTTGCCTCTTCTGTATTGTTTACGGATGAGGTAACATTTGAAAGAGATGGAATAACAAATTTACACAACCAACATTTATGGGCGAATCGGATCTGGAAGAAGAGACTCTACAATCACAAGCATTTTTCTCTGACCCATATTCAAAACATCAAACAGCTCTTTTGAAATATTTGTAGTAATCAAAGGATAGAAAATTCACCCAACAGATAGAATGGAAAATTATCGGTAAATCTCAAAGCCACAACAGTTTAAGAAATCGATGAAATTTGTTCCAGCAAGGAAAAATTAAAATAGATATAAAAATAAAAAGAAACAGCTATTGAACTAAAGGAATTAGATCATATTTAAATGTCGCCATAAAACTGGATTTAAATTATCTTAAAAATAGAATTTTATTCTATTATTTTTTATTTTGCAGTATTTATTGAAAGTCATATGCGTCATATGCGTCATTTATGTATATGTGTATATTCTTTGTGTTATTATGTATGTATATGTGTGAGGGTGTCTGTCAATATATGCATAATTACATGCATATCTGTATATATATCTATATGTATGTATGTATCTAATAATAGTTTTATATTATATCTGTGTAAAAATAATGATGACCATTTTGACATCACTATGGTATCTGCAGTATTCTGCAGTGTCTTCTGACCTTTTCGGTCTTTTAATACTGTAAAACTTGACCGCGCACCGTGAATTAGATATTAAGGACATAGGGCTGTACAGAGATGACGGGATCATGGTCGTGAGGAGTTCCACTAATTTTAAAATAGAGAAAATTAGAAAGATTATATATAGTGAATTTAGAAATCTAAATTTAAAAACAAAATTCTGTACTAAATTAAAAGGATAAACTTTCTCGACCTAACCCTAGATTTAATAAACAACAAATACCTACCTTATAGAAAACCCAACACTTACCTCTTGTATATACACCCTAAGTCAAACCACCCTCCATCCATAATTAAGCATATACCCTCATCAATAACGAATAGAATCAGCATTAACTCCGCTAATAAAGAAATATTCCAGCAACACAGTATTTTTATAACGCAGTTGATACAAAAATACTAACATCAATTATAGAAAAAATTGTACTAAACAGAAGATAAACAGGAAAAGAAAAATCATTTGGTATACCCCTCCGTTCAACCAAATGGTTAGTATGAAGCTAGGACATAAATCCCTACACTTAATTGAAAAACACTTTCCTAAAAATAGTAGACTTAGTAAAATATTTAATAAAAATACACTAAAATTAAGTAACAGTTGCACTGAAAATCTATAAAGTATAATAAGAATGCACAATAATAAAATCGTGAATAAACCCCCGTGCCAGAATAGTATTAATAAAAACCCTACACTTAAATTGGAGAAAAATAGTGAAAAATTATGTGATTGTAGAAACTCAGAAAACTGTCCATTGGAAAATATATGCAGCTTAAAATCTGTGGTATACCAATGTACTATCTCATCCATTGAGAGTCCTAATACTAATATAATATACATTGGGTCTACGAAGAATGAATTTAAAACCAGATAGAGACAGCATAAGTGCTCCTTCAACAATATAAATAAAAGAAATCAGACATCTCTATCTAAATATTTTTTGGCATTTGAAGGAAATGAATAAAATACCAAAAGTAAAATGGAAAATTATAAACAAAACTAGAACTTGTAAAACTTGGGATGACCCATGCCCTTTATGCCTACAGGAAAAACTACACATCATTAAGTTTCTAAATAATAAAAATTTATTAAACAATAGACATGAGTTAACGGTTTTTCCGACAGCATAAAATTTTCACATTGAATAATTAGCATAAAAAACAAACAAACAATAGAATAATAAATACAAATTTTAAACTTCATAGTCTAAATAAAAAGTTTAAATGTCCTACCCAATAAAATAACCCTCTATGAAGTCGTCTAAAAAACAAATGTTGGTTAATTATGACAGTTTTTTATATACACAAAACCCTTTCAGAAAATAAAATGAAAAAAAACTTAACCAGACTAGACGATGTCATCTTCCGCTTTGAATTTAGACACCCCAACCTTACCCTGACTTGAGATATTGATACAAATTATTAACCCTTATTCCCCTTTTTTTTTAAATAATTGCTCTAGTCGTTACCATAGTAATTTTAATTTTTAATAATGAATATGCTTATAAAACGAGTAAATTTCAAGAATTAGTTATATTAGAGCTTGGTACTTTAATTCAATTTAATTCAAATAATTATACTGAAGTTTTCGGCTCTTGTTTTGAAACATGATAACTCTTATGTAGCGACGGAATCATATTTTTAAATAAATAATTATACATATATATATATATATATATATATATATATATATATATATATATATATATATATATTGTGACCTTGTTGGGGACAGAAATAAAAACAGAGATGATTTGAGTTAACAAATATATTTACGGAAAATCGGTAATACAATCATATACAAAAGTTCAAGAATGTTAAGTTTGAACTGTCAGAGGTGACTGCTGGAAAATAACTACCTTCTGACTAAAGCTGTACCTGCTTTTATTTGTAATTCAGGAGAGTCGATCTGTGCATGACTAATTTATCATAAAAATATATACATATATATTCCGTGTTTGTATTTTCAACGCATACGATGCAATAAACAATACTGGCGATGTTATTGTACCAACTGTGTTTGGCACTTAGCTGACAGCCTGAAATTTTATTTCTTTCAGAAAAAAAAGTAAATTGAATGTAAATGTCATTATCATATTTTTCTAGATAGAGAATAGGGAAAGCTAACGAAAATATACTTACTTTTTGAAGTGAAACGTAGCTAACCAACGTCTCATTACTTAGAGGAATTATTCAGATAAGCATGACTTCAACATCGGAACAAATTGATTTTTATGAATTTCGTATTTGTTTAGTATGCCAACAGATTACGTTCCTTTTTGACTTGATTCTTTTTTCCATATTTTTTATGAATATTTAAGGAAAAAAACATTTTTTCTAAAATTCTTGCCTTTGTTGTCATGTTCTTTTAACGATATTTCTTTCATATTTTGTTGTTACTTTCCATGTGAAATTTACGTGTTCTAATCGTTTCAGAATAACAAATGGCTAAAATAAAATTATGAGCCCAAAAAGCAAGACTATCCTTTTCTCGGAAGGGGTTTAAGGTAGGTTTCTTTACTTTCATTTACACAAAGCTCCAATTATGAATAAAATCTATTAGAAACTTGATAAATGTCACTGAATTTTTGTGGAATTGACTTTACTCGTGTTATTTCATAACGAACAGTTTGCTACATCTATGACTGTTTTCTGGAGTGTATGGTGTACAACATGACATGGAGAATCCAAACATAATGTCGAAATATTGCTAAAAGTTAATAAATGCTGTCTTTTCTTTTCTTAAATCTTGTTGTTTTCTTAAATCGCGCTCTTCTCTAAGTATTGGAAAAAATGCAAGTCACGTCAATCATTTTATCATTATTATTATTATTATTATTATTATTATTATTATTATTATTATTATTATTATTATTTGTTGTTGTTGTTGTTGTTGTTGTTGTTGTTGTCTATTCATTTCCTTCCGTATCCCAAGCTGTAACCTATGGTCAGAAATCGCATCATAACATTTTACTCTGAGCATTTTTCTAAAAGATAATATTATTTTATTTCCTTTGATTTCCGGTGTATACTCGTTTCCCTGAGCAGAGATCTAAGGTAAGAAACTGCTTCATATTTTCCACCGAGCAATTGTAATAAAAAATCACACATAATTTGCATAGATAAAGCCCTTCGTAAAGTATGGGTCATAATTTTGCATTTCTTTAAGGCATGAGCGACCAGGAATCCTTTCAATTAATCTATTAGAATTTTTTCCAATCAATTTTAGGAGTCCAACTGCAACTGAAAATATTGATGTCTTCATGTGGGACATTTTTGAGCTTTCGATTTCAAGGTACTTGTATTTTGATAGATTTTTGAAGATCCTCAAAAATACATTACAGCCTTCAGGGAATGCCATGTCAATAATAAAGTACATTTTGTCTTTGCGGTCTCTAATTACGATATCTGGGGGATTAGCTTTGATTGCCTGTGTGTATTATTACAGGTCGTATCTCCGTAACCGGATCTGAGTGCTGTTCATACCAATTTCTTGCACTTTTCTTTCCGTAAAAGCTGTCGATTTTTCAGTAAAGATATTTGTCCACTTTGTCATGCTTAATTTTATATTCTGTGGGGGCTATCACTGCGCAAGCTGATAAAAGATGTTCAAATGTCTCTGGATATTCATCACAGAATCTGCATTGTTGACTAACATAATTTTTCTGTATATATGCTTTGCAATTTCTAGTTAGCAAGCATTGTTCCTGCGCAGCAAGAATAAAACATTCAGTTTAAGTTTTTTTTAATCCTGCACGACATACCCACTGATGATGTAGTGGGTTTTGTCTACTTCAGATTGCTTGATACGTGCAAAATATTGACCGTGAAGTGATTTATTTTTCAATCGTTTCTGTATCTGGTCTGCCTTTACTGTCTGTTTTAAGTATTTTGCAGCTGCAATCTGTGTATACTGCTTTACTTTCATTTCTTCACCCGCTTGAGACTCTGTTTTGAACGTTATGATTTCCTTTATTATTATTATTATTATTATTATTATTATTATTATTATTATTATTATTATTATTTCCTTTGATTTTTGGCGTTTACACATTTCTTTGCGGGTCCCACCCAGGGACCTAAGGTTAGAAATGGCATCATGACATGACAAAAAAAAATACATTCGTAAAGTGTGGGTTGTACTTGTCAGAACAATTTTTTGTATCTCTTTGAGGCATGAACTTCCAGGAATCCCTTCAATTAGTCTGCTGCAATCTTTTCCAACCAGTCATAGGGCTCCAACTACAACAGGGATTGTTGATGTTCCCATATGCCACATTTTTTAGATTTCTATTTCAAGGTCCTTGTATTTTGACACCGTTTTGAATATCTTCAAAGATACATTGCAGTCAGCAGGGAATGTCATATCAATAAGGAGGCACATTTTTTTTATTGTGGTCTCTAATAACAATGTCTGGGCGGTTGGCTTTGATTGTTCTGTCAGTGTGTATTGTGTAGTCCCATAGAACTGTAACAGGTACTATCTCCGTAACCGGGATCTGGATGGTGTTCATACCAGTTTCTTTCAGTTTATTTCCCTTACAAGTTGCTCTATCATGTCGGGTTTTATATTCAGTGGGTGCCAACATCGTGCAACCTGATACAAGATTATTATTATTATTATTATTATTATTATTATTATTATTATTATTATTATTATTTCATAGCTTAATATTTGAAAAATCAGGTTAATTTTGGCTATTATTCTCAGAAGTTTCTGGAAGTTGTACCCGAGGCCCTTATTCAAATTTCTCTTGTATTTTGTTAAAATTTTGCGGATGTCGATACATTTTTATTTGATTTTATGTTTTCCTATTCAAACAGGTGTTTTCATTCGGGTTGTGTCACCAGAATTTGACCATTGTTATCTACAGATGTCGGTGGTATTTTGTTGAGATTTTGGAATAAAAAATCCCCGTTAATATTATCTGTTCGATCCACCATAACATGTGTACAAGGCTTAGTTGGTATAACATTTGTCTATATTTTTGGGATGAGGTATTATAATTATTTAAAATATTTACATCGTTCGGACTGTTGTTCTCATCTTTTTTACCATATTCACAAGGTTTTGGTCGTTGTACGATCTGGCCATCTTCAGCTGATATATATATATATATATATATATATATATATATATATATATATATATATATATATATATATATATATTAGGTTGGTGCAAAAATAACGTCGTTTTTGACGTATTTTTAACGTCAAAAAACGACATTATTTTTGCACCAACCTAATATATATCTCGAACCTAACCTTTTAGTAACTCAGCTATCGAAGTTTTTGTTCCCTCTGCTGTGGCCAAGTCAAGTCACTTTTTAGATTGCTCAACCAACCACAGTGAATAAAAACGTTGCTTCAGTAATCTAAAAATAATGAAATAAAGGATCCGGTTCGATATTCCAACATTTATCATCTGAAGAAGGCTAGAGTGGACAACAGCCGAAACGTCATGAATATGACAATAAAGATGAGAATAAGGTTTGAATGATGAACGGAAATTTCGCCAGTGACAAGCACATAATTACATATGCAAGCGAAAAAATAATGAAAAAGGATTTGGATTGATTCTAGATCAAGACATAAAGAAAAACATTCTGGGATATTGTCAGCTATCTGAAAGATTTCCTGTTTTTTAAACTGACGTGAAATCCTTTCAACATATCGCTGATAACTCTGTACGCACCCACAACACATGATATGGATGAAGAAGTCGAAAAGTTCTACTCTATACTAGACAACGCCAAGCCTTAGTGAAAATCTTAAGAAATTATAATTATTATGGGAGACCTGAATGCCAAAATAGGTAAGAAGAGGGATGACGAAATAGCTGGCATTTTTCGGACTAGGTAATTGCAACGAACGCGGAGAAAAATGAGTCCAATGTTGCACGTTGAATGACGAGGTAATAGCCAAAACATGGTTCCAAGAAACCTAAGATGATTATGGACATGGAGAAGCCCAGGAGGAGAAACGAAAAACCAACTCGACGTCATAACAATCAACAAGAGATTCAGGAATGCACATTGCAAAATCTGTCTACTTGTCGCTCTGGAAGAGATCACATCCATGTTATCTGTAAATTAAGAATGAAACTACGGAAACTGAAGGAGGCTATCGCTGCACCCAAATTGCAATACATTTGTGGTCAGAATATAATAAAAAATGTATTATTTTATATAAGATATGAAACTACTACTTTCTCTCGGAGGTTAATGCGTCATAGATCAAATTATTATTATTCAAAATCTGCTGCAGAAACTTAATTTAAACCAATGGTTCTTTAAGCCGAATGCGAATATGGGTCATCCAGAGATAAATTTACCTTTAATATCAGTGAATTACTATGAGTCATACTTTTTTACTAGCTACCATCTAAATGTAAACAATGAATTTTAGCATGATAGCTAATTCGTAGTTACGAATCTGGTAGAAATGACTGATTCATGCCTTTCTAAAGTATTAGCGCGAAAGTGAATGTGATAAACTTGCCCAGAACTGGATTGTTTTTCAATCATTTCAACACAAGCCAAGTGATAAAGACCGTAAGACACAATGGGTTACTAAGAGTGAAGGGCATTGAGAAAGGTTTACTGATAGGAAAGCACGATTAATCGTTTTGTGATGTCAAGGAATACTCGTCGTAACTTTCGAAATGCTCGTTGTAGTAGGGACTTTGTAATCGCAGATACAACTACACTGTTGAATAATGCTGGTATCAGACGCCTTTGAATACCACTCTCGCTAATATTACTTGTTCCGTAATACTCACTCAACAAGTAACAACCGAATAGTGATCCGTACAGAAAAATAATATTGTGAGTAGCGTAGAGAATAGCGGTTGTTATAGTAAAAGAGGATAGACTAGAAATAGCGATTCGAATAGTAATAGAAGATAAAGAAATAAGCATCAGTTAGACGGCAAGCTAATTTCTACTTATGCGTTTCCTCTACGGTTACGTGGTCTAATTAATCCAATAATGGGATCGCCTGTGTGTGCTCACTGGCGATCTATGTTCAAACTCAAGTGTAGGCAGCGACACTTTATTCCTATATAACAATAGGACAAGTGTCAAGTGGACCGCCAATGACTATTGACGTTGCATGTACATTTTGAAGATGTAGATGATGGGGAAACAAGAAGCCGGAAGACAATTTCACAGGTAAGAAGTGCAAGCAAAGAAACTATGAAAACAAATTAATCTTCATTGGAACAATTGCTATTGAATTAGGCTACGTCATTGCGATGTGAAAGTGATTGATGCCTAGATGCCAAGTAATGACTGATGACATTGCAAATACATTTTGGATTTTGTCAAGAATCTCTAGATACATAGCAGAAGGACCAGAAGAGATACTGCGATTTATATTCAATGTAAGGATTAATGATAGATTTATGAGAATGCATTATCCCCTTTGGTGCGAAAATTGTATAGACGGACACAGTGATGCAACTTTCTTAACAGCGAAACTAGCAATTGAAGCTTGCAGATTTCACTCTTCTGGGCGAATAGCTATTGCGCTACCTGTACATAAACAAAAGAATTCAATAACACAATTCCTTGTGTCCCTGTCTATATTTCTGAGATAAGGTATTATGTACACTATTTACATTATTCGGACTATTGTCCTCATCTTTGTTGCCATATTTATCACAATGTTTTGGCCGAGGTACGCTTAGGTCTTCTTCAGGTGGTTGTAATGTCGAACTGAACCCTTTATTTCGTTCACTGGGGTAGAATGCTGTAGCTCCACGTGTCTAATGAATGTCAGTTATCCGCTGTCCTTAAGGACACATGGCACAGTGGACAAAGGCGTTGGTTTGTTCCAGTGACAGGACCCAAAGTGTTGTGAGTTCAATATCTGGTTACTGCAGTAGAGAACTTGGAGAGGGAATGAACAGGTGATAACTTCCAATAAATATGGCAACGAAATTGAGGACAATGGTCCGAAAAATGTAAATAATTCCTTGTGTATAACACGATAATACGCAAAAACGAAATGGCAAAGAACGATTACCAATATTTGTAGTCATTCAAATTAAAAAAAAAAAATTACATTAAAATCATTAACGGATCAGAAAGAATCATGAACCATATAATCTTTTAAAAAGTCATAACAAATATACATAAAAAATAATGGAAAACTAAAATTATTTACTTCATTTCTCAAACCTTGGGGTCACCTCTCTGTTCATGTTACATCAACTATTTTTAAACCCAGAATATCATCACGTTCCCTTAACAAAAAAAAAATATATATATATATATATATATAGCCACGTGACAAATGTTAAGAAATTATTCCAAATATGCAACGATCACTAGAACTCTCTGCTTATAATTATTCCTTTTTTATCATGTGTGAAGGCTTTCGAAACCTTTTCGAACTGTAAATATTTCCATTACTCCTTCTTCTTCAAAATAAGGAAACTGAACTGCCAAAAAGAAAAACAAGATAAAATAGCACAATAGACATAACATGTCGGTTGTCTTTAACGAAACTTGTTTGAATGAATATTTTATGACCATGCGCACAATATAAATGCCGTGAAACTGACAATCAACATGAAGTATTGATTCTATGTCACCAATGTCTGTATCTACAATACTCTAACTCCTTATTTACATAAAACATATGTGTATATTATAAAGTATATATATATATATATATATATATATATATATATATATATATATATATATATATTTCAAACGTTCGTAACATTTAGTTTAAAAGAGGGTTCAATACAAAATAGATCAAGAATCTTTATTTTAGCATATTATAACCGAAACACGTCAAAACCGCTACGCATATATATTCTCTCTCCAGATGTCTGTTAGTCTGTCTCTCTTATATATATATATATATATATATATATATATATATATATATATATATATATATATATATATATATATATATGCTCTGTATTTAGGCTGCAAATGTTCTTTAAGAGACATATCATTAGAAACAACGGATGTGTTGCGTCGATTAATTTTGATGTCCGAAAATTACCAAATTACGAATAATCCTACCCAGAAAAAGAAGGACATTTCAAATTACGAATAATACTAATCAGAAAAGCAGGACATTTCAAATTACAAAAAAAAAAAATACTCAGAAAAAAAGAACATTCCGGCATAAGTTTTCATAAGTTCATTTCGGAAGTAAACTAAAAAAAATTTCGACATTTTAAGACATCATCGTCGCAGATAAAGACAGTTGGTGAGTTTCGTAAAACTAGTGAGTGTTGTAAACTAGCCAAACAGTTGCGACGTAAGCAAGGTGTGATGTTTGTGTGTGCAATACTTTTACTACTACTTTAAAATTGTTGTACCAGCATTGTCGGACTTTTTCCATTTCATTATATATATATATATATATATATATATATATATATATATATATATATATATATATATATATATATATATATATATATATATATATATATATATATATATATATATATATATATATATATATATATATATATGTTATGAAGTGGAAAAAGTCCGACAATTACATTGAGACATTTTTTATGTTTATACGTTCTTTTTATAGATACAAATATTTAAGTAAATGCTCTGTTTATAATAAACATTTACCGGCCTGAATGTCCGAGAAATTTTCATAGAAAATATTCGTCTTTCGACAGGAATCGAACCTGTATCCTATACAGAACCGTACGTTCATATCTGCTTATGGCGTATCCAAATGTAAACAAATGACGTCACACATTATGAAACGGACAAAGTCCGACAATTATTTTGAGACATTTTTATGTTTATACATTCTTTTTATAGATACAGATATTTAAGTAAATGCTCTGTTTATAATAAACAGTATCAAACAACATTCCTCGGACATTCAGGAATTACCATGTTTCAAAAACCGAAACTAAAACTTTAAATTCAATTATGAAATTAAATTAAAATCCTTAGTTCTGTTTCATTCTCAAGTTATTTTTTTGGAATAACTTATTTAGAAATTTATAAGCACATACGGTCTTGATATTATTAGTTGTTAAGTTTACGGGAAATTCACTCCTACTACTTCAAACGTTGTTTTATAGATGCCCACATTTGAGTAGATGAGTGGTTATTTGCAAAATGTGAACTGAAACTACCGGTTACCATATTTGCGCGGCTTAATTAAGAATAAATGCTCTACGGCAGGGTTCTCCCCTGCACCGCGTTTTGTAGGTGAAATACTGTCTGATGTGTCGTGCTTAAATCCGCTCAGACAGAGAATTTCACAAGCGAAGCAAAGTTCTCGGTTCATGGCGAATTCAAGGTTGTGTTACGATGTCATCTCAGCCTAACATGGATGTTTGAAAGCACACTGCTTGAATGTTCTATTTAGATATCAAACGCTTCCACATAAAAAATGAAGATGGTGTCTATGCCACACAGTTATTCCATCTGACTGAGAAAAGTAATTGTAATTTAAAAGTTACTCGTGTCTGGTTTATACGTTCGATCTTATACCGATTGAAATCTCGTGGATAATTCTAAAAGGGAAGCTTCGTACAAGAAAGAAATTTACACAAAAATATTAATTACAGCAAGGTATCCCACATGCTGAGTGTTTTGTTTTATATCAATAAATGCAGCAGTTCTGACAAAATTGAAGATTTCTAAAAGTATTAGGTTGGTGCAAAAATAATTTCGTTTTCTCACATAGTAACATATGTTAGAAAACGAAATTATTTTTGCACCAACCTAATAATTTGGAAAATGTGTCTTACATTTCACATTAATATCATTTTCATAACATTGTCGTCAATACTTTTTTTTTTTGGACTTTAAAAAAAGCTTTTTGATTTTGCAAATATTGCACCGTTCTTTGATTATAAATTACTGTTTTTATCATAGGTTTTATACATTTGTTTTCTGTCACTCCGCTAATACTTTTAAATATTAGTTTCCATAGAATTTACGGCCCGTGGGTCATTTAAGGTAGAGGCATATGGAGTGTGTGATATAAATAGAAGAAAATGCAGTAAGAAATCAAGTTTATAAGAATAAGGAGGAAGAATAACGATTGGCACTTGTACAACTTGAGGTCAAGATTAAAGAGTTCGATCTATTAATTAGGAGAAAGTCTGTTCCACAAAATAGGCGATCTTGGTAAAATATCTCTGAAAGGAATATTTAAATTGGTAAAATAGTTAAAAGTCATTAAACAATTGCCATATCATCAGAGATATAATCTTATAGTCATAAGTAATTTCCGTTTTGAAGAAACAATTGCAATGACGAATGAATAATCATTAATAAAAAATTAAATTTGATGTACATTTGCTTTTTTGTACGTACACTGGATTAAAGGAAGCAACTAAATCGTTTTTCAACTGATTATCAACCCTTTGCAGGTTATTTAAAGCAAGAAAGTATTTTTAGATCGTAAATATATATTTTTTAGATAATAGTGGTTTAGTGATACACGTCTTACTAAATAACCCATAGCTGGTGGGAAGAGATGGATTCATACCTTTCCCGATATGTACCTTTTACTCCACAGTGAGTCAGGATGAAAAACAAGGTTAGTTTGATTAAACATGGGGAACCCGAGAGTCTCCACTCAGGCCATTGGTCTTAGCAAGTCATAGCTAGACATATCCAGTCAAATAGCGGGAATAAACTGTTCAAATGGAATATACATCTCACCTTTGAAATACGAAAGAAATGAAAATTGTTCGCTACAATATGCGTGGCATGACGGGTCTTAATCTTGAAAGTGAGATCTAGTGAAACTAAGGAATATAGCTCACCTGAAAACTTTCCATGAAAATGGCGACAGGGCAGCGAGGAGATTGTGACGTTTTGTCTGTGAGAAATGAGTTGTAGGGGGAAAATAATTTGTCAGCCACAAAGCCGCGGAAACGATTTTAGATTCTGTCTAGAGTAGAAAGTGAAGACTGCCTTGCTTCTCCCCCTGTATTCCAGCAATACTGCATTTCTGTGCGGGTCTGAACTTTTTAAAGGCTTAAGAGATAAGCAGCCAGAGTCAGGTAGTTACTTAGAAAATGATCCTGAAATAATATATATATATATATATATATATATAAACTTTATTTCAATCCTTCATGAGCTTCTGATCTATAACTATGATTAATTAATGATGAGCATGTGATGTTCGTTTATGATCGATTTCAGCACGATTCTTCTGTTAAGTATGGAGAGTAATTATACATTCCTATTGCTCAATGTAGAATCCAATAATGTTATAAAAACTTCGTAAAATTCCAGTAAGATATCTTTAATCATTTCTAACATACACCGTTTCAAACTTAATCTAACGAATGAACAATTTTGCTTTATCACGATTTGAACAATTTTACTGTTTCTCTCTGTCTGTCTGTCTTTGTCTGTCTGTCTCTGTCTGTCTCTGTCTGTCTCTGTCTCTCTCTCTCTCTCTCTCTCTCTCTCTCTCTCTATATATATATATATATATATATATATATATATATATATATATATGTCTATATATATATATATTATAAAGGGTCGTGTCTGCTCTTTAGAAACCTGTCGACTTATAACCCAAAAAAAGAGATGCCATTGAGCATTAAAATCTTTAATGAAATGTACAAATTTTAGTTTTTTTTTTTTTTTTTAATAATTGATTAAATTATATGATTCAATAATTAGGATTCAATCGATTTGTGGAACTCTTCACAATTATTTTCCTGAAATTACAAGTTGTTCTTAAGAACCGCCATATTTAAGCGTTTTACAGATTCCAAATTAACTTCTGTTCTTTTTAAGTATGCACAAAAATACCGTAGAACTCTTCATTTATTCTTACAGTGCGACATATTTGAACATCTCACAGATTCTATTGCGAAAACTTTCAAAGGTAAGTGAAAAATTTAAATATAAATACTCTTCCGAATATTATTGTTTTGTAATTTAGTATTTATGGTAAAAAAAAAATAATCTTACTTTATTGGAGGCCTAAAACAAATTATGAAATATTTCAAACCAAAGTGTATGTTATTTTAAATACCATTTTAAATGCAAATGAGAAAACAGAATTACGCAAAATTTTACATTTTTAATTCTTAGCTTCTTTTTATTGTACCTACCTATTGTTATATTTTAGAGGGTAAAACAGAAAATAACAAATTAAACAAATACATTATTGATCACTAACTCAAAAACTGATTTTTTTTAAAAAAAATGAAAACTTTTAATTTGAATACAATTATGAACTCGTGGCTTTTCTATATTGTTGCATTTTTAGATGTTAAAGAACAAAATAAATGAATTTTTAATCGGTGTAACTCAGGAACATTTTGTTTTAAGAAAAACTATAACTAGAATAAGTTTGAATCAATACGCTAAATTTTCCACCTATAAATTAAAATATTAAACATTTCATTGTTAAATCTTTAGACGGCAAAAGAGAAAATAAATTAACAGAATACATTTTTATCACTCAACGAAAAAATGCTTAAAATGAAAGAATATTGCAATACGCAAATTTTTAACTCCTTTTATCGTTAAAATTAATTTTAAATCAGTGTAAACTCAAACTGTTTTTAAGACACATACTATTTATAGAAAGAACGCATATGAGCATATTCCACCTATCAATAAAGATACATTTTAATTAAGTTTTTATTGTTACAATTTTAGAGGTTAAAAGAGAAAATAAATTAAAGGAAAATATTATCACTGTAACTCGACAGGCATTTATGGACAGAATTAAAAAAAAAAAAAACACACACACAAACAAAAAAAACCCCGCACGTTCATATGTTGGAAATGAACAAAATATTTTTTTTTTAATCATTATAACTCAGAAACTTAAAAGCTAGATTCTGAGAAACGAATAAGCGCGATAGCATTTTTCTTCCAAGAATTCCACCAGACACAGAGATCAGCTTCAAATTTCAAAGGCTCCTGTTTCCATGTAAACCCTGTTTTGCAAAGACTCTTCCTAACGCGTAAGGACAAACTTTCGAAGAAATTTGAATCGACCTGTCCGTCCCATGCTTTTCACATCGAAAGATGCATACTGAATTATCACGAACAGGAAGTGCAAAAAGACTAAGCATACTTACTCCAGATAATCAGACACGCAATGTAGTTTATGCAGGAGCCCATTTGGATTAATCACATACTTCAAATATCTTGACAGTATCAGTTAACAAATTGCATACAGTAAATTTTTATGTTTACAAAGAGTGATTTCTATGTTGTACACGAGGTTGTAGATCAGGATAATAAATTATTTTATGAAGGGATTTGCTACAATTCATTTTTACTAGGTACTTCTGTGCTATGCACTGTTTACTTAAAAACATTAAATTTAAATTAGTTAAAAATGCATGCTTAATAAAAATTAAAAAAATAAACTTGATTTTTTTTATATGTGAAAAAAATATATCCTCTCTGGTACTCCACATTCCCCTCTCTCACTCTCTGGTGTTCCTAAATTCCTTTTAATCCGGTCATGCACTGTGTACTTCTGCTAGTATATATATATATATATATATATATATATATATATATATATATAGGTGTCAACTAAAATGCGTACACCTGTATGTATGTGTCTATGCGTATGATGGTGTTACCCGAAACAAACATGCAAGTATGTCCCCACCTCAAGTCATCAAACATAAATAGATCCAATTGTAAAAAATAAAACAGTATATCTGGTGATCGCAAAAGCGCGAAAACAGGATCACAAACACATATGCATACAACTAATATATATATATATATATATATATATATAATGATGGCCACAAAAATGTACTCACCATATTCAAAATTCAGGTTGATTGTACTGCAAACAACTTAATGGTTAACATTAAGATATAATAATGTTTATTGAATTCCAAAAACGATTAACGATTTCAATTATATATTAAATGAAATGCATGGATCTTAAAAACGAACACAATCAAGAAGTTATACAAGATATATGTCAGTGCATTGGTGAGGGTCTACATGTTTATATTTATATGTATAGAAATGGGGAAGCATTTTTTATTAGATTTGTGAAAACTGACAGGTGTTCCAGGAAGTAGACAATAGAGTGCTTCCTATCTGTCATGACAACAATTTCTCTTCCCATGGACAAATGTTTAGTTTGGCCCAGCATAAATTTCGTTCTTGATAATTCCAACACTGTAAAATTCGATACTTGCTTATCTGTTATTTTTCATGTTCATTCAAGTAATACGCGATCATGACTCTACAATTTTTCTTTTTATGTCTGAATTTCTTGGAAAGGCATATTTGAATTAAATCGTCCGTTAGAGAATTTTGTGATAAAATAAGTGTGAGTTCATTCCTGCAACAGATGGTAAGAATGTAGTAAGACATGCAATACTTGTCCGATTATGAAAGTCGAGAGTGCAATGAGAAAAATCTATCTCCGTAAAATTAATAAAGTGTTATATTCGAAATTTTTTGAAATATACTTAGACACTTCTAAGTAAATATTGATTATTTAACCATCCATCTTTCTTCTTTTCCTGTCATCCAGGCAAAAAACCCATTAAAATGGTGACTCGCTGTTTTCCCTTCCCCCCCTCTCTCTCTCTTGTATTTTATATCCCTGAAGCGTTCCATTATGCAGGATAACTTCATCATTATGCGTTCCAGAAATCTTAGCCGTTATTCTGTTTACCGTCTATATTCGCGTATCATGAGAATTTAAAGACCTAATTTTGAAGTTAATTTTAAGGGAGGTCACATCATACACGAAACATAAAATTACTGAATGCACTGCTGACCCGGGCAACGGCGTTGCCTAAAATATATCCATTTGCTGTAGTGAAAAATTATAGCTGTATTTAAAATAAAAATGATTTTGATAAAAATGATGGTTTACTTAATTGTATCTAATAATAATGCAAGTAATATTTGTATTATAAAATGCAAACACGGCGAATATGAATGTTTTCAGACGTTTACTTTAATAAAATGTTTTAATGTTTCTCGTTCGGTTGTTTATGGATGAAATTATTTACGCTACGAGTTGATCTTTTATTTTACTTTTTTAAAACTTATTTACGGACAAATCACTTGAAGACACCTGTACCCGTACGATCACCGATGTTAAGTAACGTGGAGATCGGTCAGTACCTAGATGAGTAACCGCTTGGTAGTACCATGTGTTGTAATCTTAGATGTGAGGGTGGTGTAATGGATTATGTGTCGGAATTGTTAATCAGATAGTCGAGTTCTAATTCCAGTTGGTTTCGTTATATCCCCCTTAGAAATGGTACGGATCAGTCAATCAATGAATTAAAATAACAAATGACAAATATTTGAATTAGACATGGAAGTCATGTGTTTGTGTCTCTAGCATTTTAAAAATACAGATTTTTAAAAATAATTAATAAATGACATTTCTATTAAACTGGGGCATTTATCAGGGCACATTAGTTTGCACGAGCGCACCATCTGCGAAATGCTTTTATAGACAGATGGTTGGTATATACTGATGCATAATATAGACTGATATCATTTAGTTGGCGAGTACCGTATGGAATCGCGTATGATGCAACCTTTGAAGACCGAATTTCGAAGAGGGTCGGATCATACACGCGATATAAAATTACCACATGTACAGTTGGCCTTGGCTACGCCATTGACCAAAGTATATATATCCGTTTAATGTAGTCAAAGTTACAGCTGGATTTAAAATAAACATTATTTTGATAAAACTGATGTTTTACTTAATCATATCTAATATTAATCCATGTAATAGTTACATAATGGTATCGTATTATAAAATATTAGGTTGGTGCAAAAATAATGACGTAATAATGTCGTGTTTTGACGTTACGTCAAAAAACAACATTATTACGTCATTATTACGTCATTATTTTTGCACCAACTTAATACAAACATAGCGAATATGCATCTTTTCCATTGTTTACGTTTATCAGCTTGTAGTGATCACTTACATGTGCCACACCTCCGCTTTCTTTAATGTCATTGGTTCATAAATATATGATACTTATTATATGACAATTTTGCCAACGCACATCATTTGAATTTTTCTCTAAAATCACGAATTGGTCCATTTCCTGACCAATCGCGTATTTTAGTGTCTTTCTACATTTTTGGTGCCAAGCTCACTGGAGCCTATGTATAACTATATAAACTCTCTCGCTGTTAGCCAACAGCAGTAGTAGTTACATTCTTGAAAATTACGGCACGGCGCTATATTTCTTATGACATTTTAATTCTTAGTTATTATTCATTCGAGTAATCTTACTAATTTCTATTGATATCACTCATGTACATTACATCTTTCCACACTCACAGACTCTGGAATTATTCTTAATTTAGCTAAGACGCCAATTGAACTTTGTAGTTAAATAACATTCAATATTGTACTCAACATTAATTAGCTAAACTTACCCTTTTTATTACGGAAAAAGGGAAGTAACTTTCTTTATACTTATTGTTGAAATTTGTATATCATTGTTAATAAAATATTTTATTAATGTTCACTGAGCTTGATTATATTTCTCTCGTGTTTGTTGTACATGATTCATGTGGTGTGTTGCTTACAAGAACACAGCTTTCCTTCTTGATTATATTCACGGTGACCCTAACCAACAATTCTTACAGCACCTCTACAAGCTGTTTAGCTATTTCTCGTTCGGTTGTTTATATGCTCTCTACGCGTTTACGCAACGAGTAGAGCGTTACAAACGATACTTCCTTTTTTAACTTATTTAACTAGAAAATTGGATAAAGAGCTAGAGGAAAAGAGGTTAGTCTATTGTAATTTGGTCTCTCAAAAAATGAACTGGCATGATACACGAGACACATGATAGTCATTTTTTGTAAGTGAAAAAATTTGGGGTCACACGATACGCGAGATCGCGCGTTACACGAGTATACAAGATATTTTCCACATACTTCCCATATTCTTTAAAACGTTCTCGTTGTTGATATATTCTGCTTAGAGTAACATCAAAATAAGTTCGTAGAAAGGCATATCTGTGCCTTTTCTTCCTCTGTCAGAAAATTCTTTTAGCATTCACAGATTTATAGAATAATGCTTACAACAAGAGTTTTGTATATTATTTTTTTTTTTTAACTGCATTTTCTATCTGTTCATACATTGCATAGTTTCTGAAAGACATCTTTCGCTATATCGACGCCCCTTCGGATATCTGTAACGTTTTACACCGTCTTTTAGTATATTACACAGTTAAATTTGTATATCAGCACTGATTCTGATCTCTCCAAGGTCTTCCTCTCATATTTTAATTTTTGCTGGTTATCCTGTATACTAACTTCTTGATTTCCATTAATAATGTGCCTGAGAGCCCTTTCCATTTTCTTTCCGAGTCTTCAATTAACACAATATCACACAGTTATTTTGCGATTTTAAAGTCTGTGTCTGTCAGTAACCGTTCCTGGCCAGGATGCTAGCTTTCTAAGAATTGTCTCGATTTATGGGTTAAATATTATTTTTAAAAAATCCTTTCACCCAGCAAGCAAGGCAATAACTATACTAAAACGCAAGGGATGACAGAGTGTTAGAGATTATAAGAAGAAAAACACACTATTTAGGAGAAAGAAAAGGAAAAGTAGACAAGAATCAAGAAGCCTTGGATAATGATTGGCATTGCACTTAAATCTTTGAAGATCGATATTGACTAGAAAGCAAGAGGACGAAAGAGAATTCGACAATCGAGAAGTATATTGATTGATTGAATGATCGACTGATTTCTTTTTTTCTGATCAACCATTCGAACATTATTTAAAGTCATACAATATTTTTAAATTTTAAGAAATTAATTGGAGATAATAAGGCTTTACTAACATTCCTAATAATTGTCGAACTTTGTCCATTTCATAATGTGTGACGTTATTTGTTTACATTTGAATGTATGAGAGAAAATCATGAACAATTGTGGTTTAAAAACAGTAAAATCGACCTTACTAACCGAAATGATCCTCTGTAGCTCAATCGGTAAAAGCACGTCAGGCTATATGACGGTTCCGTATAGGATACAGTTTCGATTCCGTGTCGGAGAGCGCATATTTTCTATGAAAAATTCTCGGACATCCAGGCCGGTAAATTTTGTTAATACTGTTTATTATATGTATGTATGTATACAACGTACACAAAATGTGAGAATATTTTAAAAGAATAGTTATTATTTTTAATAAGAAATAAATGGCTTTACCACTGAAATTGTCTTTTCTTTATTCATGAAAACAATTCGAAAAGTGTTTTAATTAAGTTGTTCTATTTTCCCCTGTATTTTAATTCTTATACGAATTTTGACCATTTAATAAGAACTTTACTTTCGGTAATATTTTTAAGCGTTTTCCTTTGGTATGCAAATTTGCGAAGATTTCGACAACCTTACTATGTTTATACTTTTTGAGTTTACTTCATCTGAGCCACAGAAACATAAATTACATTCATCACACTTATCTACTAATGCAATCCTTTTTTATATTCATATAAACTGCGTTTATATTTATCTCTATGCTCTCTTCGGACACTCTCCAGTCTGGGCGTCGATGGAACAGTTATCTCTTTTACATTCGGAAAATTGGTTTTGCTTACGGCTGTATTTGCGCAAAGCTTTCTCCTGTTCCCATAGAAATAACGAAGACTTGTGTTTTCATGTAATAAGTAAAGTAAAAAAAAAAAGAAAGGTAACCACATCTGTGTCTATTAACATGATGAAAATTGGCAAGAAAACGTAATACTGAAAATTACATATTTATTATTAGTTACCAAATATTATTTTGCAAGTATTTAAATTAGCCCGTCAGAAGCACTTAAAAATATTTTTATTTAATCCGTACAGGTTATAACCTTTCTTATTACTGACACTAATGGTACAAATAGCGTTTCAATTCATTGACCGAGTGCTACTAGTATTACGCTTTATTTTTGTTCCCTGGCCATAGGATTACGATTAACGTAGTATCTGCTCCCAATTTTAAAGATGTTGGTAATATTAGGTTTTTTTTATTTCATTATGAGAAAAGATTCGGCAGTCATTGACAGAGCATCCAGCGCTAGTTTTGGTTAGAATGAAAGAAATCAATCTATTAAAAAAACTAAAAAAAAAAAAACCATCAAAATAGATTTCTCAAGTCACATAACTGATGCGGCTCTTTGCATTAAAAGTAATTTAAAACTTTTTACCATACATTTCCCTTTGCGCTGTTTTTTACTTTTGCTGTTTAACGTATTCCTTTTAATAACAATTCTTAAATTTTTAGAACTGGTTGTATATATATATATATATATATATATATATATATATATGTGTGTGTCTCTGTGCGTATGTATGTATGTGTGTAAAACGATTTTTACTTGACTAACAAACACAATTTCTCAAACTGGTATGTTCGTCTATAAGATCTTTATCATTAAAGATCGAATCTATCAATGCACATGAAATAATACATTCGATCTGTCTACGCACACATTTCCCATTTTTTGAATTGTGTAATGAGCACGTTCATAAAATACCCGTTTACTGATTTTACTCTCGTCTGGTCAAATACTTTTTTATTCTTTATATATATATATATATCCGTACAAGATTGACAACTATGCCTCATCGTTTTAACTTATATCGTTAGATCTAACCTTATGTTCTATACTAAATGTTGCCTTAATATGACTTCTAGCTTATGGGCCAACTTTTTGATTCTTCTTTTTCCAATGAAGCCAGGACTTATAAAATTTAAATGGAATGTTCAACGGACCCTTCTCTTTTTCTTGATGTTTGATTTTTAATAATATCTTTCTTTTTCTCATATTCTGTCATACTCAGTAACCCCTTGCATCTAAGCGGTTTTACTGCTTTTCTTAGGATGAAATATATATATATATATATATATATATATATATATATATATTTTTCAATTAAAAGGTGCAATGTTCCTACTGAGAAGTAAAAACAAGGACAAAATATAATTCCATACCTGATGATGTCTGTAGGAACAGACGAAAGCTTGTAAAAAATTAAAAAGACCTTATGCAATTGGAATTTATAAACGGGGATCATATCATTCATATACAGGTTCGGGGTTGATGTATCTTATTTTTATTGTATGCGACGATGTATTCTCACCATTTAAATCATTAACCTTTATATTTGTTTTTTGTATGAATGATTCATGAATTTATATATATATATGTAAGGAAATATAAATGGATATAAATCCGACAGAATGGAGAAAAATATTTGGAAAAAACAAACAAAAATCCTTAAATGCAATTATATTGTTTTAATATGAATGAAATGTCAACGTCTGACGTTTCGGTTTAATAAACCTTCTTCAGGACAATATTCATTAAAATGCAATTAACATAATCAGTTCAACATGACAAAGACGATGGACATAAAAACAAGACTTATCCAAAACAGATAAGTGACAATTTTAAATGATCAGCTTTCCGTTTAAGCGTGGTCACGTTGTCGGCAAATGGGCGACGCTTTCAAAACGTATTCCTAAAATTTAAGTATTTTGAATGAAAACGAAAAAAATGAAAAGAATTCTATTATGAAGCAGGTATAATATCCATCTCACGCACGGTGAATACTAGACCTGGTTTCTTTAGTATTTCCCCTTTTTTAGCGAGATTAATGCTCGACAAGCGTACATACAATTTTCCATCATAATAGAATTCTTTTCATTTTTTCGTTTTCATTCAAAATACTTAAATTTTAGGAATACGTTTTGAAAGCGTCGCCCATTTGACGACAACGTGACGACGCTTAAACGGAAAGCTGATCATTTAAAATTTTCAGTTATCTGTTTTGGATAAGTCTTGTTTTTATGTCCATCGTCTTTGTCATGTTAAACTGATTATGTTAATTGCATTTTAATGAATATTGTCCTGAAGAAGGTTTATTAAACCGAAACGTCAGACGTTGACATTTCATTCATATTAAAACAATATAATTGCATTTAAGGATTTTTGTTTGTTTTTTCTAAATATTTCTCTCTCTCTCTCTCTCTCTCTATATATATATATATATATATATATATATATATATATATATATGTGTACACTATGTGAGTGTAATTCCACTTTTATTTATCTAATACTTTCTCTTCATCTATCTAGCTATCTCTAACATTATGTTCATATCTGTCGATCAATAAATCGTCTGTCGTTCATTCGGTAAATATTTATGTTTAATTCCATCTTCTTATACATGATATTTCTGACCCCTCTCTCTCTCTCTTTCCCATTTTTCTACTGTCGTATCTCTCACTTCCATTCTCTCGTCTCTCTGAGAACAGTGCCTTTGCGTGAAGGGGTGATAATGACGAAGGTTTTCATTTTGGCTGTTTGATATCGTATGAGTAGTATATTTTGCTCGTGAATTTTTCACTAGGCGCTTATTTTAAAATAATTATCAGTGCTGGTTGACATTATGATATATTGTTTGTTATTCTTTCCTAAGTAAATTCACTTTGATGATTTTTTAGATTATTTACCATAGAATGTGATTGTGTTTGGGGCACCTATGTTAATAAATCTAAATTGTATCGGCAATCCAAATGTCTCTCGTTTTCTCTCTCTTTCTCTCATCATTGTCACTTATTTGGTGAATGTCTGTCGATGTCAGTATCTCATGTAAATTTCCATATTTCGTTTTCTTCCTTAAATCTACGAAAAAAAAAAAAAAAAAATACAAACTCCCCACAATTTTTTTTTTTAAATCCAAATATTTTTTTTCTTACTGCAAATGCATGAAATCACAAAAAACTCACAAATCGGAGGAGGATTATTTAAAAAAAAATAAGGATAAAAAAGAATATCGTTCAGTTTATTAAATACGCCTTGATAGCTGCCCCAAAACCCATGACTTAAAATCGAAAAAAAAAAAAAAAAAAAAAAAAAAAAAAACTGAATTCAATGGAACTGAATGGAAAGTATGTTTGTGTTAAGATGATTTAGCATTTCCTGGATGTTTCCCCGGCTTTTTTACCGAATGAGAAGGAAAATGCCGAATAAAGAAATGAAGACAGAAGTTGAAATTACCGCGAAGAGCATAAGGGGAACATATATTGTCCTCAACTTTCCCTCTCCAGACAATAAAAGAGAGGAATCCGTGTAAAATGAAACTGTTTAAATTATCACCGAAAAGCGAAGAATGGCTGGCAAGAAACAAGATTGTCATTTAGACGAAATCTCGAGATTCTGGGAAGAGAGTTAATAAAAATATATTTATTTAGCATCCTTGTCAAAGAAATATTTAAGGGAAGAAGAGCAATAATATCACACAAAAGTGATTAAAATTTATATTAATTTTGAAAACAGGATGATGATAAAGTTTATTAATGATTCGATGCCATAATGTATTCCAGGATAAAAGAATATTATTTACTGTTCATATCTATCTATCTATCTATCTATATATATATATATATATATATATATATATATATATATATATTTTATTCTGTTCCTA
>OZ010576.1:36469062-36479062 GCA_963932145.1 Acanthosepion lycidas
ACATATATATATATATTGTTGAAACTTGACTAATGCATGGAATAATGCAGTCGGGCAGAGTCTCTGGTTGAATCTCTTGATTCCTCCCCTCTCTTCCCGGTACCAACCATATTTATATGGTCGGTACTCCACTATGCAAATTAGGTGGATCCTACCACAACACCCCACTCCCAAGCCTTGGAATCCCTTTTGGATTTCAAACTGGCTTCCTATATGGGTTGATGATTATAAGTATTTCTTTGTAGATCCATTTGCATACTTCATATGCATATGTCCATCCGCTTAATTTTAATATTTTTTCCGTTTTGGATTCACGTCTAATGGGTCCGTGAACTTTCGTTTCCTACCGGATCTTCTCGGTTCAGGAATATTCTCCGGAGGTTCTACTTGAAACATATCATACATTACATCAATGGGATCTTCCTCCTCATCCGGTATACTCTCATCATTTTTAAGTTGGTTTTGGTGCCTTTTATGAGTATTCTTCGGCCCTTTAATTATGTAAATCAGGTCACCGATTCTCTTGTCCACTATGCCTCGCTCCCAGAACTCAACGTTGTTTTTGTAGCACCTGAAAAACACATTCTCCCCGGAGGTGTATCTTTTTCTCGCTGTATACATAGTATTCTTTATTCTATTTTTTCCTGGCAAAAGCTTGTCAAACACTGACTTAACTTTCCTACGAACATTAGTTCAGCTGGTGCCATGTCTGAGTGTGTTCTCTGGTTTGGCGTGATTCTGTATACTTGTAGGAATTGCTGAAGCGCTTTTTCCGTTGGAACTCCTGACGCTTTCTTCAGCGCGCGCTTTAAAGTATCGACAAATCTTTCTGCGAGTCCATTGGACCTCGGATGATACGGCGGCGTCGTTATGTGGTTAATTTGATATAACTCACAAAATTCCTTAAATTCTTCAGAAGTGAATTGTGTACCATTGTCACTCACAATACACTCTGGCACACCGAACCGTGCAAATAGTTCATGCAAGAAAGTTGTTGTGGTATTGGACGTAGGCTTTTTGCAGCGTGGTACTTCCGGCCATTTTGTAAAACTATCTACCACTATTAAGTAGTAATAATCTTCTACTGGACCAGTAAAATCAATGTATAACCTTGTCCACGGATGATCTGTCTTGGGCCATGGTTTGTGTACTATAGGTGGTGCCTTAGTTGCTAGCGCACACCCTTTACATCGATGAACCATGTTTGCGATATCCACATCCATTCCTTTCCAATATACAAAGCTTCACATTAAGCTTTTTGTTCTATTAACACCGGGGCGACCCATATGAAACTGCCGTAGTATTCTTTTCTGCAACTTTTTTGGTACTACTACTCTCTCACCATATAATAAAAATCCGTCACAAATTGAATAAATCTCCTGCACTTTTTGGTCATTTGGTACCATTTTGCTTTTTATTTCTAAAATGAAATCATCGCTTTCAGCTTCTTTTTTGATTTCCTTTGATGTAACCGGTAGCTCTTTTAAAATGTTGTTTACCATGCTTTTCACCTCATAATCAGCTCTGATATTTGCAATAATTGATTCTTCGAATCTTTCTTCTTGACTTGGTACGAGTCGTGATAATCTATCCGCATGAATTATATTTTTGGATGATAGGTGCTTTATGTGAAAATCATAATTGAGAAGAATGGTTCCCCATCTCAACAGACGATTTGCCGTATAAACGGGTAACCCTTTCTTTGAAACAAAAAGAGTGATCAGAGGTTTATGATCCGTTTCAAGCATAAAATGTCTGCCGTGGATGTATCTGTGAAATTTTATTATGGCAAAAATGATACTCAGCGCCTCTTTTTCGATCTGTGAGTAACTTCTTTCTCCTGGAAGTAAAGTTCTCGAAGCATGTGCAATTGGTTTTTAGAACCATCTGGCATTATGTGTTGAATACACGCTCCTATCCCGTATGAACTGGCGTCACTTGCCACTACAATATCAAGTTTTGGATTGTAATGGGTTAAAAAGAGGTCAGATGTAAGCATTTTCTTTATTTCATCAAAGCCTTTCAGACATTCTACCGTTCATTCCCATGCCTTGTCTTTTTTAGTAGTTCATTCAACGGAGCTCTTAGATTGTACATTCCTTTAATGAACGCTTGTTAATAATTTGCGAGCCCCAGAAAAATCTGTAGCATCGCCACATTAGTGGGTGTCGGCATGTCTCTAATCGCAATGGACCTTTCCGGATCTGGACATCTGCCATTTTTGTTGATTATGTGACCTCAATACTTAATTTCCTCCAAACCAATTTCGCACTTTGACTCTTTGACTTTAAATCCAAAGTCCTGAATCTTTTTAAATACTTGATTGAGATGCTCTCGATGCTCGTCGACGGTTTCGCTCCTTACTATGATGTCGTCTAAGTAGGCGCACGCAAAGTCTAAATCATTCAACATGACGTCCATAGCTTGTTTAAAAATGGCTGGTGCCACTTTAATACCAAAAGGAAGCCTGTTGTACTTGAATAACCCTCTATGCGTGTTTATCCCTAGTAACTTCGAACATTCCTCTTCGACGGAAATTCGGAGATAGGCATCTGATAAGTCGATTTTTGAAAATATAACTCCACCATTTAGCTTGTTAAAAATCTCCTCCGGGCTCGGTAACGGGTAATGGTAGTCCTTGATTACAGAGTTCAACCCTGTCGAAAAATCAACACAGACTCTGATTTGGTTTGATTTCTTTTTTATGCACACAATCGGCGCAGCCCATGAATTAGATTCTACTTTCGAAATAATTCCCATTTTTTCCAACCTATCAAGTTCTTCGTTAATTTTCTCTACACTTGCGAAAGGCACGTTACGTTTCTTTTTAAAAATTGGCATAGTATTTTCCTTTAATTCAAATTTAGCTTCAAACTTGTTACATCTTCCAAGACCAGGTGTGAATGTTTCCGGAAACTTTTTCTTTAATGCATCTTTAATGTCCTGTCTTGTTTGCGTATTACTTTCTACTTTTCTGCAGAATGAGTTTAACGGTTTATCCCACAATTCGAATGTTTCAATAAAATCTGTACCCATCAAGTTTTCTCCATTTTTCAGAATGAAAACCTTTATTTTTTTAACGATCCCGTTCAATTTCATGGGAAGTACAACCTCGCCTTCGAAGTTAATTTTCTTTCCAGTTACCGTTCGAGCGCGTTTCGTTGACTTCATTATTGTAGGCCTTTTTAAAATTTTCCATGATTTATAGTTCATTATTGTTAAATCTGAACCCGAATCGAGTTGAAATTTGATATTCTTTTTAAATATTTCGGTCGTCACATATTTCCTCAAATCTCTATCTGATTTGATATTCGAATTTGTTTGTCTAATTCGGCTATTGAATATTTTCGTTTTACAACACGATCCTTTGTATCCATTCTTGTGGCACACGAAATATTTCTTATTTCTATATGAGCAATTTACCTCCCAATGTCTTTCGTTGCAACGTCTGCAATTATATGGTGGAACCTTTTTTTTCTCCTCGTTCTTCTTATTTAATTTTTCTTGTCTATTTTTAAAATACGCCGAATTTTTACTCCAATTTTTTTTCTGATGGGTAATTTGACTGTTTTTTTTAATTTTTTTAATATAAGCAATGCCAGCTTCTTCGATTTTTTGAGACTATCTTTAATCTTACGGCCCGCTGACACGCCTATACTAACTTTTTCAGGGTAAGGTTTTGTTCAGATTCGAATTTAGACAAAACTCTACGTCTTATTTCGGTACTCTTACTGGATACCAGTCCTTGAGCAAAAATTAAACACTTAAATTCTTCCACCGTAATCTCTGCCAATCTGAAATTGTCATAATGTCTATTCACTATAGATGCATATGTTAAATAATCCTGATCGTCGGATTTAGCGACATTCATGCATAACCATCGCTTATGCCAAAGCGACATATTTGCTCCAAACAGCTCCTTTAGCAATTTCACTGTTTCCGAGAATTTCAATTCATTCGTTCTTCTCGGTAGAATAAAATCTACAAATTTGCTATGTTCTGCTGTACCTAGCTTTCTTAGTAATAGACTGACTTTTCTTGAATTCGACCAGTTTTCACAGTCTGTGTCGAAAATATCTTCATATCGTTTAAAGTACGCTTCAAACGTTTTTTCTTCGTCTGGCACATAGTTGAAAGTTTCCACCGAATTAAATATGGTGTTATTAGAATTTCCCTCATTTGCCTGATTGTTGTTTAATTTCTCCAGTGTTAACTTTTGAATTTCTAAAACCTTGATCTGCATTTCTTCCTGTTTTCCCAGTCTTTCCTCTTGCTTTTCTTGATATTTTTGCTGTCTTTCATCTTGCTTTCTTGATATGTTTGCTGTTCTATCTGTTGTTCCCTTATTAATAAGGAAAACTGTTCATTTTGACGTTGCTGACTCAACTGCTGGGATTTGAATAATTCAGATATGACTTTGGATAATTCATCCATCTTTAGCTGATAGTGTTCATGCAACAAAGAATATACCTTTAATTTGTGTATGTATGGATATAATATAAGCTGACCAGAAAAATCGAAACAACTTACGACTTTTTTATTTTATGTCTTGCTTTTACATTCAAGCCCGTGATAATCAACTTTGGTATATTTTTTTTATTACTTCTGTTCGCGTATTTCAATGACAAACCTCTGATTTTTATTATCAGAGGTCAATTCGTCACTATAAAATATTGTTCAGCAAAAAAAAAAAATATATATATTTTAAAAGTTCGTTAACTTTCAAAATCGACACGGTGTATTTGTGCGCCTTTTAATTCCATGCATGTTTTTGTAGTCGGCCAGTTTTTTTAACGGGTGTCTCGTTGTAGATAACTTTACCAATTTAAAATCACCTTTATTCGTTTACGACACCTTTCAAATTTTTCTCAGTGAACGTTCCTTATGCTTAGTCGTCCTTTAACGATATCTAAATATCCAGAAATTCAGAATCCTTCACCGTTCCGTTAGATGTTGGACTTTTAATTAATAATTTTTTCCTTCAGCATGGGTTCCCAATTGTTGAAAGCTCTCAATTATTAATTTACTTTTTTTTTTCGTATGGTTCTTTCTACCTCGTCGCCATTGTTGAAACTTGACTAATGCATGGAATAATAATGCAACACAAAATGTACTTAGAACAAAATGTATTGAAACAAGAAAGTGTACACAATATTTACATATAGTCTTTTGTATATTCCTGGGAAGACCGTTCCTGGAGAATGTGTTGACTGAGTCGCAGTCGGGCAGAGTCTCTGGTTGAATCTCTTGATTCCTGTATTTATCAATTCACCCACGTGGATCGAATGTGGCACAAGGCCGTTTTAATGTGGGTATCCCCGAGCCCGTAGGCTCGGCCAAAAATATGGCCTTTCTGAACCCGCCTAGACGGGTTCAGGCCCTGTCAACCTCCCCGGACGAAACCTCGTCCTTCGGCAAAGCCTCGTCCGTGTTCCCCTCTGCTAATGCAGAGTATTGATTCCTCCCCTCTCTTCCCGGTACCAACCATATTTATATGGTCGGTACTCCACTATGCAAATTAGGTGGATCCTACCACAACATATATATATATATATATATATATATATATATATATATATATATATATATGACAATTGGAAAAAAAATCATAGATTTTTCCGACGCGTTTCGTCTTCCGACTTTTTCAAGGCAATTATATTTTATACTAATTTGCCTTATCCACAGAATTGATCTGGAAATCTCTCACTCACACACACACACACTCTCTCTCTCTCTCTATATATATATATATATATATATATATATATATAAAGCATGTCTTCAGTCAACACAACAGAGAAACATTAATATATCCGACAATTACGGATGGATAACACCAATGAGATATATTACATATACTTAATAAAACGGCTATACCATCCAGAGATAAATATCACATAAGATTAAGCATCCTAAATATAGTCCAATAATGATAATAATTTTCGTGGTAATCCTCCGATCTAAATGTATGTCCACTTCTGACCTTTCATTTGGTAATGGCTATTGTGACTTATACTAGGTTAAAACTTACTGTAGCCAATTCCATTTCCATATCCCTGTGTTAACTCATTGAATACTGGAAGGACATCAGGATCTCTCGAACCCTGGACATCTAAATATAACTTACCTATTTCATGGGTAGTACGAGCTCTTTTCTCATGTTCAACAGTCGTCCTAGAGCTGGTATCTTGAAGAAAATAATCCGTGGAGATCAATGATAAAACGCAAAAAAAAGGAGGAAGACCTTTATACTTACAAACAAATAATCATACCGGATCGAACGTAACCCACGTCAACAAGGGCCGAGTCCCTCTGCGAAAAACCTGTCTAGGGCTGAAAAATCTGTCACTTGAACAAGCTATTCCAACAACGTTGAGATACTTTGTCATCAAAGCCGGATTATTTCCAACCTTGTACTAAGTGACCCAATGCCAACTCAATTAATAAAAAGAAAGTGAACGATATGGACTAGGGAAGAGTATCAGCAAGTCATGGTATTATTTTTCACTGGACTCGAAAATCAACAAAAAATATTATAGAGCAGACATACCAGATATAAAGAACTATGGTAAGAGCTGGAATAAGACCCTATCACAACCCAAATCTATATGCCAATATCCACAGGGACATCTTGCGAAATAAATGGTCCAAATATAGATAGGATACACCTGAATATAAGACAGAATACAATAACTCATCACTTAAACAATAAAGAGGCGAGAGTGTAAATAAATAATATGACAAAGGATGAGTTAAAATAAATAAAATAAATGAGATAAAAAAATAATCGCCGCAAAGGAAATAAAACTGGAGAATCTACCTGCGATACAAACTACAGTAAATTCAGATTATGTCACTGAATTTGAACGAAAATATATTAGGGTAGAATTCCTTGAAAATTGCAGGTATGAAATTATCGAAAAAAACAAAACAAAAAAAAAACACGTCATTGATGTACTCAGCAGAGTAGCTAGTGCACAAATGTCAGAGACCAGCTCACAAAAATTCATATGGCACCATAAAGCACATATTGTGCAAATATGCAACGCTGCACTTCCAACACTGAAAACGGACAAACGACTGGGAAACATCACATAAGTAAATAATGTCATATACGCAACAGCAGCTACTGGGAAGCTTGGTATTAAAATAATGAAAATAACAGACAAAAAGAATCAGCTTGGAAAGCAAAACTAATGCGAAAAATAAAGGAACTAAAAAGTGAGCCATCAGTACTAGATGAGATCTTATTAAACCCAAATGTCTCAAGACGCAAATGCAAGAAGATCAAGCAGAGATATAAAATTAATTTGATGAACGACATTCCATCAATCAAGGAAATACTAAAACAGAAACTGCAGTTAAAAGCACGGAGAACACGACGATACGAAAAGCGTTAAAGTGTCTTTCACTATTCTTGGGAGAATATTTGGAGCTGTCCCCGCCCCCCGCCCCCAAAAAATAACCTCAATGTAGAATGAACTTAACGAAAAGAAAGGATGATGAAACTCTACATGAATGAGAAAATATAACTACGACTAATGTTATGCAAGCTCAAACGAAATCCCATGAATAGAAATTCCAGAGAAATAACAAGGTACCAAATTTCTGGATTGATCTTCTGTCATCAATCCATAAAAAACCCTTTCACAAATATTAACAATGCTTATTATTAAACCCAACGAAGTCCCAGATTGGATCACTGGATGTATTACATATCTCCTGCCAAAAACGTGTGAGACAGATAATTCGAAAAATTGTACGTCAATAACATATCTGTCCACAACGTATACATTGATCGAGTCCATCCTGATAAACTGTACTTACTCTTTTCTCGAAGAAAACAACATTTTTCTCCTGGAACAGAATAGATGCCCGGGAGACTCATATGGTTACAAAGATCAACTAATGATAATGAAAATGAACAGGGCAATTGCAGGAAAAGAGGGTAGAATTCTCAGCTCAGCAGAGATAGATGACCGTAAAGCATTCGATAGTATGCCACACACATGGATCCATAAGACTTTGAAAACGTACAAAATCTCCTTGGTGGTAGTACATTTTTCCTTAGACACAGCAGGGGAATATGGAATACGATGCTATATATTTATACCTAAATCACACAAGAGGCAGTATTCGAATTCGAGACAGGTTTGTTTGGAGAAATCAGAATGAGACTTGGAACACTGAATGTCTGCAGACAACCGTGAAACATGGAGGGATTTTAGTAGTGGTGTAGAGCGCTGTCCGATTTTGAAAGAAGTATGAGCTGATTCTTGTTAATGAGTTCTTTAATTGTCCAAACTACTGTCAAATATTAGACAAAAAACTACGCCCACTATTTGAAACAAATCGGATTGACAAGAATGACTACATTTATGAAGGAGATGGAGCGCTATGCGAGTAAAGTAACAAAGACCTGGAAAGCATCGCAAGGAATCAAGTATCTGCCATGGGTAGTCTAAGAATCCAGTAGAGCACGTTTGGGAGCACCTTGACCGAAAACTTCGAGAGCGTGCAACAAAAATGACGTCAGTGGCAACTATTAAAGAAACATTGCTAAAAGAAGTGGCAAAATATGGATCAGACGATTCTTGATAACTGGATCAAATCCATGAAAGATCGAGCAGTAGGATCGCTGTAGGACTTAAAATATACCAGTTCCAAATACTGTTAATTTAAGTTGAGTAGGGATTACGTAATTAAATTTTGAAATTGGATTTAGTTTATTTCTTCTGACTAAAAACCTTTATTAGGCCGCTGTAGAGAGTCGACTTAAAAAAAAATATCATACATAAACACATTGGTTGTCCCCGTGTTTAATATAGGTTCAACATCCTTAACTGTAGCTTTGCTGACATTAAGCGAATCGACGCCAAAACAAGAAATCATATCACTTGCCACCGCATGTATAATTCCAGCGATGATGTTGGTCGTCTGTATGTTCCTTGATACGAAGGAGGCAGCGAATTTGTACAACTAGAACTCTCTTACAAAATTACAACAATCGCCTTTCAAAGATACTTGGAAACTACAGAAGACTGAATGATTATCCGTGTCAGAGAACATGAAAGAAATAAGAAACTTGATAAAGGAAGCGAACAAATTCAAAATAGCTTCAAATAGGCGAGGAAAACATCATAAAATTACTGCAGCTGCAGAAACCTTAATGAAAGTAAAGGCGAATGCAATCGACCAGATATAGAAACAATGGCAATATAAACCCCTTCAAGTTCAATATTCTACCGTACGAAACAATCCAATGTAGACAAACCCCGTACATATCGGAGGCTGCATAGTGCAGAGTTAAAAGCTGAAACCAAAGCTTTTATCATTGCTGCACAGCACCAATGCTTGATAATTAGTACGTACTAAGCAGGCATACTGAAATGCTATTCTGTGATAAATATCCAGTGACAATAGACCATCTTGCGTCTTGCACGGTATTGGCACCCACTGAATATAAAAACTGGCATGACAGAGTTGGTCAATATCTGCATTGGAAAATTTGAAACATTTTACAGAAAGGAAATCGCAAGAAATTGTTATGAACACAAGCCAGACACGGTTACGGAAATAGGACGTGTAACAATTCTATGAGACTTTACAATACATAAACACAAGATTAATAAAGCTAATCACCCAGACATCGTGATCAGAGACCGCGATGATAAATTGTATTTTATTGACATGGCCTACTGCAGATTGTAATGTTTCTTTGAAGATCATCAAAAACTATCAAAATACAAGGACAATGAAATTAAGTTTCCAAAATGTGGCACATGAGGACATCAACAACAATTGTAGTTGGCGCCGTCAGATTGATTGGAAAACATTTCAATGGACTCATAGAAGGGATTTCTGCACACAAGTACAAACCACACCTTCCGAAGGGTCTTATGTACATGCGTGATGTTAGCTTACTTATCTTTCAGAAACTGCTCAGTGTAAAATTCCATAATGCAATTTCTGTCTTTAGGTCTCTGGTTGGGTCCAAGAA
>OZ010576.1:36495600-36570600 GCA_963932145.1 Acanthosepion lycidas
TTCCTGTCTTCAAGAACTCAGGAGACCCCTTTGACCCTTCCAACTACCGTCCTATCAGTCTCCTTCCCCTCTTCGGCAAAGTCTTCGAAGCCCTAATCAATACCGGGGTGGTTAACCAGCTCACATCCCATAATCTGCTCTCAGACAAGCAATATGGTTTCCGCTTTGCCCGATCTACAGTCGATGTGCTTTCGGCCATCACTGAAACAGTCTACCGAGCTCTTCAAAATAACGGGGAAGCCCGAGCCGTTGCACTAGACATCTCCAAAGCATTTGATGGGGTTTGGCATGCCGGCCTTCTTCGCAAGATCCAGGGTTATGGCATTACGGGTCGATTATATAACCTAATACGATCATTCCTGTCAAACCGTAAATTGAAGGTCGTTCTCAGTGGATTCTCCTCCAGTTCCTATCCCTCAAACGCAGGAGTTCCTCAAGGCTCCATCCTAGGTCCCACTCTATTCCTTATCTACATAAATGACTTTCCTGACACAATAACTTCCCAAGTTGGAATCTACGCGGATGACACTACACTTTATTCCTGCCTCAAAAACAAATCTATTCTCCCTGCTCTCGCATGGCCGTGCGTCTCGAAAAGGACCTCCAATCGATTGTGAACTGGGGCATGAATTGGCTGGTCAACTTCAACGCTTCTAAGACAAAACTGCTTTCTATTAATCACCAGAGATCCTTCCCTCCATTAGAATGTCCGACGCTCAACTTCTCGAGAGGAACTCTCTGCGGTTTCTCGGTCTCACGTTGACTGCTGACCTGAGATGGAATAAATACATTGAGTCAATTGCCTCGTCAACTGCAAGGAAAGTCGGCTACCTGAGCCGCGCCAGGAAGTTTTTCTCCCCGGAGTCGATCCTCCAGATCTACAAATCAACAATTCGCCCTTGCATGGAGTATTGCTGCCATATATGGTCTGGTGCCCCATTCTGTTTCCCTCGGGGTTCTTGATAGGCTCCAGAAGCGGATATGCAATGTAGTTGGCCCTGCCCTGTCGTCTCGTCTGCAGTCACTTTCTCACAGACGCGCCGTCGCCTCCCTCTGTCTGTTCTACAAATACTTTATGGAAATTGCTCCGAGGAGCTGCATTCGCTGGTTCCCAGACGTCATGAGTTCCAGCGGCTTACGAGGCTGGCACCCCTTCACTGTCGAAACTCATAAATGTAGCTGTCTCGTCTACTCTAACTGCTTCATTTCTCGCACCTCTCGCCTGTCGAACCCCCTTCCCTTTTCCTGTTTCTCTGCGAGCTATAATCTCCAGCTATTCAAGTGTAATGTCAATCAACATCTCCAGTTGCCTTGATCTATCCACTACCCTCATCCTTTCTTCTGTCACTCCTATCTTATCTTGCACTAAATTTTCTGTTACCCCTTGCGTCCTAGTGGCTTCCCGACTTGCTTGGGGTGAAATGCTTAAAAAAAAAAAAAAAAAGAAAGAAAAAATGAACGCAACATTTAGGTTGTTAGAACCATTCTTCTAGATGAAGCTGGAAATTATCACTTCCTGTAGAAAGCTGAGACTTATAAAGACCAGTAATTCTGGCTGTCACTTGCACTATGAGTTGCTATGCAGTAAAGAAGGCAATGGTATATATATATATATATATATATATATATACATATATATATATATAATGAAAACTGCCAACTTTAACTGTCCATTGGTTATAATTTATTAGGTTGGTGCAAAAATAATGTTGTTTTCTCACATAAAGTTGAACGTCAAAAAACAACATTATTTTTGCACTAACCTAATATGTCCCCAGAGAATTTCGTTTTTTCCGGGCAAATCAGACCACGCGTCCAAGGGTGAAAAAATGAATTTAAATTTACCTATATTTTTTATACACATTTGAGGGGTCGTATTAAGTGGATCTAAGGTCATATAGAGAGTGGGGAGAGATGGTGACAGACATAGTCGTAATTAGAGAGGGAAGGGATAGATAATAATGATTTAAATTTATTTTTACTATAATTCTTAATAGCGAAGATGGGAAAAGACCAGGAATTGAACTATTTAAAAGATCAAATAACAGGAGACGATATAGAGAAAAAATAGAAATAAAGATGTTTAGAAATAAGAAGTGAAATTATATAAATATATAAACAAATAAATACAAAATCTCATATGGGAAATAGCCAATTTCGACAGAGGATGATATCTGACGTGTGTCTTATCAACCCCGGTGTGAAATTAATAAATACAACGAGTTCTTTTTTTGTGGATCAGTTTTGATATTTGTTTTTACATTTACCTAATATGTTTTTTAACATTTAACTTGTATATATATATGTATGTATGTATGTATGTATGTATGTAATGGGAATTTCAATAATATAAATGAAAAATCCAACACGATAATAACAACTATAATCACTGTGTATGAACATATATACAATTCTACATATTTAGCTGAAAAACAAAACAAAGATCATTCTGGATAATGAAAATTAGAAGACCAGAAAAAGCTCGGATAGATAGAACATATGGTCATTTTTTGCGAACTAAATGTTCAGAAAAAAAACTTATACGAACAAAAGAGAAATTGGATAAAAAGCTTGATCGCTCTACCATAGTAGTTTTTAAACTACTTATAAGTTGTAAAAAAGATTTGCTACCCGAACAACTTATATATATATATATATATATATATATATATATATATATATATATATATATATATATGAAGAAATATACTCTTAAGGTGTGCTATATTTATGGGATAAAGTGCTCAATATCAGTGATAGAGCATGTGTAAATATAAAAGTGGATATTGAAGTCAACCCTTAGAGGCTATTACATGCTAGATGCAATCGTCAAGCCAACGATTGAATCTAGCATGAAATAGCCTGTCGCTTCTAAGTTTTGACTTCAATGGTTACTTCACATATATATATATATATATATATATATATTCGTTGTTTAACACAGTAGAAGCTTAGATGTTCTACTTCTCTCAGGTCATAGCAACATTTAGTTGACAATAACTACGAATATTTCTGCCTGAAATTAGAGTGAAAATTGGAAATAGATTATTTCATCAAGCAAATATAAAAATTTGATTTTTTTTTTTTTTTTTTTTTTTTTTTGAAAATTCGATCCAATTAGATTGTGTTAATTCACGTGCCCAAAAAATTTCATATTTCTCTTCACAAATTAAAAAATCCTATTAACGCTGTGAAAATCATCATTAAATTAACCTGATTGACTGATTTTAATTAACGGCAAATTCCTACGAAAATAAAATAAAAATAGGTGACTGGAGAGGAGGAAATGTTAAACTTTAAGTTTACATCGTGTTGTAAATATTAGGTTGGTGCAAAAGTAATATCGGTTTTTGACGTAAAAAATACGTTAAAAACGATATTATTTTTGCACCAAACTAATATAATTATTATAATTCAATAATTTTTCATTTATTAATGCGTCTTATGAATTCTTGCTGAACAGAATGTAGTCTCTTTATTATCTATCTATCTATCTATATATATATATATATATATATATATATATATATATATATATATGAAGAATCAACTTTCAGGGTTATATAAATGACTGAGCATTGTTTCCTGTTGCATTTGGTACTTATTTGCTGCATCGCCAAGATATTTCTATTTTTCAGGGGTGAGGAGGTGTATAATTGTTTGCTTACGGCTTTATTTGATCTTCTCGGATGGTTCCTTCCACTTGACTTTGGTTGGTATATGCATGGTGTACTCGCACCGTTCACATTATTTTTTTTCATCTGTGTCTTGTCGGGATGAATAAAGATTCCCATTTTCGCACTACAGCTGCCGACCGTATCACGATTGTCTAAAAGCATGAGACTTACGTTAGCGGTCGACCTCTCGTGTGTGTGTGTACTTACATACACACACACACACACATATATATATATATATATATATATATATATATATATATATATATATGAAGAAATATACTCTTATGGTGTGCTATATTTATGGGTTAAAGTGCTCAATATCAGAGATAGAGCGTGTGGAACTATAATAGTGAACATTGACGCAATCGTCAGGCCAACCATTGCGTGTAGCATGAAACAGACTATCGACTCTAAGTGTTGACTTCAATCTTCACTTTTATACACACACACACACACACACACACATATATATATATATATATATATATATATATATATATATATATATATATATATATTTCTGTGTGATTGTGATTATGCTAGATTTGGCTGGTTGGTTCTGTCGAGTGAAGATGACTCAGTAGAAAAATTTCTCACTGACACCAAATCGGTTGGGTTTCGATCCAGTCTTGTGGCATTCGGTTCTCTAGTCACACTGAGAAGCTGAGATACAGCGCAACAGTACTGTCTGCGAATGACATAATTTAGCTCTTGAAAATATATTTTCAATTGGGAAGTGTTGAATGACAAGCTAATTCTAAAAACAACGGTTAACTGCGTAAATGCGGAGCTCTTCAGTAAAATAAATGGAGCACTATGGCTGCTTGACGTTTGTTTATGTTTGTAAAAACAATCCGCTAGATTTGGCTGACTCTTTCTGTCGAGTGAAGATAGCTCAGTGGTAGAAGCTCTGACTGACACCAAATCGGTTGGGTTTCTAGCTGGTCTTGATGCATTCGGCTGTTTAGTCGCACTGAAGAGCGAAAGTACTGTGTGCGAATGACACGTGTGTGTGAGTGTGTGTGTGTGTGTATGCGTGATAAAAATATATGTTTCAGTGTTATGCGATATTTTGTGGTTAAATTACTCAAAATCAGGGATAGAGCGTATGTATTGGGCATCGTAGTTAACACGTAGAGGTGTCAGCCTGTTTCAGGTTCAAACGCAATCTTCATGACCTGAAAATTCTGTTTAAACTTAGAACATACTATTGCAGCTGGGTATTGTCCTCAATTTTCACTTGAAACACAATTCTCCTGTATCTATAATTGAGAGGTTTTAACTGCACCGAAGCACTTGGACTTGGCAATAATAAAATAGTCGCTGTTTTACGTTAGTTGGATAAAAACCGGAACTTCCATTTATGTAATTGTCGGTCACAGAAAGGGCCACGTGACCAGCTTTGATGTCGTTGAGCTCTTTACAAAAACACTGCGAAAACGAGCTATATATTTTTTCGCGGACAGTGTTTTTGTAAAGAGTTCAACGACTTATATATATATATATATATATATATATATATATATATATATATATATATATATATATATATATGAAAATTATAATATAAATATATATTTTTTATGATTTTCGATCTATTATGTTCATAGTTACAGATTTTTCTAAAAATTGGTGCAGTCCAAAATTATTGCTCCAGATTTATAAAAATTATTAAATAATTTTGCTCTATGGCAATTGTAATGTTTTTTCCTTAATGTGAAATTTAAAACGAGAATTCCTTTGAAAATGAATTCGTGTTGAAATAATTCTGTAACATTCTAAAAGATACGAAGACAATATATAAATTCCACGTACCGCAATAACTCACTTATTCTGCAACCTTGCTGAGGACGGCTGAACTTGATAACAGGCTCCGAATGAAGATACGTGATGCGAACAAAAATGGTGATTGATATACAACACTTTACAAACGTTAGATATTCCTAGAACGACAATGCGTAGAATTATCTAGAAGCACAACGAGTAGCATTGTGTTGGGAATAAATTACGGAATGGTAGAAAAACGTTTAATATCTGAGATAATGTAAACGAAAATTGTTAGAAATATCTTCAAGATCATCACTTAACGACAAAGGACACTGTCAATGGCGTGAAGACATCTCAAGTTCCACCCAATTCCTAAAACTGCATCTCAAATCTTAAAATAATAATTCATTGATTTACGTCTAGGAAAATACATGGAATAAAAAATATTTAAAAAATAATTAAAAAATGTGTTTTTGTTATGTCATCTATTTATCACAATATATATTGTAAATGGCTTCTGGTCTAAAAAGATCGGTTCTTGCTCGATCACATATTAATTTGTTACGTAACTAGCCAGTTGTTAGATTGGTGACCACTTGGTAATACCGGATACTGTAAGCAAACTTCTACTATCCAAAATAGGTTTCAGTTTTAAGTAAATAAAACATGGTAGATAAACCGTAAATCACAATTAAGCAATGTAGAATAGATCTTGTATTTACGTAATCAGTTCTCATCTTCTCGAAATGATGTATAGCAATGATTCCACATTCTGCCCTTTCCATTCAATGGACATGGCAGTCTCCTATGAGGTAAAAGCGTATTTGAATGCCCAGCTTTTTTTTTCTTGATTTGAGACTTTTTCCTGCGTGCGATATTTATTTATAATCATTTGCGCTAATGCGGGTGCAAGAGATTTCTGGAAGTGTAAGGCGTTAGTTAGCAGAAAGGAAAATAAGAAAAAAATACAAAGGAGAACAATTGACGTTGCATTTAATTTTTAGAAGATTAGAGATGGCAACGAAGTAATAAACCGGAAGAGCTTTCCACAAGCAAGAAGTGCGAGAGAAGAAACTATTAGATTAGAATTTACGGTTGCATCCCGCTATTTCAATTATAAAATGATCAGACCAATTGCCAATCAAGAAAAACGCTTAAATTCATGCGGTCGATGTGACAAGAAGTAAAGGTCACTCGATAATTTGGAATGGGCATATTTAAAGAAAAGACAGAGGGAAGCCACATCAAAGCGGTAAGAAAGTGACTGCAATCAAGTTACTTGGTCAGAACTTATTACATTACAAACCCTTTCTTTGGGCTTTCTGGAGAATTATACATACATATATATATATATATATATATATATTATATATATATATTATATATATATATATATATATATATATATATATATTATATATATATATATTATATATATATATATATTATATATATATATATATATATATATATTATATATATATATATTATATATATTATATATATATATATATTATATATATTATATATATATATATATTATATATATTATATATATATATATATTATATATATATATATTATATATATATATATATATATATATTATATTATATTTTATATATATTATATATATATTATATTATATTTTATATATATATCGCAGAAGCATAAAACCAAATATGCAACATTCAATGCATATACATCTAACTTCAGTAGCTTTGCTAAAGATAAACAGTATTTACTTACATTATTTACATCATTCACACTGTTATACTCATCGTCATTGCCATACTCATAACGTTTCGGCTACTGTACGCTCTGGCCATTTTCAGGTGATTGGAATTTTGGACTGAAGCCTTCATTTCGTCCGCCGATTCTTCTACTTCCACGTGCCTTGTCTCTTCTGTAAACCTCAGTTATTTCCCTTTAACTGAACTATCCAAGTTTCGGTTCACCACTGCATCTGGCGGACGAAATAATGGGCTCGGCTGGAAATTCCAGTCACCTGAAGAAGGTCGCAGCGTACAACGGCCGAAACTTCGTGAATATAGCAATGAAGATTCGGATTAGAGTCCGAATAATGTAAATAATCTAAGTAATAATACTACCTCACCTCAGAGATACAGACAGATATAAACAGGGTGTTTATCACTAACGAAAACGAAAATAAGACGTCGGTATATGACAGATATTTACATGAGTCCCATTGGATCCATAGACAAGTACACAGATAAGATGTTCTATAGGCAGCCATCATAAAAGGTTTAATGTATGAATATACTTGAATTGTTATATACAAAAATACAAAACATTTTTCCAACAACTTTATACTGGGATAAATATACCACAGAATATATAAATGAATTTACTGAAGAAACAATCTTAATTGTTTGGATATTTTTTGATGGTTAAGTGAGTTTAAACATATCATATAAGGATTAGCGAAATTAGAGTTTCAATATCTTTTTTCCAAGGGGGAAAAGTTCTGTTATAAAAGATAACATATTAATAACTTCGAAGAAGTCAGCGACGATCGATTTTATCGTTTTTATTTTGTAAGTAAATGAATTGTCTGCGAAGAAAAATGGATGCAAAGGTTTTTCTTTTGTGTTTACTGAATTAACGAAATAAAAAAAAAATCCAGCATTTCTCAGTGAATTATAGTGCTCTCTTAATTAAAAACAAAGTATATATTTTATTTTTGTGCAGATTTAAATACACAAGTCGATCGAAAAGTCTTTTATACAAGTAGGCTGTCCTACAGTTGCAATTACTCGAAGATTCGAGCTAATATAATGATAGACACGTTTGTTTAGCGAATTTTAATGTCTCCTTTTCACGTCCTGACCAACTGCCAAAACCTTCAGGCGAGACCACATGTGAAATCTTAAAATAATAGAACATCTTTGTTGATTTACGTTTAGGAAAACAAATCGAATCAATATCTTTATTTCAGGAACATTATTTTCAAGGACTTACGTTGAGCCTATGTCGTTTGAATAAAGAAAAAAGGTGATCCTAGTGTTTTTTTTATTCTCTTTTAGCAAGATAGGAACATTATAGGCCTGATCAATAAAGATGCGAAGAAAGGAAAAGAAAGACTGAACGACGGCGGTTTATTTGTTTTCAGAATATTTCATACAATGCATAACGGAAACGCCACTCAAGGTAGTTTTTAACTGATAATGCTGATTAATATAGTTGAGATATGTGTGTAAGGAAACGTGATATAAAGTGCAGACGATAATGTTAAGAATAGATAATGTTTGATCTTTGACTAGATGTTATATTTGTTGTTTAAAAAATTACTCGCACTGAGATTTGTCTGGCAATGTGGACATTGTTCGCAAAATGCTGGATGAGTGGAAATTTCTTTTTCATTTGAAAACCGGACGAAATGAAGCTGATTAGTCACCAAGGAAATAGCATGGCCTGTCACGTGTTAAACTTGTGAACCATGTCAATATATACATATTCATACACACAGACACACATACGCATATATAAAGTGATAGAATTTTGTAGGGTTAGAATAATCATTACAGTAATTCATCGAGTCTAGAAGAATCCCCAACAGAATGCAGGAAACAGTTGCTTCGTCATATTTGGAACTCATCAACTCAACTTGCTCTTCTGCCGAGTCCCAAACAAGACGGAACACCTGTCCAGTGCTTTTTGCGTTTTGTTGAGGATTCTTATAGATTCGATGAATTACAATAATGATTATTGTAATCCTCTAAAATTCTATCACTTATATATAGTTGTGTCTGAATAATATCGGTTGGAAAGTGGAAAATAATTAATTCCTCCACAAACTGCCTAAACGATTTTTAACCCTAAAATTGTTGGACATTGAGGACTAAGCGGTATAAGCTAACTTATGTCAGCAATACCCCATTCTTTATATAGACAAAAATTAATAAAGCTAAAACATGGAATGCATGAGCTAATTCCTCGAGGGATATAATAAACCTACAATTTTCTCTCTTCTCTAACAACTGGACGTACGAGGGTAATTAAAAATATATATCAGCACTTTCGCCATCTTTATTTTTATGACACAGCCTTCTGCTTATGCTTGTTATAGGTGGTCACGTGATCAAAGTCTAAGCTTGATCGCGTCAGTTTTCTTGCTGCTGTTACAGTGTAAACATGGCCGCTCTGCTAGCAGTTTACACAAAGAAGTAAGATAGTATAGAGCTGAAGTAGAATTTAGAAAAAACTGACACCCAATTCAAAACAGTAAACACGGGATAAACTTATCCTATTTAAAAGATTGGAGAGGAATGTGAATAATAGGGGTACCTATATACTTCTATTAATAAGAATAAACGATTAAGATTTTTTGTGCGTTCCAAAAATGCTGATTCATTTATAGACACTTGTAAAATCAGTGTCAGCCAATGAAGGAAATATCTTTGCTTTCAGTAATTTTGGAATGTCCGGTACTTTAGGGAAGGTGCGATTGGACTCGCTCTTCTCTTTCGTTGCTCTGGCGTTATATAACTTCCTGAGAGTCGATTCTTTTTATCAGTCATCATCCTATTCAAGGCTCAAGAGCCACTTCAGGTAGACCGGTACTGAAGTAGTTTCTTGTCTGGGCGGTACGTGTTTTAGTTAAGATGCACGGTTTAGGAGTATAAACATGAACAGATAAAGATTCATGTGATCGGGAAAGAATAAATTTGGGGGTCTGTTTAACAAAGTATGGGTTCGTGGGAAGCAGCTCTTTGGGTTTAACTTAGTTGTCAGTTATACCATACGAAGCGAATGAGGGTGGTGCGCTGAACTGGGCTTGGCGGGTCTACTCTGTGAATGTTTGAGCTGGAGGAACTGAACTTTTTTCCACAGAAATAGCAATAGAATAGCAATAGGATTGGGAAAGGGGATTCAGGGTGAAAAATAATTAATCACCCACAACACAGCGTAGACGTTGTCCGATTCTATCAAGACCGGAGCGTGAAGACCGGACAAGTCCATCCCACATACGGCAGAAATATTCCCTTTCCGACCTGATATGGCTCTTGTAAAGGTAGGTCATAGCAGGTGTCAGTTAACATATTTATCGGCTTACAAGACGCACTCTCTTATTGGAAAGACATTTTTTTAAGAAAAAAATCATTCTCCTACAACAACGCCTTCATTGTGCGTCCCTCACTTACTGGCTACATGTATTGTTTACATTAATCACTCGTCCCATTTTGTTTGTATGCAAGGACATACTAGTAAACAGAGAATAGTTAAGTTGTGGCTCGGCTCCCGGAAGGTATATAGTCTTGGAAATACTTGTAACAGCTAAGTACTAAGGTTACATCCTATAAAGGGCTGAATTAGATAGTAATGAGTCAACATACAAATCCACGTCCCTCTCTGTGGTTTCACTGAGAGGGACGTGGATTTGTATGTTAAGTGACCGTTCAAGCTTAGTTGAGTCTGGGCGTTCCCTTAAGTTCGTCTTTGAAGACGGACACGTATTTTTCATGCTATTTTTTAGGCAAAAAAGAGCGTTGGAAAATACGGTACTTACAAAATGTGTACAGAGAATCGACTATTTTCCCACGATCGTTAGCGATAAACTAGAATTTTGTTGCACCATCCTCAAATTTCGTCTTTGAGAACACATTATAGATCAACATTCAAGACATCAAGTACCAAGCTTAATTTAGCATCTTTTCGGTGGATTCTCTAGATATTGGGATCATCTCTTTTTAGATCAAAGAATCTTCATGGATATTACATTCGATACCCACCAATAGCATTTTGGTAACGTCAAACACATAATAAATTATAAACAATTGTAAATTTGTTTTTTTTAATTTTTTTTTTTTTATCTGACGTTTATTTGTTATTTGAGAATTCCCAAATGTATTGTGTCAAACAAGAAATGCCTTTTTCAAACATTACTTCATATGGCATGGAATTTCTTTGATCTGACCTTGTTTAAACATAAGCAAATTTATATATAATACCTGCTTTCTTTCATGGTATCCAACCATCCCATTACACGTCGTGTTTGTGTGTGTCTGTAAATATATATATATATATATATATATATATATATATATATATATATATATATATAAAATATGTACATATGTGTGTTGCAAATTAGATAATTTACATGTCACTGGTTTCAATCGCAATGAAAGTGTGTATTTGTTGTGTCAATTTGATAAGTGTTTTCTGAAGGAAAGCGCAATGGCGTACAGATTAGAATATATGTCTCTTGCCAAATTTCTTTTGACACATTTCAATGGGAGTTTTATCTTGACGCAGGGAGTGTTTTTCTTGTTAACAGAATAAAAGAATAGAATCGAATGACATGGAAAAAAAATGACCGAATAACTCGAACGTTCAAGAGGGAATAAATCGTGTATTCTCTTTTCAACTCTTGTTCAGCGTGTTTTTCTTTTCTCTTTTATCTTTCGGCTGATACATAGTAAAAATTCTCGTAAGGGGACATTGCAAACGTTTATCAGTGGCGTTCGATTTTTTTTTTTGTTTTTTTTGTCTTTACTTTCCTGTTTGTTTTTATTACAAAGGAACCGTCTTTGGTGATGTGAGAGGAAATGTCTAGCACTGAACACTCGGCTGAAAGCCGAAGCAATGCCATTTAATATTTTATAACGTTGCGTAATAGTATTTTTTTTTTTTTTGCATCCTTACATTTCATCAGTAGAACAAAACACCCCATCCCATCGCAACACGGGTCAGTGGTGGGATATGAGACATGTTCCTTTTAATGTGGGTTGTCCATGCGCGTGCACATGAGTAAAGACAAAAATTGTCAAGTCTCCGAGACAACTGTTACGTTGGCGTTTGTATCTGAATAAAACTTACTACTTGGTTCGATGAGGGAGGTGCTTCTGCAGGGTTAGTATCCCCACGATAAGAATAACTTAAAGCTTTTTCGTGAAAAGTCATACTACGAGGTGTGGCGGATATGTTATTTTTAATGTGGGCTGCCTATGTATGCATGCGCGTACACATGGCTCAAGGACGAAAACTGCTAAATCCCTGCGATTACTGTCATACTGCCGTCGGTAATTCGGTCACACATCCTGAGACTAGGCATCACTCGAAGACTCCCCGTGAACTATTCGAATACAGATAAACGGTAAAAAAAAAAATTAGGCGAGGAGCAGATACTGCATTTTCCTGACAACGCAAAGGCGTGGAAAAGCATTACCGTTGTTCTTTACATTAAACACAACAGTGTCGGGATATGACACGGGGTCTTATTAATGTGACGTCCACATACGCGTAAACACAGTGATTTGAAATAGTCAAATTTGTACACCCAGTTTTGAATCACCATTATGAGAACGCGACGGATAACGGTCAGATTTAACACTCGAAGATTGAAATTGACTGCATGAAACTCGGAGAAGTGACATCGATGTTGGATATTATGTATATTCACTAATATATGCTTATAGCTCTGTTTCACAACATTGAGCACTGTATTTATAACTCCTACGAATAAATATACTTACGTAACAGCAAGTATTAGTGCGTGTATGTACATTTTTTCTACCCATATATATATATAATATATATATATATATATATATATATATGAGGTATAGTTAAGCATTCAAGAAGTGTAGATTCATTCTCAACATGTTTAATTACAAAGAATTTAGTTTTCTGTTATTTTTTTTTCAATTTTTGGTTAAGGAGTTGAGTATTGTGTTGGAGGTTCTGGATAAACTCTCTGAAGTTCATATTTTGTTATTTTTTTCAAGTATATTGTCTACATCTTGTTATTGTTTGGGAAGCTGGAAGTTTTAAATTAACTCGCGTGACAGCTGTTGGGAACGAGGCTGTACAAAATGAATTTCATTTATTTATTTTATTTTTATTATTTTTATTAATATAATATATGCGCTCATATGTATAATTATATGCATTCGTACACATCATCACACACACACACACACATATATATATATATATAAATATAAATGAAGAGAGACACCGCAAACGTTTTTGGTTGTAATATGGATTAAAAAAAATATGTATTATACTTTAATTTCCATAATTTTGCAACACTGGTTTCGGGTCTCGAAACCTACCTCAGGCATAGCGCGAATATTTAAACATAATATTAAAATTAATTAATTTTACTTGTTTTTTTTTGTTTTTTTATAGTAAACATTCTCTTGTTTTTGCGGTAGTGACTCATGTCTTTCTTGGATTCATATATAAGAAACATGTGTTCATCTGGAAAAAAAAAACATTTGGCCATTTCAAAACTTAATTACCTCCCATAATGTTTACGTCGTGAAATTTATATCGTACAGCACATAAACTTGGCGTTTATCATTTCATAGGGAGGAAAAAAAAACTTTCAGGGAAACACAACAATTTCTCTTAGAAAAATGATGAACAGAACAATTTTTGTCTTAGAAGAAACAAAACACTGATGATGGCATTGTGCAAATGGCGAAATTACTCGGAAAAAATGAATATGCATCAACATATCTTCTCTTTTCTGTTAATAAGGATGCTAAGAAGCTTGTACAGGGATATGAGAGTATCTTATTGAAAATAAGTAGACAAAAGGTGTCTAAATTATTCAATGAGACATGTCTTAATGAAACATGCTGCCAAAATATACGCAATATATATATATATATATATATATATATATATATATATATATATATATGTGTGTGTGTGTGTGTATGTGATAGAGAACGTAAGGGAAATAAGGAATTTTTGTAGCATACTTACGGATGATAATGTGTATGTCCACATTCACATAAATGCAGTAGTAAATACTGTATGTTGATCTGCAAATGGAAATTCATTGTGGAATACACTTAACTCACATATAGCATTTGACTACTTCTTCTACGCGCCCCTAGCGAATTTTATATGTGTTGTTCTTGTCCTCATTATCATCGTTCATTACCAACCTATTCTATTTAGTAACCGCCCCTATGTTACAATAGGGATCAAATTAAACTGTCGTAAATGAAAGTTTTCTCCAACAAAAATGAAGGTTCATTAAACTAGCTTCAAACTTCATCGTGTGTCACCTAGTCTTAATGTGTTTTCTTTTTTTTATGAAAGCGATTCGGATTCCATATTAACTACTGAATTCATGTAAACACGGCGTCATTATTTCAACTCTCTTATTCAATAGTGAACCTGGGTTTGGATAAATCAAGATTGCCAACTTTTCCTATCTTGGCTTTGGTGTACTGTTCATCCCATATTTTCCAGATAGATCAAGACAAAGCAGTGAATTCATGTTACCTACTTAACCTGAACGACGTTGTACGATTACCGTATCGACTTTGAAACAAAAGTCCCGCTTGGTTTCGTTATATTTATTTACGCACAAATGTCATTTGAAAGGCATGAAACCGACTCTCCTCGCTCTAGATCAGTGTTAATTACTAGGATTTGTATCAGTTGATCATTATTATCTCCAAATTATTCTTACAAACAAAACATTAGTTTTTGGCTTTGAATAACCTACAAAAGTTTGATAAACAATAAAAAAAACAATCAATATATATATATATATATATAAGCATGTATGAGTGTATATTATTATCCCCAGTATATATGTGCGTATGTATGGAAAGAAATATGAATATGTATATTTCTTATAACAAAGAAGTTATAATATAAACTTTTTTGCCAGTTTTCTTTTATAAATGTTGTCGCATTACTCTTGCTTATTTAAATTAGAATTTCGTTTTCCACAAACAAATTTGTTAAAGGCAATTTATTTTGCCTTTTTTTAAGGCAATAAGTAAAGATTATAAATTGACGCTAACGACGTTAGTATATTTTGGAGGGATTTTTGAGAATTTTGCTAAGATTACCAATGTTTGCCATAAGCTAATGTAGCAAAATTTACATGTAGATGAAAATAAAACTAGATGATTCTGTATATCCAACGTAAAGGGCTACTGGAAGTGAAAAAGAATGAGAATCATTTAGAAGGGAACCTACACATAGTCCTAAACAGGAAATAACTGATAAATATTTACACCAGTTCAAGAGATCGGGTAGGAGAGTGAACCGGATGAAAGATGAACATATCTACACTTATTGAGGAAAAAAATAAAAATAAAACAAATTGTAAATCATATAACAAAGTTTAGTCGGAAGATATATGTTAGAATTAACTGGAAATTCAACCCTAAACAGGCAGAAGGGAGGAATCTCTATTCGTGTTCAAAAGACAGTGGAAGATCGTGAACCAGAAGAATATGGAACCTATCGACTCTTATTGAGGAAAAAATAAATAGTAAACAAAATGTCTGAGTTTAGTCGGAGGCGTTAGAAGGATAGTTCAAGTAGACTTTAGAAGGAAACGGAATCGCAATCCAAATAGGAATAAAGGGATAAATCTATACTCTATTCCAACACTGGATGTTGACAAGTTATATATATATATATATATATATATATATATATATATATGTGTGTGTGTGAGAGAGAGAGTTTCAAGCTATGTTATATTTATGGGATACAGTCCTCGACAACAGAGAGTATGCAAATATAAAGTGGACATTGATTTCAGCACTCACAGCTGACAGACTGTTTCATGTTAAACGCAATCGTAAGTCTGTCACCTCTGAGTGTTCACTTAAATCTCTGCTTATATATATATATATATATATATATATATATATATATATATATATATATATATATATATATATAAAGTTATGAAGAACTTGGTAATCCGTATGGGTAATCCCAAGAAGGATGAAATCCTGAGAGGTCAATGTAAATCCATAGCTAATATTTAAAAGAAAAACAAACCATTTTTAGGTACAATTATAATAATTTATTTCACCAGAGCCATTTTAAAGTACGCCGGATCATCCGATAGCAATTCCCAAAATGTAATGAAACGAAAAATGAAATTAAAATTTATATAGTATTTAACTTGTATTAATTCCCTAAACTTTTTGTTTAAAAAAAAAAAATATTTAAATTAATAGCAAGCATCATATTAATTTCTTCCCGTGTTTTAAACATTTAAATTACTATCAAGCATTAAAATCTATTTTTACATAAATTGCTAAAACCCTATTACAGCCTCTTTCTCTTTACTTCCCTATCCCTCTTCTTTCTTTTACTTTTTCTTTTCTCCCTTCTCCCCTCCCATTTCAATATATCACTTCCGTTAAGTTAACCGTCTAAATAGGTCAAGGTCTGGTCACTCATCCACCCCCGATACTAAGTATGCTTGAGAGAGAGATATGAAATGAATCCCTCCCTATACTCTACCATGTCTCTTTAACTACCCCTTTTACACTCTCTGTTAAATTACGAAAACTTACACTACCCATCAATTTTAATTTCATTTTTCGTTTCATTTCATTTTTGGGAGTGCTATCGGATGATCCGGCGTCCTTTAAAAGGGCTCTGCTGAAATAAATTATTATAATGGTACCTTAAAGTAGTATGTTTTTCTTTTAAATATTAGCTCTGGATTTACATTGAACTCTCAGGATTTCATCATAATGGATTCTAGACAATCTATATTGACACTTAATGACACTACTTGGATAAAAAAACAAAACAAAAACAGAAAAAATTTCGATGCCCCAATGGGAGCATTTGATTCTGCTCAAATAGCATACCTAATAGGTATATACATTTTAGATATTCCGAGCAAAATGTAGGGCTTTACAGGGATGATGGACTCATTGTTATTCCTAATTCCAGTGGGCCTCTAACATCCCAACTACAGAAGAAAATAATTACGGCATTCAAATTTCTAGGATTTAAAATCGAAATATCATCTAACATAAAAATAGTAAATTTTCTAGACGTAACATTTTATCTCGACAATAACACTTATAAACCCTTCCAAAAGGAAAACCAATCGCCCATATACATAAATATCGATTCAAACCACCATAAAGCAATTATAAAACAGAATCTAAATACAGTAAATACAAGAATAAATAAACTATCTTCTAGGAAAACTATCTTTAACCAAAATAAATCAACATAAAATCAAGCCCTATTAAAAAGTAAATTTAAACAAACACTAAATTATATAGATAAATCTATTAATAACACATCCTCTAAGTCCAAAAATAGGAAAAGGAAAATTATATGGTTCAACCCGCCTTTCTGTAAACTTTCGAATATAAATATAGGGAAATACTTTCTTAAACTAATAGACAATCATTTTAGAAAAGATGAACTATTATCTTTTGATCAAAGCTGGAATTTAAGAAAAATTATAGTAAGATCAATTAAGATAAACGAGTAATACTATGGGTGTATTAATTTCTGAACTAACACTCCCTGTGTTTTGAGGCTGAAACGCAACTTTGGAAGTCAATTTCTTTTTTTTATACTGAGATTGGATTAAGCAATATTAGCCGTGTATCTATCTACACACACACATATATATATATATATATATATATATATATATATATAACTTTGATGAAAAGAGAAACTAATTCATTAAGATGGGAATATACTGAAAGTGCGCTAATTCCGGAATATACTATGGTTAATTTACATCCAGACAAAAATAATTAAAACAATATTGATGAAAATAAAATAGACAGCAATATAAAACTGAGTGGATCGTCCAGTTATACATTGAATGTCAAAAGTAATACGTGATTAAGCACCCTTGCATCTTTAACTTTATCTATGCATATTGGGTCTGCTATATTACTCTTCTTCCACACACACACACAAACGTGTATATATATATATATATATATATATATATATATATATATATATATATGTCTATGAAAAACTAGGTAATTCGTATGGGAAGACCCAAGGAGGATACAATCCAGAGAGCTCAGTGTAAATCCAGAGTAAATAATTTAAATAAAAATAATGTCTTCTCTCTCCCCACTCACTACGTTAATTTACATATGCTTAATACGGCCCGTCAAAAATGTGTAAATTTCTTTTCATTTTTCGTTCCAACCTTTGGAAGTAAAGTTTGATGATCTGCAGTCCTTTAAAAGCGCTGTGGTGAAATAATTTATTACATGGAACCTTAAAGTGGTCTTTTTTTATTTAATGTATGTATGTATGTATGTATAATTTATTCGAAAATTATAACATAAATAAGTTATAAAATCACGTTTCAACACTTCTAGTGTCTTATCCAGTGATAAGTAATACAATATTGATGAAAATAAAACCAACAGCAATAAATAGCTGAGAAGTTATATTATTCGAATGAATTATATTTGTTGTACTCTGTATTGAGCACTCTTTTAAGAATAGTATTTTGTGGTTATTGCACTTTATTCCGTACACACCAATTATATGATTTGTTGCACTGTGACAATTTATTATTATTTAGTCATTGAGGGTATGAAAATAATATTATCAAAGACAGAGAACATGGCTTCGTGACTCTGAAAGAATGAGAGGAAACTAAAACCATTATTAATGAGACAGAACACTATAGGAACACGAATTAAGAAGACTGACATTACATTGAAATCTTGGAAGATCAAAGTTAACTGTAAAGCAAGAAACCGCTAGAGAGTTCCACAACTGACAACTGCCTGTGAAGAAACTGTTAGCATAGAACTTGCTAATATATCTATATATTTTAAATAAAATGAAGCCTTGCCGCCAATGTAGAACTGCGCTTAAGCCGTGTAAAGTTTCAGTACCAAAGAAGAGAGCTCATCAGAACAATTACCATGAAAATATTTATGATAGCGGCATAGGGAAGCTACACCAAGCCTGGAGAGTAATGTGACTGAAGCCTAGATGCAGGATAGGACTTATAATATCACAGACTTTCTAAATACATAGCAGAAGCGCAACAGATCAGCTGTCATACCAATATTCAATAAGTGGACGGATGTTAGACTTATAAATGTGTAAAATATTTAAAAAAAGCACGATACGAGGAACTATATTTACTAGTAGTAGATCTCGCAATTGATTCAATATAATCATTCTATTTCATGTTAACCCGAGAATAAGGAATAACTTACTCCCCTGGAGTGTAACATCAGCCGTGTTAACAGTAGACAAAAAATGGTTCATTCAGACAACTACAATATAAGAATGGGGAGTTTCAAATTGGCGGCATTAAAATTAACAAGAAACATCTTGCGCCAGTTAGAAACGTATTGTAGTTTATTTCGAGATCTTGTTGACAATTTGATTTTACTGAGACGATCAAACTGGCCATTAAATCAGGAATAAATAGTTGTCATTAGCAGACATAAAGTTATATATATATATATATATATATATATATATATATATATATATATAACTAATGACATCAAGAATGTTTTTGTTGAAAATAAGGGTCAAAGTATGTCTAAGGATATGACCCTGGGAAATACCTGCGTTAAAGAAAACCTATGTAGAAAGGTGTCCACCTCAAACAACTGTCATTTTGCGATTTGACAAGAAAAGGTTGGATCAGATCAAACATTCGTTCAGAAGTACAATAAGCTTTTAACTGGTTTCTTTACCAGTTAAAAGCCTGTCAACCCCTGTTAAACGCCTTCGAGATTATGGGTTATCGCACTTTCCTAAAAAAACTAAAAAAACAGTCGCTTCTGATGAATATAAATCAGTCAGTTATGTGCCATGCGTGATACACGCTTAGGCAAACATGTATCTTTTGATACATGACTGACGAATTAGATTTTTTCACGCATTAGGTTGACATCTGTTTCTGCGGCAGACAAATTGCCTTCCAAGTCTATAGAACCCGATCTGCCCTGTTATTTACCCATATCTGATGGGGGGAAGTAGAGGATTCATACCTTTCCTAAGGGTATCAGTACGTAAGTGTATGTAATAGATTCGTCTGGAATTCGGCTCTCCGATTCCTCAATCCGAGCCGCTATCTATTAATAATATTCTCACTCATTTACTTTCTCCTATTTACAACTCTGGCTATAAGATGTAGTTGCTCGTGGGGTAAAAATGTGTCCGCTACTTGGATACGTTCATATTCAACGTTTTACTTTTCTCTCGTCACGTTGTGTTCACTTACACACACGTCTCTATCACATAGGCTTACACAAAATCCACACAAACTCACATTTTCTAATATCAAATTTCGATGAAACTAGTCGTTAAATGGTTTTCTCCGTTTATTTTAATCGTAATACTTTGGATAATACATGCATCATCACTTGTTTTATATATTTTTTTGTGTTACTAATTCGAGTCTCTAATAATTGTTGCAGGAAAAATATACGAAGAGACAGGCGTTTTCGATATAAACACATCAAGGAATCCTGCAACAAGATAACCAAAATGTTTTTCTGTTTTAGTCACTATAATGCATGGATTACTTTTCTGTCGACTGTAACCTTCACTAATATTTAATGAATCATTTTGTGTTCCAAATACTCGTGTAAATTCCACGACATCTTCTTTCAATATTTGAGCTTAAAACCAATAATAAAATAATAATCATAGCTATGAATGACAGTCATCATTTAAAGCTGTACGTGGGTACAAGTGAGCATATTTAAAACTGACAAGCTTTACTATTTCACTGCAGCAGACGTTAAACACTTACACTAAGGACTCCTCTATCACATTTGTCTTTCTTTTATTCGCTGTAACCAAACAGCATATCTCGTATGTCTTTCCGTGCGATTAAAATTGAATAAACCATTATTTATGAGGTTACTAGGGCGCTAACTAACAAAACTCATGAACGAAGGACAAAAACAATTATAATATAATTTGATAGCCGTCACACTTCCAAAATTTTGATACATTGACCGGGATTTCCAGAAAAAATAAATAAATACAATCTAGGTGTTTGACGATATATCGACAATATATCTGACTTGTTCAGGTCATATATAAAACCGTAATTTATACAAATATAAAAACAAGTCTATGTACAAACGTCGCCAAAAGAGAAGTCCATGTACAAATGTCTTGCAACCAAAAAAAAAAGAGTGCAGAGTATTCAACGCGACAAGGCAAGTACAACATCGCCAACGTCAATGGAATGCATTTTAAACGTAGCTTACATAATAGCGTGTATTCTAATCTGAAAAATGTCCCTGAGTCGATCAGATATTAAGATCAAATGGTTAGAACTATTAGGTATCCTTTCTCACCTCTTTTATTCACCCATTCTCAACTCGTGCGTTTAAAGCTCAGAGAATTCTGGATATTTTCCCAGGATGTATTAAGGTATTTATCGAACAAATTTTCAACAACACAACCGTTGTCTATCGTCTTCAAGTTTCCTCTTCTTTTATTGTCATCGCTCCTTAATAATGTTTTTTTTTCACATATTGTCACTCTCAGTAATTGCTTGTCTCTTAATAATTTCATTAAAAAAATCAACTGTATTTTATCCAGCACCCAAATCCAGTCTTTTCGTCATATTTTCGAAAAGTGTATCGAAAGAAAAATAAATTCATCACCCACTTGGATTAAAATGCCGTGTTTTATAAATGAAATATTTTAGAATGTAAATCTGTCGCGCACGAACATACATACAAAAATAGAAATCACATACAACGCCAAGCATTTCATTAATCACCACTACGTTATTATAGACAATTTACAAATCGCAGTAATGCGACAATTTTGCAATCGCTCTATTTTTATGTAGTCAGTTTTGTGCATTTTTGCGAGAAAAAGATCACAGAAACTTTTTTAAGTCTCCCCAAAGCTCCCTCGCTGAATGGTCGATGCCAACGATTCAGATCGTCTGCACGTGAAGAATAATTCCTCGCGCGCAGCGATCTGAAGACTAAAGTCACTTTTTTAAGCTCTTTTTAGTGAGAATCCAACTGCCAAACGAATCCACGACAGTTGAGACCATGCGCCAAGATTCTCACTCTACACATTACTTACATGCGGAACATACCTTGTATACACTCACATCATCTTTTCTTACGCAGCAAAAGCTTTCAAGGACAAACATTACAAGAGACTTTCATGAACATTCTTCCAGTGAAATTTGGAGCGCTAAAATAAAAAAATTAAAGATAGACAACTCTTGGTTTATTCAACGTTTTCTTACTTAAATGCAAGCTTTCTTTCACATCGTTGTTTGATATTGTATATCTTGTTAAATACATATTTTATGTGTAACAATGTATTTTGCTTATCCTTTTCTGCGTCAGACTTGTTTCCTTATCTAAAGTTAAATTAATGTGGTGGAGTCCGCCACAAACTTAACATCAGGAATATATATTTTTAAAATCTATGTATGTTACTCTATAATCTATACGATACAGTGAATTTCCCCAAAGTTTACATATTCACGTATAAACATACAGTTATATATGATGATGTATATTAAATAAAGTATTCACCCATTTTTGTAGAGTTAAAGGAAGTAGTTCTTGTAATATATTTTGCCGCTGTATCAGAGCTCTTTTATTATTCCGTATACTTAAATACTCAAGAGAACTTTCCGAGGACATCGTCCATGTCATCATTCCTTGTGTGGTTTTCAGATTTAGCTAATAATTATTTACTGAAGGGAGTTATCTCCCTTGAGCGGTCAGTTAATTCAGAAGAAAATGGAGAATCCGGAAAGAAGACGACTTTCACCTCCTTTGAGATGATGTTTTGTTAGAAAAGGTCATTATTCAGTGCTTCAGGATGCCCATCTCATTAGGCCAGACAATGGTGGTTTTATTTCGAGTCGATAAGAATTATGCCCCAAATGAACGCGTAGAACTGGCCTCCGAAAATATTATCTGATTCTTGTCTTGTTTGTCGTCACGCAACTCTGAAGAGCATGTTGGCGGCAAGATAACGTGCTATGAAATAAGATGCCGCGACTTGACGCCCACTGTTTTTAGAATCGTCAATATCGTGCCGAAACAAATGAGCGGAAGCTTGGATATTAGGCAGAGTTGATGAGAAGGTTAGCAGTGATACTACCGCGAAATATTTCACTCAGGAGACATGTGTGTATAAATGTTCGGGCTTGCATGTAAGCGAACATATTTCATGAGGTAGTGACTTCCCGACTAATTAAAGGTGAGCTTCAAATGCTATTTTTGAAAGAAGCAATGTTTTGACTCGTGAAATTGTTTTAAAACATCGACATATAATGATCTCTTCAAAAATATATTCCTCCCATCTACAATTTCTTTCAATTTTATATTTCGAACCCTATCTATCTATCTAGCTATCTATCTATCACAGTTCTTATAAATCTCACACTATCTCAGTCTGTTGCAATCTATCTTTCTTGTTGTCTATATATATATATTAAAATATTAAGAACAAACTGTAAGATTCATAATCCGGTGTTCTAAGAAATTATTTTTATTTAAAAAGATACAGAGCTTGATACAAACAGTAGAGTAAAATATAATAATTATTTTAAAAATAAAATAATATCTATCATATATATATATATATATATATATATATATATATATATATATAATTAATTTAAGAATATGATTCCAACATGCTACATAAGTTCTCATGTTTCAAAACAAGAGCCAAAAACTTCAATATAATTATTTGAATTAAAGTACTAAGCTCTGTTCCATCTTCAAGCGAAATTTTTTTTTTGAATAACTAATTTCTGAAGTTTACGCGTTTTATAAGCATATTCCTTATTGAAATCAAAATTTCTATGGTAACGGCTAGAGCAATTGTTTAAAGTAAAGCGGCGTAAGGTGCTAATAATTTGTATCAATATCACAGTTACTCCAGTTATTCCAAAAAAAGTTTCGCTTGAAGATGGAACAGAGCTTAGTACTTAAATTCAATTTAATTCAAATAATTATATTGAAGTTTTCGGCTCTTGTTTTGAAACATGAGAAATTTTATGTAGCGTGTTGGAATCATTTTTAAATAAATAATTATATTTATGCTCTACTTTTGTATGGAGCACTATTTTTAAAAAATAATAACAAAAATACTAAAGAACATTGGATTATTTACGTAACGAGTTCTTTCCTATTTTCTATATATTTTCACACACACACACACACACACATATATATATATATTTGTGTGTGTATGTGTAAATATGTAGAAAAATAGGAAAGAAGACGTTAGGTAAATAATCCGGAGTTCTTCAGTATTATGGTTTTTATTTTTACAAAACAGTGCTCGATACATAAGTAGAGCTTAAATTATAATTATTTTTTTGAAATAGGATTCCTTCTCATTTTTCAAAAATAAGAGCCAAAAACCTCAATATAATTATTGAAATTAAATTGAATTAAAGAATCAATCCCTGTTTCATCTTCAAGCGAAAATTTAGGAATAACCAATCTTGAAATTTACGCATCTTTATAAGCACGCTCATTCGCAAAATTAATTACTATGGAAAGGGAATGGGTGACTATTTTGATAAGGCGCCTTAAAGATAATTTGTATCCACATATCAGTCACTTTCGGAAAGAGGTCAAAAGAAACAAAGAGGGCCGGGGTGTCCATTTCAAAGCGAAAGATGGCATTGATGTACGCACATCGTCTGGTCAGTCACAGCAACAGATAACGGTTGGCAACATAATGCGTCGTTAAGTATCTAAAGAATTTTATTTTATTTTATTTCTAAAGGGCTGTTTCGTACATAAAAGCGTCACACTGAACTACATTTTTTTTTTGTTTTTTTTTTTGACGACTTCATAAAGGGTTTTTCAATCTTATGATTGGGTTAAGCTTTTAAACCTTTTATTGGACTATGAAAAGTATTTTTATGCTAATGGGTTTATCTACAACAAATTAAAAATAATAACTAAGACTTATAAAAAAGCTTATAATAATAATATTAATATGGTAGACAGTTTCAACAGAACTAGTAAAATTATTACTGAAAAATTAAAAGTAAACTAGCTTAAAAGGAATGCTACATCACTCTTAAGGACCACAAGCAAGATTTTGAGGAAGACCCTACTACTAGAATGATAAACCCAAACAGACCCGACATAGGAAAGATAAGGAAAAGAATCCTAGAAAGGATCAATAGGCAAATCAAAATATGCCTTGGATTAACATTCTGGATTAATACCAAGGAAGTCATTAATTAGATTACCAACATCAACAATAAACCTGATTGCAACCTAATACAGTTCGATATTATGGATTATTACCAGTCAATATCAAGAGATCTATTCACAACTGCCCTGGAGTTTTCTACTGCATATTCCGACTTAACTAATGAAGAAATGAACATAATTCTTAGTGCAAAAAATATGTACTCATTCTTAATGGGGACCAATGGATTAAAAACACTAATGACAATTTTAACATCACCATGGGATCTTTAGACTCTGTATAGTCTTCTGGCATTGTCGGTCTATTTATACTTTACAATCTAACAGCGCACCGTGAATTAGACATTAAGGGCTCCAGGCAATACAGGGATGACGGGCTCATGGTAGTGAAAAGCTCAACAAATTTTAAAATAGAAAAATTAGTAAGATAGTATATAGTGAATTCAGAAAACTAAATTTAAAAACTACAGTCAATACTAAATTAAAAAAGGTAACTCTAGACTTATTGAAAAAACATATAACTACCTTACAGAAAAACTAACGGTAACCCCTTGTATGTACACATAAGTCAAACCACCCTCCATCTATAATTAAGCATATACCCACATCTATAGAGAAAAGTATTAGCATGAACTGCGCTAATAAGGAAATATTCCAAGAACAGTGTAATTTTTTATAACACAGCCCTAATAAACAGCGGATACAAAAACGTTAGCATAAATTATAGAAACAATAGTACTAACCAGAAGAAACGCAGGAAAATAAAAATCATTTGGTATACCTCTCCGTTCAAACAAGTGGTTAGTATTAAGCTAGGACATAAGTTCGTAGCTTTAATTGAAAAGCACTTTCATACTAATAGCAGACTTATCAAGATCTTTAATAAAATCACCTTAACATTAAGTTACAGTTGCACTGAAAGAATCATAATAATAAAATCCTGGAAAAACACGCTTGCCAAAACAGTATTAATAAAAATCCTAAACAAAAATTAGACAAAAATAATGAAAAATCATGTGATTGTAGAAACCCTAAATACTGCCCGATGGAAAATAAATGCCGCACAAAATCTGTGATATCTCATCCATTGAGTGTCCTAACACCGAAATGATATACATTGGTTCAACGAAGAATGAATTTAAAATTAGATGGAGACAACATAAAAGCTCCTTCAATAATATTAGAAATAGAAATCCGACATCTTTATCCAAATATTTTTGGCATTTAAAAGAAATGAATAAAACCCCAAAAGTAAAATGGAAAATAATAAATAGAACAAGAACTTGTTAAACCCATGATCTATATGCCTACATGAAAAACTACACGTTATTAAGTTTCTAAATAATGAAAATTTATTAAACCATAGACAAGTGTTAACGGTTTTTTGCCGGCATCAACCAATTTTCGCATTAAATAATTAGCATAAAAATAAATTTCATAGTCTAATAAAAGGTGTAAAAGCTTAACACAATCATAAGATAGAAAAACCCTTTATGAAGTCGTCAAAAAAACAAAACAAATTGTAGTTCAGTGCGACGCTTTTATGTACGAAACAGCCCTTTAGAAAAAAAAAATCTTTAGACACTTAACGACGCATTATTGTGTCAATGGTTATCTGTCGCTGTGACTGACCAGACGATGTGTGTACATGAACATATATATATATATATATATATATATATATATATATATATATAGTTTAACCATTCGTTTACGCTCAGAATATTCTTGCCACATATGGTCCTGTTGCTAATGCTATATATCTGCAAATCCTTGATAAAATCCAAAGATATGTCGGCAATATTATTAGTTTTAATCATGCCTGTCGTCTTCTGTTCCTTTTCCACCACAATAAAGTTGCCTCTCTGTACCTTTTTGTTTGGAAATACGTTCATGGTAATTGTTCGGATGAGATCCTAGCTATGGTACCTATACTTTATGAATTTAAGCGCAGTACGAGACTGGTGACGAGATCTCGTCAATTTAAAGTTGAGTTGGTTAGATGTAACTGTAAGTTTTATGCTAGCAGTTTTTTCCCCGTACTTCTCGCTTTTGTAAGTCACTTCCGGCGTCATGGCTTCCAGTCAACTTTAATCTTCAAAAATTGAAATCCTATCTACTGATTTCTTAATTACTCTGCTTTTGATCTTGCTCCTTAGCAATGTCTCAGTTTTCTAATTTTACCGCACCCAAGAACCCCATATGTCTTAGGGCCTTTTCTGTATTACTTGGGGTGAACTCGATTAAATAAAAAAAAAAAAAAACAAACGTTAATGGACTCCATCATCAATACTGAAATTTCAAATGGATGAATATCTTGAAAAAATTAGTAGACGGAGCGGGAATTATTTTGTGTAGAAAGTACAGATCTAAAGAAAGTATGATCCTATCTGGACATCATTAATTGTGTTGAATCTACTTAGAAAATTATGTGAGACTGGAGAAAACTCCTGTCAATCGGTTTCAGCCGTCACGTGATACATGTTACACGTTTGGGTCGAGCAGCCAATAGATACTTGTGTGCCTAGAGTAAAACAACCTAACGATGTCCCTTTCGCTTCAGGTTAGTTTCAAATTAAGTTTCACTTCTAGAAATGTTATCAGCTCAAGGTCAAACAAAACATTGCTATTTAACTAGCAACAGGAAGAAGTTCAAAGCATGCCTTTCCCAAGAGTATTAACAAAACGGAATCAAGTGGGATGATCACCGGGTCCCATTCTTTAATTTTTACGTTGTTAACCTCATCGCTAACCAAAATTCGTCTAAATCTCTAATGAAAATTAAAACATGTTTATTCAAGCAATGATAAGGTTGACGAAAATAGAAAACAAAAGCATGCAAGTAACACTTGCAGCATATAAAGTGTGCGATTGGTAAATAGTCGCATTTTATATTTATAATTACGCGCATGCACGTCGTTTTTTTTTTTTTTTTAATTTTCTTGAGAACACAGTATAGTAGGGTCATCTGGAGACCATCTATGAGAAAACGAAAACCATGTTGCAATTTACTGCGCCAGAAATTTGGAAACGGCGTGCTGAGCTGCTTGGCATTCGCACCGGAACATGATATATGAACATTTCAGAGTGTTTGGGCATCAATCTGAGGATAATGCAGAGGATTCAGATATTTAGATGAGTCTGATTACGAAGGTACGGTAGCTCCGAAAATATACCCTGATCGTTCTGATAAGAAAAGATCTCACACATTTGTTCGTGAGGGCCTCAGACTCAGCACAGACATCTATATCAAGTGCCTTGAGGAGGTAGTCCTTCCCTCGGTAAAGAGGGAGGGAGGCTGTTGTAAGTCGCTACGTCTGGCAAGAAGGATAACGCAATCATGGCTGTCAGATAATTTTTGCGACCATATCACCCCTTACATATGCTCACTTCTCCCCAGACTGCAAACGCCTTGATTATTATGTACGGGCCACAGTTGAGCGAGCCACCAGCAAAACTATTGTAACACCAAAGATAAATTAAAAGCAAGGATTATAGCAGCATTCATAAAATTTAACAAAGAGATTTTGATAAATATATCTGTTAAAATGAGATGTCCGTATTATTTTTATGTTTCCGCAAATTTAGACAACAATTTATCCATCGCAACTTGTATATTGTTTTAACCTTTTAATAAAACGGAAATGACGCGAAATTATGATATATTCTTGAACTATATTTTGGAACTATATTTTGTAAGAGGATCGAAAGTAATGGTCGTTAACAAGGAAAAGTGGAAGTGTCCGATAACTGACAAATAGTCTCCAGCCATAATTATCTGACATCTTGGTGAGAGCGTGCAAATACACGACATAGAACCGTCTTCGTAGTTTTTCAGGACAGAAATAACGGTAAAAGCTCAGATACAATACAAATCCTTGAGAACAAACTTTAACAGTATAAAGTACAATGTCCTTATTCTCACCGAGGAGAAAGCCAGAAAAGCAAATAAATTACAAATGACATTGAATTTTGCTTCAACAAATATTTCATTAATAAACCATATTTTCAGTTGAAGTCAGCTGCGTAAAGACTCCTGTAACTCTTCAATAGAAAAGATAAATTTATTTGCTATTTTTCATAATTATTTCCCTCTCTCCATCTACATATATATATATATATATATATATAATGTATGCGTGCGTATGTATTGTGGCGTGTGACTTAAAAGTAAATATATATGGACTGTTTTTATTCGATAGAATAACTGATGTTGTTTCTTAAACGTCACTACATTCCAGTTGCTTGATTAAGTCACTGATTCGGACATAACAAACGGTAAGAAAACATTGGAAGCTTGTACATAATGCAGAATGCGATAGCAAGTGAATTCTACACAATCTCTGCACTATATGAATGTATGTATATATATATATATTTCAATTAAAGGTGCAATTATAATTTGTAAATTCATGAATCATTCATACAAAAAAACAAATATTAAATCGCCATTTAAATCATTAACCTCTATATTTTTTTGTATGAATGATTCATGAAATATATATATATATATATATATATATATATATAAAGTTATAAAAAAGTTTGTAAGTCGTAAGGGTGTCCGAAATAGTTAAATTCATGAATTCAAGCTGATAAAGGTGTTACCTTAACAGTCATTTACAATATTAAAAGATTACTATCAGTAAACTGTTATGTTTTAAAAAATCCTTTTAATGTGTTCTCTATGAATGTGTTAATAAATACAGTATTTAAGTTATATTAAGCATATAAGTTATTTGTAAAAGAGTTAAATATTTAAATTGCTAGCAATTTTTTAAATTTCTTCGTGTCTTTTTAACATCTAAATTACTATAAAACATTGAAATCTATTTTTTTTACATAAATTGCTAAAAATATACCACCCCTTCTTCCTACGTAAAACCTAATTACAGCTTCTTTCTCTTTACTTCCCCCTTCTTTCTTTTTTTTCCTATTTCTCTCTTCTCCCCTCCCCTTTCAATATATCACTTCTGTTAAGTTAACCGTTTAAATAGGTCATGGTCTGATCCCTCCTCCACCAATACTAGGTATGATTGAAAGAAATAGTAAAATAAACCCCTCTCTAAACTCAACTATGTCTCTCCCACCACTCCTCCCAACCCTCTCTGTTAAATTACATAAACTTAATACTACCTGTCAAAAGTATGAATTTTCATTTCATCTTTCATTTCACTTTTGGAAGCGTTATCTGATGATCCAGCTTAACTTAAAAGGGGTCTGGTGAAATAAATCATTATAATGGAACCATAAAGTCGTCTGTTTTTCTTTATAAATAAATAAATATATATATATATATATATATATATATATATATATATATATATATATATATATAGTGTCAACAACGAAACTATTCGTAGACCCATCGAGTTTGAATATTTTATCCATTTTTTAGAATGACTCCAGTAAGCACGGATAATGGATATAAAACTCAATTTTCAGAACAATAGATGAAACACCACAAATTTGACAGGAGAATAATACTAAATAAGAAAAGACAAAATTATTCGTACAGTATGAAGAATAGAAAACATTGACAATTTTCTCAATATTAATAGACAATAGCATGGCCTCTAACTTGCTGAATTCGTTTTCTAAAGTTTTTCATGAGATCTGAATGAGTTTTTTCTGGGATTTTCTTCCATTCAATGGTTACAATGTTTGAAAGATTTTTTGCTGACTGACGATTTATTCGAACTTTCAATTCTTGCTATAGATTTGCAATATGATTCAAGACAGGAATCATTTAAGGCCATTTCTGAACTGTAATATTTTACTGAAGCCACGCAGTCACTGATTTAGACGTATGTTTCGGATCATTATCTTGCTTGAATGTAGATCGCATATCTAGATGAAGATTTTGTGCTGATAATTGAGATTCTCATCTAGGATTTTTATAAAGCTTGAAGATTTTCATTATTCCTCTTATTGCAAGTAGCTCAGGGGAGACAGGAAAACTAACACAACCCAAAACATCATCGAGCTACCTCCCCATTTGAATGCCTCCCCGGTGTTCTTTGGTAGGAAGGCCTTATCTTTCTTGTACCAAACCTTCTGTACATGATTATGGTAAAAACAATTTGATTCATCACCTTATAATACTTGTTCCCGAAAGCAATTTTCTTTTTTCAAGAACATTTTGGCAAAATTAAACTGAGCAACAATGTGACCTTGTGAAGAGAGATTCGCTGTGATCGGTTTCCATACAAGCTATTTCTAATTAAACGAGGTTTTATTGTGCGAGCAGTTACTTCGTATACAAACTTTTGGCGATATCTTTCAAAACAATTCTTAATTAATCTCGCCGCACATTTGTCGTGCAGTTCTTAATGACAATTTGGGTTTTCTTCCACTTCCAGGCAAATACTCTGTCGTGCCAAACTGTTTAAAATTCGTTATAATGGACAGTAGCATAGATCTAGTGATAGCTAACCGGTTAGAAATAGTTTTGTAACTATTCCCCATGTGGAAGTTAATAATTCTGTCTCAAGTTAACCTCCTTTGTCTTCCTCATCCAATTCTTAACGTAAGAATAGGAATAGTGACACGCTATGCGCCACGTGATGGTTTGGGCTAGAATTATCACAAATATTCTACTGAATAAATAGCCATAAACAATTCAACAGTATGATAATTATGTAGATTACTTCCACGAATCAATCAATTTTAAACGATATTTTCTAGGGTACGAATAATTTTATCTTTTCCTTTTTAGTATAATTCGCCTGTCAGATATGTTGAATTTAACCTACTGTTCTAAAAAAAAAATATTCATTTTATTAGGTTGGTGCAAAAATAATTACGTTATAATGTCGTTTTTTGACGTTAAAAATACGTCAAAAAACGACATTATTACGTCATTATTTTTGCACCGACCTAATACTTGATTATTAAAATTGTTCAGTGTGTGTATGTATATATATATATATATATATATATATATATATATATATATATATATATATAGAGAGAGAGAGAGAGAGACACATGTGTGTATATATAAATATAAATTCATAAATATATATACATATATATATAATTTATCTGGCCAACTAATTTGCCAAAAATGCAACACCCTTGTTAATTATGTGGCGGTGTCAGTTGAGTGAGAGAACAACATGACTCTCTCCTTTTAACAACAAAGATGAAAAGAAGGCATGGATTATGGCAGTATTCCCCAAATGAACAAGGAAACCGTCCAGAAGACTTCAAAACCTCCAGCAACTCTTCTGGGGGATTTCGTTGAAGCCAATGAGGATTTTATTGAATAATTCTATTTAGTATATCAAGATAACTTTGTTTAATTTGGTAATAATGTCTATTTAATTAGGTGTCAGTGTTTATTTCATTTTTGTGTAATTTAGTAGACAATATATCCGTCGCCCACTTTATATGTTTGTGATCCCAGCTTGATTATTCATCCGTACTTTAACAGAACTTCTTTTCTTCCTCCTTTTTTTCCCATCGTAACTCTGCCACTCTAACACGTAAGACGGGACGAACAGTTTAGCCGCTTGTCCTCCAACAATTCTCTTTCTCTTATTGATTTTCTAAGCGTAGCTTAGATGTGCCACAAATTCACATAATATTTAGTCAACTCTATAACAAGAATCCTTAATAGACTCGATGAACTAGTATGTGAAATTATTCAAATCACGAAAATTTCTATTATATATAAGCGTATGCTCAGTCGAAAATAAATGAATATAGTGTTTAATAGACAAACGGAGCGTATACTCAAATACGCCTATCCACTGAAAATAACGTTGAAAAGGATAAAATTATGCGGATTAATTAAAACCCTTTCTAAAAATGCTGTTTACATTTGGATACGTAACTATGTGCATACATACATTCATTTTATCCGCCTGTTGTTATTAAGGAGCTCGATGGCTAAGGCAGCTGCATTTTATTCATTGATTGCGGTGTTTTGTTTTTTTTTTTTTTTTTTGTTTTGTTTTTTTCTGGGCAAAATGTCGAATGTGGATTTTTAAAAGACCTATCTCCGTTTAATATTGAAGCCAAACGCCGTGTCTTCGTGGTGAATTAAAGAAACGTCTCTTTATAACAGCCTTTCACCAGAATATGACACATTTCAATGGTATTCACTGAGAATAGAAAGCAGTTCTTTTAATGAACGCTTCACTGTATATACATAAGGAGAATGACTCTTTAAGTGTGAAAGACCTGAAAATAGATTATATGATAGGTTTGTTTGCAATGACAACTGATATCCGGCATGGAGAAAGATTTGCCGATCAATAGATTTTGTTTTTCGTTTTCTGTTCTGATTTAAAGTGCTGATTTGACAAGGTATAATGTGAGATGTTGCAATCAGTTGCACATGCCTGAACAACAGAGAGAAGAGAGTAACAAATAGTGATTCCGCTTGTTTAGGCGAATTAACGGCTAAATCAGGTTCACGACAGGCTTGAATGAAGAGCAAGCAAGAGGATGGCACTTTTTCTGACATCGTTTCCTTCTGCTTACACTGCGTAACCAAAGGAAATAGTGAGCGAGAACGGGAAAATGCCGACGTGATAAATTTGATTAGATGTTAAGTTGGGATATTACCAATTTCAGGAATAATGAGACTAAATTCGTTATATTTTTTTTGTATAAACAGAAAACGCTATGTCCTTTTAGTCCTTAATCACAAGGTTATTTTGAAGCCCTTAGCTTTTGAGTAGATGATCAAAATATTTCTGATAAACTGAATATTATAGCTAGAAAATCAGTTACAGGTACCATCAGAGAAAGAATTATTTTACTAAATGGAGTGAACAATATGGCTACAGTAAAAATCAATACTCGCAAAAAACAGTTTTCGCAAAGATGTAGAAGCATGATGGGATTTGAGATATATATATATATATATATATATATATATATATATATATATATGGGATGATCTATATCTATCTATCTATCTATCTATCTATCTATATATATATATTTATATATATATATATATATATAATGAGATTTTATATATATACTAATATAACAATATGTTGATACAATAGATTTCAGTGAAGATGTAAGCCCTACCGCCCCTTATTAAAATGATTGGTTTTCTCAGTTACCATAGAAATTAATATTACGAATGTATGTGCTTATAGAGTTCCGTAAATTGAAAAATTAGTTATTCCAAAATTCGCTTGAGGATGAAACAGAGCTAGATACTTTAATTTCTATAATTAAATTGAAGTTTTTAGCTTCTGTTTTTTAAACATGAACACTCTTATGTAGCGATGGAATCATATTCAAAAAATAATTATTATATAATTATATATATATATATATATATATATATAAAAAATTGAACATAGAAGTCAACACTTAGAGGCGACAGTCTGTTTCATGCTAGAGGGAATCGTCAGGCCAGCATCACTGTCACCTCTAAGTGTTGACTTCTATGTTCACTTTTATATTTATACACGCTCTATCTCTTATATTGAACACTTAATCCCATAAATATAGCACATCTTAAGACTATATTTCTCTCTCTCACTTATATATATATATATATATATATATATATATATATATATATATATATATATATATATATATATACACTACAGTTCAAATGTTAAAAGTCACCCCTACAATTAGCATGGGGTGAACTTGACAGAAGACTGAAGAACAAATGAAAGAAGCTCTTTGATTCATTGAAAGAAACGAATATTCTTTGAGAACTTTTGCAACGAATACCAAAAATTTTATGCCGCAGTAATCAAGACTAAAGGAGGATATTTTAACGAGGGCAAAATCTAATCATAAAATACTTTTGTTCTTTTTGTCATAATACAATTTCTAATATAAAAATCGTATGTGAGATCTTGTAACCATGTATATTTTTTTCTTATTTAAAGTACAAAACAATTACTAAAGTTTACCAGCTGTGACTTCAAAATTTTGAACTGCACATATGTGTGTGTGTGTGTGTGTGTGTATGTGTACTGAGAGAAAATATCAGGTTAACTGTAATAGGGAAGAACACTATGTCATAAGGGAAAAACGTAAGATCATAATAAACGGATTTATATCGGCGCAAGTGGTGCTTCGACGTATTGTAATGGTTAACAAGTTTGTATCGCCGCGGTGATTATGATTCAGTAATTAGGTCTGTCTTGTGCAATATCTAAGCTACGCCTAGAAAATCATTTTGGCATTTAGAGGTGGTGTAATGGTTATCAAGCTTGTCTCGCTAGAGCGATTACGACGAATAGTGATTTCGATCCACGCTGGGTACGCCCCGAATCGCCCAAAGGGAAAAAACACGTTGGACGCAAAACCTGATGAATAACCGAAGTAAGTAAAAAATATCTTCCTCCTCCGAAAATGACCCATAATATACGGTTTCCTACCATGGCATATATTTAAAGTCATTTATAAAGCAGACCACACACAGGGAAGAACTTGTAGCCCTCACTCGAAAGTACAGAGATTATACGTCATATCAAGAGAATTCGAAAACGATTGCCTAACTTTTTGTTCTGTACTTTTTCATCTCAGCTTAATTTTCCTACTCGGAGAAGGGATCCATTTTTTCAAGCGTTTTGGTATGCTAAAATGAATTAACTGTTATTGTCTTCTAATTGGTTTTCACGTTTTCATTGGAATCAGTACTAGTGCTCAAAAGTCTTAATAATTGTTTGATCCAGTTAAAGATGTGAAATTAATGAATGCTAAACACTTCAGCGTATAAATCGATTATGATCAATTTAGTATAGGTTATAAGTAAACATAAAATAGGCTTCGCTGGTTTCCCACAATACCACAACATGTCACAAAACCCAAAGAATAACATAAAAACACGCCTGTCTATATCTCTGATATGAGGTATCATAATTACCTGCATTATGTACATTATTCAGACTGTTATCCCCATCTTCAGTAGATAAAGACGTTGTTTAGATCCAGTGACTAGACCCAAAGAGTTGTGAGTTCAATACCAGACCACAGCAGAGGCGAACCAAAACTTGAAGTGTTGAGTTACAGGGAAATAACTGAAACATCCGGAAGGCGAATGACACGGGGAACTCGAACAGTCTACCCAGGTGGATGAAATAAAGGGTCACCTAAAGAAGGCCAGAGCGTACAACGTTCGAAACGTTGTGGAAATGAAGATGAGGGTAACAATCCAAGTAATGCAAATAAAACCCGTGTGATGTTCTGAAATAACCTCGTCAAAATCACGACTTTCATATTCATGTGAGGTATGGCGTCAAACACGTTCAGAAATATATAAACAGTTACCAGTACACGCCCTTTGTTTCCTTGAGCAATTTTTATCCACTGTCTGCCCGCGAAGTCAGTCACAGCTTCACCAGTGCCCCGTTGGCTAGAATTACTTGTTTCCACCTCCCATGACGAGGATACGGGTTTGGGATTTGGGAGGAAAAACGGCAAACTAAACAGAGAAATTGAGACCGGATGTCAGAAAGACAACACAGTCAGTTACCAACTTGCTCCTCTTCAAAAACATCATAGCATTTCAATGAGTACCAAGTTAAATCTCATCAACGCTATTTTCCCAACAACACTGACATACCAGTGCCAGACATGGCCCCTAACAAAAACCCTTGAGAGGAAACTGATCACTTGTGAGATGAAGTGCCTGAGAAAAGCCATGAACAAGACCGGGCGAGATAAGATTAGGAACGTGGTATGGCAGGAACAATACCAATCCATACAACACATCGAACGACAGAGAATCATTAAGTTCGGACATCTCACTCGTATGCCTTTCAAACAACCAGCCCTACGAGCATACATCCTCAAATACTCTGGCTAGTGAGTGAGAGGCAGATCAAAAGACGCTGGATCGAATCAGCGGCAGAGAGACTCTCAGAGCTCGAGGATATCTCTCCTCCAGGCCGCTCGCCTATTGGAGACCATAAGTCGGATGGAAAAATCGAGGAAACTATATAACGACTTAGGTAATGAGAGAAATAGTAATGGGCGAGCATTCCTTAGATATACAAATGATGGGAAGTTTTTGAGGCCTATGATCACCCTTACCCGGACTGAAGGATCATGACATTGAAGTGTAATAATAATAAATGATTCACTGAAGGACTCAAGGAGAGTAAAAAGTGCCGAGAGGAAAGTATTACATTTACAAATGCATGAATTAATTTAAAAGATGTTAATAAAAATGTTACCATATATCAATATTTTCAGCTATGACATATGAATGGATTCCGGAATTGAGAGAAGTGAAATTTCTAAAATACATGTAGTAAGACTAAGTTAAACAACATAACTACATAGAAGAATGATAAGCAATCATTATTTGCATTATTTAAATAATGTATCCATCTTTGTTATTGTGAGCACAGCAATTCAGCCGTTGTGATCTTCTGCCTTTTCCAGGCATATATTGACCAAGATAGCCTCCTTGGAATTCCCAATAGAAAGCTGTATTCAATCTCAGTGATTAGATTGTTCTTTTTCTGCAGTCCATATCTAGTGATGTCGCGTTTTTTTTTCTTTGTTAGAGCTCGGTCATTGCTGGCCATTTTTTCCCACTTAGTCTGCGTTCGAACTACGAAGCTCATGGATTGAACTTGTAATCTTTTTATAACGAGCCATTCGGCATAGTTGAAGACATTATTCCAAATATAAAAATGATAGATTCTCACCCCAATAAGTTCCTACAGGAAAAAAAGAACACGGTTTGAAAATGAGAGAGACAGATGTCGATTATTTAATGTTGACTTTTCCTATTATTATATTCGAGCTTATAAGTTAGCATTTCTCGTGGTTATACTTGAGGCGATCAGCAATCAGATTATGTATACTTTAGTCTGTATCCGTTAACGTTACATTAAACTTGAATCTATAAGTAATTGTTGGCATAATTTGTAATTGTGTAAGTTGGAAGAACTCTGAAGGATTTATACTTCTCTCTATAGGCGAAAATTAAACAGTTTTATGCTTCCGTCTATAGGTAAAGTTTGTTTTTATTTTGAAGACGAAACGTTGGCAGCGTTTAGCCTTGAATAAGACAAGAAATGGTTAAGTTTACTCTTGAGATTATAGACAAACTTTAGTCAGGTTTATATTTGAGACTAACGCGATCTTTGATCGTGTTTACACTTATGTGTGTCTAGATGGACATACTGGTCAGTTTGCACTCGTCTGCAAGTATCCAACCAGAAGTTTAGCAATTTGGATGCCGGTGGTAGGTCAGTACAAGAAATACAGTCGTGGTGGGGGATGTGTGTTCAGACATGTGCATCAGTGTGTAGATTGCAAATAAATTAAAATTCCAGAATAATATTCTGAAAAAAGATTGCATAATCATATACTGAAAAAAAGTATACTCGAACATGGCAAATCTATTTTATTTTGATTCCTAATAAAATTTAATTTGAAAATTTTATTAAAAAAAAAAAATTTAAAATTTTTCATCCTGCCCAGACATCTCGACTTCAGTCTATTTCTCCCCGAGGTGACATGGCTTCTCTTTATCTTTTGTACAAATATTTCCCTTGTGCTCAGAATATATAAATTTAAGCGTGCCACATGGTTGGCATATAGGTCCCAAACATTTTACTGTTCAAATAGCTAAATTCAACCGACGCTTCTACGTTAACAGTTTCTTTTCACTCATTTCCACATGTAGAACTATTTCCTTGTTTCCATGATAACTACAATCCTCCAACATTTAAATACAATGTCAATCGCCATTTTATGTCTTCTTGAAGCCTGTTCATCTTTCGTGATTCCCTCACTGCACTCTATTCTCAGTCTTCTCTTTCATTTACACTCCCTGCTTACTAGTAGCATTGTTTGCGGTGAGTTGAGTAAAAGATATAAATAAAAAAAACTCGGAGATAGATATTTTCATATATAATGAGAATTTGTTTGTTTTATATCTGCTTTACAGAACTCCCCACTCGGAAATTTAAATACCGTGCTTAAAAGTTTATTCGGGCAAATAATCATGTTTTTTGTTTTTTTTTCATGAATCACTTTGCTATTTGCATGTAATTGTATAGAGATACGCACATCCGAAATATTATCCATATTTAAGTTAAATACACATTCACACAGATAATTTATTGTTGGTTAGTTTGACGTTGCTTAATGTTAAACAAGATTGTCTCCTTAGAATACATTATGACTAAGTAGTGAGATTGATGGTCACTGGGTGTTCAATACTTTCGGCATTGTGCCACATCTAAGCTACTCTTAGATAGTCGCCATTTGTAATTATTGTGCTAAATTTGTCGAAGAATAGTGGCCGATATCTGTCTAGTCATAGCAAAAGAGAACATAGATAGGAACCTTGCATAGGAGCCAAAGACTACAGCAAGTTCGGATTAATGATTAAGAGGTTAAATTGCTGTCAATATGAAATGCTAATTTTTATAATCTCATCTCTTTTTCTATCTTTTGTTCTGTAATTTTTAATCCTCTACATGCATTTTTCTTATATTTTTATAAAAAATGGGTGATAATTTTAGAAAACGTCCGCATTAATGCGATCTGCTAATTTTAGACCTCATTTTCATTCGTAATAAGAGTAATTGAGATGTTAATGTTTTGAACTACAGTAGAAAGAACTGGTGAATTTGTTTATTTCTTTAATCACGGCGCTTGCGTCATATATTTACATTAATATCTTGTACAAAAAATACTAACTGTAAACAGAAAAAGGATGATGATTAGTAATTTGGGCTGAAAGTAATATGTGTGTCTGGCCTAGAATATTCAGCAGGCTTTTTCATATATATATATATATATATATATATATATATATACTGGTCATACAACAAACATTTAAATCAACATTCCTGGCCGCACACACAATTCCGTAAAATCCTTGTCGAAAACACAATAATACGCGCATATAAGACGCTAGAAGCGAAAATCGCACCGCATCTCATGACGTCACACATAACCACACGAGAGTGAATTGTAGAAGTATGAATCAAAAGCCGTTGATATAAACCAATGGCTTCTGTTACCAATTATAGACATTTAAGAATATTTGTAGAGATGCCATAATTGATTTTGTTTAGGTTGGGTTTCAACTGTTTGATGTATAATGCTTCAAGGATTTTTAGTTTTTGTCTATTGTTTTCATGTCGAAGTATAATTGTGTTTTCGACAAGTATTTTACGGAATTGTGTATGTTGTTTTAAATGCCTAAAAATGTTAGAGTTTTCATTCAAATGTAGTTTCAAGCGTCCTGAAAGCGAGTTTGTGGTGTGACCAACATAAATATTATTTAATTCGTTGGAGATAAACTCTCCCAAAGGGCACTTGAATTTATAAACTATGTTGGTTTTTTGCAAATCGCTTACCGGGGGGAGAAGAATTATTGCGAAGAATTAAGTTGGATATACTAGATTTAGTGTAGTATATGATTGTAACATGGAGTAACAAGGTGCCTCACACGCTTCACGTACGATTTCATTCTTAAGTCATTTTTTACTACACTTCTGACTTTCATAGGGGATGGAGTGAGTTGTATCTTTTCTAAATGTTCTCTTTAACTCTAAGTTGAAATGATAATCCCTCTTCCTGACGTGACCGCCTCATCCAGTTTTCCTCTGTACTGTTCCATTTTTGAAAACTTATTCCCCGTTGAATTGATGGTTATGGAATGGACTTTGGAGATAGAAGCCAGAATATGAATGTTTGTACCATTACTAACATGACAGTTATGGAAGGCTATCAAGATGGAACTCCCGAAATGGGTCTGTTTCCCAAGGACAATCCTCCGACAAATTTGATTTCAATGGTTGCTCTGTATGACTGTGGATTTAAACTCATTGTCACACTCTCTACTCTCTTAATTTAGCTATCATGTGTTTGACAACATTAAATTAACTTTGCTGGGAAACAGTATTGCAGTGATGATAACGGCATATATGCTGTTGAAGTATTTTGATAAGCAGGAAGAACAGTTGTCTTTGAACTGTCAAATATCAGTTTAACTGGAAGGAAACAATGCAGTTATTAAGAATTGAAATTAATGCATGAAATATTTCACAGTTCTAGCATCACTCCTACATCGTCACTCTATGAATCTTTCAGCTCACTCGGTATTAATATATTCCTGCGAAACTAATTTATGTGACCTTGTAGTTAAAGTAAACGATGTCGAAAACACAATAGAATTCATTTATGAAATAGAAACAAACAATATTTACGTTTCGTAGATAATGTCAAACCGATGTAACGTCAACTAATAAAAATGACCTCATAAATATCTATTCTCATCATAAAATAAAGACCAAAATAATAATCGGATTTTATTTAATAGCACTCGGAATTTGCAGACTTCAATGTTTACATGAAGAGGAGAAATATATTAAAATAGTCTTAAGTTCCTCAAATACCATAATTATTTCATATTCAACACGAAACAAAAGGTTTGTAAAATATTTCAAAATAGCAAAGAGGACCTTACTGACAAATTCATCGAATCAAGATGTATTGTTCTACTCACCAACTCTCTCAAAACTACAATTCAAAATATTTTCTAAGCTTAACATAAAATTTTTCACAATTATTTCTAAAACAAGAAAATATTTGATACAAAACAAAATAAGCTAAAACTTGAAGAGTGTATTTAATCACTACCTGTAACAAATGTCAGAAGCAAAACATACGAGAAACCTCTAGGAATTTAAATAATAATTATATCTACACAAATAAGATTTTTACAAAAAAAAAACTCAATTAATTAGTTGCTCACTGTAATAAGACCATAATTTTGATTTAAAATCTCGTATTCTCTGTTTCTATCTTTCAATCTGCCTTACCGTCTATCTATCTATCTATCTATCTATCTATCTGTCTGTCTATATATCTATCTATCTATCTATCTATCTATCTATCTATCTATATATATATATATATATATATATATATATATATATATATATATATATAATTTATTTCTTTAAACGACATTTTTAATGGATACTAATATTTGAGTAGATGCTTTGTTTTTATCTATTTATTAAACAGTTTATTTATTTCCACCTAACTGCCGGAGAGCGCATACATTTCTAACAAGATATCTCGAAGATGTAATAATATAGTAAATAATTATACTGTTAAATAAATAAATAAAAAAAGTACATCTACACAATTATGTGTATCCATTAAAGATAATGTTTAAAGAAATAAATTTATAAATTTGTCGAATTTAAGCCATTTCTAAAAGTTTGTAAAGGTATTTGTTGTAGATTCCGAGATGAAATTCGGTCCCCAGTGAATGACAAACACAGGAATAAAATATAACAAATAAATGTATTGATGTAATAATACAATTGGTTATACGGTTAGTAGAAATAATAATATATATATATATATATATATATATATATATATATATATAGTCTGATAAATCCAGTCTATGTGCTTGTAACTGTGACTTCTACAAGCGGTTACCTCACACTATTCCTCTACCTCAATCTCAATCTCTGACTGACTCTGGGTATATAACGACAGCAGTCCAAGTACATTCTGGTCGAGTTCACTTGTATGAAAAAGGGGTGTACACCATAACAGTATTTTTATACAAGCATATTCAAACGCACATTGTTAAATATAACAGACAACAAATGTCTATTATGTTTGACCATGAGCCGTTAAAAGCTTCGTATAGTTGCTTTAATTGCGAGAGAAAATAAAGTTGAACATTTGGATATATTCTTATTATGCTGCTGCCCGATCTAAATCTTCGGCTAACATGAGTAATTATCACACTGTTTATATGGACATTTAAACAAAGATATTCACCATTAAATATGATATTCTGTCATGTTGACATAGAAGTTTGCTATACGACAGGAACTGTCGCGGAATAGAAGACGCAGGTCGTAAATTTGTGATACTGTTCTATGACGTCGTACCACGTGAGAGAACATTTACAAAAGAGCCATATGTTTAGATGCAGTATAATCTACTATGATTAGTTTGAAACGAATTTTTTTGAGTGAGGGTTGCTTTGTTGCAATATAGATGGTTTCCAATATTTGAAAGTGCTTTTAATTGTGTGTATGTGTGAGTAATTTTGTGTTATCAACTAATATCTGTTCGATAGTATGTACATGGCTATGTCTTTCTAAGAAATGTTTAATAGAACTAAGATCAAAACGGAACGAGTAGTTCTACGGGAGAGCGTGGTTGTAGTATAATAAGAACATTATTTTGGACACTATTGCCCTCTCACTTCATAGCTCGGCCGACCAATGTGAAATTCAGCTATAACTAAATCATGATTATCTCCACATACAAAAATTACAAATATTTACTGTCTTTAGATAACATGCAAAGGCTTGATAAGCCGTTGAAACGAATCAACCAACTGCTATTATATAACCAACTAGCATGAACTTTTCATGAAAAACAAGTTTGATGAAATAAAAACATACAAGGGCTGTATAAGTTTTTATTGGATTTTTCCAATTTTCGAATAAGTCTGTTCATACTTAGATCGATATTTTGCATAAACTTATCGAAATTCATGTTTCTATTCAGTTTTTTTTTGTTGAATTGATTCCAACCGTTTATATATAAGTACTGATATTCAGAAACACGACTGTTTGAAATGCTCCACAGTAACACGGAAAAGGATGCGTTATCTATCTCATATATATATATATAAATATAAAAGTGAACATAGAAGACAACACTTAGAGGCGACAGTCTGTTTCATGCTATATGCAATCGTCAGGCCACGTGTGCTGTTATTTTTCTCGGCTATTTATATATATATACGGATTAGTGGTGCATTGTGGGTATTCTGTTATGGCGGTTATTTCACCGGAAGTCGTTTGTTTATCTATTTAGGTCAAATTATATTGCTTGTTTTTATTTTTGTTTCTTATTTTATTATTTATTTATTAACGTAGTAAGAATTTGTTTATATCACTTATTTAACAGTTTAAATACAAATTAAATAAATAATAAATAAGAAACAAAAATAAAAACAAGCAATATAATTTGACCTAAATAGATAAACAAACGACTTCCGGTGAAATAACCGCCATAACAGAATACCCACAATGCACCACTAACCCGTATATATATAAATAGCCGAGAAAAATAACAGCACACGTGGCCTGACGATTGCATATAACATGAAACAGACTGTCGCCTCTAAGTGTTGACTTCTATGTTCACTTTTATATTTACACACGCTCTATCTCTGATATTGAGCACTTTATTCCATAAATATAGCACACCTTAAGACTATATTTCTTTATATATACATATATATATATATATATATATATATATGACATATACATGTATATATATATATATATATGACATATACATGTATATATATATATATATATATATATATATATATATATGACATATACATGTATATATATATATATATGACATATACATGTATATATATATATATATGACATATACATGTATATATATATATATATGACATATACATGTATATATATATATATATGACATATACATGTATATATATATATATGACATATACATGTGTATATATATATATATATATATATATATGACATATACATGTATATATACATGTATATATATATATATATATGACATATACATGTATATATACATGTATATATATATATATATGACATATACATGTATATATACATGTATATATATATATATATATATATGACATATACATGTATATATATATATATGACATATACATGTATGTATGTATATATGACATATACATGTATGTATGTATGTATATATGACATATACATGTATGTATGTATGTATATATGACATATACATGTATGTATGTATGTATATATGACATATACATGTATGTATGTATATATGACATATACATGTATGTATGTATGTATGACATATACATACATGTATGTATGTATGACATATACATACATGTATGTATGTATGACATATACATACATGTATGTATGTATGACATATACATACATGTATGTATGTATGACATATACATACATGTATGTATGTATGACATATACATACATGTATGTATGTATGACATATACATACATGTATGTATGTATGACATATACATGTATGTATGTATATATGACGTATACATGTATGTATATATGACGTATGTATGTATGTATATATGATATATACATGTGTATATATATATATATATATGATATATATGTATTGATGACATACATACATCTATATGTCATCAATATATATATATATATATATGTGTGTATATATATATATATATAAGATGCAGATGTGTGTGTATATATATATATATGACATATATATGTATAGATATGTATATATATATGAAATATAGATGTATATATATATATATGTGTATATATTACATATATGTATATATGATATATAGATGTATGTATATATATATATATGATATATAGATGTGTATATATATATATATATGATATATAGATGTATGTATATATATATATATGATATATAGATGTGTATATATATATATATGATATATAGATGTGTATATATATATATATATGATATATAGATGTATATATATATATATATGATATATAGATGTATATATATATATGATATATAGATGTATATATATATGATATATAGATGTATATATATATATGATATATAGATGTATATATATATATATGATATATAGATGTATATATATATGATATATAGATGTATATATATATATATGATGTATATATATATATATGATATATAGATGTATATATATATATATATGATATATACATGTATATATATATATATGATATATACATGTATATATATATATATGATATATAGATGTATATATATATATATGATATATACATGTATATATATATATGATATATACATGTATATATATATATGATATATAGATGTATATATATATATATGTATGACATATAGATGCATATATATATATGACATATCGATGTATATATATATATATATATATATATATGACATATAGATATATATACATATGACATATAGATATATATACATATGACATATAGATATATATATATGACATATAGATGTGTATATATATATGACATATAGATGTGTATATATATATATGACATATAGATGTGTATATATATATATGACATATAGATGTATATATATATATATATATAAATGTATATATATGGCATATAGATGTGCATATATATATATATGTGTGTATATATATGGCATATAGATGTGCATATATATATATATATGTTTATATATATGACATATAGATGTGCATATATATATATATATATATGTTTATATATATGACATATAGATGTGTGTGTATATATATATATGTATATATATGCCATATAGATGCATATATATATATATGACATATAGATGTATATATATATATATATGTATATATATGGCATATATATATATATATATATATATATATATATATATATATATATATATACATACATGACATATAGATATACGCGTTTTACAATGTGTCCTCCCCGTATTCTGTGATGAAACGTATGGTGTTTTTGACGCTGATGACCACGGCTCTAATGGTGATATGAACGACGCGAAAGGAGGAAGTCTTGCGATGCAATCGTCTTTCTCATTCGGATCTAATCCGATTCTTTGACAATCAGCTCAAGATGGAGTTCAGATCGGATAGAAAACGATTGCATTCGACAGTCTTTACCGAAATGTGGGTAAAAGAAGCGAGTTTGATTCCTGTGAACGGGACTAGCCTTGCTTTTCTCTTCTAGGTCAACCTTCTGCACATCGGTGTGGTTTCCTGTGGAACCCTCCCCTTGGTTATATTAGACAAGCTTCAGTGTACCTAGTTAATGTGAGTAAGTGTTGTACCCGGCCTGCATCCCGACCGTTCTTTGGTTATGATCCAAGTCGAGATTCCCATCCTCCCCAATTTGTTTTGACCCCCCACCCCTTTTCATCTCGACTGGGTCAGTTTTATATTTTCCCATTCCAGCCTAATATTTTATACTTTTTCCCACTGCCTTAGCGAGAGCGTCTCATGATTTTGTCCCCTGGGCAGAATACAGTGGCCTCTCTGTTTTATGGGTTCCCTACTAACATCAATTATGTTTAGTTTGTATTTGTTTTTTTTTTTTAAGTTTATTATTGGGTTAATTTCCCTCCCCTCTCATTTTATCATTATTAGAATTTTTATGGTATGGGGCGCGATTTTGGTAGGTCTCCCTTGAGATCACATGGTGTTATGGTGGTTGAAGGATTGTTTGGTGATGGACGAGTTCTTTTGGTGAATGGGTAAAATGTAATGTACGAATGGGTCGCGAATCTGATTAGCTAGGTATAAGATAGTTAGTGTTGACCAGCCTCCACCCCTCCCCTTTATTGGCCTCGTACCACAATTTATACTTTTTGTATGAATAAATACTAGTCTTGTTCTTATGCCCATCGTCTTTGTCATGTTGAATTGATAATGTTAATTATATTTTATGAATATGTCCTGAAGATGGTTTATTAGACCAAAACGTCCGACGTTGACATTATATTAACATTAAAACAGCATTAAAACAGCATAATTGCATATAAGGATTTTTGTTTTTTTTTTCCGTATAATTTTCTTCATATATATATATATATATATATATATATATATATATGACATCACATTTTACGGTTAATTTAAGATTGACGGAACAAAATAGAGACTAAGTGTTATTCTTCTGTCGTATCACACACATACATACATATATATATATATATATATATATATATTATTATAAGCGATTATAATAAAAATATGTGTAAATCGTTACGCGTAGATTATAATAAATCATGTTGAAACCGCTACACAGAAGTTTCTATTTTTCAATACTTTGATTGTACTTTTTCAGGGGTTTTTAAGTAACTGGTGATTAAATAATTTTTAAAAAAAATGAAAAAAACATTTTAATTTTTATTAAACATCCATTTACTTAACATCACCTGAAGAAGTTCAATCAAAGTGTTGAAATATGGAAGCTTTTTTGTAGCGATTTCAACATATTTTCTAATAATCACTTATAATAATAATAATAATAACATTTTCCTTTAGTTTGTACTGAGCACTTTTAAATGTAAACGCTACGACCAGTGGAATTTTATTCCATCTGATCTTTCTCTCATTTGTGTGTGTATAAGAGAGAGAGTGAGATTAAAATTATTCTCGTATCATTATTACATTTCAGTGTGCTATTCATGTGTGTAGGTATGTATTCATTATCTATATATATATATATATATATAGTGAGAGAGAGAGAGAGATAGAGAGTGAACAAGATATTTGTGTGTGTGTGTGTGTGTGACTTTGTGTATGTTTGTAAGTTTCTAACGAACATATCTGTGTGGTTGTAATCATTCAATCAAACAGGTTTTACTAATCCAATCTATTCAATTACAGACTTGTTGGTATTAAGTATTAAAACTAATTCCTCCAAAATTTCTACGGCTTTTGCGCTCATTTTCATTTGTCGACAAATTATTAGGGAATAAGCTGAGTCGAATTTGATGATGACTTCTTTAATTACAGGACATCTAGTTAGCTCTCACTGCGCAGGCGTAGCCGATTACACTTGCAGCATTAATAACGGATGTCAAGCGAGCAGCATAGATGATGGCATTGATGAACGTTATCATCTTGCATAACATCATATTCCTAATCTCACGCGGGCTAAAGCACAAAGGCAGAGGGTTTAGCTTTCACCACTCCATTAGACAGAGATGGCAGAATCAACTTGTGGTGCGGGTAGCCGACCCGAAATAATCGGGCACCGCTGGCGGATTATAAGGTCATTAACGAACGAAATATGTCGAATCAATTACCACACAGACCCCGTAATTTGCCAGCGGAAACACTTGCATCAGAACGCTGCGAACTGAAGGTGTGTAATGAGAAGAGATGACTCAGGTGTGTGTGTGTGTGTGTGTGTGTGTGTGTCTTTTGAAAACTAGAGAACGTGATAGAGAAAAACGCGCTTGAGACGAAGTGATAGAAGTTTCTAAAGAAATCGGCTGACATCTGTCTATAATTCTGATATGAGCTTCTGTAACTATTTACATTATATTGTTTGAACTGTTTTTTTTTATCATCATTAAAAATGACAGGCTTTAGCAGCAAATTTAGTATTAACATTTTGTTTACAATATCTAAAAATATCCGCTTAAACTTACTGAATTCATTTTTGACGTTATGTTTATATGGAAATATTCTTAATAAATGATTTTTCATTGATATCTGTCTATATTTCTGAGATGGTGTATTGTAACTATATCCACAATTTACATTGTCGGACTTTCGTCTCCATCTTTATTGTCATAGTCACGATGTTTCAGCCGTTGTACGCTCCTGTATTCTTCAGGTGATATACGTTGGGATTTCTAACTGAACACTTTCGTCCACTGGGGTAGGCTGTTTCAGTTATTTCCCTTTACTAACTCGACACTCCCAGTTTTTGTTCACTTCTACTGTGGCCAGGTATTGAACTCAGAATTCTTTTGGTTAAGTCTCCGGATTGTTTAAACCAACGCTTTTATCCACTTGACCATGCGTCCTTGGGTCCGAAACCTTGTTAAATATAAATAAATAAATAGACATTAGATGAAAATTATGAATGCGACAACAAAAGGCGAAAAGAAAACATTTATTTTATTTAATGTATCCTGACAATAATTTTTAAAATAATGTCAAGCTCGATCCGAACTTGTAACAAATGATTCTAGTCAACATTTTCCTCTGTAGTTAATAGAAAAATAAATTATAACGTAAGAATAATTTAAGGCGATACGTAAAGAAGACATCGAAATTTCTTTCTATCTTTGTATCTGTAAATAATTACATGACAATCCCGAACTGGTACGATTCGGTAATGCTCGTAAATTCTTTGAAAATTCTACTATTGATTCATCTGGGGTATCATTGCCTGACTTTCTATTCAGAATTGAGGCTCTTATGAGTTTATCAAGTTTTATGTAAGAATTGTTAAACTCGAGTTGTTGCTTTGGATATCTCGAAGACTTTTGACAGGGTTTAGCATACTGGGCTTCTTTACAAGTTAAAGGTTTATAATATTTCTGGACGAAATTTTAAACTGATTCAGTCTTTCTTATCAAATATCGAAATGAAAGTTGTCTTGTTTTGTTGAAATGGCCACACTTCTAGATCTTATTACATAAATGCAGATGTTCGCCAAGGCTTTATCCTTTGTCCTACGTTGTTTTAAATTTTAATAAATGTCATTTCTGATATCACCAGTTCTCAACTCAGAATCTATGCTGATGAAACAACTATTGACTCGTATCTTAACACTATATTTGATTTGTTCGATGAGGTCAGATCAGCAGTTGGTTTAAAAAATGATCTACAATATGTTTTAAATGAGGCAAAGAGTTTTTTTTTTTTAATTTTAACGCTTCAAAAATGAACCTGCTCTCTTTTAATCATTACAGATAAACCTTTTTAATTTCCATCAGCATGGCTGATGCTAACCGCAAAAAGAGTGGCTCATTGTGCCTTCTCCGACGAACGTTTTCAGCTGGCTTGAAGTGGGTCGGGTATATTGTGCACTTACTAGCCTTAGTTCTTATGAACATTCCTCTGTGGTACCTGGAATCTATGAATTTATAGTCCATTACGAGATTGGCGGCAAGATCACATCATTTTGTAGTCGAAATGGCTAGATCTAAGCTTAAGTTTAGATCTACCCAACTGACTTGTAATGATGGAATTTGTTTACATTAAATCATACCATTCATTAAAAAGTTTATTTTCATGCACTTGTTGAACTCTCGTCTGGTGCAAGCGAATGTAAATGATCGGACGAGAATTCGACCTCGGCTCTGCGAGTCGCTATCCATTACTCCACTGAGACGCTTCCAATATTATATGAAATAAAATATAAACTTTACAGGCTAATTATTTCTCAATCCACCACGAATCATTCCTTCTGCTTACACAGAGATGACTGGTATGATTTTTGTAAAAAAAAAAAAAAACGCTTTGAAATGAAATTTAAATTAGCATTTCTCAATACGGGAAAGATATATCGGCTGTTAGAATGTGAACATTATTGATTTTTTAAACAAATTTTCAACTATCGTAGAACCTGTTCTATCCAAGTATCTATACAAATTGTCCAACTTGTTCTTGTTGATATTGGCTGGTACGTGTTGGTTGATCTAATCTTTGCTTCTTTATGAAAAGTCTAAAATATGTTACATCCAGGGATACTAAGCCACAAACTTTGAAATAAATTGTTATATATTTAAAATTTCCTCATTATATATCTCGAGTATGTAAAATTCTGATGCCCATGTTATTTGCACTAAATAAAAACATTTATGGTAAGGAAACCTAGTTCTCCCCTCAGTCTCGGCTTTACGAAATATATAAAAGACTAATTTCAAGAAAAATGGTCGGCTCTTTTAATACTCCAGATATTCCTGACTCAACCTGTGCGGCTTTATATTTATACGAGCTAGATCAGACCTAAAAAGGAGTATTATTTTCAAATTCTGATGATGCAATGTCGGCGGAATTTGCTTTTTGGATTTGTGGACATTGTATGTTCGCAGCACTCCTAATATAAACTTATACTCTAAGACTGTTTAAAAAAAAAATGTTCAACAACATGGTTTTACTAACACATCCAAAGAAGTCTGAGACATAATTAAGAAAATTAGGTCCAGCAACACTTCAGATGCCTGGATTTATGTAATAGTTACATTTCCCAAATGTATCAATCCTCTTCTTTCCCCCCCAGCTATGGGTAAATAACAGGACATACTGGCTTCTATACCCTTGGTTGGTATCCAGTCTAGGAGAAGATAATTTTGAATTCAAACACTGTATGTATCCGTGGCGTAGCATATCCTATACAGGTAAGGAAAGGAACATTAGCATTGGTTCGATGATCCCAGCTACAGTCGAATGATGATGGGATTTGGGTATTCTCGTTAAGTTATTATGCTCATTCTCTTCTTTGATCTTTGCTCTGATTAAAAAAGGACCAATAACCCGGCTTATCTGTCTCCATCGTGTTGTATTGGAAACGATGATTTTGTGGTATTATTTTTCGTTCCCCCCTCTATATTTGGTTCTTCATGTGCGTTTTTATCGCGTTCATAATTTACTCTTAACGTTGTGCACAATTGTACAGAATTTCGCACATATGTTATTGATCTTCATTCTAGAGAGGGATCAACGAATTTAAGCAACGTTGAACCTGGCCAGTAACAAGAAGGGTGACCTCTGGATATATCAGGTGATGTAATCTTGAATGTGCGGTTGTGTAATGCATAAGGATTCAGATCTGGAAACCATAGAGTCGTGTTCCTATTCCTGTTGGGTTCGCTTTAAAGGTAGTGATTTTCCAAGCATAGCTCAGATGTGGCACAAGGCCAAAAGTATGGGGCACCCAGTTAGGAACTCACTACTAAGTTGCAACTGTTCTTGTGAAACAAGCTTGCTAACAATTCCCACTCAGATACGAGTTTAAATAGTAGAACTTGTATCATTAAGTCATTATTATTTCTCAAAAATTCTTACAATCCAAAAAATTTTTATGGCTTTAAATAACCAACAAAAGTTTGATAAACCATGTAAAAACACTACAATCAATATTACTTCTTGCAATAAGAAATCTATCCAATGTAAACCAGCCACAAGGTTGACTGTAAAGGCGTGCTTCGCTCGGCTATCATTCATTGCACCTGCGATGGCATTCAAATTCGGCTGTGTCTGAATATATGACCGACTCGCTATGTTCACAGAATGGTCTCATTGCCCGGGATCGAATTCACAAATAATGACGTCAAATGATCTTCAAGACTTTCTGGTTGGGTAATAGCAACAATACGATTTCTCACTAAACCGCTAATCTTTCCCTTCGTCTTTGATGATTGACTGATATCTTCGTAACTGCTCGCTTGTCCATGCTTCACTGGTCGCCGAGTACTTACGCACTGGCCGCTGGTCACCTACTCACACACTGGTCACCTAACTATTTACTTACTTCCTGGCTCTCCTTGCTTATATGGATACTGGTTAACGTCCGACCTTCCCCATATGCGTCCCTTTGTGTTCCAGAAAAAGAGGCCACCCATTCTTCTTTTTGGGTGGTCAGTTTCTTCAAACGACTACTTTTATGATTATCAAAAATCATTAACTATATTTTATGTTTTCCAATTCAAAGGCTCACTGGAAACAAAAATCCTGAAAACAATGACGCTTAAATTGATTCAAAGATGGACTCAAACTCAGATGATTAAGTGAACGTAAAAATGTTAAATAATAGTTTGAGACTAGTATATCTTAGTGGCAGTGTATTTTGGTTCAGACCTTCGGTGGTTGAGCTTTAAGGTCAGATGGTAGACAAAACAGAGAAGACGATTTTCACTGGCGTGGGAATGAGTTATAGATTTTTAGGGATTTGCTCTTTAGATATCAGGTTAACTAGACTGCATTTATGCACCCCACCTCAGTGAGGAAGAGTTTTCCGAGTGTTGGTTGGTACATTTAAAAGGAAATGGACGTGTGAGATTTCGTGTTTGAAAGCAACTCCATAATAGTTTATGTAATAATATACATCGGCGACGCTAAATTGAAAGTACTCTTTGTTGATGCTTATCGTCACTGAACGCAAAGAACATTTCGTGAAACCGACAAAGAGAAGAAGAGGATTGAACGAAAATGACCAGAAATCACCGGCCAGACGAGTTGAGACCAATCCAACGCCGGCAATGAAGTGTATACAACAAAAGGAAAATGAATTTACATGCTTGTCTCCTAAGGATGTGTGAGAAATCGTATTGTTAACAAATCCTTGATATTCCAGCAACCCGTTCAGCCGTAGTTATGTTGTTGAAGTGATCATTTGTGGTTCCCATACAGGAAATTGCACCTCCAGTCAATAATCGCTTGGGTAACATTCCATTCTCTAGAAAACAATCAAGTGACCAGCGTATTTTATTAAGTTGGTCTTTTATTTGTTCATTGAGTTCTTAGGTTTCTCACTTTCTCAAATTTTAAGTGGTTAACTTTTCTCCATGCGATGGTCAGCTCGAGTGTTGGATGCTGCTTCTAGCAGCTGTCAAAGGGGAATTGTTTGAATGAAGCAATTATGGCGTCATTTTATTATTATTTTCTAGCCTCTATTAAATAATACCAATGTTAATCTGCTTGTTCTAATAGTTTTTTGCTCAAAGATTAAACCCATTAATAGATTCGCAAGTGAAATCATATAATATATATGTAGTGTTCGATGGATAAATTGTCATCTAAATTACACAAAAACGAAAATGACACTGTCATTTCATCTTAACATATTTATTTAACAAAATTACACACAAATACCTTGAATCAGGAAGAGTAAATTTATTCAATAAAATCGCCACTCGCTTCAACCACGGCAGCACTACATCGCCAAGGCAATTGATGCAGCCCTCTGTGTTGAGACTGAGGCCCAGTGGGAAGATGAATGGAGACATAACGTTGCCATCACTAATGAGCACACCAAACACCATGATGTTGACTGGATAGTTGTTTTTTTATCACTTAAGGACGAAGTATAAACTGCACTGTCCTCAGATTGACCCGGACACTCTGAAATGTTCGTGTTGAAGATTCCGGTGCAAATGCCAAGCAGTACACCATGCCGTTTCCAAATTTCTAGCGAGGGGAATTATGTCTTGGTGCCCATTTTCTCACAGACGGTGCCCAACTGACATGAAATTAATGATATATAATGGCAACAATTTACCCATTACATGCTATATATATATATATATATATATATATATATATATATATATATATATATATATATATATATATATGTATGATAGAATATAGTTATAAGATTGGCTATATTTATGGGTTAAAGTTCTAAATATCAGACATAGTGCGTATGTAAATCTAAAAGTGGACACTTTCTATCATATATATATATTTGGGAAAAGATGTGTTGTAATTATGGAAAGTTTTTTCGATTGACCTGTTTCGTCCTTTATGACTTCATCAAAGAATGCTTGCCTAAGTTGATTCGACTAGAAATGCCCATGAACGAGAGACGTGGGGGAATTTTAAATTTAGAAAAAAATGTTGTGTATTTGGGCATTTAATCTAGCGAATTTCATTTCGATTATTTTTATTTTTATTTTGACCCCCCATTTTCTTTGTTATTAAATAGCCCATATTGTGATAACAGAAGATTTGTGATGGTTAAACGTTATAAGAAACTTGACGCAAAATTACTGCGGATGAAATAGCAATTAAAGCACTTTCTAGATATTTTCATCTTCGTGAATTGTTTTCACTTTTAATTTAGACTAGCATTTTTTACGTCAAAATTGCTGCCATTCTCCTTACGGTGTGCAACTAATCAATTTAATATGATGTTTTTTTGTTTGTTTTTTTTTTTTTTTGTTTTTTTAAATGTATCGTTTCTGTTCATATAATGATTTATTTAATCTTCTTGAGGTTTCTCCAATATATAATTTCTGGCAATCCTTGCTGGGTAAATTTCTCCTTCAAGTTTTTGTTTGTTTTGTTTAGTATTGATTTTAGTGATTAATGACAAATTTTATATTGAATTCAAATAAATTATTTTCAGTTGTAGTTGTGATGGAGTTGGTGATATTTTTTTGATTTATTTTTTTATCGGGAGATCTTTTCTATTTGGGAATATTTTATTAGCCTTTTGTTTCGCATTGAACATGAAATACTATATTGGACGGTCTTAACAGAATGTCCAATGTATTACTCTTCTTCGCGTAAATATTGAGGGCTACATATTTGAGTGCAGAATCCGAAGATTACTCCGGATTCTATTTTGTTATTACGATGGAAATACAAATTTATTAGCTCATTTTCATTAGGTGATTTCCGGAGGACATGGACTTTTTAGCTGCTGTCAACCCGATGTATTACAATATCTATGAAAATAAAGTATTGTTTTTGTTTTTTTTAATTTCGAATGTTCATTCTATTGTATGTTCGACTGTGTCCATTTTACCTACAAGATCAGTTAAAACAGAATCACCTGTATATATTAATAGAGTATCATATGTATATGATAAGTATGCTAATTGTTTAAGTTAATTATTTTAGAAAGTACCAGATACGAGAAATTTCATAAAAATGCATGTCATCATTCAATTAAGAGGTAATCCTATGGGTAAGCCAATTTTATCAAATGTGAAATAGTATTGATTATTGATGAGACGGAATATATTTGTTATTTAGCCATTGGTAGGGAGAAATTTATCTTTGTGTTAGATGTTTTTTGTTATATAAGAATAAAATGTCGCTGGCGACACTTGAGTTTGAACATAGATCGCCAGTGAGCAAACATAGGCGATAGCTTTATTAAATTAAGTAGAACAGCTGACCATAGAGGAAACGCAATAGTAGTAATTAGCTTGGCGTGTAACTGATCGCTATTTCTGGTCTATCCTCTATTACTATACAGACTATTATTCTCTATACTATTCAGTATATTCGGTGGTTATTATTCGAGCCAGTATTATCGACTACTATTAGTGCGAGTATTATTCGAAGCCGTCTGTCACCAGTATTGTTCAACACCATTACTATAGTTGTATCTGCGATTACAAAGTCTCTACTACAACCAGCATTATGAAAGTTACAACGAGAATTCGTTGACATCACAAAAGTGGCAACGAGTGTTCGTTGACAGCATACAATTTTTAAAGAGATTTAAGCATTTTTCAGTTTGTACGTTAGTTTAAATTGATTTTATATCCAGATTAGCCATGGGTTTAACACGCATATTTGTTTCCCTTAGTTTTTCAACTGGGTTGTCTGATTTATATATATATATATATATATATATATATATATATATATATATATATATATATATATATATATATAATGAAGTAATTCTTCAAGGGAGAGAGGGTAAGATTTTTGTGATTGCTTCATCCAGTTTGTGGGGAGCGCTGTCTGTTCTTGAAATAATCAGGGGCAATGTGATGCTTTTTTTCTCGGTTTTAAGGAAACCATACAGTTTTGGTATTCTAGGATGCTATTATGTTAGCCTATACCTTGATTTGCCTTCATTTTTAGTTAGTTTCCAAAATCGCTCTGTTACATTTAGGAGTTTCAGTAATTATTCTGTTTTTCATATGTGTCGGCATTGCTTAATAGTAAATTATTTTTTTTTTATTCATAGCAAGAGTACTAATTCATTATGATAATCTCGCTCTCGTTGTCTGCTGATGTAATTCAGATTTCATTATATATATATTTACCGTGTGTAACAGCAAAATTGTCCAATTGTTAGATTAAGATTTGAACCGCTGTATCTTAGAAATAATTAAAGATATCTTAATGAAATTCTCTAGGGTTTTTATTACACTATCGGTCTCTATTTGAACAATAAAAATGCATATTTTCTCTAAGTTGAAATGAGGATCCCTCTTAGTGTTGTGACCGGCTCACTCTTTTTTAAACTTCTTCAGCGTTCTCTTGATGGTTCTCAGATAGAATTTGAAGGACGCCAGATTATGAATTTTGGTAACATTGTGGAGGGCCTGAATGATCATTTTCCTCTCACCATTGCTCATTTGGGAAAAGAGTGGGGGTGAAACAAAACAAACTTCACCTATTCCTTTTCTAGCGGAAATGGTTTTGAGTGATTCGTACGAGAAATGGTGTCAAGATGAATAAAAGCTTTATCTGAAAAACGAAAAGACAATAAATTAGTTTAGTGTAATTTTTTAGATTTTAGTGTTTTTTTAGATATAAAATATTTTGTGCGATAGACAATTATACTGATACACGATTTAGACATTTATCCTGTTACAGACGGTATATTGCAAAACGATATATTCTATTGATTTTTACCTTTTATTTATTTTTCAAATCTATTTTTCCAAGTCTTCATGTAATTCTCGCAAATTTAAAATTATCTTCTAATTATTTGATAACTTTATAACAATTTTCTAGTTTAAGATTATGCTACTCTGACGACAGATATTAGGTTGGTGCAAAAATAATGACGTAATAATGTCGTTTTTTGACGTATTTTTAACGTCAAAAAACGACATTATTACGTCATTATTTTTGCACCAACCCAATAACAATTTTGTACACCGGGAATTTAAAAGAAACATTTCAATAGCTATCCTATTAGTCGTATTTCAACTGGGATTCGAAATCGGCTCTCCGATTTACTTAGCAGCAGTAAATTACATCTGTCTTTTGAGAGAATGATGATTATTGAGAAATGTGTCGATGTGTGTATGTCTGTGAGTACGAATATTTTTTAACGCAGTCCAGTTGTCAACAAGAAATCAGTATAAATATTAGTCATTTCTTGAGTACGTTTCCCAACCGCTTTCATACAGACCCGACAGTCATTATATCCGTGCCGATAAACAGAGCTTGAATGTATTCATGAGTGCGCTTGACAGCGCTTTCAATGAGTATCAGCATCTATGAGCATATTTGAGTGTGATCAAGCACGTATATTTCCGACCAGCTCTTCCCGAATTAATCCTAAGATCATAGCATTCTTAAAATAGAGTTCGTTCGCGTAAACAAAGAAGAGATAAATTTCGTTTGAATCTTCCTAAGAGAAAAGGATGGACAGTGAGAATTTTTGGAAGATTAATAACTTAGCAACATTATTAACAACAGATCTTTATTATGATTTGATTAGTTCAAATTTGGTCCTGTATTCCTCATTAGCACGCATTTAAATTACGATTAGAACGAGTTAGGCTTCTTAATTTATCGAGACTTTCTGTCAGCTTTTAACTTCCGTACTGAAATATGCTACATTGGTGTATTTCTAGCGCGCCGAATCGATGGAGTCCGAATCAAAAACACGTACATATACCGACAATTAAAAATATGTGTAAATAATAGACAAGTAAAAATAATATATATTTAGTTGATTCTAGATGTGAGGAATGGTTAGTAATTTTCGTCTGACTTGATATATTTGGGCTATTGGCAAAACTTACGAACCCAAAATAACAACCAAGGGAGACGAACTCGCCATCATAAAAAAAATTATGACATATATATATATATATATATATATATATATATATATATATATATATATCGGGTGTAACAACAGAAATGTCCAATTGTTAGATTAAGATTTGAAACATTATATCTTAGAAATGATTAATGATATATTACTGGAATTCTACAAGGTTTTTATTGCACTATTGGACTTTACTCTAAGCATATGATTATTGGTACCATTACTGAAACCATGAATGATCTTTTTCCTCTCACCATTGCTCAGTTGGGAAGAGAGTGGGTTTGGCCCAAAAGAATTTTAAACTGTTTTTTTTTCTATCTGAATATCTCGAATGTTTTTTTCAGTGATTTGTACGACAAATGGTGTCAAGATGGCTAAAAATCTTACATGAAAACCAAGTAAAAAGAAACTCAATTAGTTTAGTGCTTTCTTTTTAGATATTAAACATTTTTTCAGTTACGCAATTTGGACAGTTTTGCAGTTACAACTCTTTTACACACACACACACACATATATATATATATATATATATATATATATATATATATATATATAGGTTATGACTTTTTGTAAAATAATTTATTTCCTGTATAATAGTTCGGTGGACTTTTGTTAAAATATTATGAATAAGGGTATAATTAAGTTTATTTTCTTTAGAATTTCACGCAACACGAAATTTCTAAATTCGTCTATTATGACTTTCCGGAGCCTTCCAGAACTTTCTCGATTTGTATGATTTTTCTGGGACTCTAAAAGCGTGAACTCTGTTTAGGTTGCCATTTAAGTTAAACGAATAGGAAAAGTGTGTTATGTTTGTAATCAAATATCTTTTTTCAGATTACATGACACGTCTGGCGGAGGAGAGGCGTATTCAACAAAAATTCGAAAATTGTTTTTTCTCGGCAAATTATTCATTATGTCATATTCAATTATTTTACAAAAATTAGAGCCGATTACACGATATTTCAAGCTCACTTTACGCTTACCGTTCCTGACCATTTTAATGGGCCGAGATAACCGTAGATTCGTCTACGGAATATCATTACATTATTGTTAGATAATTGTGTATTCATGAAGGTTTTTTGTCAAAAGCATTTTATTTTTGGTCGTATATTAATTATAAATATTCCTTTTTACAGGCTTTATTTTTTGAATGGAATATGATCATTCGAAATTTTAGTTCTCCATTGCTCCTCAAATGATTGGGAGAATGTGATGTACAACTGCCATGAGAAAAGAGAGGTAACAAAGTGTAAACGAAAGAGGTCCAGCTTATTCTACTTAGGAAAATTATCATTGCAGCCAAAGTATTCTAAAATTCTGTTAATAGCAAAGGAGAGAATGAAAAATACGAATCGAATATAGCATCAAAATTTATATTATTTTTATGTATTTGTTATGTAACTAAATACATCATTGTCAAAAAAGTTTACTTAAAACTGGATATTTCTTGTGATAAATTCTTAATATATATTATTATTATTTTACTTACGTGTAAGGTAATCATACATTTGCAAGTCCTTACGTTTAGCCATGAAAAGAAATAATGATCAAAACTGCCTAAAACATTTAAGTGCGAATTTCCGCAAAATTATCGAAGGTTGAATACGATCCTCCTCCACCGAACGCGTCACATACGTTTCTTGACTAAGCAACTCTGACTGATTTTCTTTTCATTTAATCCTAAAAAGTGTTTCTACTATGGAAAGAAAGATGATCTGGACGAATAATCTCATACAATTTGAAGAATCACATAAGAAAAATCAATCGGAAATAAAAGAAGGATACCATTCAAAATTCAAATTGTTGGTTGCTATCTGCTTCTTGGAGCGACTATCAAATGAAGGAAATGTCGTACAAAGAAAATCGCTAAAGAAGTTACAAGTTTATGGTAAAATAATGTAAATTTCCTAAGTTTAACAACTCAAGTCATAAAAACAAAAGTGGAGCAACTCCTGAACACCTACGATGAAGGTGTGAAACGAAGAAAATTATGGTCTATCGTATGAAATAGTTGACATAACTAACGAAAACTTTGAATAAGCGTTTAGTCAGGACAGACGGTTGTATGCTATTCAAATCAAAAGCAAAGAGTTCCAAAACTATTCATCTATTCACAAGAAGAAAATCAACCGAGCAGCAAATTAACAACAACAAAACGACGTCAAATTCCAAATCAGAGACCCCGATATATACACTATATGATGGGTCCAAAAGTTCTGAAGATCAATCCAGGAGAAAATGGAAGACTTAAAGAAAAATCAAAACTGGAACCAAATTAGTAAGATCTTCAAAATGATCAACCAGCACAGAAGCAAATGTTTGTCAACAGTTATCTCAAGAACGGATTGATGTTGAGCCACCTTCTCTATTTACTATTTATAGACGCACTATTAAAGAGTCTGTTAAAGAAATTAAGAAAACACTGCACTTCGAAATTTGGTTATTGCATCTTGATAGTAAAGTAATAGATGACCTAGAACATCAAGTCCTTTTTTTTATTTTTATTTTTAGAAGAATTAAAGAAGAGAGATGTTGGAAGGATAATATCTATCAAATGGAAAAGCGGATTCTGTTATCAAAGGAACAACAGCTGTTCCGGAAGAATACAATTCATGGAAGATCATAACGATTTCTCTCGCGGACATTACGAATATGAACACTGGAATCAGGAATGGGATTTTTATTACATTACAAAGACGATTTACTCAGAGGAAACTAGAAGAACTATTATGTTCTTGACCAACTGCTTCGTATAATAATGGATGACGAATTTGGATGAAACAACACATCGCTTAATATCAGATATCTGTTTATCCGTGAATTTCAAAACAACTAAGAACAGCTGAAGAATAATTTTAAAAATGGTAAAGAAGAGATTATGAAACAACAGGAAGGAGTGCTGATATGAAATTCCTGTTTCACTGAACGCGAGTTTTCCGATTTTTCAAAGAAACTGGAACATTTCCTAAATTGTAGTTTCCCAACATTACCTAACTTAAATTATACAAGAGCAAATCTAAAATGCGGATGTTTATCAGAAGTTATGTAACAGCTTGCAGAATCACAAAACCATTAAACACTGTAAAAAAAATTTTGAAATCCAGAATCATTGAGACTAAAAATTTATAGAACAAATCAGTTTGTAGAAGGGACACGCAAGTGACTTCAAGAACTTTATAGCGTCTGTAAAATGAAGGACAATGTTCAGCTGCCATTTATTTTGTCTAACAAACCACGATAATTGTATATTATGCTATAATAATGCTAAATATTCCACACAATTTTTCTTTATATCGCTATTATTACATGTAGATGTACGTTTCTGATTATATATGCAAGTTAGCAATTTATGTTAATTTGTATGTTATGCTATAGCGATGACCTGTTAAATGAGTTAAAAATGCAAAAAGTTCTTACATCATTAGAATATTCCAAAGTAAAGATTCAATTTTGAAATTTTTGTTTAATTATAAATTTGTATGTTCTGATATAGAATGGAAAATGCGTTAAAAAATACATAACTACTAAACAATTACATTAGTAAATTGAAAAATAAAGCTTCTGAAATATTCTGATTTTTTAGCGTTATTGCGCATGTGATGAATTCGGTTTTTCGCTTTTGGTGGGGACCTTTTGAAAGAAATGAATACCTTTTTCATTACACTTGAATAAAGTTCATTGATTTATGGTAAACGAATATAGGCTTGCAAGAAAGTCATAATCCTCTATATATACATACAGAGAGAGTGAGGGAGAGTATATTCACCAGTATACTTAATTCACACAGTTCGAAAAATGAGAAGACATTTGATCAAACATTTATATACACTAAAATTAACGTTCAGAATAAGACAGCGGAAAGCAGCGCGTAGCCAAAAGAAGGGATAGCAAAAAGACAATCACCAGTAAGAGCCACAAAGTCTTGAAATTGTGGAGAATCATGATCGCAAATGTCCTCAATGGCGACGGTGCATAGAAGAAGAATAAAGCATATATATTTTTCATTAAAGATGACAGACAAGGTACTGCGATTAAGCTTTTTTATTCAATTTTAACGGTGTTTTCTTTTCGGGTCACAGTGTGTATAAACTGTCCAAACGTTTTGTAATTCCGAGCGCTTTCGGCCCTACTTTTAGCCATTATCAAGGATGATTTTATTTTTGCTTTTTATCTGGGTGTATGGGCTGTGTGTAGGTTTCTAAATTCATAGGTATATTTTATTTTCTGAATACAGCACATTGAGTTCGAGTTTGTAATTCATATTATTGTGTTGTTGTTTTTTCTTTTTTTATTATTAAGGCTTCCATTATCTTTAATCTTTTTTTTTTACATGAAGATGAGGTTATTATGCTTGTATTTTCTACTGGAATATTTTGGATGGAGTGTGGGTTTAAATGGGTTCTAATGGAGCTGTGGTCGAATAGGTGTAACGTAAGTCATCTGAATAGTCATAACCGATATAATTATGAGTTTGGTTTGATCAGGGACACATTTACTTAAGGGGCATTTGAAATCATAAATAATGTTCGTTCGTTGTAATTTTCATTTTGCTCGTGTGTTGTTATTTTTTGATGATGATTTTGGCTGTTTTAATTTTTTTGTTGTAGAGAATTAATTTGATTTTTTTGTTCAGGTCGATTTCTTTATGATATTTCTAAGTGAATATTCATCTTGTTTGTAGTTGACGTGCATTTGGCTTTTGTAGAAAATATTTTTGTTATTTTTAACTGTGTGTTCACTATCGTTATAATTTACTTTTGAAAGAAATAGTTTAATTTGGTGGTCGATAAGTTGGTTAGGGAAGCTATTTTTTTTAACTAATATCTGTTTTGTATTTTTGAGGTCTTTAAGTAAAAGTAGACAAGAGAATGGATTTTGGTGTGCACTTTTGAGGATGATTTCCTCACTACAACTCATGAAAAATGTTGAAAATATCCCCCGCTGAGCAAATACTCCCACACAGTGTCGAATGGGTTGACAGACCCAAATGAGACATTAATGAAGCCTCTACGCATTATTAATGTCTGCTGCATAAACCAAGACACCTACTACACACCAGATGAAAATCTGAAGGATTGAGATCAGGGTAACTTACAGGGCATGGACTAGGTTATCTCCTACCTATCATGGTAGATGTCAGCTTGTGAAATGTGCTGGAGTCCCATTGTGCATAAACCACATACGTTTTCGAATTAGCAGGGACGTATATTCTAGCAGGTCTGGAAGGTTGTTTAGAGTTCCCGTAGACAGCTCCCATAAGACGTGCTGGAAAAACATATAGACCTATGACACAGTCATCTACAATTCTAGGCAACATATTCATCGATGAACTGATGCTGGTTCTGTATTGTAACATGGTCATTGCGACACACCCACAAATGTTAGTTTGTGTAAATTTGTCTTCCATCTCTTATACATGGTGTCGCATCCGAAAACAAGCCTGCAGATAAAGACAATGCATAGGCAGATTGCGGAATATGCCATTAGCAATCCTTCTCGCGAAGTGAGTGATCAAATGGCGGAAGACACTGCACACCTTTCAAATGACACGCATACAGGAGCTGCCCTTTAATTGCAATCCACATGTTACTATGAGATGTACGACATGCTAGGGCTGCTTGACGTCTGCTGATACCAGGATCGTCTCCGACATCTTGTACAATGTTCTTCGTACCGGCGGATCTCAGTTTTCCTCGATGCATAGTTTGTGGTGCCACTGATCCTGTCTCAGCAACGCGACGTAAACAGCAGCAAATGGTGGATGAATCGGCCGCCTTCGGTCTGGAAACGCAATCAAATACAGCTGTTAGCTTTGCCTTATATAAAATTATATTTGCCTGCACAAGGCGTTAGGCCTATTCAGATTATTTCGTATGCTGTAATATAACTTTTCGCATGATACGAAACAATGTCTGATAACAGGTACAATCTATCATGTTTTTAGAAAAAAATATTTTGCGCGCATATATATATATATATATATATATATATTATCGACGAAATTATATATATATATATATATATATATATATATATATATGTATATATATATACACTGCGTGCCAAATTATTATCCAGATAACTTTTTTTCTCATATTTCAAAAAGCCTCCAATTTTCACACAATGTTGGTAACACAGACCTGCGCAATGTAAACAAACTGGCGTCCTATTTGTTATCAGCACGGTGATTTGAGTGCCAAATTATTAGAAAAGTGTAAGAATTTAGTGAAAATATGGGTCGTAAAAGCAGTTTAAGTGATGCTGAAAAGAAAACTATCACCTCAGAATTCTCAAAAGGTAAATGTACCCAAGAAATTTCTAAAAGTGAGGTGTCATCAAAAAAAAGTTCACCGCCGACCCTACACAAGTACGCAAAAGGGCAGATAAAGGCATGCCGAGTGTTATTTCACGTGGTCTCATATCACGACTTAAACGAGAGGCCACGGAGGACCCTAGACTTACTAGTCATGAGCTTTTCAGTTGAATTGGGGATCCTACTGTGTCTAAAAGTACTCGGTGTCGGTATCTGAGGGAAATAGCAACAACAGTCAAACCTGTATCGAAGCCTCCGTTGACGAGAAACCACATTCAAAATCGATTGAAATGGACCGAGGACAATATGAAGATTGACTTCTCTAAAGTTTTATCCACAGACGAAACTCGAGCAACACTTGATGGGCCAGATAGATGGTGCAAAGTCTGGGTAATGAACGGACAGAATCGCCATCAGCGTTTGAGACGCCAACAAGGTGGAGGCATAATGATCTGGGGCGGTATTATTGGAAAAACATCAGTGGGCCCATGGAGAGTACCAGATGGCGTCAGATTGACTGCTGATGCATACATAAGCATTTATGAAGGAGCATCTTGAACCGTGGATGAAAAGGCAAAGAGTTGCCTTCAGAAGGGCCATTGTTTTATGCAAGATAATCCTCCCTTACATGCTGCTCACAAGACTACTGAATATTTGAAACAGTTAGGCTTAAATGGACGTCGAAAAATGAAGTGGCCTTCAAATTCCCCGGATTTGAACCCAATCGAAAACATTTGGATCATCATGAAGCGAATAATGTACGGCAACGGACGACAATTCAGGAGCAACGCTGAGTTGTGGGAAGCAATTCTTGACATATCTCGCGGCATTACAGCAGATGTCATCCTACAATTAACAAAGTCGACTTTTTCAAGTAATTTCAAAACAGGGAAAGCATATTCCCTATTAATTTGTTTAAAACTGTGCCTTTGTTTGTATATGTTATTTTTTGTTTGATTATCTTATTTATTAGGTTCTTTTGATCATAAATATTCATGTGCAAGATTAATAAATGTTTTGTTTGCTCAATTCTGGGAATTTTTCTAAACCTTTCTAATAATTTGGCACTATCAAATCACTGTGCTGATAACAAATATGGCGCCAGTTTGTTTACATTGCGCAGATCAGTACGAACATTTCAGTGATTGCGCAAGTCAGTATTGCCAACGTTGTGTGAAAATTTTGTGTGAATTGATTGGATCTCGATAATATTTTGGCATACAGTGTGTGTGTGTATACACACACACACACACACACACACACACACATATATATATATATATATATATATATATATATATATATATATATATAAGAAAAAACAGTAAGATATGTAACCCGGTGTTCTTATAGATACTTTTATTTTTACAAAATAGTGCTCAATGTAAATTTACAGAGCATTAATATTATAAATTAATTGATTTAAAATATGTTTTTTCACTGCACTGTTCTAACCATGTTTCAATCATCTACGCCCGCCACATATAAGTTGCTGTCTGCAGTGTTAGGTGGACAGATTTAAGCGGTGATGTAGTCGCAGAAATTGTCTGACAGTCACGTCAGTGTTCTCTTGCTTGTGGGGCATCGTGCAGATTTCTGATGCCAAACACAGGGTCTTTCATCAGCCAACCTCTGGCAGTAGCCAACCAGGACATCAATACGCACTCAAGGCACTTGATGTGGGATGATGAATGGCGACATAACGGTGCCATCATTAGTGACCCCTCCAAATAACATGATATTGACTGGATCTGGTGTTCATCACTCGAGGACGCAGTATCATCTGCATTGACACCCAAACACTCTGAAATTTTCGTATTGGAGGTTCCGGCGCAAATGCCAAGCACTACAGCATGTCATTTCAAAATTTCTGGAGGGTGGGGAATTGCAACATAGTGTTCTTTTTCTCACAGATGGTGCCCAACTGACCCTATTATACTGTGCCATCGATAAAATCAAAAGCAAAAGCGGCGCATGCGCGAAATTAGTATAAAATGGCGACCATTTGCACATCGCATCCTGCATATATATATATATATGAAGTGATGTTGAAGATTTTCCGATTTTAACCCTCTTCGCATAACTTGAAGAAACGTCGGTTTCTTTTGTGAACTTCTCTCTTGGTCGGGATGGAAAGAATCTGTCACTAGAATATATTTCCTTTGTATTTATGTATGCAGGGTGGGTTTAGGCTATTAAAGGTCCTCAATCCGTATACGACGTTCCTCCCTTCTAAGAATCTTATCTTCTTCCATTTGTTCAGTTTTTGGGATGTGATCTGACTGATAACTTTTCGTACCTTCTCTTACACCCCTCCCTTTTTGCAAAAAATTTCTTTTGCACAACCAATCATTATTTTTTAACATTAACATCTAATTAACTCCTTCATAGATAACAAGATTCTAACATAACGCCCCCGAAACAACAGAACTAAATTGAAGTTAGGCGAATCGATATATTCTGCATTTTGGCAACAAGTTATCTTTGTTTCATATTTGAATGAAAATCATATACATATTATACAGGAATGAGTTATTCGAACTATCTTATCAGTGTTTTTATTGATTGTTAAAAATTATAAATGCATTTCCAATTATTTAGACATAACAAAATTATCAAATCAGAAACTATGATCTGGAACTTGAATGAAAGAAGATATGATACTGAAAACTTAAAAAAACAATTCAGAATTTGGAATTAATAAACAGTAAACATTTCACATGCATGAATCAGTAATAAAAAAAAAAATTAGTATAGGATGTAAGGGAACGAAAAATAGGTTGTGATTGGAGTAGTTTTGCCCAAAAAACACTAGAAGTGACAAACCTTAAACTTTAACTACAAAACCTCTTAACTAGCCTCATCAGATGGAGATATACATGACGCTAAAATCGTGCATATATGTTTCTACCGTTAACTGTATACAATGAATATACGTCTATTGTATACGAATATCCGTATACAATATACGTGAATGATATCAAATATAACTTCAAGGGAGTGAGCCCTTTCGATTAAGGGAGAAGTGCCCTTCGTATGAGCATAAAAACTGGCAACATTGGATCAAAAATAATTGAATTACGAATTGCAAAGAAAACAAGCCTTCGAAAAGCAGCAACAACTGAAATGATTATCATACGTAACACAAAAAATAAAATAATGATATATTGAAAATGTTGCTTTTTTTCCATGGTACATTAAACATAATGTTAAGAAAGAACACACACACACACAAACACACCAATCCTACTAGAAAAAGCGGTAACAGTTACTGGACTTGAGAAATGTGTTTTATTGGGAAAATATTTTATGTGAAATTATCAACAAGGCTAAATCTTAGTTCAATGAATACCTAATGTTTGTTGTATGGAAACAGCTAATCTTAATATGACCCTTACCGTTCTCCCATGTATTTACATTCATGTTAGGCATCATCCGGAAATAAAGATGTTTTTAATCAGGATAAATGTTTGCTTTCTAAAAATGTATCGCAAAAATCTATAAAATTTCTGGAAAGCAATAAAAAAAAAAAAAAAAAAAAAAAAAAAACACAGAGACATCAGAAACAATAGCTGGGGTAATTGGAAAAAAATTCCCAAAATCTGCTAAATACATATATATATATATATATATATATATATATATATATATATATATATATTAATTTTAGTGTAACCTATGTATCATCCGTGACTGTGATTGATTCTATTATATTTTCCTTATTGTTAGTCATTTATCTTACATTTTTCTCGTTTCATTTTGAAAACTTGGAACACATTTTAAGAGTATGTTTAATTTTTAAGAAGAAATGCTTGTTTTTCGCTACAAATCTAATTGGTTCCCTTTCAAAAACATTGAAAAGATTTTGCTAACAAAAAGGAATTTAGACCAAGCAGGAAAACAAACTGTTTTCTGAAAAAAATTGAGTTCGGGAATGAAAGAAAAAATCAAACAAAATTATTCATTTCCCAACGAAAGGTTAGGTTTCTTCATGAGATATTTTAAACGGAATTGAACTCATCTGTTAAATTTCATTTCTTTCTTTCGTTCTAGATCTCTAAATTGTGTTTTTTTTTTTTTTTTTTTTTTTTTTTACAAGAGCTTGCATATATCAGTGAATTTTTCCCCAAACATTTTCCTCGATATAGAGATTTTTTTTTTTTATTTATTTTACGTTTTTGCAACATAATCCACTTTATTATCCGTTTCCTTTTCGTCATTTTTCTTCTCAAAAAATTTTACTTCAACTATTTTATTTAAAAATATATATATATATATATATATATATTTGGCTTGAATTTATTTTTGACTTGATTAATTCCATTAAATCGGACCGGAAAAGAAAGTCAGTTACGCTTCTGTCTAGCGCAAATGTTTGTTTAGAAAATAGCCTCTAAGATACCTATGATTATATTGAAAGTTAAATTATCTTTCCGTGTGTTAAAAGGCCGACGATCCCTCTGACGAGTTTACTGCGTCATTTCGTGGATTCTTGTAAAGGAAGTGGACGAAAAACACCAACCATAGACAATGGTGTGCAACTTTACAGGTTCTAATTTAATACAGCATTTACTGTTGTTTTTCATGCCATATAGATCTCCATCAAGATGAATACAGTAGAAATACTCATATCCGAACTTCAGAGTAGTTCGGATATGAGCACGTAATATAAATTAAATAAAACACAAAAAATTGAAACAATATATGATAATATATTATATTAATATTAATATATTAATAAAACACAAGAAACTAATTTAATATATGAAATATTAAGTAACTAAGGAAAGTAAATATTAATTTGCAATGTTTAATGTACATTAGGTTTTATTATTTTTTTCTGATTTCTTTTACATTTTGTTTACTTTTTGCTGTTTATATTTTTTTAAAGTAAGATATTTCTGCAGATTACGTACTATTGAACTAATTCTTTTCCATTAATTTAATAACCTTATCAATAGCACTCTCTAATAAGTCGCACTCATCTTTATCGTCCTTCATATTTTCGTCATTATCTGAAGAACCAATTCATTTTAAAGCTATTCTACATTGAATTATTTTGTTATTCATTAGCATCTTTATGTGTCCATTCTTTTACGTCATGCGAAGTGAAAGTATTTAGAGGATTATCATCAAGAGCAAGTTTTAGTGTTTCGTTCAGATTCTGCAATATGTCAGATAAGCTTGCGCCATTGTCCAGGTTTCCAATAATCTCTAATTTCTGACATACTGTTAAATAACTTATTTTCTTTTTTGCTTCCAATTGAAGTTTCTTCTATGCGAGACATCATGGGTTGAGAAATATCAAGTTACTAACAATTAGCTGCAAAGAAATGGAAATATTATATATCCCTAGAACATGTAAATATTAGCACTAGAATATTCGGATATGAGGACTTTCGAATAAGATGACACGTTTGAATATAAGGACTTCTACTGTATTGATATTCAATTGAAAGAAAAGCCCCAGTGTAAATGACGAGAGATTTTTTTCGTTTTTGATAACACCCCAACCAATATAGGTAATGACTGTTTCAAAAATCATTTCTTTTGGTAGAAGAAATGTTTCTCGTGAATGATTTAGTGGGATTCACAGGTTATATAATTGCGGTTATATAATGTTATTCCCTCCCTTTTTTTCATTTTGGATTGAGCCGTCTGAAGACCGTGTGAGCGTCAAACTCTGATTACGTCTAGATCCATCCTTTCATACGATTTAACATTGTTAAGCGTTTTGGCTCGGTCTTTTCAATCTAGGCTTCGAGCACTATACTGAGTAGGTAAGTTTGCTTTTGGCCTTTTCTTTTTCTCAGTATTATCCTTTTCATTCGAGACTGTATCTGGATAACAGCTTTCGTTATGACAACTCGTTTCTGCGTTCCATCCTTTAATATATATATATATATATATATATATATATATATATATATATATATATATATATATATGTGGGTGTGTGGGTGTGTCTGTGTATGTAATTGTAATTATAAAATATATTTCTATGGTATGCAGTATTTATGGGTTAGAGCATTTAATATCAGTCACAAAACGTATATAAATATAAAATATGTACAGCGAAGACAACAGCAATAAGATAAAAGACTGCCAAACAATTGAGTTTATCATAGGAAGAAACTGTAATCTCTATCTGTTGAATTCAATGTATGTAATTGAAAATCGCTCTAGCATGAAACTCCGAGGTGTGCAATTAATATAAATTATTATGTATATTGTTTAATATATATATATATATATATATATATATATATATATATATATATATATATATATATATATGAAGAACAGCAGTGCAGTATCAAAATATTTCTGGAAATTAAAGAATTATCATCACCTAAGATATTGTAGAAACAACCGAAACTTTGAATGGCAAAGGAAATAGATGTATTTTTGTCTTTTTGTAATATTAGTTATCGTAAAGCACTTAAATAACCCTATCTTATTAAACAAGAGGAATGAATTGATTGTTACATATAGGCATAAAAATACATATCTGCTTTGATAAAATTGATCCCGATATATTTTTAATGTAAATTGTGAATTTTTTTTTTTATTTGAAAATGAATAAATAGCCTACGTTTGTGCGTAATATAAAAAAAAATAATATTCACAACTCCAAAATTGAAAAGATTTTCAAATTGCCCAAACAACAAGCAATCATTACTGTTGAAGTCTATAAAGCAAATGTCCTAAACAGCCCTCAATATCGATTACTCAAACCAACTAAAAATAATATCGGTAAAGTCAGCAAACTCTTCATTGAAAGAGTGAGCAAATAGATGAAAATGTTCCAGGAATTATCCAATGACATAAAACTACAGAATCCATAGAATGGTTCACTATTTCAAAAAGGAGTAATGAATGTACCTTCTTTTATTTCGATATTTGTGACATTTAATTGTCCATAATCTGCTAATGCTTGCTATAAATTCATGAGAAAATTCATATCTTATTAGCGATCACGAAATAAATACCATGAAGCAGGCAGAGAAACTTAAATTATTCCAAAATAGTTATTTGTGGATCAAAAAAGTAACCTAGACTTTTATGTTGTTATGTGAACATATGATTCAGCAGTATTCATGGGAATTTGATGGAACTGTTTTCATGGCGACTAAGATTTATTTCCGACATTAAATAAACCGATCTCTACAGAGATGTCGATGTAATTATCTTCTGTAAAACAAATACACGAAATAGAGATTGATTGATAAGTTGACTGAGAAAAGTTTTCAAAGATTACTAGCTATATATTAACATTAACACAAATGCTAAAATAATCAATTTTCTCGATGTGACCTTGGACTTTATTAATAAATCATATACTAAACATCTATATGATCATAGATGCGCTAGTAAAGAATCAAAATACCATTATAAAATTCTAGATACTTTACATAAATCAGTTCAAATTAGATTATCTACCAACTCCAGCAGTAAGGAAATATTTAATGATAATAAAATTAACTATATAAAAGCTTTAGAACTAAGCAACTATAAAGAAGATTTAGAGTATTTAGAGAAAAAAAACAGTACAAATAAACAGAAACAAAGTAAGCGTAACATTATGTGGTTTAATCCAGCGTATAATATCCAAGCTAATATCGGAAGAATTTTCTTAAATTTAATTAAAAAGCACTTTAACCATTCACCAAGACTAAAAAGCATTTTAACAAAAATAATGTTAAGATCCGCTACAGCTGTGTTAATAACATCGATAAATCTATATCCATAACATTATATTAAATAAATATATTTCCAACAAAGAAAACGTTATTTAAAAGAAATAAATGCAACTGCCGAATAAATATGATCTGTCCCATAAACAGTCGATATATGACTGATAATGTTATATACCGAGCTGACATACTTTCCGGTAAGGATGTCAAATTTTACTTTGGTTCCACTGAAAATCCTTAGATATTTCGTTTCTACAATCATCGAATGAATTAGGCAATGTAAAATACAAACACAGTACTTCTCTTTCTAAATATTTCTTGCAATTAAACCTGTGATATAGTAGCAAGAGCCAAATCTTGCAATGGGAAATGAAATAAGGTTAATTTAAATAAACCAAGCTTATTAAACAAGAGAAAAGAATTGATTGTTACATGTAGGCATAAAAATAAATATCTGCTTAGATACATTGATCCAGATTAATTTTTATTGTAAATGATGTTTTTAAATTGAATTCACAACTCTAAAATAGTGTTTTTACATATACATACAAATCCTGTTTATTCTAAATGCTAAATAGATCTTTTAAAATTAAAATAAAAAAAAAACATAAAAAACTGTAATCCCAGTGTAATATATAACTACGCCAACGTTAACCATATTTTTAATAACATCTAAATTACATAACGGTCAGTGTATAGCCAGCACCTGAAGATTTCCTCGTGGATGAAACTTAGAGTCGTGCTATCGGTGAGGAATATAGGTATATTTATTAATATATAGTTAATAGCTCTGTCATATTACATAGAGCACTGTTTTATTAAAACCCACACTATATGTGCGATGTTATATATTCCGTGGATGTACATAATGTTTATTTACGTATATTATATATGTTTCAAAGGATATCATACCCGGCGTTGATTGTGGAGACAAGACCCCACTCTCTATAAAATAGTTTCTTGATACGCGTGTCAAAAAGCCTTTGAAAGCCATGTCCACATCCAAACCGGAGAATGGGAAAAGGCTTAAAACTGGCGCCGCATAATCAGTTAATTCGAGCAAATCGAGCTCGAGGGCCAAAGAAAGCATTTTATTTAAGGGAACGACAAACCAGATTTTAAACCTGCTCTGCGATCATTTCCAGATACGGAAAATCTATGGAAGTAAATCCAAACAGAATAAACGGAGTAGGATCCCGAAATCGGTTGACTATCAATAATGAAAACATTTCGGCAAGACCTACACCAAAAAAATCCCAAATGTAATCCTTTAGATTTTGTATCTCAGGAAGCGCTTAGTCTCTATATACCAACGCCGTTGCCTGTGCCCTGGAGAAGTCAATCCAGACTATCTAACAAACAATAAAATTATGACCAAACAATATGACGAAGAGAGAAACCGCAAACGTTTTTGGTTATAATGTGGAATTCTTTTAGTGTATATATTACATATATTTTTGCTACATATGTGCCAGGTCTCGTGACCGTCAAGTAAATAAAAGGAATAAAAATTCTTTATGT
>OZ010576.1:36573100-36798100 GCA_963932145.1 Acanthosepion lycidas
TCTCCAAAACTTTTGCTTCTAGATTGGCAACAAGTTTTCTTACTTTTTCCTGTTGAGTTAACTAGATGCAACCGTTTGTTCTATAATAATACAGTGGGCTATGGTACGTTTTTAGCCACCCTTGATTGCAGCAATTTTGTCTTGTGTAATGAAGTCTCTTTTTCTTTTTCAGACAATACCGTGTTAGTATCAAGCTACTCGTATCTATGAACGAGATTTGACTTATATTTTGCAATGCAATTTCACTGAAGTAAGAACTTGGTGATTTTTTAATGTGGCAAATAATAGAATGGCATCAGTGTGATATTTCTAGGGTTTCCAAGGTTAATTATCAGACAGTTAATAATATTGTCAATAAATTTAATGAAGAAGGCCATTGCCGTGTGGAACAACGTTCAGGAAGACCATGCATCGTGTCTGAGCGAAGAAAAAGGCTGTTGAAGAGGGAAGCCCCCAGAAACTGATGTTAGAGCGTCAAGGATGTCGTCAACAGCATGGAAATGTCGCTATATGTGGCGACAAAGAAATTCTTGATTTCAAAGATTAATAGGAACAGGCGCATGAGCTGGGCGAGAACATTCTAGGGCAAAGTTTATGAAATTTGGCAGTCTGTAATTTCGTCAGATGAAATACAGGTTTATGTTTGGAGGAATCAGAATGAGACTTGGAACACTGAACAGACGACCGTGAAACCTGGAGAGGTTGGAGTAATGATGTGGAGCACTGTCTGGTTTGCATCTGAGTTGATTCTTGTTGACGAGCGGCTGAATAGTCCAAAACATAGTCAAATATTAGAGAAAGGACTACTCTTATTATTTGAAACAAATCAGATTGACAATAATGTCTACCTTTTTCAAGAAGATGGAGCGCCATGTCACACGTGGCACTATCGCCTTTTTAGGGGTAAAATGATTAAAATTATCGAAGATAGCGGAAGATCTGTTTAATGGAAAAACTACAAAAACTTATTCTCCCTAAAAAAAATATTTTCTTTTTTACGAGCAGACATATTAATTTAATTAGTGCCTTAATTCTTTTTTTAATAAAGAAAATTGAGCAAGTGAACTCTTTTCAGTATCAACTGTAGATCGATAAAATTGAGCGCCACTGGTCGTTGCAGAATCGATTAATCTCAATTCAAAAAGGCGGATGTCCGGATGTGACTAAATGCTCTTCATTTCATGTCTGGTCGCAATGTTGTTTAATAGCAGACAAATTATCACTAAGTTTGATTGAAATGTCGACAACTGTAATGAAACTATACATTTTATTTGAAGTTGTTATCAAACAAAACAATGAGTCGGAGTGTGGAGGAAATAAACCAAATATTATTAGTTACGTTTGATGTATGTTTTACTTGATCAGGCGTGTTTCCATCCATTTTGATGTATTAATGAGCGCCATCTTGTAACCTAAATAGTTCTTTTCCGGTCTACTGTTTCATTTCAGTACAGCTCAGAAGAATATATTGTAATAAATTTAACAAGGATTATACGAACTGTTCCAATAGGACAGGTTGATTTTGGAACATTGATATTTCACTCAATTTGAAAGGATTGAAAATATTTTTTCCAAATCGTTGCCGTTTCTTGAGAAAACGAAATTAATCATTAAGATTTGGTTCCAAATCATAGCGTCGGAATTTCATTGCGGTAATCACTTAAAGCCTTACAGCACAGCCTTATAAAATTGTAATTTAATGAAACTTTCAAAGTTTTTATATAGGCAAGATGCCTAGCAGAAACACATTATTAGTAAATCATTGTACCATCAAAAAAGACCTTCATTTAATTGAAAGGGAAATTATACTGAATAATATGGCTATATTATGACGTAACATGTGACAGTGCAGTAGTGTTGGTGTGATTTTCAGTAAACGATTCAAATTAAAAATATTTTGTCTTTTAGATATTTATTATGTAAAAATTACATAATGGTGGCACAAGGCCGAAAAAGGGGAGGGGTTAAGGCTGGTCCACACTAACTATAATATACCTAGCTAATCCAATTTACGACCCATTCACTCATTACAATTTACCCATTCACCACAAGAACTCGTCCATCACCAATCAACTCTCTTTGCACCATAATACCACATCTTCTCTAAGAGGATCCACAAAACGCGCCCCATTCCATAAAAATTTAATGATAGTGAAATATATATAAAATCTGTGATGAAAAGTGAGAGGGAGGGAGATGAATCCAGTAATAAACGTGCTAACATATCTTATTGATACAGTAGCCTTTTTCGTAATATTTTATAATTTTTGACACAGTTTTCACTTATGGAATATAGTTAAAATTTGCATATTTTGCTCGTGGTGATTCATAATTAGAATTCTGGTTTTATTTTCCATTCAATGAATCTAATAATATAAGATATTAAATTATTTAGCTATATTCGTGAAAGTAACATTTTGGAAGTAAAAATCTGCGTTAATTAATTAATGTAATTATAGTTTTTATTTATTTTCCAACAAGTAGTTGCTTGAATAATCGAAAACTAAAAAGAATTGAAATAAATGAAATATACAAGTCTATCGTAACTGAGTGTTGACTTCAATGTTCACTTTTAGATTTATATACGCTCTGTTTCTGATGTTGAGCACTTTATGAAATAAATATAGGATACCTTAAAATTATATTTCATCATATATATATATATATATATATATATATATATATATATATATATATATATATACACATATATATATATATGTCTGTGTGTGTACAATTTATTCGAAAATAACAAACTGGTTATAGAGTCACTACAAAAATAACCATTTTGTTTCAACACTTCTGGTGTCTTATCAAGTGATGGTGTTGAATGTACATTAAGCAATCTACATTCAATACCAACACTTGATAAGATACAAGAAGTGTTTAAACAAAATGACTATATTTGTTGTGATTTTATAATATTTTTGTTATAATTTTCGAATAAATTATATTTGTTCTACACTGTATTGAGCACTCTTTTAAGAATATTATGATTTGTTTAATGGGATTTATTCCGTATACACCAATACCATACTAGGGTATAGCCACAATGATGAGTTTTTATACAGCGAAACAGTCTGTCTGTGGATGACAATATATATATATATATATATATATATATATATATATATATATATATATATATATATATATAATCGGAATTACACCGAGAAAAGCAGTAATATCACTAAAGACATGACGGGAAAAGAGTAATCAGGTTGACAGTAGATAGCGATTGACATTGCATTTAATGTTTTGCAGATTAACGTTGGATGGTAAGAATATATATAAAGGATTAATGAATTTAATTTTGAGACATTTTTATTATTTACACTCTACCTTTTAAGGCATACTCATCTTTGAATTAGACACTCAAGTTTTTTTTTTTTGTTATTTTCAAAATGTGTTCGTTACGACTATCCCCCTGTGCTAGCAAGAAAAAAAAATTAAATGTGCTCTCCGGCGGGCTTCGAACCTGCGCCCCTCAAATGCGCAAGCAGATAGACGTAATATACAATGTTAACAAAGAAACGATAGAAACGTGTCATTATATATATATATATATTTGAGAGAGATAAGAGCGCAGATGTATATGCAACTGCAAACACTTAGATTCATTGAGTAAAAGGATAGGATCCTGAGGCGCTGAGTGAAATTGAACGATTATAGAACTATAGATTACGGATTGTTGCCCGAAATGCTCCTTTCATAGCTTAAAAATAGCTAGCACTGAAATAAATACCATGCATTAGCTTTCTGTTCCGGTGTTCCTTGGTTGAAATGCAAAAAGCAATGCCTTTCCAGAAGCCATGCAATAAATTTCTTTCTATTTTAGCCAAACATCATTTTGTTTCAAGAGAAAGATTCTCTTGAAGACCGGTTCATGCCTGGAAACCATTCGTTCTTTAAACACCGACTCTAAACAAATATTTCTTTGGAAGAATCTCGCATCGTTTTCAAAGAATGCCAGGTCAGAATAATGTCGGTAATATGCTTTCATGTGAAATCCATATAAGCATCTGAATGTGATATTCTATAGAATTCCATGTTCATATTTTATACGAAGGCTATCTATCTACAAACTGTTTTCAAGACGGGGGATCTCTCACTCGTGAGCATCCATGTTTGTTACTGACATTTTTTTATAGTTGTCGGTATGAAAGTCTTTGTTTCTAGCTTATTTGTTTTAAAGTTCCGTTTAACATTGACTCCCTGATGAATACAGATCTCTCAACCTAGGCCGCTGGTGTCCATCTCTGCTGTTTAGGAATCTCTGTTTTATACTCGCTGTTTGCTTATATGTACCTTGACAGATATAACGGCTGCACGGATTAAAAAAATTGGATTATATTCCTTTCACGATACAGGCACAAAAACTCATAACAATGCAGTCGAAGTAGAAAAATGAAGATATCTTTCCCAGCCAATTGTGTCATATAGAATACTGACGTAAAAGGCGCCATATCGTGCAGAATTTAAGATAACTCCTGCGGAGGTCTCTTCAATGTGCTTTTATCACAATAAGTAGGGAGGAGCAGATCTAATAGGTAACAATAAACTACAGAAGAACTCAAAATTGATCGGTACAATTAAGGATTGCATTAATATATGAGCTTAACTTTTAAAAGTTCAGCGATAATTCTTCTGCCGCCACATAATTTACAGAAAATATGACGTAAGCAGGTCATTATTTTCGGTACAACTAATTTTTTTTTTTATTTCATGCGTGACTTTCGCTGGATTGCACAATTAATTTCGATTACTCACAATTTATTTCCAAGTTATAAAATTTCTTATAGTACAAAAATTCGTTGCCAAAAATCAGGTAAAAAATCGAAGTAATGAAAACCTTTGAATCCAAAATTTCAGATTTTTTTAACTTGCTCAAGGGAGTCGGCCTGATTCCAAAATCTTATCTGTTGGGTTACGGCCTCTAGGTGTAAAGTTAAAAAAAAAGTGTGATACAGTGACACACTGACATTCGCATTTATTATCGAGACGATTTTAACTTTACAATGCTATTGTTAAATTTAGTGAAAACATTTGATGCTCGAAAAATATGGACAGCTATATAACAAGAATATATAAAATCGGAATATTTCTTGTAGGAGCGTTTTTGTTCAATTTTTTTTTTTTTGTATCTGAACTTTCACTTATGGAAGATTAAATATTTTTTTACTGATTTTCACCAATACAAGATTCGAGTCACTCAAGATAGGGGATGAATGCATTTGGTGAAAATAGAAAACGATTGACCCGAGTCGTGAAAAGCTTACCATTCTCCACGGGGCAGTTCTTTAAAAAGCTATCCGATTAGAAATTACTTCTTCCTAATGAAAGGAAGATCATTCGACCCTGTATACGTGGTATGTCGGATCAGAGGTGTGGATATCTGATCTGGGGAAAGAAGAATGTATCCCGTCAGAATCTACTTCATTTAAAAATATCTAAAAACTGCGATTGGCTAACGGCGTTTCTTCTGTAACCAATAGTTGAAAATAATTCATAATTCACAAGGCTGCGTATATGTGTCAGAACACTGTTACGTGTGAATTGTTTAGAAGCCACGTAGATATAGCATCATTTCATTTTTATTATAACTTGTGTCTTATAAAGTTAGAGAATTTCATGAGAAGCTAGATACGTTCTGGAAAATTACTAGGTACCAACCATTTTAACAGCCACTTTAGCCTCATCGCAATGAGACTTCTGTGAGGATGCTTCCACGTTCTCTACAACCATGACCACTTTTCGTCAAGGGTTATCCCTTATCTATTTCACAGGATCTGAACTTCTTGTTAACTCCGCTTGCGTTCAAACAATATCATTAAGTAACAGTCTACCATAAGTGGCTCTTGGATCTTTGTGTCAAGCTAACAATATTAAAATAGATGAATAAATTAAAAGTAAACATGTTATGGAACTGTAATTGATTCATCTAGTTTGAGTTACTCTGAAAATTTTCAGTGAGAGCACGTTTAGTTATGGGTATCTATTCTGGATTTTCCTTTTCGTCTATATTATTTTTTAGAAAAGTAACAATAGTGCAAATATATATAGGCGAAAATACGAAATAATTTCTCAAGAACGTAATTTTAATGACAAAAGCAAATATCAAACTTGAAACGTAATTATTTGGCATAGTGCTTTTAAATATTAATGGGCAAAGTCATGTTCAAATTTCTTTTACTCACACGAATGTATTAAATGTTATCCATTCTATGCTTTCCATTTTAATTTTAACAAATTCAGTTTGGGAGATGTTTGAATAGTAAAGATCAAAACTTCGCTAAGAAAAGCGGAATTAGACAGACGAATTCAAATTCCTGCGTTCACAAATACCATTAGGAAAGATATGAATCTATACCGTCCCAGGTGGAATGAATCAATATCATCTTTTATGGTTTATATAGGTCAAACTGGGCTCTGAAGAATTGGGTGGCAACCAGTATTTTAGAAATATATATTAAACCGTATAGAAAAGAACGTGAAATCACTTCGTTACCTTTTTCACAAAATCATAGCGATGCCCTAATATGAATCAGAAAATTTTGAAGATATATGGTATTAAAATATTAAATGTATTCGTTTTTCTTACTTAATTTTATTTTCTTGCACATTTCCGTTTATTATATGTCTTAATATAATTCTGGGATGGATACCATTTCAATGGTGTGTGGAACAACTCACAAATATCTGTAATAAATCTGAAGCAACAAAATATATCTGAATTTATCGTATAAAGAGATTCATTATTTACACTACTCATAGTTGGACATATGCCACCAACTTTTTTGTTTTTATCACAACTTTTCGACCGTCTTCAGTGCAGTTTTCAAACGTTTGAAGGAGTTAGTATGCTTAGCTATGACGGTTTACTCAGTAGGCTGAGCTTCGATATAAATGCCACATGTTAGACATTTCTTTAAGCAAGAAAAGTAAACAAAGACGGAGGGAGCTTCATAATAAGATTTCAGAGGGCAGAGGCGGTTTCTACAGCAAAGCTGTGGTGGCAACATCAGGCGAATAATAATGATCATTAGCAGCAGCAGTGTCATCATCATCATCATCACGTTGCTTCTGCAAACTGTATTTGGGGACCATGTTGGAAAATTATGATCTGTCTCTTGTTACCATGATTAACCTTCTCATGCTCGATGCAATTCATGTTTTCATGTAGGCTGACCATTTTCTTCACTGCCGACCCGGTGCTCTTTTCTCGGTGATCTTCCCAATGAGAAGCAATATCGAAGTTCCTTCTTGTCTCACCTTGTGGCTGAACAAAGATGTTTTTGCTCTTGCCATTGTCGCACAGAGAGACGATTTCTACTGGATAATCTCTTGCCTCAATGAATTGTTAGTCCTCTTATCGGTCTAACGTAATCCCAAGATGCCTCGAGAGCAACTCATCTCAGAAAAGGAAATGATGAGTTTCATTCGAGATGCTTTGAGATTTCAAGTCTCTGAAGCATACAGAAATACAAACCAAATTGTAGAAAATGCAGCCGTCTTTGTAAGATCCCTTTTCACCAAAAGCATATTCAAATTCCAGAATTAGCTTTTAGATACACTATTTATATTATTCGGACTATTTTCCTCCTCATTATCGCTATATTTATTACAACGTTTCAGCCGTTGTACGCTACGGCCTTCTTCAGGTGGTTGGAATGTTGAACTGAACCCTTTATTTCGCTCATGGGGGTAGACTGTTCTAGTCCCACGTGCCATGTTTAATGGATGTCAGTTATCTCCTGTTAATTCCCCTCTCCAAGTTCTCCACTGCGCCATGCGTCCTCAAGAACACATGGCACAGTGGATAAAGGCGTTAGTTAGATCCAGTGACAGGACTCAAAGTGTGTGAGTTCAATACCCGGTTAAGGCAGTCGAGAACTCGGAGACAAATTGTTTTCCATTCTCCAACCTCCTTCTCACAATTTGTATGTGGCAAGCATCTCACTGCTGTATCGATAATGCCATAGAAAGTGCTCGCAAGAAATATATTCCATGGTCCCGCTAGTTAGAACCTTCACGGCAAGGTCCCGCTAAGCCACCTACATTGTAGCAAACCGCCCATATTCACTCCGTATTCCACTGGGGAGAAGTATGTTACCCGTGAACAGATTCTTCCCGTGAACTAGTGCTCTCCGGAACCGACTGGCAAGGTTATGTTTCCCCGACTACTACAGTCTTTACCTGTTCAAACCTAGGGATAACAGTAATCATCCCCTACTATTAATAGAAACTATCCCTTACTTTAACTCTCTACCTTCAGTGGACTCTGCGTAGAGGGTGGACGTCACTGTAAAAAAAGAAAGAAAGTCTGTTAAACTTAGTTACGGAAAATATTGAACAAGCTATAGAAACCTGGAGAACTGAGTGACAACTTTTCGAAATTGATTTCCATTGGTTAGACGTCGACAACCGCAATATGTCTGAGGGCAAATACGCTTAACCTCTTCCTAATGAATGTGTTGAACAAGAGAGAAGAGAAGATTGATGCATAGATTTAATTTCTTTCTTTTTTCACAAGGATGTTTACACTGTACCTATCTTAGACACCACTCGAGGTAGATGGTTACAATAAAGGGCAGTTTATATGTAGGAAAACTTGTGAGTTTGATCTCTGACCGGATTACTACAGATTCAGAATTAATTGTATCAGGTTTGTAATAAATTGGTCAGTTATGTGCCATACGTGATACAGGCTTAGGATATCATGTATCTTTCGATAAATGACGGACGAGACAGATTTTTTCCCGCAGTAGGTTGCCATTTTTTCAGCGATAGACCAGATGCCATACAAGGCTATAAAACCTGGTTTGTCCTGCTATTTAACCATAGCTAGGACGAGATGAAGTGGATTCATACCTTTCCAAAAGGTATTAGCTCGTAAGTGAATGTAATGGATTCGTTTCAAATTCTAACTCGGCTCCCTGTTTTCTCAATCTGAGCATCTATCCATTACTCCACTGTAAAAATGAAAAAATAAAAAATTCAATATAATCATAGTGGGATCAATCTACTCTCGTAGATTTAATAAGGTTTAAATTCGAAATTCATCTAGAGTCGAGAGACGAACGCTGGAGACTACAAGGATCCAAACCATGTGATAATAACAGCAAATGTGAGAATATTAATAAGACAGTAATTAATGGAGACAGGTAGAACAACATTAATAATAATAATCCTAATAATAAATGAGAAATTGTCAGATATTGATGTGACTTTATTGAAAGTTCGACTAAATATTATTATTAGGTTAGTGCAAAAATAATGACGTAATAATGTCGTTTTTTGACGTATTTGTTAACGTCAAAAAACGACATTATTACGTCATTATTTTTTGCACCAACCTAATATTATCATTATTATTATTCGCCACATCTTTTCGTTTACCATCACATTGGAGTTCTTGTAAAAGAATGGCCGAGCATGTCGTAAAATTCTGTAAGCTTCAAATAAACGAGTCACAAAGCCAACCATTTGGCATCCGGCGCAGCCGAGGAGTACGTTCGCCAAATTCGGCCGTTCCACTAAAGCCGTAAAAGCGCCGAGACCGCCATCGACACGAGATAATGTTAGCTCGGCCATCATTCTTGTCCCCACTTAATTATCATTTTGGAAACGGGTTTTATGTTTATCGGTTTCTACCACAAGTACGGAATTTTCACTTGCCAAAGATTTCTGAAAAATACAAGCCCTACCCTTCTCACTGAGTCGGAGAGTTCATCTTTATGGTCGCTTTCAAAACACTTGGAAATTTTCCACTAAGCGTCCTCATATGTATTAAATTCGACTGGAAAGAATGATAGACGCCAGTACTGCATGAAGCCGGCTATAGAAACCTGGCCAGAGAATCATAGCTGTGAAGACAATAATTTATAGAGTAATCGCAATTACACACATATGCACAATTTTCACACACACACATACATGTATAAACATACATACACACACATATATTAATAAATATGCATATTTTCCCTCACAGATACCACGACACGGAGTTTTATGCAAAATTCACTTTTCAGCTTCTAAGTATCTATGCATGAATTGAAGCATGAAACAGACTGTCAACGATTGATGTTGACCATAGTCTACACATTTATATTTACATGCGCTCTATCTCAAATACTGAACACTGTTCCCATAGAATAGGTTAGCTGAATGTTATATTTTTAACACACACACACACACACACACACACTATATATATATATATATATATATATATATATATATATATATATATACAATACTTATTTTCTATTTTAAAAATATGATACCATCGCTACACAGGAATTACTATGTTTCAAAAAAGAAACTAAAATTTTAAATTCAATTGTAGAATAATCGCTTGAAAATAGAACGAAGCTATGTATTTTAAATCTAATTTTATAATCAAATTTAAAGTTTTAGTTACTGCTTTGAAACATGTTAATTTCTGTGTAGCGATGGAACCATATTTTTAAAATGAAAAATAATTATATTATGTTTCTACTGTTTGTATCGGGTACTATTTTTTTGTTTTTTTTGTGTTTTTTAAATAAAAATAATTCTTAAGAACCCCGGATGGTAAATCTTACTGTTCTTACATATATGTATGTATGTGTACGTACCTATGTATGCGTACGTACGTATGTGTACGTATGTATGTATGTATTAGTGGGCGAAACAAATATTCGTACACGTACAAATTTTTAATTTATTGTATTTCCAACTAATCAATAAACATACCTGTCATAATTAACTGTACAATAATATTTAAATATGTACGAAAAGAGAAAAATGATTTAATAAAAATAAATCACATTTATCCACATTAATGATTGAAAAAATATTCGTAAAATATAAAAAATATTACATAATCTGGATTTAAGTCTTAGTAGAATACCTTTAATTATTTCTACAGCAACCAAGCTCTTGTAGTTCTCAGTTAATGATTTGAAAATTTGAATTGGTATTTTGTTCCATTCTCTTTCGCATATGGTCTTCAGATCCGTGGTGTTTGTTGGAGCTCTCGATTGGATTTGAATTTTCAAATAACGCCACAGATTCTATATTGGATTTAGATCTGGGGACTGACTTAGCCATGTCAGGACATTTACATTATTTTCAGAAATCCATTTCTTTAATAATTTTTCAATGTGATTAGGATCGTCATTTTGTTGGAAGATCCAATCAGGAGGAACTTCAAGATTTTCAACAAAAAAAAAAAAAAAAGAATAAATAAATTTGCTTACAAAATATTTTGAGATCCTGTGACATTCATTCTACCATCTGTTACTGATATGTTGCCAGTACCTATTACGGAAAATATCAACAAACCATGAAGCTGTCCCACTATATTTCACTGTTGGAACTGTTTTCTTTTGACTGAAGGCATCGCCATCTTTCCTCCAGACATGATTTCTAGAATTACGTCCAAACAACTCAATTTTGGTTTTGCATGTTCTTTACCACGTTAAGATTTTTCTTATGTTCATGAAAGGATTTCGACCTGGCATCTCTGTGTCTTTTCGATAACAGTGGAGATTTCCGATTGGAGATGAATTGCATTTCATATTGGACTTTTAGTGACGGAAGCATATCCTCCTGCAACCCTTCAGTAGTAACCATTGAATTTTGTTTAATTTGAGCACCTGTTCTTCGTTGGTTTTCAACAGTTTTTAGTTTTTTTTATACCTTGCCATGAATAAACTAATGTTAGTAAATGGAATATTCAGGTTAACTAAGATTCTCCTGTAACTTTTGGTGTTAGTACGGGGAATATTCAGGTGGTCTGACATTTTCCTGTAACTTTTACCTTCTATCCAGAGCTTAACAATCAGTTCTTTTTACGAATTTGACTTTACCTCTTCCCATGATGATAACCTTCGACAAAATCGACCAATTACGGAATGTCCAGTTTTTATTGCACAGGTTACAATAAACTGCTGACAATATTATTGGAACATTCTTGAATATTCCACTTGAATAATCAAGAGTATTAAAGCAATATAAAAGATTTAAAATCTTTCACAAATTAAAATGTATAAAATGGATTTATTTCTATTAAATCAATATTTTTTTTGTTTTCTTTGTATATTTAGTTATTATGCATCTGTGTAAAGGTAATGTAATGAATAATATATTTATTAATCAGTTGGAAATAAAATAAATTAGAAATGTGCATATGTATGAATATTTGTTTTCCCCCGACAGTATATATATATATATATATATATATATATGTGTGTATAATTTTCTCATCTTTTCATAAAAAAGGGCGTTTGCTCAAGCATGGTCTTACATCACGTGATATTTCGAGCCGTCCGATACAAATATATATGTCGATATTTGCGGGATGTTCAATGTCAAATGTACAATTACATAGAAAAAATATTAAAAAAAAAAATGTAAAAACTGGTTCGTTTTTTCATCATTAGCCACTGTATGTATTTGCGTGTATACGTTTAAATCGAGACAAAATGATATTGCAATGTCAAATGGAAATTCGAAGAAAACATTTGAAAAATTGAAATATAATTAACAAGTTCATTTCATGGTAAAATCAAACAGAATCTATTGTTCTTACAATTCAGAAACTAAAATTAAAATTAAATTAAATTAGTATGTCATCAAATTTTATCCCTATCTTGGTAAAATCTCCAACCTGAAATATTTATCAGAGCAGATCATTAGGCGACAAAAAATAAGATTATGCATTCATTTACAGAAAGTAATTAAAGATCCGCTCAGACTAATTTCTTTTTTTCTTCATTTCACACCAAACAAGGCAATAACGCCACTAAGAATCAATGGGTTACTGAGTGCTAGATTATCAGGAAAATACTGTTAAGGAGAGAGGATTTATAAAAGTACAAGAATTAAGAAGAGTGAAGATAACTCTTGATATTACATTTAAATTTCGGAAGATCAAAGTTGCCTTGTAAACCACGTTTTGGTTCTGTGTGTGTTTAACAGACATGAATGTGACTGATAAGGCGTCCGCAAGTAGGATTAGCTAGACATCGTAAGAGATAGCTATACGAGGGGTAAGTTATGACTACATCTGGAGAGATATGAGAGAAAGGTTTCAACGAATACAATGGTTTCAATAATGTGCAAAGGCTATAATGTAAAAGAAAATTAAATACAAATATACAAATTAATAATAATAAGAGTGAAAATTGATTAATATTCACACTCATAAGAATATAAAAATAGGCACATTTAAGACTTGTTGTTGCTGGTACTACATCCTTACTAGTAATTGTTGCATTTGGTGTAACATATCATGATTGATATCTTTAGAATCGATCAGTCTATATATATATATATATATATATATATATATATATATATATATACACGCACACACACACTGTGGTATTGATGTGTGTTTGTAAGCCTGGGTTTCACGCTCTTGCAATCGTCAGAAAAAAAATATATATATATGTCTTAAGGTGTGCTATATTTATGAGATAAAGTGCTAAATATCAGAGATAGAGCGTGTGTAAAATAAAAGTGAACATTGAAGTAAACACTTAGAGGCGACATATAATATGTCATATATATATATATATATATATTAAGCACCTGAATATTGTGCTGTTGATGAAACTCCAAGTCGTGCTACTGGTTAGAAAAAATGTGTATATTTATTATTATATAATTTATAACTCTGTTATATAGCATCGACCACGATTTTATCAACACTACCACTCAACACGCGATATTACAGTCTGTTACATGCTGAACGCAATCGTCAAGCCATATATGCGTCGAAGTATCCTGCGTTTATATCGGCATTTTATATTTGCATATTGTCTATCCCTAATAGTGAGCGCTTTGATTAATATACAGAGGATGCATTAAAACTATATCTTATCATAGATAAGAAGTGTGATTGATAAATTGTTGCCATGCCATGCACATTTTTTATATTTGATTTTTTCGACCGTACAGTATAATAGGGTCACATATAGTAATAGGCCACATAACTCACCAGATTGCAACCCCTTGATTAAGGGTGGGGTTTCAGTTGAATGAGAAACCAAAAACCTCCTTGTAACAGCAAAGATGAATTGAAGGAAAGGATTATGGCAATATTCACCAACTTAAACAAAGAGACGCCCAGAAGGTTCCTAATTTATCTGCGGGTTACGTTTGAATACAATGGGGATTTTATTGAATAAATTTATTCTTAAGTCTTTCAATATATTGTTGTGTAATTTTGGTAAATATATGTTAAAATGGAACATCATTTCTTTTTTCATTTTTGCGCAATTTAGACGACAATTTATTCATTGCACACTGCATTATGTATATCTTAATTATTATAAAACGCAGATTGTGTGTGTGTCTGTTCGTTTATATATTGAATCAGATTTCCTACATTTTTAAACCGATTTCAACAAAACTTCACATGACTACGTAAAATTACCTTCCGGTGGTTCTGACAGCGCCAAACATTGGAAAAACCCAATTGTTTTTGCACGAAATCAATTTGAAAACACGATTCTGTCGCTAGAATGAAAGGGGGGCAACTCATATCGAGTTATACTGATAAAAACCCAGGTTGTTTGTGTGTGTATGTATGTGTGTGTGTTCGTTTATATATGGGATGGGATTTCATACATTTATCAACCAATTTCAACAAAACTTCACTTTTTGGGGGCAGGTAGTGTTTCTTATTGTCTTGCACACTTTTTCTTTATTTCTACATTCAGAATGCTTTAAATTTCCATTTACAAGACAATTGTTTAAAATAAAATTCTATTCAATCGGTAGACTCATAACGATTGAAAACTGTGTTTTTGTTTGAGTTTGGTTTGACCAATTTGTAAAAAAAAGTCAAAACAACAACAACAACAAAAAAACTAATTAAGACATGCGTGTCCGTCAACCCTAAATGATAAACTTTGTCAATTTTTATTTTTCAGTCTTCATGATGGTCGATACTTGATCTATCTCTTACTGTTACATCCCCGGGCAACGCCGGGCTCTACTGCTAGTCTTCGTATATTATGTTGGTGCAAAAATAATGTCGGTTTTTGACGTATTTTTTAACGTCAAAAACATTTTTTGCACCAACCTAATATGTAGATACATTTTGATTCTAGACAAAATGCAATGAATAACCCGCAATGTCATTGGAGAACTCAGTTTGTTTCTGGAGCGGTTTTGTAACGGGATAATTTCGAAAAAAATATTCTGTTACTATGTGTGAAAACGACATTATTTTTGCACCAACCTAATACAAATCTATTAAGCCAAATTTTGTCTTAAATTTTATAGACTCCTGCATCTTAGTCACAATGTGATATAACAGTACCAACATTTTTTTTCTTACATATTACCGATAAAAAGTATGATTCTTCTTTATCATCACCACCCAACCTTGATAAATTATCAGGTCAGCAAGTTTGACAAAAGATGTACATGTGAGTTTGAAATGAACCAGCATATCTGTTGAAATAATCAAAGCAAAGAATTTAAACATCGCTCTTGCAATAAATATTCTCTATTTTGAATTTATATTCTTATAGCATCCGCATATCAACTGATTCCTGAAATATTCTACCATCGTTTGAAGGACATTGTGTTCTTAAATCTATTGTTAAGTTCCTGCTTATAGACAGTCTCTCTCTACAATCCCCTATTGAAAAGCAGCAATTGAAATATGATATTTTGGGAAGTGGACGGAACCGATGTCTGTAAACACCACAAATCTGACGGCCAATCAAAGAGAAACAGATAAAACTTGTATTGAATCCTACACGATATCGTAATTTCCGACATGGAACTGGCGGGGGGGACGAATTCACATGCTTGTTGATACAGAAAATGCTTAAGAAGAATCTTATGAATGCGAGGAAATTGATTCGAGATGGGATTCTAATATATACTGTAGTAGAATAAAGCTTACTAATCGAATAGATTGTGTGAGTGGGAGGAGAATAAGATTAGAGAGCTATTCCTCTTGAAATTAGATAAAAAAAAATTAATGGCTTCTTCGTCACGAATGATTTTGTAAATTTATTCATTTTTATTCTACACACAGCGAGATTAAATATATGTTGTAACCTAGAAAGGGTTACTGAATGAGGAATAACCAAAACGGATGTTGGAAATGAAATGATGATCTTTATAACATCAACAAAATACAATACTCGCCAGAGGCGTGAAGTAGGTAAATCACTGCTAGTAGTGGACTACTTAAACAGCATATTACCTCCGCTTACAATAGTGCCCAACGTATTTATCAGGATTGGGACATCCATTAGTGTTCATATGTATTGCATTATTATGGAAGTTGGTGGCTGTCGCTATAATTTTGTTTCGATAATTCGTTGAGTCTATCTGATCAATTATATCTTTAAGAATTTATAAGATTCAAAGTAGAGGTCCATATTTTCGCAAATCTCTTGCTTTCACAGAAGGATTTATTTTCATTATAAATCTGAAACATTTCTGTTCTATATTACTAATAAAAACACATGACTGAATCTCACACACGTAATACAGGACGCCCAGGTCATGAATATTCAAGAAATTCATTCAAGTTTATTCAAGGTCAATTATTTCAGAAAACAAAAGCAGTGATAATAAATTTGCCGCTTTTTACATTTTATTACTGCTTATTTAACTCCGGACTTCATAAACGGACGTTTTCAATCACAGTGTGTAAATCTCGAACCATCTCCAAAAGTGGACCTTATATATCAACAGGAGTTGTGTGTTTCTGGAATCATATGGTTTGTGTCACATACTACCCGTTTGAACCCATCCATTCCACCACCCGCAAATCGCACACTCGAAAACTTTAGTCATGAATAGATGCAAATACTTATTTTAATAAAATTTAAAAACTTTGTATAAATATTAATTTTTTAATAAGATAACGAATTAAAAAAGCTGAAAGAAATCCCCCGTTTCGCTGATAGTGTTTTTGTTTAATTACATAGTATGCTTCTGATTTCACTGCAGAAATGTAGCCCTTCAAGTGTTGGTAAAAATCTGTAACCGAGCGAGTTTTATTTCTCTCTGAGTAATCGATGTATTGTCATAGAAATGCAGCCCATATACCGGGTGTAACAGGCAAATTGTCCAAATCATGTAACAGCGTGCGATAATTGATCACCCTACAAAGTTTTTAATATGTAAGAAAAAAAAAAACAAAAAAAAAAAATTATTGAGTTTATTTTTTCCAGGGTTTCGGATAAGAAGACGTTTAGCCATCTTGATACCATTTGCCGTAAGCATCACTGAAAAAGCCTTTGAGTTAGAAAGGAAACAGATTAAAATCGTTCTGTGTCACTCCCACTCTTTTCTTTAACTGAGAAATGGTGAAAGGAAAAATCATTCAGGTCTTCAGTAATGGTACCATCTTTCATACTCCGTCTTCTATCTTGAAAGTCTATTGAAGAGAAAGTTGAATAAGTTTAAAAAAGAGAAGTAGAGAGGTAAACTGGATCAGGAGGTCACAACAGCACGTGGAATTATCACATCTGCTTGGGGCATTTTATTGTTCAAAATAGAATCCAATAGTGATATAAAACACTCGGAGATTTTTAGTGAGATATCTTTAATCATTTTAAGATAAAACGGCTCAAAGCTTAATCTAAAATTGGACTATTTTGCTGTTACACTCGGTATGCAAAACGAAAGACAAAGGAAAACAATACATTAAAAAATTCTAGTTGCAAATTTGGTTGTGCCAATAAACTCATATATTAATGGATAAATAAGATTAACATTATTCAAATTCAGATTCTCAGTCTTGTTCAAAGGAAAATAATGGCAATATAATTTAATTAGTTTTAACTATTTTTGCATATTAAGAAGTAAAGATTCTGTTATATACACGGTGTTTCGTTCAAAAGTAAAACTGTTATGTGCTGGAGTTGCTATGGATAATGATTCGGAAGGAGAAAACGAGAGCCGATTTCGAATTCCTGTTTGTTATTTGTCTTCACGTGAAATACACTTGAAAAAGGCATGAATCCATCACTTCTCCAGGTCTAATAGGAGGCCAGGTACCTGGAAAAAAAACTATTGTTACTTCTGAAATATTATGAAATATTCACTTACAAATATTATTGTTTCTACAATCCAAGATATGTTTCGGCATCTGATAATGCACAAACGGTTGATAAGTCGTAAAAAACAATGAATCAAAACCCGCCTTCAAAACGCTCTGCATCCATACAGTCAGGCAATCTCCATCACTAAATGAACGCGACTGTCACAATGAAATATATATGATTCACCTCACTATATAATATAGTTCAATTTTGCAAGGTCAATGTCGGTGGTTCCTCAAATAACATATCTAAGGACTTGCTGGTCGATGACTACGAAACTCCATGAAATAAAATCTTCAGTATCTGTCCATATTTCTGGAATGACGTATTATGTAGACTATTTACATTATTCGGACTATTGTCTTCATCTTTGTCGCCATATTTATAAATATGATGAGGACAATAGTCCGAATAATGTAAATAGTTTAAATAAAATCTTATCTGGAATTATATGCAGTTGATCAACACCATATTTGAAGTGTGAAATGATCCCTTATTTATTATCAATATATTAAATTAATTTATATTATAAATGATAATATTTCTATTATTTTCCTTCATATATACGTACACACACACATATATATATATATATATATATATATATATATATATACGTAATCTTTACTTTATATATCCTTTTCAGTTTTTATTCAAATTTCGATCAAAAGACCTGGTAAAGAAAAAGAGACGCTGACTTCGCTTGATCTCGATTCTTGTTAGTTTCAGTGTTGTTTTTTTTGGCGTAGATTATTGCAAAATTCCAATTCTCAGTTGTCACAACCGTTCCGAAGTAAAACTGGAGCACTAAAATATTACCGTGGACCCTCAGTTCCATACGGACCCCTGTTGAGAACTGCTAATGTCGTCAAATGAAATCAATGTGGTTTGAGGATTCCAAAATTTTACGATAATAAATGGTAAAAAATTCTCAATAATTATATTTTACAGGCAAAGAATAAGCCTCTCCATTGAGACTTTTACAGAGAAGCTCACCCAATACTAGGCGTGAGAGCCACTCAGTGTAGAATGCTATTTTAAAAATTATAATGTCTGATATGTACGAAAAATGAGGAGGCGGGAAAGGAAAATTACGTGGATTATGAGGATAGATAACGAATGATCAGTGACTTGAAATGGTTAAGGTTATAGTTTTAAGTGTGGCAGATTTTGGGAGAAAGTATAAGACTGGAACTTTCGCCTTATGGTGCGAACATGGAAGAAAGGAAGAGAATTTGACTCCATTGATATGGCACGGCGTATAATCGCTTTAGAACTAAAAAAATACAGCTCATCCTAAATAAAATTAAATCAATTCAATTATATGACTTATCTTGTTTGTTGATTGATAAATTTATGTCTACCGGCTTATAAAACTTTTTACGGAATATTTTGACATAATAATGACTTACTAAAACAAGCCTTAGTAACATAACAGGGAGAAAAGAGGTGGATACATACCATTCCCAAGGAATCCGTAAGTAAATATGAAGAAGCCGAATTGAATTAGAACTCGCCTCTCAGACTTCCAATTCCTAGAGTTTTTCCATTACACAACTCACACATCGAAGCTTACATCAGCTTGTATTCCCAAGTGGTCACCCATCCATATGATGACCAAGCATGAAGTTGCTTAACTTCAGTGACGCTATGAGAATTCGTGTCTCAACATTATATGGTCGTATCTCTGGAAAATGATCTTCACTGGTCTATACGAGGTCGGATTGAAAAGTATTGGGAGCGTTGCTAAGGTAGCATTTATATGTTACGCAGATTGACCCCGCTTGACACAGATTGATCTTGTTATTAAGTTATAATTTTCTCGTTCACATTCTTTGTTTATAGCAGTGTCTGGAAGGAAATGTGTAGAGTGTGGTCGTCTCACCAAACCAAAAAATTTCCATCAGTGACCATGGCTTGTGCAGCAGATTTTGGTAAAAAATTTCCTAGAATTCGCTGCTTGAAACATTTTTCACTTCAAAATACAATCCCACTAGAATGGAACAAGATTTCAAGATGTCGAGGATATTATAGAGAATGCGACGAGACAACTGCTAACTGTCCTAAAAAAAGATTTCTAGGATTGCTTCCATTAATGGAAACGTCGCTGGATAAAGAGTGTGACTTCAGAAGAGGGCTAATCAGAAGGAGCTTAAATGCTGAATTAATATATGATATAGTTTTATTTTCATAGCAAAAATCGCGTTGCTTTTTGATCAGACCTCGTATAAAATAGAAATTAATTTCCCGGTAAAAGAAAAATTGGGTTTCAGTAGATGATTAATGATTGCTAAACGCAAAGGAAAAAGTGATGATTTTGATTTGGTTTGAATATGAAGCAGTGATAACGTAGCGTTGAAACAAACGAGACATTTTTTGTCAGATCCGGAGACGAGATAGAATCTTACTAAATGCGGACACTTGAAAACAATGAGTGGAAGCAAAACAAACAAAAAAAAATCCGGAAATATCACTGAAAACGTGTCTTGAAACGAAAATATCTCTTAATTCATCAATTCGGTAATGGAACTTCAATCAGATAATTCTGTCATTATGAAGTATGTCTTCGTATAAAAAGTAAAGAAAAGAAAAATATGAAAAACATTGGATTACGAGCGCAAAATAGAAGAAACCTTATTGACACTGTTTGCATTCAGACTATTGTTCATTGTTGTCACTACGACGTTTCACACGTTGTGCGCCCCACCCCCAGATCGTCATCTGGTATATGTCGATTCGGGATAACTACAAAGTATTCAGAACAGAGCCCTTTGTAAAGGATAATTCATTATCCCAGAAATTCAGACAGAATAAACCTTGTTGATTCTTGCTTCTAACAAGGGTTAATATACCGTAAAATCAAACCTATCTAGCGGTTTTCTCTCGTACAGTTTAATCTAATTGTCCCAAAAAAATGTAGATAATTTTATCCTAATTTGATTTAATACTGTGCAAATATAGCGATAACGTATATTTCATTTGAATTGGTTAAATTAGTAAACAATTATAATGTACACACTCTTATATACAAATGTAAGTCTTCCACATGGTGAAAATCATGAGATAGATGATGAGACCCTCACAGTGTCAGTAGCACCGGCCCCCAACACATTTAGAAATAGGGAGACTATCAGCTATGCGCAACCCTTTTCTCGGATGAATTGTTAAAAATCATCTTCCAGCGAATGATTCCTCTGGGGGTGAATGAAGTGCACAATTCATCAGATCATATGAATTGGCGTCATAGAATCACAAAGAACTTTTCCGAAAAAAACAACAACAAAAAAACACGTCGTCTGCTGACCCCCAGCAGCAGTGACAACTACAATTGGGAGAACATGAAACTAGCAGAAAAAAAGGAGGATATAATCAACATATTGGCATTTTACACTATCTTAAACAAAATGTTAGTAAGAAAAACCTCATCGATATTATATACCACGTCTTTTCGGGACATAGGCGATCAGGTCTCGTAACACTTCGTATCCATTCTGATCTTAATAGTTTTTTACTTAATAGTATGCACCAACTTAATATTTACCAATCATTTCGCCCTCCGTTCCGCCATCCATTCTCACACGCTCGTCAGAGAGGGGACGCGCTGTCTTCCCTTGTTTCTCTTGCCTATCAGTAGGCCCTGAGAGGGTTCAATTTTCCATGCACTCCTTCCTCCAAGAAATTTCAATTCACTCTAACTGAAATTGAGCATAAATGTTCTTTTATTTGGCATCTCACATAACACATCCTAGTTGATTATTCACCTTGTCCATGTGCAAATCTGTAGAACCACAATTCTTTTTTCTCTAGTTCTCTCCTCATCTGTGTAGTCATTTCCCAGGATTCACTGTCATATAAAAAGTCGGACAGCACATAGCAATCGAGCAATCTTTGCCTTTTTTTTCTTCTAAAGACTTATTTTCTGGTTCTCAGCCACTTTGCTTTGCGTCTGGTATGCTTCTTAGCTAGCCCGATTCATGTTCGCATTTGAAAAGCTTATTTTCCTGGAGTAAGATTTTCAAGAGAAATAACTTATAAATGAGAATCACGCTAACTTTTCGGTCCATGAATGCCGAAAGCATGCAATGGAGCAACAGATATTCTTTCTATTGCAAAAACCATTATCAGTGTCGTTCAAAAAAGATCTAAACCTCACCTATAATTTGGAGAAACAAGACAGTTTTACACTATTTTTCAATATAGTCCCCCTTGACATCATTACACTTAGTGCAAAGTTACATAAGCGTTGCAATCCTATCACGGAAGAAGGTGGCATCCTGGTCCATCAACAATTCTTCCACAGCACATATGATCACGTCACTGTTTCCAAAATGGCGAACACGTAGATGGGATTTGAATTTAGAAAACTGGAAGCATTCAGATAGAGCAAACTGTTGAGAAAGAAGGATGGGCAGCAATTCAAAGCCACATTTGGATGATTTATCTTCTGAAACCTGACCAGTGTGAATGGGCAGGGCGCGTTATCTTGAAGTAAGAGCACGCCTACCCCTGGGCTTCCCTCTGCATTTCAACTTGATTGCTTTCTTAAGTTGTCTTAATTCTGATGCACAGCACTGTTCATTAATAACGTTTTCCCTTTCCAGGTATTCTATCATGATTACGCCATCAGAATCCGCAAAAAATAGAAGCCTGATCGAACGTCTTCGGGGTGAAGAACCACTGTTTTCACTGATTTCTTTGAATCCTAGATTATGCTGGGAAGAGGTGAACCCAGGTTTCATATTGAGTTACTAAGCTGCGGTGGCAATTTTCAGGGTCAGCCAGTAAGTGAGTCAAAGATGTACTGGAAAAGTTAACCTTTTCCAGCATCTACTCTGTTGTCGATATTCCTGGAGCCCGTCTTGCAGAAAACTTGCGTATCCCCAGTATATCAGTTAAAACAGTTATCTACTGGGCAGCACGGTGAATAGGATCAAATCGTTTGTTCGGAGCTGCCGTTGCCCCTGTCCCGCTTGAATTTCTTCGCCATTCCTGTATCATTACTAAATGGATTTCCTTGTGCGCCATATCTTTCTTTTGTAGATACTTTGACAGCCCGGGCCTCTGTCCGTTTTTATTTTTGTCACACACCCCTCACGTTTTGTATGGCTTCAACCGGACAGAAAGTAAGAGAGGGATCTGATTTTTTTCTACTTTTGTAGGAATTGGAAGTGTGCTGCAATTAAAAATAAAAAAAACTGTTCAGTTATAGCTTTTCTTTCTGGATGAGGTTTAGAATTTTTTGAACGACAATCATACTTTCTAATCATCGCTGGACAAAAAAAGAGTATCCCATATTGAAGAATATATCTCTCTCGCATTACACCTACAATATATAATAGCGTAAAAAGTTATAACACGTGGACAAATATATTAACCTCAGTAACCTAGATAAGATAACCTTGGTAGATTAGATCATGCATATATATATATATATATATATATATATATATATATATATATATATATATACACAACATTCAATTGGCAAATTGTCGACATTTTATATTTTTAATTTCGGGCATGCGCGTTATTTGCTTTGGATTTTGTCGACCTGCACAGTATGGTAGGGTCAGTTGGTCACATTTTGTGAGAAAAGCTCCAGTGCGAATATTTATTTTTGTCAACCTGATGACAGTACAGAGGATTCGAAACGATTGAAAGAGTCTAAAGGTGATTACGAAGGTACGGCAGCTCGAAAAACTCACTCTGATCGTTCTGATAAGAAAGAAATCTCGAATTTATTGGAGGCCTACATCAAGTGAATTGAGGAGGTTGTGCTGCTCTGGTTTAAGTGGGTGTCTGCTAGAAAAGACACACGTCTAGCAACGGGCCTATGCACAAGGCCACTCAAGTAGGAGAACATCGTCATGGCTGTCAGACAATTTTTGCGACCCTATCGCACTTTACATCTGGCTACCTACCTCCACAGACTGCCACCCCCTTGATTATTATGTGTGGGCAGCAGTTTAGCGAGAAAGCAACAATACTCTTTGCAACACCAAAAAATAATTAGAAAGCAAGGATAATGGCAAGGAGGATTTGCAGGAGAATCCGAAATCGTCTGGAGGACGTGGTTGAAGACAATGTCGATTTTATTGAATACATTTACTCTTCCCTTTTTCAAGTTACTTTTGTGTAATTTTGGTAAATATATCTGTTAAAATAAGATAATTTTATTTTAATTTTTGGGATAATTTAGACGAAAATTTATCCATCGCACTCTGTATATGTCTGCGTGTGTGCATATGGATGTGCAACATTTTCGATATAACTAAAATAAATATCCGTCAAAAGACAATATGAATAAACAGATAAGGACAACTTATCTTAGCCCACACGTTTCGTCATTTAATCGACTTTATGAAGGCAAATATAAGGATTTTATTTTGTAACAAGTATTTATAAGTAAGCGCAAAAATGGCGTTAGTTTTTCAAAATTAAAAAAAATTGAACCCTCATTGATATTCATCGGGCTAAACGTAGACATTCGATATAATATGGAGGTTGATAATTGGCGTAATTTAAAGTCTAATAATAAAAAATGTGTAAATGTTTTCTTTCTTAATCTATAATTAATATTTATAGTATTTCAGTATCGGATTAATTTATGTATGGTATATTTAATAAAAGCAGGTTATGAATATAAGCTTTTTTTCATATTTTTATAGTCAGGTATGTTGTCTTGGAGCACAGATTTATATATTCATAAGCTTCTATAGCGCCATTCTCAAAGATTTATGTTCTAAGTTACGCATTTTAATCACTGTAACATTCTTTAAATCGGAGTTGCAGTTGAATCTATTGCTATGTCTGACTAATGCATTTGATATTTATCAGATTTTTTTGTGTTCTTAGATACATTTTTTAAAATTACTGCAAGTTTACCCGATGTAATATAACGAACATCTGTGTTAGAATTATTGTTGTGGATATTTTGGTTCTTATCATATTCGTGATTGTTTTAGATGTGTTTGTAATTATTTTAATATCGTTAAGATTGGATAAATTATTTCGAATATTAGATGTTAATGAGATAGAAACAGACATATAATACTACCTATTAAACTCTTTATCTATACAAGCACACACACACACACACACACAGATATACATATATATAGGTATAGGCAAATGAATAGCACGATATCAAATATCATAAGCCACGCCTTGACGGAATCCATAGAGAAAGACGTGACTGAAAAGATTTTGGAATAAAGAAAACAAATGGCATATAGCACTATAAACAACCCTAATACATTGGACAATCATTTTTGTAGGGGATTGAAACAAGTGTGAGTACTTACTCCTACCATATTCTACATCGACCTGGAGTCAATTCTTCGGGAAATTCCAGACGATAACTGTAGAATCGTCTTTTGATACCCCACCGATGGCGGCCTCTTCAACATGGCTCACTTCCGGTCGAGGACTCGAACCAAAAAAACACAGAGCTCCAATACGGCGATGAAAACTGCAATTTAGCCCATGACTCGAACACCTTCAGAACTCGCCTTATCGTAGATCCGCTACAGACTCACCATTAACATGGCAAATTCCATGATACAATCAATCCTGATACAATCAAAATTGGGACTTTAACGAACCCAAAATCGCTATCAACGGCCTGGATCGGGAGAATATTGAACTATTGCAATACCATGTTAGCATACTTACATCAAATGCTCCTAATGAAAAAGACGTCGATAATCGAATCAAGGACGCTCGTGCAGCATACAGGAAGCTATTTCCAAGAGTCTTCGTGAATCCTGGGCTAGCACAAACCACCAAACACAAAGTCCAACGAAACGTTGCAATTTACTATATGGTTGTGAAACCTGGGTACTCTGCCGAAGAGATATCCGCAAATTTGAAATATTTCATCAAATAAAAGGGCCTACAGGTGGAGAACCTAGGAACCATCAGGAGATGCCAACAACGTCAATGAGCAGGACATGTTGCCGGAATGCCAGACAAAGCAAATCGTCTTCTTTGAGCTCGCATCTGCAAATAAATCACGTGGAGCCTCATGTCGTCAATTCAAAGATCAGCTCAAAAACAACTTTGTGAGGATAAAAATGATTGCCGTTCGTTGGGAGACGAAAGTAGGAGAAAGAACCAATTGGAGAAGAGCAGTCAAAAAAAATACAACATGCTTCGAGAACACCAGAAGACAAATAGAGTAGATATAGAGAACACAAAGTAAAATCAGTGATGTGTATCCTTTGAATCATCTTACCATATAATGACGTCTCTTCAGATCTAACATATTTCAAACAGAAGGGCATATCGAAGAAAACTGTAGGAAATCGTTATGATACAAAAAGTTTATAATCTAATGGATTAGCGCTAATTTTTAACAAGCCTAACTATTAGGTTGGTGCAAAAATAATGGCGTAATAATGTCGTTTTTTGACGTATTTTTAACGTATTTTTAACGTCAAAAAACGACATTATTACGTCATTATTTTTGCACCAACCTAATAGATATCTGTATATATTAAACGACGCAACACATTTTTCTGCTGTTGGATTGTAAAATCCTAGCAACTCTGAAATGGATGAATTATTCCTGCTGAACTGAACAAAACTGTTAATAAAATGAGGTCATTTCCTTTTCTTAACAGGGTAAATGTGTTTTATGGTGTAAGGGATATCTTCTCTAAATGAGGAAATTGGATAGCCGTTTTAGAATCGCTGCTATTTGGGTTATATTCACTTTTGTGACTTCTAAAGTTTATCGATTCATCTCTTCTAACTCCAGATATGGGTTGAAAAGCAGGAAAGACTGGGTCCTACAGTCTTGGTTGTCAACCAGCCTATCTAAAAAGGAAACGGAACCTAGTGTGGGAATATCTTCTACCTAGTCTGTCATGAATCCGAAAGAGACAGGATCGCCCATGTATCACGTAAGTTTCGTAATTAACTGACTGGACCCAGTAAGATTCATAACTGATTCGCTACCACATTTTACCTGTTTGATACCAGAATGAAATTTGCACAATATATCACACCAGAACACGAAGGAAAGACAGTCGTAGAGTCGACCTAAAGTTTATCCCTGGTCGCCAAATTTGGAATCACGTGAATTCTAGAGCGGCAAGCTGGTTTTGTGAACGTTGGAACAAGATATATGACATAGGCAGTTATATAGACCAACGCCCCAGATATAAGTCGGATAGTCTCTCAGACATCGGTAAAAAGAATATAAGGATATCGGACCTGGGATTCCGTGGGGCTGCACCAGAATCTGGCAGGGAGGAACTTTCAAAATACTGGAATTAAATAAAATGTATTGTCAAATAAGAAGCATTGAAATCTCGAGTCTCCACGTGTTATCAATGATCGGTGCTTCTACTTATTTGTAAGAGGAAACTGCTCGTGAAGTCAGGGGTTAATAAATAGCGATAAAAATGTGAGTAAACACATTAAATAAGAATCATGGTTTTACGAATCAATAAAATTTTATTTTTATTTTATTTTTTTATATACTAATGGCATATTTCGCGAAATATATCACATATTAATAATTCTAAAGAGAACATTGGTCTAAGTTTCACGATGCAAATTACAACATTTTGGGGAGACCAGTTAAGATCACCAATCGAAAGAACAAAAAAAGAAAAACCTTTCCATTTAAATGATGCGATTAGTTTCCGATTCGAAATGAGACTATAATTCTTTTCAAAGAGAAAATTAAATTATCAAAGTAAATTAAAATTCCCCGGAGAGGATATCCTAATTTGCTTTTTATTTATTTCTGTGCAATCAGATGAGCTAATTACGGCGGGTGCCTTGCCGACTCGAACGGTATCAATTTCCAAATGATTTATAGGTGGTGCAAAAAGAAAACAAACTATTTATCACTTCAGTAAATCGCTTTTATTTAGCTCGACATGACAGCGTCCTTGACGATCATTAATATAAAAATAAAGAAAGTTTAATTTTGAGGAATATTTACGGTTTGATTTCGTTCAGTATATCACTTTTAAGAATCTTAAGAATACCTTGAGAATGAGCAATACAAACTCAGAAAGACGAATTCCTATATGCCATAGATTACACAAAAAACACTTATTAAAGAACATCCAAAAGAACTATTTGAACTTTTAGGAAATCTTGATTTATTGAGGAAGGAATTCGACGAGTGTGGAATATTTACTGAAAAAAAAAATACTGTCCGCATTAACAGAATCGATCTAGTAGAAATAATAGTAAATGACATAAGACAGTGATGCGTCCTGTTACTAGATCTATTTACCCTATACAGTGACTAACTCCTAGAGAACTAGAACTCCTGCCGGGATTTATTATTAGCGGACATAAGATAGCAACAAAACTATATTATGACGCCACAAGCACATAAAAGAAAACTTCAGAAAATAATCGACAATTGAACAAAGGAAAGTGAGAAGGAAGGGCGAACCATCAATTGTAAGAGGCGACAATATATTGTTGTTAGCTAGAGGAAAAAACACGATATTAAATACTAATTCTTCTTCTTGTAGTGTCCCATCAAATCGTAGGCGATAATGGCTTTGTAACATTTCCTTTCCCTTGTAGCACTTAATAAACATTGTGTTGCTGTTAGGTTGGTGCAAAAATAATGTCGTTTTTGATGTATTTTTTAACGTCAAAAACGACATTATTTTTGCACCAACCTAATACTAAGCACTGTTCTACCATTCATTTGCTCAATCTCACAAAGTATGCTATGCACTGTTTTCCATTGTTCCTCTTTGCCTCTATCTATCCCGTGAGCATCGGATTTTCCACGTTCTACTTCCTCATTATATGCCCGATACACTATTCAACATGATATTATGTATTAGTTTCCTATTTGTTTCCATTATGAGCAGAAGCACATTTCTGTTGTTTCAAGTCTCCTTTCCGTCTTTGAAAAACACTCGCTGCTAGATAGGGGGACAGATATCTCATATTAGTGTTGTACTCATTTCCTTGTTTCTAGGGAAATTTTCCTATTTAATAGTACTCTGCTTAACTTTTGGAAGGCATATTTACCTATCCCAATACGCGTCGCATTTCAGTGTCGCTCTCTCCATCCACATCCCAGATATTTAAGTGTCTGCATTTTTTTATTGTAAACTTAAAAATAAAGCAAGCAGGGAAATTAAATTAAATTGGGAAGTGCTATAGCAAAAAAAAAAAAACGGAAAATGTTACCTCGAAAATCGAAGGGAATGGTTAGTTAGAAATCCTATAATGTATGAAAGATAGGAAATGTGGAGAGCAATAATAAATCACCTAATAAAGAACCACGTTTTATAAAAGCTGTTAATATCATTTACTCAACGATAATTATTTATTCATTTACTATGAAGCTAGGTAGTAACTAATATATATATATATATATATATATATATATATATATATATATATATATATATATATATATATTATATATGCCGTGTGAATTGGGATCAAATACACATAAAATATGGATCAAAATTCGATATATTAATCAGATAAAAAATAGCAAATGTTTATCAATCTCATGGGTCTAACATTTATTATATATATATATATATATATATATATTTGTGTGTGTGTTTGTCTCGGTACAATCAATTTTTATATCAATTATATCGGTACATCAAATTCTCACACAAATACACTCTCTTTCTTTCTCAGTCTCTCACACTCTTATATATTCATAAACAAATATAAAAGTGAACATTATGGTTTGCACTCAGCGGCGATAGGCTGTTTCTGTTTCATGCTAAAAGGCAATCATCAGGCCACTTTCACTCTTTTGATTCGACTGTTTTTGTATGTCGGTTAGTCATGCATTATGAGTAATTGTATCATTCTTATGGCTATTGTGTGGTCGGTATGCTATGTTTCAAATTATTCTAGGGATATTTGACGATAAATAATTGTTGATCAGAATGCAGTTCTGTGGTTATTTTCTAGTTGTGTTTTTATAACTTTATTATTGATTGATTTGTTATTTGTTGCTGATTGTTATCATTACGTTTACTTTTCTGAAGGCTCTATTCATAGTTTCTTAATTTGTTTAATATTTACTTAATTTATATCTGTCTACATCTTAAAGATGAAGAATTCTGATTACTTGTATTATATACATTATTCGAACTGGTATCCTCATCTTCATTACGATATTCACAATCTTTCGACCGTTGTATGTTCCGACGTTCTTCAGGTGATTGAAATTTCGAACCGAACCATTTATTTCACCCACCTGTGTAGAGTGATCTATTCCCCAAGTCCACGTGACCAGTGGATAAAGACGTTGGTTAGATCCAGTGATTAGACCCAAGGATTTATGCGTTCAATACAAGGACATAGCAATGGTGAACTAAAACTTGGAGAGTTGAGTTAAAGGGAAATAACCGAGACATCAGGAAGAGGCATGGCACGTGGAACTAGAACAAACTGAATTTTAGAAATTTGTTTTGATAAACGGTATGTAAATATTAAGGAAATGTTTTTTATATACGTTTAAGTATGATGTACCGATATGCAAATGGGTTCTAAAGATATCTTATATATAAAGTGCAGTGTATGTGTGTGTGTGTGTCTGTCCGTGTGTGTTTGTCCGTGTGTGTGTCGAAGCAACAACTCCTCCGCTCTCACTGGTCTGATTTCAATGCGTCATAGTTTATTCAAAATCCCCAGAAATCTCAGGCGCATGGAACGATTTTCGTTGATCTCAGATTCAATGTTGCCAGATTATTCGAGATTAAAAATATATATTAAAATATTATACTGGCAATTATCTTTGCTTTCATGTTTCAAGGGGATTAACCTTTATTTTCCGTTTGTATAAAAAATTGCAGCTCGCTGAAATTTTAAGCTATATTAAAAGCTACCCTATCTCACGGCATAAAAGCTCGTTCCTCTGGAGGAGTCTTGGTTTGTCAATCATCACAATAGCTAGGGAGGAGCAGATGCGATAGGCGTCAATAAATTATAGAAGAACTCAAAATTGATCCCTGCATTTAAGTATTGAATTAATGTTTATTCTGAACTTTTAAAAGTTCAACGATAATTCTTTTGCTTCCACTTAAAAAGATGATTTGATGTAATTAGATCCATGTTTTCCGTACAAACAATTATTTTGTATTTCATGGGTGACAGAATAGGGGACAATTTCTAAGATAAAATTAAGGTAGCGTAATGATGGTAAATAGAAATTAGAATTAGTTAGACATTCAACATTTGAAGAGTTAGAGAAACATAATAACTAATTAAGTAAGACCTGTATTATGGAATCTATATGAATAAATGCGAAATTGGAGCTCAATTCTCCCATGAATTATGCGAATAAAATGTACCAGGTCAACTTCATAGTCATTTGGTATTTACTCGACCCACCACGAAGTCGCATTGTGACACAAGGTCGGATTAATGTGGGGACCCCGAGCGCGTATACCCTGGATAGGACCGCAGTGCAATGAGATGTAGCAGATTCGTGCAAATGTTCCCCAGGGCTTGGCATCTCTGAGTATAATTTTCCTCCCATGAGGAGCCGCTACTGAGCGCACTATGCCGAAAGACAGAGACGCAACTAAGAGATGATAAATAAACGTGTTACAAACTACTAGAGAGAGTAATTTGTATTCACTCACCTCGCCATCCACGAGATCAGATGGTGACACAATGTCTGTTTAATCTTGGGAGACGAGGGCGTACACCCGGACTAGGGAAAAAATGCGCGAGTCCCCACAACCGTCTTTTGTGCTAGCCTCGGTGCAAGTACCCTTCCCTCTCTCTAGTGTAATGAAAGGGCGCGGCTTCAGGCGGCTGTTCCCCAGGGCTGGGCACCTCTCAGTATAATTTTCCTCAGTTACGACTCTGTCTTTCTGCAGAGTGCGTCAAGAGACAGAGACGCAACTGAGAGATGATAAATAAACTTGTTACAGACTACATGGTATTTACTGTGTCTCCGCACTAAAATGAGTCCTAACACAAGGTCAGTTTTTAAGGGGATAAGGCGTAAACTTGGTCTAAGAACAAATATTGCCCGCAACCCATGCAAAAGACTAATAGTAGGCTAAACACAAAAAAAGTTCTATATCTGTATTATATATTATCTACATCTGGTTTAACTAAGTTGATTATTGATTTCATTAATTAACTGTCCTTCATTGCAGCTATTTTATTCGACGATTGTTTTGATTTTCATAGAAAAATAATTCTGTTTAGTAATATCATTTTATATAGTGCAGAAAAATGTTTGAAATGTGCATTTTATTTGGCCTTCAACAAGTTTACATCTATTTGCGAAACTTTCCTTAACTATAAAAAGCCAATTTACGAATGACATGTTCATTTCAAATTTTTGTTTCAAAGATTACAAGTGGTGTATATATATATATATATATATATTGTGTGTGTAGTAAAACTTGCTACAGAAACACAACAGCAATAAAACTATTGGTTAAACTATGTCGTTATACTCCAGAGATGTAACATACGTACATAGGCATATTAAATCTGATCTTCCAACGTTTCTCTGGCAGAAAATCTGTTACTTCCTTCTTAGTATTTCTTGAGTACTTCCTTGGTCTTGGTGTTTAAAATGTCTTCTTACATTGGTCCGTCGATCGAATGAGACATCTCCGGAGTTATTTTTTTTCTCTTCTAGGATATAAAATAGAACATAAACACACTGCCCTTGGGAAAATATTTGCATTGAGAAAGAGTAAAGAAAAATCAGAATCGAATTTGAATTTCTTTCACAGAGCAAAGCAAGGTGAAGGAATGTTTTTGTCATACAAACAAAACAAAGTATTCATCACGTGATTGCATTGTCACCAAGTCTAACGTTTATTAAAGACGGCTTCCATTCATTAGAAAAAATACTTTCATGAAATGTTTGCTTTTCCAAACTAAACTCCCTCACATCAGCACGAACCAAGACATAATTCAATAGTGTGTTGGAATTTAGTCTATAAAATATGTTTCAGGCGTCAGCCAGCGAAGTTTTCGTGACGTCAAACTATATTTGGTTTGCAACGAGCAGTGGTCCTTTGCTTTGTGTTGTGCTGTTTCGTTTTCGATTTTCGTTATATTTGCTTCCTTTTATTTTTTTATTTTTTTATTTTTTTTAGAAAATAAGCCAGTAAATTTGAAAACTAAATTTGAACTCTGAAAATATGCGAACTCGTGACTAAAATAGGGAAAAAATACAAAATTGCTTTCAGTTTTATTTCAGGTCGTGATAGTGGAGTTATCCATGGAGTCGAACATTTATGAAGATGGGAAAAAAAGTGTTTGTCGATTTCATTGCATTGTTTGCAATATTGATCAATCCAGCTGAACACGCAGTACAAGTTTTACCAGAAATATGTTGTGTTATTTCGTCTTCCTTGTAGAACGAAGTGTTAGAATCAAGCAAAATAAATAAATAAATACGGAATTACATATTACAGGCGAAAATATATTCGAAGAAAAATTTACATGTACATATGGACATTTTTCGACAGCTTGGACGGATATTAGACAATAATGCACGATTTTTTATAAAATTATTTTCATTTTGGCTTGGATCAAAAGATAATATTTCAAAGAGAGGCATGATCATCTAATTAAACAATTCATTAAACAAGGGTGTACATCAACAATTGCCGATTTAATTTTTTTAAATGATATGGGCATTCTTCAAACATGATTCAATTTTATATCTCTAAATAGCAACTCAAAGTTTATTAGGGTTACTATTTACTAGTAGTCTTGAGGGTACGTTATTTTCTCGAGTATTTGATTGATAATAAATCTTGAAGAACAATACAAATACAGCACTATGTTGAGTCTCTTATTTTCGTAGAGCTCGACTTCAGTCATTTACTTACCGACGTGTCTTCACTCTGTCTTTTCTCTAATTATTTTCATGGCAACATTTTTGTATTCCTTAGTGCCCCGACTACATGAATGTAATCGTGCGACTAGGTTGACATCTAGGTCTCAATCGTTTACTGTTGAACTAGCTAAATGCAACCCCCGACTGCTACTCCAAAAGTCCCTTGCGCTTCCAGCCTCTGGAACTCCATTTCTCTTACTTGCTAACCTGATAACTACAATCTTCAAAGATTTAAATTAAACCTCAATTGACATATTTTGTGTTCTTGTATCCCATTCATCTTTTGTCCTATTCTCAATCCTCACTAGGCTCAGTCTTTCCTTTTTGTTTCACTGCCTGTAAACTCCTGCGTAATAGTGGACTTTTCGCCTTGTTTGGGGTGATATAATTAAAAAGATATTCGAAAAAGAGTTGCAGTTTGGTGCAAAGTATATATAACTCTGAATAAGTGTGAATGGAATTCTTTAGGGTGGTTAATACTTTTAAAAAGAATTACATTTAAAAATCTAATATCTGCTTTATTCTTATTTTTTATTTTTTGAAAGCCTGAAAGCGTTAAATATAATTTTCCTAAATGCTGTATGTAACAGCAATGAAAATAATTATACAGTCTCTTCTTTAAAGATAATTTTCTCGTATTTTAATCGTTTTAGATTTATATCATAGAAATTTAAATTCAGATTCCCAAGCATTCTCTGCCATATTGGAGGATTGATAGTATATTAATTCAGTACTTTTTTTTCTTTGATTCTAACGAAATGTTACTGTTTCTTAATATGTGGCTTAGCTTTTGAAAGGCCAGTTTCACTGTCCAAACACCTCTTCGGATTTCTGTGTCGCACTTTTCATCCTCTTTTAAAACACTTCCCAGATATTTCAATAGTTGACAATTGTTTTATTTTGGCATCCCCGATTTGCATTTTGGCCTGCTCCTTTTTGCTAACAACTATGCATTCCTTCTAATTAAAATTCTCATCACTATCCTTCAATATCTCTTGTAAGAGTTACTGTAATTGCTTTTCTGTGTCTGCTATGAACACCATATATATATATATATATATATATATATATATATATGAGAGAAAGAGATAGAGAGAGATGAGTAAGTGAGAGAAGAATTTTGTTTTCTGATTCATTGCAGTTTGGAAATGTATTTGAGTTTTATTCTTTTTTGCACGAACGAGATAGCTACGACGATACAAGGAAAACTTCAAAAGTAACACAAATTGATTGCTTGTATAATACTGAGCATACCGGGGACCTTCTTATTATCTGATATTGTTTGATCCTAAACAATTCAGCATTTTTAATTCATTTTTTATTTATTTATACACTTATATATATATGCACACACATTTTTGGTTGGATTGATGTGAGTTTGTGACCCTGGGTTTCACGCTTTTGCCATCGTCAGACAAACTGATTAATTATTTATTACCAGAATTTATACCAAACGGATAAAAACAAAAATTACTCTTTAGTTCAAGGTACCATCACAATAATTACATTTATTGTTATCATTGCACCACCATTAGCAATAACTTCTACCACTTTACAATAACTATTAGCGATTAGGTTGGTGCAAAAATAATGTCGTTTTCTCACATGTTACTATGTGAGAAAACGACATTATTTTTTGCACCAACCTAATACTAATATTATCCTTCCCTTCAACACGATTACTACCACATCACATCTACTATTACCATATACATCCAATATATTTATTAAAGTAAACTGTTTTATAGTAATTTATACCATCATATAAAATCCAAAAAGAATTTCAAACTGAAATTTCTACCAGTTACATATACGCAGTCATCAAAGACAAGCAAATAACCAGCTTTAAAATAATAACAAATCAGCCTTAAAAAATTGAAAATAATAGCAATGTTTACCTATCATAATTTTACACAGACCACATCACACGTATATAGGTGCATGCGAGGAAATATTATTCAGCGAAAGAATAGAAAAATAGTCTGATTGCTGACATTCACGAGAAATCTTCGCCACGCTTCCGAGCTTTTAATTTCAACATACAAATGCGTATGTATATAGACAACAGCACACATACATATGTCAAGTCCCATACTGTCCACATATGTTTATGTTTGTATGAGTCCCGGCGGGCGAGCGAGTGTGAATGTGTGTCTACGTACCTCAACGGGTTTACGGACATGCATTATGCTTGCGTTAGCATGAGTTACATCACGACGAAGATTTCCCCTCCACACTTCCATAATAACAGCAATAAAGGCAATCTACATAAATCCAAAATTTTAAAAAAATTAAGCAGTTTGTCTGACGATCGCAAAAGCGTGAAATCCAAGGTCACAAACTCAAATCAATCCAACCAAATATGTTAGCTCTATCCCTGATATTGAGCGCTTTCTAATAAGTACCGCGCAATTATATATATATATATATATATATATATATATATATTTTTTTTTTTTTGTATACACACGCTTTTCACATATATATGTACACATGTATATTCAGATAATAAGAAAGAGTAACCAGATTTATAATCCAGAATACTTTAGTATTTATTTTTACACTATTTACAATATTCGGACTATTGTCCTCATCTTTCTCGCCATATTTATTACAAAGTTTCGACCGTTGTACGCTCCGATGTTCTTCAGGTGGTTGGAATGTAGAAATGAACCCTTTATTTGCTGACTGGGGTAGACAGTTCTAGTTCCACGTGCCATGTCTAATGGATGTCAGTTACCTCCTGTTAATTCCGTCTCCAAGTTCTCCATCGCCTTAACCAGGTATTGAACTCACACTATTTGGGTCTTGTCAATGGATCTAACCAACACCTTTATCCACTGTGCACAGTGGTCGATACAAAGTAGAACATAATATTATAATTCTTTTTTTAAAAATATTTATCCATCGCGACACAGAATACATTTTCTTTCTTCATTCGTAAAAAAGACAACACCCCCTTTAATAGAAAAATGAGGATTCTCTTAACACCACCAAATGAATTTTAAAATAGAGTAAATCCAATTTTTGTTTTGTACGTTATTCTTAGCATCTCTTGAAAATAGATACTAAACTCCGAATTTTAAGATTAAATTTTAAAGTTAAATTTTAAGTTTCGGTTTCGAAATATTGTAAGTTCTGTGTAACCATGGAGACATGTTTAAATATATATATATATATATATATATATATATATATATAATTATTTTTATCATTATTTATTATCCTGACATATATATATATATATATATATATATATATATATATATGAAGAAAAATATACGAAAAAAACAAACAAAAATCCTTATATGCAATTATGCTGTTTTAATGTTAATATAATGTCAACGTCGGACGTTTCGGTCTAATAAACCATCTTCAGGACATATTCATAAAATATAATTAACATTATCAATTAAACATGGCAAAGACGATAATGTTAATTATATTTTATGAATATGTCCTGAAGATGGTTTATTAGACCGAAACGTCTGACGTTGACATTATATTAACATTAAAACAGCATAATTGCATATAAGGTTTTTTGTTTGTTTTTTCCGTATATTTTTCTTCATACTGTCGGATCTATATCCATATATTTGCTTATATATATATATATATATATATATATATATATATATATATATATATCTATATATATATATATATATGTCATGATAGGCTCGTTGAAAATGGGGCATGATATTGAACAAAAGATCTGAGCTCGTTTTCAAATGCAGACAATAAAAGCAAAATCCTACCACACCACTTAAAACCACATGACTACAGAGGTGACTAAGCAACAAACAACTCATAAATCTAATAAAATTTATTTCAAATGCGAATTATTCGAACTGAAGAAAATATCAAATAACTAAATACGATCATTAGATAAAATAATAAACAAATGAGATTAAGTAAGTCTGATGCAAAATGTAAAACAATAGACTATAAATAAAATAAACTTAAGTTGTGCTCTATAATTAATCGAATATATTAACCCGAGGCATACAAATGGGAAAACATGATCAACTTCTTCCACTTACCATAAAACTTCAGCAACATATACACCAAACATAGACATGGTCGCGAAACTGCAAATAACCCAATGTATATATATGTATGAAGAGTGATATGTAGATAGAAGGATAGACATACAGATATTAAAAACTGAGATATAGGCTGATATATTCTCGTAAAACATGTCTAAGGATTTGGCTCCAAATGCGCTACTTTTAATAATTTGGACAAGCTAAGTTAAACTTGATACATATTGGACATTAACCATGCTTGATAAATTTGATATATTTTAGACTTTACACTAGTTTTTTTTTTTTGTTTTGTTTTTACTTGTAAAATTAAATTTCAGTTTTTCTCTCAGCGAACGGCCGCGTCACGTTGAAACAGTGGTTCCCATACAATATTCGAAGTTAAGCAACCCTGAACCTAGTCAGTACTTGGATTGCTGCCCGCTTGAGAATACCAGGAGCAGTATCCCTGCATGTACGGATGCTGTAACGGATAACATCTTTTTAAACTAAGAACTGAGTTCCAATTCCTACTGAGTACGTTTTATTCACTTACGCGCAAATACACTTGGGAAAGGGCTGAATCTTTCTCTTCTCTACCCAGCTATGGGTTAATGAGTAAACTTGTATCATTAAATCATTACAATCTAGAAATTGTTGCAGATATTAAATTACATGCAAAGTGTAAAAAAAAAAAAAACGAACCAATCAGTCAAGTGAATTCCTTTTATCGTGGCTCACGTGTGATAATTGTAGCAAAAGATATTTTCTAAAATAGAAAGACGGCGGACGATGAAAAGAAATAAGCGGCTTTTAATACAAACTAAAAGGCCTAACAAAATTTTTAAATAACGTATTTTATAAAATCATAGTTCAATACAATTAAATACTTTTCATTAGAATGTGACATTGATTTGCATATTAAACTAACAAAAAAGTCAAATTATTCTTTCTAATTCTACCTGTCTCTTATACGACCGCTGATCTTTCCATCACATGCGGTGATACTGCTCATTTTCGGAACTTCATAAAACAAGTCACCTGGGAATTCAATTTGGTTTCATCGTCGCAGAACATAGAAGTCAGTTGTCATCGTTTTTTGATAAGAAAATCATTTGCTTGTCTTTCGGGCAAGAATGTTTATGACGAAGAACTATTTTTTTATATTCGGTTTTACGATTGTAAAGACACTTCCATTCTGAATCTGTTTCACCGAAAGCGGAGATAAAACATAGAAGTGCCTCCCGGTCAAATATTTCCATGAGGTGATTATTTTATTTGCAAACTCATAGATTACACTGGCGGTGCTGCAAAAAATATAAATTAAAACTCTTGGTAAGATGTAAACTTTTCAAAAGACCAGGCGATGATTTAATTCCCTTCTTACTGTAACTGTTGAAAAATGCAACGTCTGTCTTGGATCGAAATGGACACACGCAAGATAGTGGTAAACGGAAATACTTTAAGCACTACAATGAGAATAAAAATAATAAATCGTTCAAGAGAAAAAAAAAAAAAGAAAACGCCAAAAAAAGGAAAAGAAAATAGAATAAAACACTTATTCTATTCAATTGGTGGCAATTTCCTTAAAATACCGACTGGAAGCTAAATTCATTTAAGTGCGTGAACCGCTCTTAAATAATAAATTGCCCAGCAATAAATTGGCGATTTAGAGCTGTAAAAATATTTCTAGTTGATTTTATTTTTTTGGCATAATTGCTAAACTGCCTGCAAAAATGGCGGAAATTCATGAGTTTGGCTCGGTGATCAGAAAAAAAAAAAGAAGATTGCTCGTAAGATCTGGGGTTCAAAACAAGATACCGAATTTGTGATTCTCTTGAAAATAGAGGGAAATATTTTTGTACAGATATTTAAACTTGATCTTCAAAACTGTGTTGCTTAGATTAGGCGACTTGATCGTATAACGTGTTTGTCCTTGGTGAGTAATTTCATATCAAATTTTGTATGTGGCACCTAGTGAGGATCGAACGGAGTTCACAGGAACAGTGGTTAACCTAGCTAAGAATTACATCATGCCGAAAGGATTAAGAGAGTTGATTTTATGAAATGTTAGCTCTTGTTGAGGTATTTAATATCAAATTTTATAAGAGGCACTCAGTGAGGATCAAACATGCTACACATCGTGTAATGGTCACGAGGATTGGTCTTGTTAACATTACACCTAGTGAATAACTTTAGGATATTTGATTTTATAAAATGTCTGCTCTTTTTAAATTATGTAATGCCGAAATGGTGAACACAGTAAGTATTGAAGTCGGTTATCAGTAGTTATGGTGAAGCAAGGAATACTTTCTTATCATTAAACTAACCATAAAAGTTTACGATAGTTCTTTTAGGATATGTCAGGCCTCGTTGCGTTATTCAATTTCCAATTCCGTATAGAGTGCCAAGCGCGAATCGAACTCGCTACTAAGCGGTAATGTTAAAACAGATTAAACTTGCTAACCATTATGCATGCCAAAAATTTTAGGTTTGTTGATTCTATGACATGTCAGCTCTTGCTTGTTTATTGTCGAATAATATATGGGCAGATCAGTAAGAATAGAACGCGCGAACGGTCGGTCTAACTAGTGTCCCTATGCAATGGCCCAGGCTAAAGCATCTACAGATATGTTAGAGTGTGACATAAAATACTTGGCATATCCTATATTTATTTTTGAATATGGTGTTGCAGGTTTTCTGCTTAAGAATTACTGTAATCTTCATTGCTTGATTTCTTTTTAACGGCATATCAACCTCTCTGTAGTATTTAAGGCCGGAATAGAAATATCCCACCCGAAAGTTTATGGCTTCAATTACGTATACCTTCTACATAATACCATACTCTAGGGCAGTGCTTCTCAACCTTTTACAATCCATGGACCATTTTTCTTTTTTTTTCTTTTTTTTTCTTTTTTTTCTTTTTTTTCTTTTTTTCTTTTTTTCTTTTTTTCTTTTTTTTCTTTTTTTCTTTTTTTCTTTTTTTTCTTTTTTTCTTTTTTTTCTTTTTTTTCTTTTTTTCTTTTTTTTTCTTTTTTTCTTTTTTTTCTTTTTTTTCTTTTTTTCTTTTTTTTTCTTTTTTTTTCTTTTTTTCTTCTTTTTTTTTAAAGCGTTTCACCTCAAGCAAGGCGAAAAGCCACTAGGACGCAAGGGGTTACATAAGATTTGGAGCCAGATCAGATAAAACTGATAGAGGAAAGGATGAGGAGAAGAATATTGGATAGATCAACGCAACTGGAGATGTTGATTGACATTACATTTGAATACATTTTGATGGTGTCATTCAGTCTTAGTCCATTCAGCTAGTGACTACTTGGCGTTTCTGACACAAGATATCATAATCAAATTCGATGGTGTCATTCAGTCTTAGTCTGATATGTCCTCTACGTTTGAGATCTAATATTAAATTATATGCAAAGCGTAAAAGAAACGAGCCAATCAGTCAAGTGAATACCTTTATTGTGGCTCGCGTATGATAATTGTAGCAAAATATATTTTCTAAATTACAAAGATGGTGGATGATGAAAAAATGAGCAGCTTCTAATAAAAAAAAAAATAACAGGCCTAACAATTTTTTTCATATTTATATAAAATCATAATCAAATAAAATTTAAATAAATTGCATTAGTACATTTGCATGAAACTCTTTCTTGCATGCAAATCTAACATTAGTCCGTGTGTTGAATAATGTTGCCATATGGAGTTCCTGCTGAATATCTAGGGATTCTTGACAAAATTCAAAGATGGTTTTCCAATGTAATCGATCTTAACCAAGAATTCTCGACTTTGCCCACTTTCTCACTCACGTGACGTACTTTTCTTCTGTCTTTTCTACAAATAATTTCAGGGAAACTGTTGTGAACAGCGGTAATCCTCGATGCTTTGACTGCATGAATATAAGCAAGCTACTAGATTGGCAACTAGATCTACTGTTGAACTAGATAGATGCATCTAGGTTAAACGTTTTTGCTTTAGGTTCATGTGCCTCTTTAATTACCAAATAAAATATAACTCTTTTCTGGGTCTGTTATACCACTATTCACAATTATCGACTGACATCTCAATAAAAATATCGATCTACTGTAACTAATAGCCCAACTAAATTAATATCTCCTTTTTTCAAATTTAGTCAAGAAGTATTTTCCAGATAGTCAACTATGAGGTCAGTTAAAAAGATTTTCTCCGTCCCCATCCTCGTCATTTTCAACTAATTGATTCGTGTTGTGTTTATAAATACGTATAATTATAGTATTGGCTGGTAGGCCTGGCTTGTTTGGGGAAGAAGCTTCTGCTGGTGAGGGTTTCATGCCAGAAGCACGCACAATTCTTTCTGCGTCTGTTTTTCATTTTCGGCTTAGTTGGCTGATTGTTTCCGGTCTGGGTTGAAGACAAAACGGAAGTGAATTACGTTCTTCTCATTGTAATGACCGAGTGTTTGGACTGATGCCGTCCCCAGAAGAAGAGAATGTTTCCATCACTATCCATAGCACCTTTCATTAACACCTTATTGTGTAGACGGCCATCTTTCTTTGCTTCATTCATAGGAAAAGATGATTGACCAGAAAGAAACAAATCGTGCCAAGGTACAACTCGATTATATGCGTCGAATATCGTCCTTAGCCAAAATAACAGTCTGTCCGTTTTTTTCAATTAGGTTGGTGCAAAAATAATGACGTAATAATGTCGTTTTTTGACGTATTTTTTGACGTCAAAAACGACATTATTACGCCATTATTTTTGCACCAACCTAATACATAAAATTGTTAGATACACAGAAACATGAGAACACTGACACACACATACACACTTATGTGTTGAAATATATATATATATATATATATATATATATATATATATATATATATATATATATATAATTAGATAAATTACAAATGGGAAACCTTTATCCAATATTCACTTTAATTAAGAGATCTGGAGAAAAAAAAAGAAATGACTTGTGCCATATGTGTGTTTGCGTTTCATTGGTTCATTAGGTTTCGAATGCATTTGACTTGTTAAACAACGTTAGTATAATTTATGCCGTTTCGAATTTAAGGAGAGATAGCCCGTCCTTTCGAAGCTTCGAGAAATTAACGGATTCTAAGACTATCTCAGAAAACGTAAATATCGCTTTATTTGTTTTAGTGTATAATAATTCTAGTTTGACTATGTGGGATGGCGATGATAATGTACATTTGTAAATGTGTGTGTGTCTAGTAGACATTGCTTATGTTTGGTGGTTGTCCACATGTTGATTTCTTTGCGTTTTTATATAAACAACGTTTGTGGTAGATAAACAATCTCTAGATTCTTGAAGAATAGATTTAATAACCGTTGGTTATATAATATAGTTTTTTTTTTAACGTGTGCTTATAGTTGATAAAATATTTATCAGGACATCTTTGCGATAATTTCGACATCATGTTCCTTTTTATTTGGGTTGACCTTTTTAAAATCAATTTTATGAGAGAGTTGAAAGGGTTATCACAACATAGATTAATTTTATGATACGGGCTTTTAGATTTCGAGGTATTTCGGCGATGTAAGTGTTTTTACATTGCAAGAAATTTATTTGATAAATAGCGGTAGATGAAGTAGAGCTGGATTTATTTTTCTTCTTAATTACATCTCCGATTGCCTTGGATCCTCTGATAAAGACGCTAGTATTAGGGATAATGAATTAATTTAAAAAGGTTTTTTTTTTTTTACATAGTGTTAGAGGTAAGATTATGAATTTTGCGTTACTGATTTTAGAAATGATATTGAAAAATTTTGACACTGCCAATTGATTCCGGAAAGATTAAATACGATGCACGCATCAGAATAAGGGCATTGGGTTGATAAAGTTGTCGGTTAGAAATTATTCTATATAGTCACTAGGGTTTGTTATTCATCTTTTCATGGCAACTGATTATATTAGGTTGGTGCAAAAATAATGACGTAATAATGTCGTTTTTTGACGTTAAAAATACATAAAAAACGACAATATTACGTCATTATTTTTGCACCAACCTAATATATCTATGTTATGCGTATATTTATAATTATGCTTAATTAGAGATTCTTAGGTTGAGCGCATAATCTGGAGGGATAAACCTTTTGACCAAGGCGTCTATGCCCACATTGTCAGTTATTTACATGTGAGGACAAACATTGACTGCTTCTAACCAGTTCCGTCTACCTAATTACACTCAAAAGGGGCTGGTCAAAACTGTGGTATTGTTTTCAGACATATTCCAAAGGTACCGCTTGCCCTTTTCACTTCCCGAGAGGTTGATATAAGAATGTTACCTCCCTGACCAATCGTTCTGGGTTTAAATTTAAACGCTGGCCTCATGCTGAGGAAGCTAATATTCTAACCACACGGTCTCGTGATCATGACTATTAGGAATCAACACAGATTTGAAGAGCGCTTGCTTTGTGTATGAGAGGTACTGGGATTGTTTTTTGAATTCTTCATTTATTGTATGGGGCAATTGATTTTACGTATATTCAATGATCCAATCATTACTAAATATTACTTCTGACACAAACGAATGACAATTTTTTTATTTTTTTTTATTCTACATAACATAAAATTAGAAAATATCACTGCAGTATTATTATGAATGGTTTCACACCCGAAGAGGTGTGCAAGCATGATTTGAGGGTTTACTCTGATTCATGTTCTATCTCAAGTGAAAATCAGATATAGAATCCATCGGAAAAAACAGGGGGGGGGAATGGTCGGCACATTATACAGCCCCAGAAACTACCTGACTTCACCTGCCACGCCTTATTATTACAAGAATTAGTCCGACCAAAATTTGAATATGTCTGACATGTCTAATCTGGAAGCAACGGAAACGTCTATTTCCAGGCTTGGGACTGTTCGAATAAGTTTAGGCGGCCTTGTAGGTGATGACAAGTTTTCAATTCCTTTACGACGGTCGCAATGGTGCAAACACATTACTAATTCTGTTGAAAATCTTCTGATAACTACATACGAAGGTTCCACATGTTCAGATATTTACAACTAAGAAACCCAATGCAATGTACACACGTCCGAACTTTCCTTATTCCCTTCGTTGACAATTGGTTAGAAGGAAATTCCATTCAGATAGCTTTTTCCAAAACTGTAGATCAACCATTGATGAAATGATTCCCCTCGATAAGTACAAATTTAACTTCTTCAAAGCTAGCACCAACTGTTATCTATTCTACATATCATAATAATATACAAGTAGAAAAACCCGTGTGAATTTCACGGTTTTTCTGTTTAAATTTCCTCATGAATCTTAATTCTTAAGTCATCTTTAGTTAGTGGTTGAATAAAATCATTCTACGACAGTGAAATATCCACAAAAGATTTCCCTCTCGCACCGTTAAATATTTGAAATTAACAACTTTAACAAAATATAGCAATAACAATTATAAGTATAAGTCGTTATTTTAATTACTGGGTAGGACTGAAAAGATTTGAAATCGACTACATTTTCCATTTCATCGCAACAGACGTTACGCTCTTTCATTCATTCATTCATTCATAGTGTGTTTTTCCCACACGAACAAAACGGGTTAGTTCATTATTTCTGAGGTATTGGTAAGAGATTTTAACGCTCTTATCTCCCCTTCTTACTTTCTTTGTTTCTTTCTAGCTAAATCCTATTCTTACGAACATCTCTCTTGATAATAATTTCAAAATAATTCAGCAGACGATGATATTTAATTTAATTTATTGTAATTGGATTTTTGACGATTGCCTTATTCGGCTTCAGTTTTTCAAAAATGTGTGTCTGGAAATCGTCGCATTTAACGTGGTCGCCTTTACATCTCGGCATTTTGAGTGGAGATCAAAGTGTAGTATGTATTCTTATCAACTTAATATGATTCTGTCTTTTCCCTTCTATTTTTTACTTATTTCTTTAATTTTCATAATGAATCAAAGTAAATGAATTTTCACCTCTATCCACGGGATCGAAATTCGGAATAGTCCGTTATACATTGCTAGGAAATAATAGATGTGTAAACTAACTAAAGTAGGATCAAGAACAGTTATAATAGCATTTTACGTCCATAACACAACGCTATCAGTACGCATCTACCTTGAAGCCGTCTTAAGTCGTGTACTAGGCGAAAAACGGCGTAACAAGATCTATAATTAGATTTGCTAGGGAGCTTGATATGTGTTAGTATTGGCCGTTTAATACTCGAGATTTCCCTAATAAACTTTCAATGCATGAATTGGACAGCTATGAACAGAATTTCACAGATAATTTCTATCAGGCAGATTTCCATGCGACTAGTTGGATGTCAAAGAGAAAAGTAAATAATTTTCTCGAGAAAGAGGCCCTGTGAAGTTAGGATCAATCCATAACATTTAATCATAATATTCTTTTTATTTCGGTTATTAATATTTTCTTTTAACACCTAATTAGCTGTGAAATAAAAATGTCCGAATGACTCCACTCATATGGGCCTCATCGCCATCTTAAACAATGAAGAGTATAATTGTCAGCAAACGTTTTGAAACATTAGCATAGCTCCTGATTATTACACTGCTATTTGTACGATATGATGCGTAACATTTTACATGTGTTCCATTCTTCACCAGGCCCCCATTATTAATAAATACCCCGAAATAATAATTAAAAAAAAACGTAAAAATGAACTTAGCATCAGAGTCAATAAAATTAAAGATAGGATGCGTTTAGTGCCGTTTCACCCAAGACTGTAAATTGCTACAAAACCAAGAACTCAGGTCAAGTTTTAAATACACTTGTCAAATCGAGAAATTCCTATGATTTAATGCATGGATACAAAATCCTTCGAAAATATGTAATCTTCTAGCGGTATACAAACGCTTTCTCAAATGAAACATTTACATTGATTTCACTAATGCCACCTCAGTTAAAAACAATGAACATAACTCTTTAAGGATAAAAATACAATGAAAACTTCACATTATTACCAATAGACGGCTAAAACATTACATTACCTTGCCATCTTTCTTTGAATCCATTCTTAAAGAATCTAACATAGTAATCTAATATAAAGAATACATTCTTAAAGATGTCAGCCATAGACTAGAACCCTGTGACATCCAGCTGACAGGATTGAACACACGAAGTTGAAAATAGAACTCCCACTAGACAGAAATACATACACAATTACAATTGCACAAGTGTATATTTTCTTAATATATTTTCTGCTTTTTATTTAATATATATTTACCAATATATGTATGCATTTTTTCATAAGTAAATGAATTACTTTAATATCTAGCATGTTATAAATATTATAATAAATTGGTTCATCGGTCATCTTTTAAATTCTTCTTTGCAATTGTCACGTACAAGGAATTCAGAGTTGTACAAAGCAGTGATGATCAAAGGTATCTCTCTCTCTCTCTCTCTCTCTCTCTATATATATATATATATATATATATATATATATATATATATATATATATATGTATATATATATAATTCTATGCAACTTTTGGGGAATATCTTCCAAAATAATATAAATTCTCTTCGTGTCAGTAATTCCTAATATATTTTTGATGTATCCGTGTTCCACGTTCATGAAACAAAATATAAAAAAAAAATCTTCAAATATTCATAGATTATCTGTTGTTTAAATTTCATGATTTCATTTGTATTTTGTGTTTTCATTTGAAATGACATCATGGCGGATATAGCACGTATAAACACTTGATATTTCGACCCACATTCCTAGAGTATCTTTCATGAATAGCAGATTATAAAATCCATTATTATGTTCTGTTAAATAATATATACCCGGCTTTGCAAAAGTTCTTTTACACTTCATTTCTTTACAATTTTTGTGAAAACGTTAATTGTCAAAATAGTTTTCATTTAAAATAACTGAACATTTAACATTTTTAGGTAATTATCATTTCAGGTAAATAGTGGTAAGATGTATTTATACAGCACTGGAAGCAAAACGAGTTATCCGCTCTCGTCTCTGCGGGCCACAAGTCAGAAATCGCCGAGCAGTTAAGTCAACCGGATGACCGTCCACAGAGTCGCAGATAGAAGGGTGAACGCCTCACTTAGGCAGTCCCTTTGTAGTCAACAAGTCGAGTGTTAGGAAAGAATTTGAAAAGGATTCGACGCTCAACATGACCGAGCTTGCGAAAAGAAAAAATATCTCACAGTTCCAGAGCTGTCAAGAATGACGGAGAAAAAGCTTTAGGCACATGAAAAGGTCCCTGCTAACTGTTCGCATGCAAGAAAATCACCGAGAAAGTTGTCGTCGACTTCTTAATGTTTTGAAAATCCATGGGAATCGCAAGGTCATATTCACAGATAAGACTACCAAGACGGTGGATCCATTCATGAACAAGCAGAACGATTGCGTTGTTAGTTTCGGACAGGACGCCTCTCGGGTCCGCTACGTGTCTACGACTAAGCACCCGGCCTCCGTGATGAGGCTTGGCGTAGTGGCCTCAAATGGGGAGAAGATGCCGCCTCTGTGGTTCGAAACCGTCTACAGGTTAACTGCAGCCGACTACAAAGTTATCTTGGCCACGAAGGTACTGCCTTGGGCGAGAAAAATAACCAAGAATGTTGACTGTTTTCAGGAAAAAGGTGAATAACCAACATAACGATATTGTGTAAATGGATGGCAAAACGAGAAAGAGGACGGCTAGTAAAAAAAGCATTGCTAAGGGTTACAAAGGATAGAAAAGTGAGGAGTTCTATTATCTCCGAATTCTTGAATAAGCACGGCACAAAGAAGAAGACTAGAAATCAGATATTTTATAGGTGAATATTCTGTTTTGCATTTTGTGTTATTTTGTTACACTTTTACAGCATACGAGTCATTATGCTTTAATTTATTACGAGAGAGCAGAATCGTTAGTAGTTATATACGATGAGAAGGAGACACTGTGGAATAATTGATAGCAGCGGGAAATTGAGGAATCAGAGCCGATTTTGAATTCCAGTTGGATTCATTAAAATCACTTAGGTGCTAATAGCATTGTGAACAGTATTAATTCATCTCTTCCTCCTAGCTATGGTTAAATAGTAGAACAGATTGGATCATATAGCTGTTGTCTGGGAACCAGTCTAGACGAATATCTGGATAGGGCTGGGCTCTGTCAGGCTGACTTGCACAAGACACAGCACTGCTGCTATGGCCGCACTAGACATGGTCACGTTACGACCCTAAGAGGCTACGGGCTTCATGACAATTAGAATTAACACTTATCAAGAGGCCGAATATATAGGTAGTGCTGAATTCATAGAAATTAACAAAATCAAATGCTACAAATGAGAGAAAGTTGTGGAGAGCCATGGTCATTTCTGATCTGACTGGGAATGACACAATGAAGAAGAAGAAGTAATATCTAAGTTTTCTTTCTTTTTATCAGTGATAGCATTAAAAGGTATTTTCTTCGTGCCATGATGTCTCTGCAAAAACAAAGGCTGTTTTCATGCATTTGTGATTCTTGACGGGCAGTTGGCAAAAACGAAAATCTCATAAACAGAGTGTAAAGTGGAGCTTTTCCATACCTCAATTCATTCTCAGTTTTTATTATGCCGATCGCATTTCGCGTCCCGACACCTAATCAACGGCTCTTTTGAATTGAGCTCTGCACACACACGTCGAGAGGCAGGGGCGCCAATGATGAACTAAGACAGGCACTTTGAAACAGAAAAACAAAATTATTTATTAGCAACCAGTTTCTAAAATTATGCGATCGACAGATTTTCGTCTCACTAAAGCACAACAAAATAAAACGGACGTATGGGACGTGGGCTGGAGCATAACAAGGCATCTGAATGGCGTGGAAAAACAAGAAATAATTCAGGTTAGTTTCATTCAGAACGATTCACTGAAAGACCCATATATATATTTTTTTTTTTTCAACAAAGAATTCAAGAGAGATAATCATGAGCAAATATTTATTCTGGGTGAGTCGTCTAACATAATCAAAACATCGTATGTTAATAAATGCAATCGCCATCTTCTATATTCTTGTATCCCGTTCCTCTTTTGTCATTTCCTCAATCCTCCCTATACTCAGTTTTTTTCTCTCATTCTCACTCCCTGAATTCCCCCCCGAGTATTAGTTACATTACGGTCTTTATTGGCGCGAAATGATTTAAAAAAATATATATATCTCTGAGTGGTGTTTGACAACAATGATTGTTGTTCTATGTATGTAGCCACGTTAGTTTCTACAAATGTCGTCAGGAAAATAAATACAAAGTCAATTACAATCTGCAGATTACTCTTCATTTGTTTGTGCTCTTTAGCAATGTTTCTCTTCCTGACTCTTTCACGCCCAATAATCCCTTGTGTCTCACTTGCTTTATTGCCTTGCTTTGTTCGAACTAGATTAAAAATAAATAAAAAATCAAACTGTCTGTTTCTCAATAAATGTCAAATAAGCTGTATTTACACAAAATGAAGTTTTATTATAGTAAAAAGTAGCACAAAGCATATGGTCTGTGTTGGCTACTTTTGTTATCCCCAGTAGGGAAATTTCACCGACTACATGTTAGTGATGGAGAGGATGTAGTCAGTGAGAGGAACTCTCCAATTTTGACATTTCAAACTCATGCCCAGTTTGTCAAAATTTCAATAAAGAGCTTTGAGGAGGGAAATTTGTTTACGTTTATTTTTTTTTAAAGAAAATCTCGCGATCTCACTAGATGCGTTTACACCAATTCATATCTCGCTTATTTTACAATTTTATATCGTCCCCCATGAAATGATGACTTTAACAGTACCCTATCAAATATGTCGTATTTCCGAAAGAAGATATTTTTCTAATAATCTCTGTAACTTTTTCAGATTTTGGTGGGCAATTTATCTCGCGAACACTTAACTTACTAACTTGTAGGAATGTTCAACACGTCTTTTATCGAGAGCAAGATTTGAGCATTTGTAGCATTTCATCTCGGATCATGCACCAGCTTCTATGCAGGTTACAGATATGAATTCAAGTAACTAGAAAAAAAAATTCCTACCCATCTATTGTTACAAATTCCTGACGGTCGTCTTCGAGTATAGAATCCAGAGGTTGGCAGTGAATATTTCGGAGACAGTAGGAAAGCATAGTTCAGGTTCGCAGTGGATATCGTAGCAAAGTAGCAGAGCGTAGTTCTTCCTTCTATCATCTTCGCCTGGTCAAGTTGGCACTGGTCCTTCGGTAGGGTAAACAAAGATGTCCGCCTTTATACACGACGGATACAATCTTCTGCGGCTTCTGATTAGTTAACCTTCTATTGGTGGACTATAAAGGCAGTTAAGTCATTTTCATTAACTCACTAGTTACATATATATATACACAAAAAACTGTAACATCTATAACAGAACCCATGTCGGATAATGGGAAGCTTTGATGGTGTAGACACTATTTAGCTTATAAGTATTTAATTTTGTTACACAAACTAAGTAAAACAATCGATAAAAATGATAGACACCTATACAAGGACGACGGTCTCATAATTTTAAGAAACTGTAACAGACAAAAAACAATCGTTAAAAAAAATTGTTCGAAAATATGAGATTCCACATAGGCATAAAAACTAACCTAAAAGAGGTAGATTGCCAAGCTTCCCATTGCAATTTCCCATATACTTTCTTTCCTTATCCACGTCTCTTCGTTGTCGAATAATAGTGATTTTTGGTAGCGTTTAATTATTTTTATTTCGTTTCTGTTTATTTTATTTGCTCTTGAGCTAAGGAGATGACTTTATCAAGCACGGGTTATGTTATAGAAGGGTGGGCATCTTTTATATTTAGTTGCCCGAATTCCTATGAATTAAGGAAATAAATTAAGTAATAATAAAAAACAAATTAACAAACTACGGATGCACACATAAACGCAAGTAAATAAATAAGCAATCAATAATACAGTTAACAGCACTATAAAATAGCCATAAAACTGCATTCGGATTAACAATTATTTCCACTCAATACCGTCTAGAATCATTTGAATCATAACCGTTACCGCCCACCGAAAAAGATTCTGACAATAAGCAGCATTTATAAATAGTCCATCCAAGCCATAACACATATGATGTGAGTTGACTTCAATGTCCAATATATATATATATATATATATATATATATATATAAATTCATGAATCATTCATAAATGGTTGTCTTCCTTATATTGGGACGCTAGCTTTGCAAAAATTCCATAGCTACAACGGACAAAATCAAAATTTGAAAATAATTATAACACTGCGCATTCACACGTGTTTACACTAAATCCTACAGTTCCAGACCTTTACAATTAGTACACACTCTACTACTTACATGGAGTTGAATTATCCTAATTACGTCGTGTCACAAATATCAGAATTTCGACTCAAATAAATCTTTTGCCACGACGTGCTGTTTAGTGGAACAGACTCCCACGTAAGTATTTCCGTGATTATTTCACTCTTGACCTCATTTCATGTCCAGCTGCAATCTTTGTTTCTTTTCTTTATCCTACAAACCCCTCTTTAACCTGTATCAGCCATATCATAAATCATAATCCTTTTTACAATGAACCACTATTTACTTGAGGATCCGAGTGTTTTCACTCGGGCCGCTGGTCCAAACTGATCAGAGCTAGTCTAAACTAGTCACAGCTGGTCTTGGCTTGTCATAGCTGGTCCATGCCAGGGCCGGTCCAAGGTAGTCATAGCTAGTCTTTATGAGGTATTAGAGGAACTTTATATAAACTCTGTGAGGTTAAAAATTATATCATACTCTTCGTCCAAATGTGGAGATTATGCCTATATTAAAATCAGCAATTAAGTTTTTGAAATTTCTAGGGATTGAAATTTAATTCTTAAGATTTTATATTGCGAAACATGAAAATGAGACTGAAAGATAAATAAGTAAAGAGTAACTTAGTTGGAGATTTGTCTCCAGCTGTACTGATCAAACACTCTACCCGAGGGCAGAGAGGAACCCGGACGAGGCTCTGCTCTGCTCGTCTGGGGTGGTAGACAGCTACACGACCAACTGTATACGGGTGTACGGGCTCGTTTTTGACCCCGCATTAAAAACGGCCTTGTGCGATATACTGTCATGCAGGGGAGGGTAAGGTAAATATCCTTCCTTCGGCAATTATTTGGAAATTCATCTCCAGATGTGCTGGGGGAAATCGATGTCCGAAGGCTGAGTGGAACACAGACGAGGCTATGCCGAAGTCAGTGTCTCGTCTGTGGTGGTAGATAGCTACCCGATCCCGTGTCTGCGGGGAATCTTTGCCCGAGCCTACTGGATCGGTTTAGCTACGCATTAAAAAAAAACGGCCTTGTGCCACATCCTGCCAGGCGGGGCGGGATAAAGTAAATAACCTTACTTGGGCAATTAGTTGAAGCTACATCTCCAGCTGTGCTGATCGAACTCTCTGCCTTCGCGAGGGGTGGGGGCTAAGGTAAATAACCGGGCTTTGGGAATTACTAGCCTGCCACCCGATTCCCTGTCTTTCAATAGTGTATTCTCTTTTACAATAAGCCTCTCTTTTTTCATCTACGCGCGTGTTGCTCTTCCTTCAGTCGAGTAACTCCTTTGTCGGTTTGTAACATCTTTAAGCATACAACAATAGTTTATGGAAAAATTACTGTGAATTGATTAAATGTATCAAACTTGTTTTTTATTGTTGTTTCAGGTAAATAATCTTCTCAATAGTTTGAGTTCATTCTAGTCTCTTGTCCGTTTTTGAGGATATATTGCACATATGGGCTAACTGTGGCCCACATGTTCCATGCAACCTGTTTAACTTTCTGAATGACACGTCTAATTTCTTAACAAAAAATAACGTTTCTTTTTTCTCTTGAAAAATTATTTTCACTATTTTCAAATGAATAATGCAGTAACAAATCACACACAGCGACGTGTTTTAATTACACTGTCACCATTGATTATGCTATACTAAGACTTCAGTTTTTTAATTATAGAAACAATTCTCCAATGCATAAAAGTCTTTTCTGATTTCTGAGTCAGTTGCTTACTCGATGGTCGGTAGTAAAACTATCTTGGGCACCTTTGACGAAAGATTATCGAGGTTTTTTTGTTTTTTTTTAATTGATGCGTCCCAGCTTTTACCGAGTCATATTTCATACGCCAAATTATGTATTTAAAATTGAAAATTACTGCCACAGCTAGTTTGTGCTTCTCTTATGTATTCAGGGATTCTTGATAAAATAAAACGAAGAATCTGCAATGTTATTGGTCCTAACCTTGTATCTCGAATTTATTCATTTTCCCATTTCCATAATGTACCTTCTCTGTGTCTTGTTCATAAACATTTTCATGGTAAATTTTCATATGTTCTTTTTTATAGTACATAAACTTTATGAATTTAAACGCAGTATTAATATTGGCGACAATTTCATTGTACTGTTGAAATGAATAGATGTGAGTTCTATGCTAACAGTTTCTTCTCTGGCACTTCTTCTTGCGAAATTCTCTTCTAGCTTCCAGCGTCCCAGCCAAATTTGATATTAATAAATTTAGATACAATGAGCACTGTTTTCTTCTGCTTTCTTAATTTTTACTTGTTTATTGTTCTCTCTCCTTAACAATGTTTTCTTCTGCTCATATTATCTAACACTCATTAAACATTGCGTCTTAGTGGCTTAATTACCTTGTTTGGGTGAAAAGATATATATATATATATATATATATATATATATATATATATATATATATATATATATATATATTGTGAAAAAGAACTGAGTATAGGACTCATTTCAATGGTCTGTGTTTATTTTACAATGTTTATGCATCCAAATTTCTTTTAGTTTCCATGAAACAAATTATTTTAGCAACTATATTGAAAGCTTTGAAATGCATTTTGTAAAGCTAAGAAAGATTTTTAGCGATATTGAAGTGGCTTTGAAACTGGATTATTTTGTCAAAATTACTCTGTAAAAAAAGGCATAGAGTGTCAATTATTTATTTTCGTCTCGTACTTTCGTTCATTATTTCTTACCTTATCATGACTCTCTCTGGGGCCATATTTTTCAAAAGTGACATTTTGAATTGATTCTAAGGAAAGTGCCTAGCAGTGAAATTTTATGATCTACATTTAATATCTACATTTAATATCTACATTTAATATCTACATTTAATATCTACATTTAATATCTACATTTAATATCTACATTTAATATCTACATTTAAGCAATCATTAAAATAATTATCATTTCCCCGAAATGAAAATGCTGCGAGTTCGAATCTCATTGAATGTTGTACATTTTCTTACTTGTGTTAAATAACAGATCAGTAAAATATCCCAGCCTGTAGCATTTTTCTTTTTATGTTTAATGCTTACTTGTTAATCAGCAATATCATACGATGGTTTTAAGTCTTGCCCAAGCACTGTATTGATATTCTATCCATTTCAGTTGCTGTTGTTTTTTAAGTCTTCAAGTGGGGGCAGATTCTTTTATTGGGAACGGTTTTTTGCTTGTAATTCTCTGGCGCCAAACAATGCTTACGAGTGAATGAAACGTGTGGGTCTTAGTGAGGACCATACTTAATTGACCTTAGAAAGCCGTCTTATATACAATTGGCAGTTTAGGTATTTCTGAAAGGGCTTGACGCCATGTCTGATATCCATATGAAAGACTAGATTGGACGAAGATATTTAAGAACATGACTTGAGTTCTTAATTTAATATATATTGCGTGTTTCGAACTTGTTGTTGAGAAGTGACATTTCTTTTCAATTAACCCTATTCAGAACCGCAGGTCAGCTGGTCAATGTCCGTGTTGAATTGAATATCTGTGATTTCACAAAAACGTGTATGTTTTAATTGCATCGAAGAATATCAACGTCACCACCATCATCATCATCATCCTCGTCGTCTTCAAAGTATGAACAGCAGGCATCTTTCTCTACAGGTTTTAAGATTAACTATCGCACCTGGCAGTTTTTCAAGTTGGGAGCCTATGTTTTCACTATGTCTGCTGGATGTATGTTTTGAAGCGGCAAACAAATCTGACCATGGATATGTTTATTTTTTCTGCTCGAAGCATTTCCAGAAAATATCTTTACTCTCTCCCGAAGAATTTATGGAATATGGGGTGGCTGCCCTTAGAACTCCAATTTGTAGGGTACTCTTTCTAAAAATAATTGCAGAAATCAAATAACATTTTTATCTTCCATGGCAAACTCTTCTACACTAGCAGTTTCTTTTCTCACACTTCCCAGTGATGGAACTCCCTTCCGTTTACTTGTATCCCTGAAAACTACGGCCTTCAAAAATTACAATGCAACGCCATCGCCATCTTCCGTCTTCTTGAATTCCGTTCATCTTTTATCCTTTCAATCCCCTCCCCCTATTATTTGCTCTGATTTTCTCTCTCTCTTTCTCTATAACCGCCTGCATACTAATGATAATCCAGCCTTGATTTTGGGGGAATTATGAAAACAAAATGACAATAGCCTCATATCAGTTGATTATTCTCCATATTACGGTTGTACAAATCCCGTGGCAGAGAAAATGAGCTACAGCATACTATTAGATTGGTGCAAAAATAATGTCGTTTTCTCACATATGTTACTATGTGCGAAAACGACATTATTTTTTCACCAACCTAATAAAAAAAACTGCTGACCTCAACCTTTTCCCCCTTTTAGACACAGTTACCTATCCGCATTAGTTAATACGTACTTTGGACGTCTTTGCCATTTCTTCGTCTGAGTAGTGTTCACATTAAAGATGCAAAATTTGGTTAGTAACATTTTAATTTTTCTCGTTTTATATATATATATATATATATATATATATATCTTATCGGTCTGGAAATCGGGTCCAGTAAGTTTTTCCACCTTTTCGATATTTGATGAGATGCATTCACCAATGTCATATGATCAAATGTATTACAATATTTACATTCGGCCTCGTATGTATCTTATCCATATTCTATAAAAATGACAGCTTTACTATGTGATGTTTGCCATCTTATATGTCAATAAATTCTGGAACATTTTGTCAAAGATGAAAATATAATTAAAGGCAGCCAAAATGTGTTTCTACCAACAGTTGTTAACAAAAATCATAGACTACAAAAAACAAAACAATCAAACAAAATTATTAAGTACCAAAAAGAATTAGACTACGAAAATATTTGAGACACATAATGAAGTAATTATGTGTGTTGTGGTGTAATGGATATAGGCATTGGTTTAGAAATCGAGAGCCGAGTTCGAATTTCAGCCGGATTCATTGCATTCACTTACACGCAAATAGATTTGGTAAAGGTATGTATCCCTCTCACCTACACATCTATGGTTTGAAAAAATGGGTTCTGTTCCTGAGGTGACAAGTGTTGAAAAATTAATCATTTTGGAGGTATGTGCAACTTTAAAAAGAAAAAAAAAAGTAGAGACAGTATGGGCGTCTTTTCAATAAATAATATAAAAAAAAACAAAGAAAAAGCTCAAGATCTTCTATAACTAGATATTATCTTACGGAGAGGGAGGAAGATAGATATTGAGGAGACGAAAGCTCCCAGAAGTACCAAGGAAAATAAAGGGATGAAACCTCTTCTGTACAGGAAGATGAGGTGACTCGTTTACATAAGAAGTCACAGAGTTTATAAGCAGCTACGGCTATTAACCATGACGCAGTTGAGTGCATACTACTTCTCGTAAATCAGTAACACTATACCACAATGGCGTCACAGAGATTTAACGAACGAAACGAACAATTATCCCTTCCTAATTACAAATAGGCACAAGTGTCACATTGAATACTAAAAGCTAAATGTAGAACAAAAAAGCTAAAGGATTTAAAATCAATTGGTGGAGAAAAAACAAATAACGAATCTTCTGTTGACAACTCGTATTCATCAGCAATTGCACACTCAAGACAGATTGGAAAAAATGACGTTTCATGACATAAGTCAACAAATAGTGAAAAACATATCCCCCCCTCCCCCAAAAAAATAATGAATGCAGAGAGAGCTAAGTTTATGTTTATTTTTCAAAAAGTGATTGAAGCAGTTATGGAATATGTTCTTCTTTTGAAACAGGCCCTAAATATGGTGAATTTGAGAAACTGAAATAGGAAATTCAGTCACTCGGAGAGGATTCGATCCAAATGAAATTCGAAAACGACCTAAAAAAATTATCAGTATCGGCAAATGATTCTGATGAATTCATAATTGGGAAAATTTTCAAAAGGACAATCTGTTGAATTTCTACAAAAATTTATAATATCTTTAGAGGAAATAGACACTTCCCGATAAAAAAAAAATAGAATAATGCATAATTATTGTGGATATTAACGTCATAGAAAAAACAAAAATATCCGGCATATTAAAAATGTGATAAATGTTGCAAAAAAAATCATTTCGATTGTGTAAATCCAAAAAGAAAAAAGTAGAGACAGTTAAACAAAATTAAAAGCAAATAAGTATAGGGGTCTTTTCCGAAAAAAAAAATGCCCAAGATTTTTCATAACTAGATATTATCTAAGGGTGAGGGAGGATGAGTGATGAGACAAAAGTTCCGAGAAGTACCAGAAGGTGAAACCTCTTCGGTACAGGGAAATGAGGTGACACGTTTACGTATGAAGTCACAAAGACTATAAATAGCTACGGCTATTATCCATGACGCAGTTGAGTGCATACTATTTCCCGTGAATCAGTAACACTACACCGGAATAGCCTTAGTAATAAATCTACCACAGAAAGAAACGGCAACCTATAGTGGGAAAATCTTCTGCCTAGTCAATTATGATTCGAAAGAGACATGATACTCCCAAGCGTATGTCTGAATGAAGAAAGAAATCTTGTAGAATTTAACACTGAAATAACATATAGCAGGAAAGAGCACAGGGAACCATAAAAAAGAAAGTGTTGCAGAAATCAAAAAAAGGCATAGAAGAACTCATTCTGCAGAATTCACTCGGATTTGGGGTTGAAATCATAGTAAAACATTTCTTACCTCGTTTCCTAAACCTTTGAGGGATTCCTGATCTTCGATATTCCAACCCCGTAGTAGTATCTTCCTTATTGTTCTAAAAGAGAGAGGGTGGTATGTGTGCCAACGCAAGCGTGGATGTCTTCACAGGAACCGAAACATTTTCGTATTGGCCGTTGACAAACCCACGTGTTAAAAAGGACTTTGTGTCACATCTTGATTTCGTTTTTAGGCGAGTAAATAAATTATCCGGATTCTGAGCTATGATCTAAGTTTAGTATCTGTTCTCATCCACAGACAAAACAGAAGACTGGTCCTGGAGTTCCCAAACCGGCAGCAGTATCTCCCCTATTGTGCCAGGAAAGGAAAGTTGGACGATGCCGACACCGCTGTGACAGTAGGTCACGTGTACTTTGCTTGTTTTTGCTAGACCCATATATACGGTAATCGTAGACTCACATTAAAAGCTACCCTGTATTACATCCTGCCGCCGTTAATTAAATACTCTACATTAAACATATCCACAATATATAGTTGTCTTGAACATGAAATTGTAATGGTAATATCTGTCTATATTTCTGAAATGAGGTATTATGTAAATTATTTACATTAGTTCTCATCTCTGTCGCCATATTTATTACAACGTTTCGGCCGTTGTACGCTCCGTCCTTCTTCAGGTGATTGGAATGTCGAACTTAACACTTTATTTTGCTCACTGGGGTAGACTTATCTAGTTCCACGTGCCACGTTTAATCGATGTCAGTTAACTCCTGTTAATTTCTGCACTGCCTTAACCGGATATTGAACTCACACTCTTTGGGTCCTGTCACTGAATCTAACCAATGCATGTATCGACTGTGCCATGTTTCATTGAGGACATCTGTGTATGAAATACTGGGTATTATAAAACTAGTGTCTTCACCAGTGCTCATATTGCAAATTTTTGCTGTTATCTTTGCATGTTTTTACCAGAGCTCATATTGCAACTTTTGTTGCTATTATCTCTTTTCTCTTGCACTCCTTCTGGATCCCATATTGTATTCATTTCTATTCTTGGTCGGCTCAGAATTTTGTGGCCTAGCATTTCTGCTGATTGCTTAAGTTTACGAATTTTCCAATAGTGTTCCTTGTCTATGATCTCAACCTGATCCCATAGATGGCAGTAATCTCCCTTCTCACTAGATATGTGGTCAGCCATGCTTGATTTTTCCACTTCCCCTCGTGTTACAGCTTTCTGGTGTTTTTGAAGCCTTACCTTAAGGGGGCGGTCTGCCCCCCCTTTATATTTCTTTCCACAGCTGCACGGGAGAGCGTACCCACTGTCTTTAGTCATGTTCTCGTCTATCTTTGCAGATATCTCTCACGAGTAAGAGCCCTCCCCCCATAGAGCAGAACGTGATTAAAGACAGAGTACGCTCACAGTAACCAGTAATAATGAGTGCCAGAGAAAAGGAATAACAACAAAATATGCAATATGAGCTCTGGTAAAAACATGCAATGATAACAGCAAAAATTGCAATATGAGCACTGGTAAAACGGTTGCTGAAGACATTAGGTTTATAATAACCAGAAATCCATACACAGATGTCCTCAAAGACACATGGCACAGTGGATAAAGGCGTTGGTTAGATCCAGTGACAGGACCCAAAGAGTGTGAGTCAAAAATTAAACAGGATAGAGAAAGTAACAGGATAACTGATAACTGACATCCATTAAACATGGCACATGGAACTAGAACAGTCTCCCTCAGTGAGCGAAATAAAGGGTTAAGTTCGACATTCCAACCGCCTGAAGAAGGCCGGGGCGTACAACGGTGGAAGCGTTGTAATAAAATATATGAGGACAAGGATGAGGACAATAGTCCGAATAATGTAATGGCAATAGTAGCCATTTTCATATGAAGAAACATTCAGTACACGGCAAAGCGAGGGAATTATATTACAGATATTTGGGGTAATTAGGATAGTTATCGCTAGATTTATCGTTATCAATTATGAATCTTGTTCACTGATAATACAACATCTGCATATATCTGTTTTAGATAGAATGCATTCAGTTATTTGTATTCTAAGAATAAACATTAATTCTAAAAATATACTAATCCATCTTATTCTTATGTACCATACCCTTAAGGACGTGAGACATCATGGCTCTCTAAAACCTCCTGCTCACTTACCAACCTTTGTCCCTGTGCATGCCCTCTCCTTCCATTCCGCCATGCATTCATAAAAGCTCGTCAGGTAGTTAGAAATTATTTAAACGACCAGTGTTTGTTTGTCCTTCATTTATAGTTGCATGAAGGTGCAGTGATTTCTTTAATTACCAACTGGGAAAAGGCCACATGCCCCAAAACTGCAGAAGTTTCTTAATGTTATTCTAAAAATTCAAAAAAAAAATTATTCACCTAAACATATCAATGGGGATATTATCCACAACACTGTATAAGAAATATATACTTTAATACAATTAAAAATGTGACGATTTTCTTAGCTAAATGTGTTTTGCGGAGTATGAATGCACCTATTGATTTCATCAGTTTATAAACAGTTTAACGTAAATCGTGCTTGATTTATTAAGAACCATGACAAAAATAATTTTTTTTTAACAGGATTAAAAAATGTTTAAAATAAAGACTTAACATTATCCTCCCTTTATAAGAATTTTATAGCTCTTCGGTTTAACAATATCTACGAGTCTACGAGTGTTATTGGTACCGTTTCACCAAATACTACCTGACACATGATTGGTTTATTGGCGATGAAAGAGGTTCCCCTACAAGGCGCTTTTTTGGTGAGAATGGCGTCTATACTACCAGCAAGATTACAAAAAAGACTTGTCATATGGTGGATAGACCTTCTTATAGGCTCAACGACCATCTAGCCCAGTGGAGTAGATTGGACTCTATATCGATGTATGCAACCAGTGTGAATATGAAACAACTTCGCCAGGTGGAGGGCTAACTAGACTAACGGTCAGGTGGATATGTCTCCTACGAAGAAACCCTGAATTAACTTAAAATTTGAAAGACATTAACTCGGGTCTGATTATTAAAAACATCGGATGTTGATTCGTATATATTGATTTGTGGTTTGAGTATTAACAAACACCCCAAGGTGTCTAAACATTGCTCTTTACAAACAACCCTAAAATGAAATATCAAAGCAGAAAAAAATATTCACGTTATTGTAGCACGTGGCCGGATAGACATACTGCGTTTGGATTTATCTGATTAATTGTTTTTTTATCAAAAAATAATACAACGACACTTTAAAGTGTATCATCTAAAAGACATACTTACTAGAGACCTTACTTGTAAAGATCCCTGAAGATGACTCGTGTGAGTCGAAAGCTTACAAAGGGTCTTGCTTTTGGGTATTGTAGCAAAAAATGTTTGTGGAAGATTATTCTTTATTTAGAAAAAGAAACAAGTTTAATCTAACAGACTTAGAATGTTTATAGTTTGCAATAAAATTTGCTTAAAAAATACTGTTTATTTAGTAGTGTCGCTCCCGCCAAGCTCGGCTAATCTTGAATTCAGAAGGCAACTTCTCTTAGATGAATTGATAATGAAAGCTGAAGAATTTAGGCGGAGCTGGTATTGGTTTTGATTTTTGAGACGAGATTCATACCTTTCTGAATGTTATGCTTCAGAGCCATACGGTTTCCGCTTGAATTTGAACTCAGCAATACGGGTCCTAGTTTTAGCACAGATAACCATGAACAAGAAGCGGGGCTTTGTGAAGACGTTAAAAAATTTGTTAATTATAAAAAGAAAACCTGTTGATGAACTCCGATGTGGTTTAATTGTTTGAAAACTTGACTCTTTAGAATCTAGCGGGAAAGAATTGATAAACATAACACTCGCCATTGAAAATCATATTATTTTTACGTGACAATACATTTCTTGAACTCCAGTATATTTATTTTAAAAGAAAAGTTAATTAATAAAAAAAAGTCGTTATTTTTGCCGCATCCTGTATATCTTCTTTTATGTGTGTGGACGACCATGTCACTCTCCGATTTTCTATTCATTGTTACCCTTTGTGTTGTTTTGTCTTTGCTAAGCTGTCTTCTCCCCGTACAGTCATCCATTCCCACAAGCTCATCATCTTCGATGACATTCCTATCTTTTTTGTTCTCAATATGCCCTGTGAGCGTTAAGTTTTCCAAACCCTCCTTCCTCATCATAACTCCCTATAAATTTTAAATGTATCTTTCTAACTCCCAGTATAAACGTTCTTTTTGGTAACATTTTTTAAGACTTACTCGTTGCTTAAACGCTACATTAATAGAATTCTCCGTAACATTCTGTGGAAGAAAATAACGGTTTTATTAAGATTTTTCTTCTTCTATAGAGAGATTATCTAGAATTGAATGCCATATGAATGGATATTACATAAAAAAATCAGCGACCTTTTTTTTTTAATCATTTCAACCCAAGAAAAGCAAAGAAAACCAGGCACGAAAGGGATTATTGAGTGTTAGAGAATATGAGAAAAAGGAAAAAAAAAATATTAAAGAGAGAGAAGAATCAGAAAAGCAGAATGAAAAACAATGGCGATTCTTATTGCATTAAACTTTTGAAGATCAAACTTGACTGAAAAGCAAGAAGTCTCAAGATATCGCAATCGATAAGTGAAAGAAGAACATATTAACATAGAGGATACGGGTACCTCTAGCCATTTTAACTCTAAAATCATGGGATTTTCCCGCCAATTTAGTACTACGTTTAAATTTATAATGTCTAGGTACCATAGAGGAAAGTTAATCCAAAAATTAGAATGAATATATTTACAAAATAAATAAATAATGGCCCAGGGAAAGCAATTGTTTTTAGTGAAATATTTTTGTTTCTTACAACTTTGTTTCACATTTGGAATGCACCCTTCCTCAGCCAAATCGGAGTTTGGTGTCTCATATTCCGTCTTCTCAAATCAATTACCATATTTTTCGCATCTCATTCAAAATATAAATATGCGTATCCCCATCACAACCATTTACATACCTATTTTTGAATCACCCCTCTCTCTTTCTCTCTGTTTAGTCGCGCATGCAATATAAAACACACACACACACACACACACACACATATATATATATATATATGTCTTATCCTGTACTTTATGTTTACACGTTTCATAGCTTATTTGCAATAAAATATGTGTCTCGCATTTCTTGTGAATGCGTTGCACATTTGGTTCTTTTGAGGCGTGATAAGCAAACGATTCCTAATATCATTGTCGGTTTAACCTATATTTCATCCCTTACACACGACATTATTTTCTTGGCTAACCACTGATTCATTGCAATTCACTCTCGAATTTTTCTTCTTCACCTTCAAAACAAACATTTTTCATGTATGAATGTCCCCTGCCTTCAATATCTCTTCCTTCCCCAGTTCCCACCACCATATCACCATTGATGTTTCATTCATCCCTCCTACACAGTTCTTTATTTCTTTTTCATATTTAATATTGTATCATTAGTATTATTTTGTTTATTTTTTTTACCTTCCTTCACGTAAATAACTAACGTTTCTTTATTTTTTTCTCCTGCCTTCATCAGGTTTTTTTTTGTCGTTTTTTAAATCGTTTATTTCTGATTATTTATATTTGGGGCTCTTCTCTTTTTATTTCTTCTTCGTATATCAATATTCATTTTTTTTGTTTTCAAATATTTCCAGGTTTTCATCTCGTTTTTGCATAAGTCTTATTCTTTCGTTCCTTTTTATTGTTACAGCGTCCACATCCGTTTAAGATATTCTCTGTTTCTTTTCTTCTGGTAAATGTCTTATAGTCTGCATTTTTCTTCGCTCTATTCTTTTCCTTTTTCTTCATACTTTCTTTTCATTTTTTGATACTGTGTTTTTGTTTTCTTCATATCTAATGAAAAACTAAATTTGCTCCCGTCTCCCTTTCCTGCAAGACGCCATTTTATTTTGCTGACGATCGTTTATCCACCATACTTGATTTTCTTCTGTTTTTTCTCTTCTAAACTTCGATTTCCGTTCTCAATCTTCCCCTTCTTCTTTCTCTTCTCTCAAAAGCAGACCCTTTTCCGTGAGAGAAAAAAAAAATTACCCGTCTTTTGTCTTTGCCTGGAACACCATTTACCGAATCATCCGTGAGACACACTGATATTTGAAATATTTTCATCAACTGCGAAACTCTTCTGTCTCCTGGCTACAAAGTCTCACCCCGAATTTCCGGATTTTCGCAGCACGACAAGACGTATATATTTCTTGCCTTATCTCCACGTCAAAATAGGTTCAATACAGAATAAACATTAGATTTGTCTTCGTCGTCATGTAGCTTCATTCGCATGAGTGGAAAAGACAAAATATGCCCGCGGTGGCCACTAAGAGATCTTTCAACGAAATACTCGTTACATTCTCATATGTAGATATTTTGATATTTAGTTCAATATATTTTAATATATTTTGCCTCTGCGTAAAAAAGCAATTTTTCATTCATAACAGACTTACAAGCCACAAACACGCATACACACGCGTACCCGCACATAAATATACACCCCCACCAACGCAAACAAATAAACAAACACGGAAACAGGGAGGACGGGTATCGTCTTTTACCTTTATGGTATATATGCAAGTTGCTTATATTTAGATGATAAATTGTATATCCCTTAAGAATAAAAATATCCTGGTGTTTGTATCAAAACAACTTAAGTCTCTGATATTTCTATTTCGATATATATATATACATATATATATATATATATATATATATATATATATATATATATATATATATATATATATATATATATATGTTTGTGTGTGCGTGAGTGTTTTTGTCTGTGTGGGTATGTGTGTGTTCTGTGTGTGTGTGTTTATATATTTGTGCGTCTATGTCTGTGTGAGAGATGCTTTCATGAAATAATGCTTATTCTAATATTACTACTTTCTAAAACAATATTTATATAATACATATATATATATATATGTATATATGTATGTGTAATATTAGGTTGTTGCAAAAATAATGACGTAATAATGTTTTTTCTGAGTTAAAAATACGTCAAAAACGACATTATTACGTCATTATTTTTGTACCAACCTAATATATATATATATATATATATATATATATATATATATATATATATATATATAATGTTACCGTAATTTTCATTCTATTGCTGTAAAAAATACATATGCTCTGTTAAAATACATACATCGAGCTCTCTGTGGACCAGTTTGAATAATTAATATTACTAGGATACACCCGGATTATATACCAACATGTTCATCATTAATTAATCATAGTGAAAGATCAGAAGTTCATGAAGTATTAAAGTTCAAATATATATATATATATATAATTCCAGGATAATTTTCCAACTTATTGAAGATCGTCGCCAACTCTGACCTTCTAATTTTCTTTCCTGAAGTAACAAGGTGCGTCATACATTTCACTTTAATTATTTTTCATTGTTTTATCGACTGTCATAGGTGAAAACCATCTTTCAGGTGACAAACGTCTTTTGGATTGAGTTGGATCTTTTCAGCTCTAAGTTAAAATAATGATCCTCTTCTTATTATCACCTCCTGATCCAGTTTTCCTCTTTTCTTTTCCCTCTTTTTAAAACTTATTCAATGTTCTCTTGATGGTTCTTGAATAGACTTTGAATATGGAAGCCAGAGTATGAATGTTGGTACCATTATTGAAGGCCTGAATGATTTTTCCTCTCATCATTGCTCACAATACAGTGGAATGTCACAAAAATATTGTAACCTGTTATTTTTCTAGATGAATGAGTCGAAGGATGTCCCAACGATTCTTACGATAATTGAGGTCAAGATGGCTAAATATCTTATCAAAAATCTGTAAAGTAGAAACCCAAATACTTTAGTCGTTTTTAGATATTGAAAACTTTGTGGGATAGACAATTATGGTGTCATACGATTTGGCCAATTTTGCCGTTCCAATCGATATATATATATATATATATATATATATATATATATATTTGGTCAGATATTTTATATATACAATTTGTGTTAAATATTTGGTGAGATTCTTTAAGCTAAGTTTTTCTTATTCTTTCGATAATATTCTTTGTTTTCCGTTACGTATTTAAATATTTATTTTACTCAGGCTCAAATTCACACAATACACACAAATACCTCAATATATATATATACACACACACACATATGTACATACATACACAAACACACACTTACAGATACATATACATACATATAGATAGAGAGATGGATAGATAGATCTCAAACACCGCGCATACGTAATGTGGCAAAAAAGTTAAGACTAAAAAAATCAAAATGAAAGTTTGTCATATAAATACGTAGTTCTTCGCATAAAATTTTACTCAACATTTAATATTAGGTTGGTGCAAAAATAATTTCGTTTTTTGACGATTTTTTTGATTATCGTTCACCCATTTATCCAACTTTTTTGACTTCCCTATTTGCTTTAAATGGCGAACGACTGTTGAGTGGTCGACCTCGAGTTCAACAGCAACTTTTCGTGTGGTTTTGCGAGGATCGGCTTCAATTAAGGCTTTCAAATGTTCGTTATCAACCGCAGTCGGCCGGCCGCGTCCGTCTTCATCTTCGAGGCTCTCGTCACCATTGCGAAATTTCTTGAACCACCGTTGTGCCACACGTTCGTTAGTGGTTCCTGGGCCAAACGCATCATTGATATCACGAGCTGTCTCGGCAGCTTTTCGGCCAAGTTTGAACTGGAACAAGAAAATCGTGCGTATTTGAATTTTGTCCATGCTGTCGAAAAGCCTGCAAAAAAATGAATGAAGAGATTGAGAACGGTAATGATTAACACTATTCGATAGAGCGAAAAACGCGCTTCAAAATGATATACAACATGGCTATATATATCAATGAATTAATTCAGAAATCATATATAAAAGTAACATATGTGAGAAAACGACATTATTTTTGCACCAACCTAATATTATTAATTATTATTATTATTATTATTATTATTAGTAGTAGTAGTAGTAGTAGTATTAGTATGTTCTTTCCTTGGATTTTGGTGTGTACTTATTTCTTTCCGGGTCTAGCCCAGAGACTTAAGGTCAGAAATAGCATTATGTTAATTCCCACTGACCAATTAAAAATGCGACATATTCCATATTTTACATACATAACGCTCTTCGTACAGTGTAGTTTGTACTCTGTACGCTTTCTTCTTATTCTTATTCCTCTTATTCGTATTCTTCTTATTCTTATTCTCCCTTGCTTCTTATTTTTCTTTTTATTCTTCTTATTTTTCTTATTTTTCTTCTTCTTCTTCTTATTATTTTTCTTCTTCTTCTTCTTCTTCTTCTTCTTCTTCTTATTTATTCTTTCTATTCTCCTTATTCATATTCTTATTCTTATTCTTTTTTTTCTTCTTATTCTTATTCGTTTTATTCTACTTATTTTTCTTATTCTTATTCTTCTTATTAATATTCTTATTATTCTCATTCTTATTCTTATTCTTCTTCTTATTCTTATTATTATTCTTATTCTACTTATTTTTCTTCTTATTCTGATTCTTCTTATTCTTCTTATTAATATTCTTATTATTCTCATTCTTCTTCTTATTTATTCTTCTTATTCTTCTTCTTCTTATTATTATTATTATTTTATAACACTTGATATTGAACTCTGTAATTTTAAATACACCATGCCTAAAAAAAAAAAAAACAGTACTTCACAAATAGATTGTTTGACTGTTTTTTGTCGACATATCTTCTTCGTTTCAAATCTATTTATCTCCCTTTCCCCCTGTCTGTCTCTCTTTCTCTCTTTCTATGTGTCTGTGTGTACGTGTGTGTGCGTGTGTGTATTTGTGTGTACATAGAAAGAAAGAAAAATAAATGAAGAGGGACTTTTGTATGAACATCAATATATGTGTCTATCTATAATTAATGTGGTGTAGGTAGGACATGAAATATTGCGAAAGAAAAAGTCTGTAGCGATATCGGTATAGGCCAGTTAAATAAGAAGCAGAAGCACCAGCTCCAATTGTAATGAAGAAGCGAACAGACTTAAATGATGTTGGCATCGAGAAAAATACGAACATAATAAATACAAGAGAAGACCTTAATAGTTCGATTTTATAGCACTAACCATGAAGTCAGGTGCAATGAATTCGATCTCCAACGGACAATTAGTGTCATGAGTCACATAACGAAACGTATCCTTCGAATACTGATGAATATAGATCAATAGATGAACAGATGAGTAGCGATAGTTGTCAGAAAGTGGAACGGCCCAAGATGTATGTTACAAAGTGGAAGTATCTAAATCAAGTAAGTACAACACTGCGCATCTGGGACGTATTTTAACAGAGGTCGTAAAATGTGACATCAAAATTTGAATGCGCATTAGGATAATGAATTATGCCTTGGAAACCTAGGCAAAAATATTAAGAAACAGAATTTAGAAAAAAACAAAAAATAGTTTTGAAATATTTTCTAACATAACTCCTTCTATATTGCAGTGAATATTGAACGATATCTTCTCTGACGAAGACAGAACTGAAAGGAACAGACATTTGGTTCTATGTAAAGATGCTGCGAATACCATGGTGGGAGCGCTTAAGTAACTAAAAACTATTAAGGAAAATGGAAATGAATTGGCCACCTACACTCAGAATCAGAAAGAAAGAGATGAAATCTCTACGACGCAAAATGAGGGAAGATATCTTGGAGAAATTGGAACTCGCAAGAAATACTGAGTGAACTGTTGTAGCATACCTCCATTCGATAACGGGTATGTCGCCATTCACATAAATACAGTAGTAAATACTGTATGTTGGTCTGCATTTCGAGATTCGTCTCCAGCTCTGCTGGTCAAACTCTCTGCTTCCGGGCAGAGAGGATCCACAGACGAGGCTATATCGAAAGGCAGTCTCGTCTCGGGAAACAACTACTCGACCCCGTTTTATACGGGGTTTACGCGCAATTTTTGGCCGAGCCTACGAGCTCGTATACCCCACAATAAATCGGCCATGTGTTGTAGCCCATTCATCGATTGAACTCACAACTACCGAGTAACTAAACCTAGAATATATTAAACATTTGTTCCGTTAGCTATGTTTCCCATACAATAGAGAATATCTGGAGGCATAAAACCTTTGGCTATTTCAATTTAACCAGTTTATACGAATATAAACTTTTTATAGCGTAACAAGGTAGCAGAATATTTGTGTTATTGTTTTTTCTTTGTTTCTCAAATAAACATTCTCGTAGGATATTATTTTCTATGCTAGGCCTACTGGAGATGTTATTAAAGGTGTTTATGTGAGCTGATTTATTTAATCCATTCATCTTCCAGCTGTGGGTTACCATTTCGTTCGATATATAACCAGAATCACTTACTCTTTCCGGATTACGTCGATTCTTGAAGATATTTCTTTGCAATGAATGGAAGGTAATAAGCAGCTACATCAATTCCTGGAAAATTGCCAACTGCGACATACATTTGAAAAAGGTGGTAAGGTGAATATCTGCGTAAAATGTACAATTCCTCATCTAAAAAATTCAGACTAAAATGATATAAATACCCTAGAAAGAAATATTGGTGATATGTATACATTTATATCAAGTTCCATATTTGTAAGTAGACATTAGACGCAACCGTACGGATATACGAAATTTTGTTATATGATTAAAACAACTCTCTGCAGTTTGTCTAACGCTTCCTCACTTACACTACTTCCATCTTCAGATGAGGCAGGCCTAAAAATACAAACTCGACCTGAAGATCCTGGAATCCGTTCCCCAAAATTAGACAACTCCAAAGAGATTACTTCTAATGATGTGCGCGGTACACAGTTGGAATATGTCTCCAGCAAATCGCCATAAATTGTCATCTTAAAGTGTGAGATGAAGAGTGAATAGTCCTGTGCTTATCCCCTTTTGAATTATAAAGAGAAAAGTGAACTAACCCCCCACCACCACCGGAAAAAAAACTATCGACACGTTCGTGTAAACTGATTCATTAACTCAACACTGCACACCGTCCCATTATAGGATGTTGTTTATTTACTGATTTTAAATAGAAACATATAATCAATAAACTTATGCTTAATACCGTTTTTAAAAACCTATAATAAAGATCGGATTCTTAATTTAAGCTTTCTATTTAATACCGATTTCATCATAGGCATTAATGAGTTATTTTAAATCAGGATTTTACGATATGCATGATTGGGTTACGACTCAGTTAATGGGTTGTTTTAATAGCAGTTCTTAAGATAGAGTTTAAATGTTATTTTATAACAGATTTTACTACAGGCATTAATGGGTTTATTTTAATATCAGCTCTGACAAGTAACATTAATGGGTTATTTTAAATACTGGGTATTAAGATAGGCATCAATGGGTCATTTTAATACAAGCTTTCACGATATGCATTAACAGATTATATTTTAATACCCTAATTACGAGAGATATTAACAGGTCATTTTATTGCTATATGTTACGCTGGGTATTAATAAGTTATATTAAGACCGAGGTTATGGTATGCATTAATGAGGTACATACAAAGAAGCTAAATTGGAAGTTGCCACATATATTCTTGAAAGGAAGAGTGACATAATCATTTATATACATACATATATATATTAGATTTAAGAGAGACGAAAAGTCCATTGATCATACTGTGTTAGCATTCAAAGATATATTGTGCATTTCTCCATCAAAAAGACATACGTGTAAAGAATGGTATTATATTAGATGAATAATTATTTTTTGTTAAGAATTGTGGATACCCTATTCACCAAATATAAAATTGTAAAGGACTTCATATTCATAATGGTTCCTTCATGGAATATCGAAAAAAAAAGCCAGAACGTTCTTTGCTTCTTTATTTATTATCACTGATGGCATTCAATAAAAACCTGACTGGAAAGAAGACACATGCCGTTTAGCACAAGGTTTCCTGACTGATCTTTTGAAAGAATGGAAAAGCCTCATGAGAATTCTTCATAAAATCTACAATCTGAACACACTCGCATAAAAGGAAAGAAATGACGCGACATTTTGCTAATTTATTGCTCAATTATTAGCAAATGGCGAGACAAGATGTCAGAATGGACAGAACTGTTTTACTGCTAAGCCAAACCATTCTCAAAAGGATTTGTAAAAGATCATTCCTTAATAGTGGACACGCATGAAGCCAACTGCTTATATATATATATATATATATATATATATATATATATATACACAGTAGCGGCCATAATATAAAGAAGGGAAACAACAAAGACATAAATATGTGTATTACTTAAAAAGTAATGCATGATTAGCAATGAAATTTTTAACGAATAAAGATTAGGGTGTAATGCATAAATATAAAAAGTTACAAACATTTACATAATAGTTTTTTTTAAAAAAAAGGAGATAAATAGAACAAAGGACATAAACTACAGGACAAAAGTTAAGGAACGATCTTGTTAATACTTGATTGTGAACAAAATATCAACAAAATTTAATATTTAGTAGACATCCACTTATTTTCAATGACATCTCTGCATCGTCGACCACATGGTCGAATTAATTTATTGCAAAAATCAGCAGTAATTCCCTCCTATTCGTCTTTCAATAACTCCCATAGGTGAGCCTAATTTCTTTTCTGAGCCCTTTCTCCACTGGCCACTTCATTAGGGCAATTCCTTCTTCTTCAAATAAAGTCATAAACTTCTGAGCCTTGTGGCAAGGTGCATTGTCCTGCATGAAAATAGGAGATTCGTAAAGATTATGGTGTAATCTTGGTACCACATGCTGCTGAAGGAGCCTTTTGTAAATCTCAGCATTGATATTGCCATGTACGCGGATGATAGGGACAACTCCTGCAGATGAAATCATTCCCCACACCATCACACTGCCGCCACCAAACTTAACGGTTTTCTTGACACATTGAGAAGACAGTCTTTCACCTGTTCTACGGCGTAGGTAAGTTTTGCCCTCAGAACCAAATATAGTAAACTTGGACTCGTGACTGAAATGAACTGTATCCCATTGTGCGTCAGTCCAAACAACATCTTCCCTTCGCATACTCCAGGCGTATCCTTTGGTTTCGCTTTAAAATGAGAGGCTTCGAAGCTGGAATACGGGCATGCAATCCAGCATTTTTTAACCTGCGAGCAACCGTTTTCCTTGAGATCTTATCTGTCTCTTCATTAAATTTACGGGTAATTGATGTAGCAGTTTCAAAACGGTTTTTTGTAGATATTCTAACAATTCTTCGATCTTCACTTTGCGAAGGTTTTGGGGGTCTGCCGGTTTTTGGCTTTGCACCTAACGTTTTATCGGTTTTATACCTGCCAATTACACGATGAACGACACTTTCAGACCTATGAGCAATATCAGAAATTTCTGAAATTGACTCTTTTCTTGAAAGTTAGCGATACTGAGTTTTTTCTTCCAAAGAAAGCGTTTTGCGTGTAGAATTTGCCATATTGCTTACAAAATAAAGTCCTAATGATAAATGAACTTTTACTTATTGTTGAAAAGCTCCATCGAGTTTTTTCACACTGCAAATTAAAAGTTTATGCGAATTAAAAACATCGTTCCTTAATTTTTAACCAGTAGTTAATGTCCTTTGTTCCATTTAATCCTTATTAAAAAAACAAAAAACAAACTATTATGTAAATTTTTGTAACTTTGTATAATGTTGATGTGTTACATCCTAATCTTTATTCAGTAAAAATTTAATTGTTTATCATGCATTACTTTTTAAGTAATACACTTTCAGACCTATGAACCATATCAGAAATTTCTGAAATTGACTTTTTTTCCTGATAGCGATAATGAGTTTCTTTTTCTTCAAAAGAGAGAGTTTTGCATGTAGAATTTGCCATATTGCTTAAAATTAAAGTCCTAATGACAAATAAACTTTTATTGTTGAAAAGCTCTATCGACTTTTTTAACAATGTAAATTAAAAGTTTATGAAAATTATTAACATCGTTCCTTAATTTGTGTCCAGTAGCTTATTTCCTTTGTTCCATTTAAACTTTATTTAAAAAAAAAATCTGTTATGTAAATTTTTGTAACTTTGAATAATATTTATGCATTACACCCTAATCTTTATTCGGTAAAAATATCATTGCTAATCATGCATTACTTTTTAAGTAATACACATATTTGTCTTTGTTGTTTTCTATTCCTTATATTATGGCCGCTAATATATATTTAAAGAGAGATAGATATAGATATATTCCATCACACACACACACGTACACATACATATATATATGTATATATATATATATAAGGAGAGATGGAGAGACAGAGAGATGGATAGATAATATGTACAGAGAGAGAAAAACAGAGAGCGAGAGAGAGAAAGAGAGACAGTCCTTACACTATACCCAGCCGGTGATACACTTGACGGGAGTGTTAAAATTTCAATGTCGTTAAGTGTACATGGGTCTTTCAAATTTGAGCCAAACTTGATTATGTTCCATAATTTGTGATTGACAGCATTGACAGTTGTGATCCACATCGGTGACATATCCTCATTTCTGAAGTTTGGCTCTACAGTGACCAACAGCTGTTCCGCGTTGATTTAGGAAGGACCGATTGGCAACCTAAAGTTGAGATTCTGTAGGGCTTAGAGACAGGGAGCTGTGTTCCACGTTAAGGCATATGCAATATAGGGACATACGATGACTACGAGTTCTTTCGAGGTTTGTTAAATATGTAAAAAGCTGTGTTTGTCAAGCATCTGTCATTGGTTCACGGACATGGAGTGCATGACGAGTTCAATTTTCTGCTTCCACTTATCGAGATGGGCGTGGAATTTTCTTCTAGAAACAAGTAGAGGTCATCTACTTTGAATAGCTTAAGAGACCCAGTGATTGATCTGCAAGAGGTTTTTAACCCAGGGTCAATTTTTCATTGCGTGTGACGATCTTCATATGGTGAGGCTTATTCTATTGTGAAACAGCAAACGGCTAGGGTTGTGTTACCCATTGTACGGTCCTGGGTTCCCGATTTGATGCAAGACAGCTTCTTTAGGATGTTTTATGATTGCAATGAAACTCCGAGTTGTGCGATCAATGTAGGATATTACCTAGATTAATTCATTTGATTATATATATATATATATATATATATATATATATATATATATGGGGAAGAGAGAGATAGCGATATATAAAATGTAAATATCAAGAAAAATATTAGTTGAAAATATTTATGGAAAACAGTTTACGTGTGAGGCGTTTGGTATGTTAGGTCTTCATCAGACTAAATCTGTTATGTTGGTCCGACTACACATGCGCGTGAACGGTGGATGCTGGGAATTTTTAATTTAATATTCAATAATCATATCGATTTCATTTCGATTTTTTTTTCTTTTTGTTTCCATCCTTTTTTTTATTAGCTATACAATACTGTGACATTAGAAGAGCTGGCAGGGATGGGGAAATGTTGTCAGAGCAAGGGAGAAAATTTACTGAGGATTACCTTGCGATCGCGTTACTCGAAGCATTTTCGTTTAGTGAATTGTTTTCTTTTTTTTTATCAGAGTAGTATTGTCTGACCAGTTTTATTATGGTGAGAAAGTAATGCATTTGATGTATTGTCTTGCAGCATTTCTCTTTTTTGTTCATATAATCTTTTATTTAGATTCCTTGAGGTTTCTTAGATGTATTTTTATGATAATTATTACTGGCGATCGAGTAAATTCTTCTTTCAAGTATTAGTTTATTGTTTGGTTTAGTATTGACAAAGTGTTTTATTGATTTGGATGAAGTAGTAACACATTTATTTTCAGTATGGATAAATTCTTTTTTATAGTAGTTGTGAGAGAGTTAGTTGGTAGTTGTAGAGAGTCATTTGTCAATTTCGGGATCTTTTATGAGCCTTTTACTTCGCATTGAATATAAAATAATCAGGATACGAAGGAAGCTTAAGTGTTTTCAATGTATTTTTCCTCTTTGTGTAAATATTGAGGCCTGCACATTCTGAGTGCACTTAAGTAAAATCAGTTAATTATATCCTGTTGGTGTGATGAAAATATGAATTTATTAGACGTTTTTGCTCAATTATTCGAGGTGAACACCAAGTTTTAAACTATTTTTTAACGCAGTGTAGGAAAAGTAAGTAATTGTATTCTTCGATTTCTTATGTAAAATATATTGTACGTTCGATTTTCTTTAGTTTATCGAATTTCTAACCATCCCTCATCAGTAAGCCTGTTGCGTCAGACCAATGAACACATTTAGCCTCATAAAGTCCTAAAGCGTCACACCTAATCTGTTTTCCAATTTGCCGTGCATATTTTCACCCATATATATATATATATATATATATATATATATATATATATATATATATATATATAAATACACCCATGTGTATGCTTTATGTATATGGAATAAATTCCAATAACCAATAATTACTATTCTTAAAAGAGTGCTAAATACAGACTAGAGCGAATATAATTATTTATTTAAAAATTATAACATAAATATGTTATAAAATCACTACAAAAATTGCCATTTTGTTTCAACACCTCTTGAAATAAAATGGCTATATCTGTAGTGATTTTATGCCATATTTATGCTATAATTTGAAAATAAATAATTATATATATATATATATATATATATATATATATATATGATGTAACAAAAATACTTTTAGAACATTTGGGGTCGAGTTCCTCAAACTAAATCAAGGATAAAAGTCCATCTAAATATATTTCCGTAAATAATTCGATTTTGAGTTATTAAGCATAAAGAAAGTTAACGGACAATGTCACTCTGCTGCCATGTAGACTAGGTTATATTTTTCATTCGTGTATATTTGTGGCTAGTCAGTCTTCGAATTTTTACTTGTGTAGTAGCGAATTAACTGAGAAGTGTCCCGTTAAACAATGCTAATATAATCATATCGTGAGCAGGCAGATATGATTTTACATATGGTCGCGCGAATGGTAATGGACGCGAGGCTGCACGACTGCATCAGATTGTATTTCCAAACCGAAGGCAACTGAGGCAATCTTTTTTCCTTTTTATCGCCGTGTTTCTGAAAAATGATTCGTTAGTACGCCTGACCCCTAAGAACATATTCTATAGGCTGTCGGAGTCGATCAAGTTACCAGCGCACGTCAAGTTTCACTATTACATCTCATAGTACCACCCGGAGGGTACTTCAAGAGGAGCTACTGTATCTGTATCATTTGCAACGTGTCCAGAGTCTTTAGCCCTCTGAACACTCACCACGTGAGAACATTTGTCTATGGTTTACTGCAGCGCTTGCACATCCATTTTTTGTCTCTTCAGTTTTCTTTACGGATGAGACAACATTTGGAAGAAATGGAATAACACATTTACACAAGCAGCATTTGTCGACGCATCGGAATCTCATTGGTACCATAGAGGTTAGACAGCAGAATCAGTTCATGAATAATGTGTGGGTTGAAATTGTCGGTCACTGTCTGCTAGGACCATATGTTCTGCCAGCACATCTTACAGGAGCTATCTACAAGGATTTTATTTCGCGCACACTTCTGTACCTTCTGCTAATACGAAAACACATGTGATTCATGGATGGTGATGCGTTGCGGACTTTTTATGTGGATTTTTGTATTTGTTTTAGTGTTAGAAACCGGCTCCAAGAATTATTTCTAATAAAGAATTATAACAATGCCCCTGAATGAGTGGTTGATAACAATGCGTATAATAAAAGAAAAAAAATAACTAAAATTTACTAAAGAAATTCGCATGTTGGTCTGTTCTGTTTGCGATAGACTTAGATTATGTCTTCTTATAATTGATATTTGGTCCTTCCGTTTTACTTTAGTACAGTTATTTGAATTTCCGGAAGTTACATTTGTATGTGAAAAAAGAAATCAGAGAAAAGAGTGCTGAACTCCTGTGTAATATCAATCATCCTCTATGGCGGTACATATTAAGAGTAGACGAGTCAACAGTGATCTGCCTCTACAGGAGGGTTTCTGAGAATACCATGGATGGGGCATATGGGCAATTGTAAGTTTAAAGAAACTGGAAACAGAAAGGTGAAGTGTATTTAAAATCAGAAAAAGACATTTTATATTTCTAGCAGAAAAAAAGAGAAAATAAAGCTTGGAAAAACCTGCCAACAGAACATATGGAATTCAAAAGAAACAGGTAAATTATTCTTTGATTTTTTTCTAAGGAGAATGGGCAAATGGTCGGTGGTTCATGGAGTGGGAGAGATAGAGAAAAGGGAAGTAAAAGTTTCGAGGGTTAGGAAGCTGTGGATTCCTAAGTATTGAAGGGTACAAAAAAGAAAACGAAGAAGGAAGAAAAGGAGGAGACAGAGAGTAGAAAATAATTCCAATTTTGAACGATTAGAGATGTTTCAACAGTATTTTTCTGTGAAATTATACATTCTTCTTTTACCGAATCTGTTTCCTGTATCATGGTGAGTTGTGTATAGTTATGTTCTAAATGTACTGAAAGTTTTCAATAAAGTGAAGAATAAGAAGGAAAAGGAGGAGAAAAAAAAAGACGACGACGGAGGAGGAGAAGAAGAAGAAGAAGAAGAAGAAGAAGACGTAGGAGGAGGAGAAAAAGAGAGTAAAAAACCGGAAGTAGGAAATGACACCAAATTTGAAATATCAGGAGATATTATTTTCTATATATTTTTTTTAATTTTCAGCATGGTTTTCAATGAAATTTTACTGTCTTTTTCTTTATAGTTTCGTTTAACGAGTCTGTTACCTCTCGTGTTAAATGGCAAATATAGTGGCGAACTTTTTCTGCTTCACCCGAAAGAGCAAATCGTGGGAACCTCAATCCAATAACTGCACGATTTGTGCCTTTGCCTCTCTTTCATTCACCTTTTCGCCATCTGTGGTTTCCCATCTGACATTCCTCATATTATCCGAAGGCCAAACGTTTCTGCTTATTTCTGCAAAATCAATTTTTATTTATGCCACTGGTCGGGGGAGAGGTCTCGTAAAAAATAAATTTTATAGTTATTAAGACGAGTTTCGATCGTTGGTGAAGTAGTGTGTGCCTATGGACAGCCCAGCGGTTCGTGAAGTCTTTTGTGGAAATGGCTGCCATTCCTGAGAGTTTTTTTTTTTTTTTCGGTTAATTAAAAATCTAATTTTTATTCTCCGCTATAATGGATGGCGTATTATAGATATTGCTTGCCTAGATAGATGTTGAAAATTCTTCTTTCTTTCATTCTTTTCTATCCTTTCTTCTTTTCTTAATTCGATCATTTCTCACAACGTTTTCCCCCGCTTTTACGTTCTTTCCATCATAGCTTCCGTGAAATGCCGCGCTGATTATTGGCGTGGACAATGTTCTGCAGATGCCGTTTTCTTGAACCTTCCAGTTCTGTCATAATGGAACCGAGGTTTATGATAATCTCTACTGATATTTATACACGTCGATAGAGTTCTTCTTATTCTTCGAAGTTTCATGCCAACCGAAATATAGAAAATAAAGCATGTGAAAATAACCCAGTAATATGAAATAGACTGAAACAGTCATAGATGTATGGGTACATATATAATTCTGTTTATAATGGCGACTGAGGTCTAAATTCTCCCATGCGTAGTCACGTGTGCGCGTGAGTCTGATTCAAAGGAATATATACAATTTAACGGTCAAGATATGTTTAAAAAATACGAGCATAACAGAAGATGTAAAGTGCGACACAGAAATCCAAAAGGTACATTGAGATTGCAAAAGATGTCTCCCAAAAGCTAAGCAACGTATTAGAAAACAGGAAAATCTCGTTAAAAAACATGAAAATACTAAACAATTATGTAATATCGGTCTCCGCATATGAAAATGAGGAAAACTGGGTAATGTCATCACAGATGAGGAAAAGAATTTAAGTAACATCAATATGGTTCTACAGAAGGATGGTGAGAATACCATAGACGAAACATGTGAGCAAAGACGGAGTTTTAGAGAAAATGGAAGCAAAAATCTTTATAATCAACCAGAGACGCCCTTCTTGCAGTGTTATTGGAAAACATTATTTTACACTTGGCGCTAACCTCTGGTCGGAATTTATACTACAATTACCTTCTGAGAGGTATACGATTTTTGTCTATGTCCTTAAATTTCAGTCCACAAATAAACGGGATTCAAACTTGTTCACGTTCCCTGAGTGCGATACCTGCAGAATCATTTCTTTTAATCCTTCATTACTGCTTCACCAGCCTGAGTCCAGTTTCACAATTCTCCGGTAAAACAATGCTTCATGTTTCGCCCTTCACATAATACTTACAGGGATTTGAATTTATTTTCCTCTAGATTTCCTCGCTTGAATTTTACTAACTGAATAGAGTACTGTATAATTTCAAAATTCATGTTAATATGTATATCGAAAATTTTATTTTATTTCAGAGTTAGAATTCTTAACTTCGATGTTTGTTTGTGGCGTTTATCATAGACGTCATCCTGGAAATTTAGCTGTAGACATCTAAGGTTAGACTTTAGAAGAAAAACAAAGGTGTTTAACGAAGAATACATGAATAATATATTAAGCTTTTATATCTTTGCTCGATTTACACTATGATTTTAGACTTCGCCATTTGAAATGCTGTATTCTTAGAATAGAAATTCGAAAACAACATTTTTGCAGATCTGCTAGTGTCCTCACCCATTCGTGTTATAACAATTGCCGCATTTTCTAATTGTTATTAAATTCTGAGTGTCTATGCATTTGTTAGCACCTCCTTTAGTTCAACTGACTGTTACGTCCTGCCAATACTTCATTAATAGTGGATTATTCAGTTTTTTTTTTTCCCGTGAAGAAACGGAACTGATATATTAGAGGCGGGACTTAATTTCAGTGAAAAAATGAAAGAAACAAATATATTATATCCTTGAAAATTACCAATGTTAGTCTGAAATTTTTAGAATATTGCACACTACTCCGGCAAGTTTCTTTACGTTACCAGCTTATATAAGACTGTATTTAATACCAGAAAAAAATTCAACATTTGGTTTGAGTCGTTCATTGCGCCTTCTGTTTAATAATAATATTTGTGTGTGTATGTATAGCGTGCGATGGGTAAATTGTCACTATTTCATATTTTTAATTTCGTGCATGCGCGTTGCTTCTTTTTGATTTGGTCGACTGCACAGTATAGTAGTGGTAGGTGGGTCCCATCTGCGAGACAAAGAACACTACGCCGCTTCCAATACGAACATTTCACAGTGTTTGGATGTCAATTTCAGGACAGTGCAGAGAGTTTGAAAAGAGTTGGATAAGTCTAATGGTGATTTCGAAGGGGTTTGGAGTAATCGCTAGTAATAGCGACGTTATCCCCACAAACAACTTCCCATACGGAATCAACACGTAGGCTTACATTTTCTAATTATCACACCAAAAGTTGACTTCTTCTCGCCTAGTTGCTTGCCAATCGTTTTTTTTATCCATTCTTGTCTTGTGCAGTTAACAATTTTGTCCCGGATCTCCTTAGACAATTTTTTCGTCTTACCCTCTGTGAAGAGATTAGATTCTGATTGTTTGAACTAGCGTGTTTTATACACGTAATGAGTAGTTGATTAGGAGTAATAAGTGATTAATAGGACAAGTCTATATAACCCCCTTGTCACATAATCGATATGTGGATCCTGAATCATTGATGGTTAGTAGGGGGTGAAATATTTATTTTTTCCAATAAAAAACAAATAAATGTTCAAAAATTAACAAAATGAGTTTTTCTTATATTTTTTTTTAATATTCTATTTCTCTTTCCAAGCCGGATCTACCATTAAAATTATAGAGCGTTCCCATTTTTGTAAGGTTTCTTTGTGAACTGAAAGTTAAAGAGATAGACAAAATCGTATATCTCTCACAGGGCATGAGTGGTATAAATTCCGACCAGAGGTTAGGGCCAAGTGTAAACTAACCTCTTCAAATGTCCTTGCAAAATGGATGTCTGTGGTGGATCATAAAGATACTCGATTCCATTTTCTCTAACATCTGTCTTTGCGCACATGTTCAGTTCAGATGAGATTGAAATTACTTGGAAAAATAAAATAAATGGAAAAAGAAAAACAAACTATGGCGACTTCCTTAATGAATTGAATATCAACATTAAAAACTTGATCCGTGTATTCGATAGGATTAAAATAAAATAGACATATCTCAAGTTTATTCATCAAAACATGCTTGAGGATATATTCTAACGGGTATTGAGATGGGCGGTAATATCTATGTTATTATTCTGGGAGCTACCGAGTGGAAATAATTGTGGATCCGAATACCGTTTTATGGCTACTTTAATGTGTCGCTTGTTAACTTTTTTACTTATTTATTATGGATTTTTTTATAATTTTCTATCGGTTGTTATTATTACGTGTAATTGTGGTCTCTTGTTCGTTCGTAGTTTGTGAATTTGTGTATCATTTAATTAATATGTTTACTTATTGATTTTAATTAATTTATTTATATGTTTTTATTTATGTATTTTATTATTTATTTTTGTTCATTTTTAGTTTTTTGATTTTAAGTAAAATAGTAACTTTTTGTTATATATATATATATATATATATATATATATATATATATATTATTAATTGATTTAAAATATGTTTTTTCGCTAGACAGTTCTAACCATGTTTCAAAAATGGAAGCTGAAATCTTCGAATTTAAATTAAAGATATTAGTTCCATTTCATTCTCTAGCGAATTTTGGTGTAACTTTTAAAATTACTGGCTTTTAAAGACACAGCAAACATCATAATTCACGTTTCCAAGGATACAGAGAAATCCAATTCAACCAGACAAGGGGTGTCTGCATGTTCATTATCTCTGTTTTAGATGTATCAGTTATTAGTTACGTTTTGGTAGGGGTAGCGATGTATTTTTCAATGAAATCTGACATCCGTTAAATGCATGTCGTCTGGATTTTTTTTAAAAAAATGATTGTTAACGGCAAAAATTCTTACGGCATTTTTTTCTATTTGTATATTTAAAGACTTTTTTGGGGGGTTTAGGTTCGAATACGTTTAATTTAACTACGATTTGAAAAAATATTTTCACTTTTAATTTTTAATATGCTATATTGCTTTTAAGAACGAGTAAATGTATTAGAATCACAGTATGTAAAATTTTTTCCACATCAAGTATAAGTTTTGCATATTACTAGTTCACAATTTAAAAAAAAAAATTATATTTAAATATTATTTAAGTAAAATTTATGACAATGACAGCAAAAATAGCTAATTAATTTCACTGGTTTAGTAAACTTTTATTTTTATATAAAACCTAGTAATATATTGTTTCTCATGAAAGTACAAAGGACATGGGTCATTCAATGGCCTACATCTATCTTTTAATATTGATTTTATTTAACTGTAGGTGTTTTAAGTGATTGTAGTACTTTGAGGGAGGTGTTTAGGTTAGAATACGTTATATTTAACTACAATTTTAAAAGATATTTAGGTTAGAATTCTTTTTATTTAACTACAATTTTAAATACAATTTTAAAATAGTTTCACTGTTAATATAAATAGTCTACTATTCTTTTTAAAAGAAGGAAATGGATTAGAATTACTTACAGTAAGTAAAATTATTTTTCCATATCATGTATAAGTATGTATATTACTATTTTTTAAAATTATATTTAAATATTATTTAAGTAAAATTTATGACAATTACGGCAAAATACCTAATTCATTTCTCTGATTTAATAAACTTTATTTATTTATTTATTTTTTTTAACTAAGTAATAGTTTCTCATGTATGTACCAAGGACATGGGTCATTGAATGGCCTACATCTTCTAGCTTTTCATCATAATTTCATTTTTTGTAGGTGTTTTATTGGATTCATTTAAGTGCCGGTAGTACTTTGAGAGAGGTGTTTAGGTTAGAATACTTTTTATTTAACTACAATTTTAAAAGATGTTTAGGTTAGAATTCGTTTTAACTACAATTTTAAATAGAACTTTAAAATATTATCACTGTTATTTTAATAGACTATTAAAAAAAAAAAACAAGTAAATGTAATAGAATTACCTACAGAATATAAAAATATTTTTCCACGTTAAATATAAGTATGTATATTATTTGGTCGCACTTTTTAAATTCATTTTTATTTTTAAAATTTTAAATATTATTTAAGGAAAGTTTTTGACAATGACGGCATAAAATAGCTATTTCTTTTCTATGATTCAGTAAATTTTAATTTTTTATAAACTTAGTAATATATAGTTTCTCATGTATGCACAAAGGACATGGGTCATTTAACGACCTACATATTCTAGCTTTCCTTATTAACTTCCATTTTACTGTACGTGTTTTATTTGATTCTTTTATGTTCCAGAAGTACTTCGAGAGAGGTGTTTAATTTTTATATTTATTTATCCTAAATGAACCTTGATGTTGGTTGTATCTTTTTTTGAACTCATGGCTAGTGCAACCTATATATATATTTATGTTTTCAGGATTTTCAATCGAAGAGATGTTGCATTGGTATACTTATGATTCCCTGCGACATTTATTTTGTAGAGGGCAATTATGAGGGTTTCTACAGTTATATAATTTTTGTTTATCTTCATCAGTTTTTATTTTTATTTTTATTTTTCCATTGTATAAATTTTTTTGGTTTTGGTATAAGTGTTTATTTAAGATATTAGCATTATGTTTCTTAATAATTTTTTCTAAGTTTTCCGTACAGCTGTAACTAAATTTTCGTGTGTTTTTATTGAAAATAGTACTTAGTTTATTTTCTCTAGGAAAATGCTTGACTTTTAATGCGAGGAATTTTTGTCCTAATTTGTTCTTTACCGTTTGGTTGTATGTGGGCGTATACCAAATTATTTTTCTATGCTTTCCATTATCATTCTTTATATAAGTTAGTTTTGGTTTTTTGTAGCCACTTTCTTTTAGAGCCTTATTATAGGAATTGATATGCTCATCGAAAATCTTGTCATTTGTTGAATTTGTACTTATTCTTTAACTGATAGATAATATATAAAGGATTGGCATTGTGTTTTTATAAGGTGTGTAGGTATTTTTATTTAAATTTAATGTTATATCCAGGAAGTTCACTCTTTTTTAATTTAGTGCTAACCGTAATTTTAAGCCCTTTTAAATTCTTTATATAATACCTTTCTAATTTTATCTATTTTGAACTTAGTTGAGTTTCTAATAACCATAAGACCATCGTCTCTGTACAAACCAATGTCAGTTATATTGATATCAGAGTGCGCTGTATTAATGCTCTGTAAATTTACATTGAGCACTATTTTGTAAAAATAAAAATATCTATAACAACACCGGATTATATATCGTACTGTTCTTTCTATATATATATATATATATATATATATATATATATATATATATATATATAATATAATTTGCAGATGATATCGGAAATATTTTTCATGTGACCTGCTTAAATCTACACAGATTCACACGTGTTTGCAATATTAAAAATTATTATTGTGCATATATTCTTTTAGCTATAATTTTATCATCACACAGTCGTCTTTATTTATTTTGTTTGTGAAGGAATAAAAGAACGCCTGATATAAATAGCTAGATCTGAAGAGGAAGTAAACATTTCAGAGAATGTTTACGGGCAATCAGGGGCCATTAACATGTTCCAAAATAACGTTAACTCTGTAGATTCATTCTTTGCTAGTTCCATATGTTAAAACGATATAAAAACGTGTCTTTCGATTAGAAGGTTGAAATAATACGTTGTGTTTATTGCTAGCGAAAATAACATTACAGATGGGTCGCGTTGTGAGTCAAGTCAGTAACATTTACTAAAATCAGACAGAGAGGACATCGTTAGGTGTGATATTCGGTCTTCAAAATCAGTTCTAACACCTGAGCGTCTCGAAGCCCGGCCTGTGCATACCACCGTTTCATCGTTTTCGAGTTTACAAGCATATCATGATATGGGTGGCAATGAAAAGTGACGTCAAGTCTGCGATTTGAGTCTAAGCGTATGAAACTCTCCTCTCATCGGAACGGTTGAGAATAACTATAATAGAAATATTTCACGAGGAACTGCAGTACAGATGGCCACCTACTAGTCTAAACTCTTTTGGAGTTAGGAGCTTTATGAGAAGAATAACTGGTTATTTTTGTATTCGGCTAGCGTAAATTTTGTTTATGGATAGCATTTTATGTCTGTTATTCTCCTCTCTTTTTTATCCTTTTGCTTATATATCTGTCTGGCATTCGAAATAGCTAGCATGCGTGGTCAAGACTTTATGTGGTAAAAGACCAAATCATTTCGGTTAACTTTTATCTGGCCGCGAGATCTCATTAATTTACAGTTGAGCTGTCTAGATGTAGCCGTAACTTCTATCCTAACAGTTTTTTATTCTCACACCTCTTGCTTGTGGAACTCCAGTCAATTTTCATGCTTTCCAGACAACATTAATGTGCAAAAATTTGAATAAAATAGCAATAGTTATCTACTGTCCTGATAAATCTTTTCTCTTTTTACTCTTTACTACTACTTCTGTTTCTAATTCCTCCTCATGCTGTAACCTCCTTGCGTCTTTACTGCCTTGCTTGGAGTGGTACCGATTGAAACAAAAAGGAAAAAACAGTACTTACCACTTGCTTAAAACACGTTGATATCAGCAGATATATTTATATAACTATGGATTAAAGATATTTTTATGTTTATACATTCTGTTTTATAGATACAAATATTTAAGTAAATGTTCTGTTTATAATAAGCAATATTAACAACATCTACCGGGCTGAATGTTCGTTAAAGTTTTGTGTCTACTCATATAGTATATGATTTAAATGAACTATCGAGAGATCATTGGGCAGTTTGAACTATATACTTCATACTTACTAAATTGCCTGCATCCTTTTATATATATATATATATATATATATATATATATATATATATATATATATATATAACTGTCAAACTGACCAGAGAATTCATAGCAGCATGTATCTATCCAACTGTTATCTCAAATAACAACTTAAAAGTGACTGTTTAACCAACACAAGCAATGTTAAAAGATCCATGTTAAAAAGACAAAAAAAACAAAAAATAAAAAAAAAAACAAATGAAAACTACAGACAAAAGTTCATTTTCTCCATCAAGACATTTATTTCTGTAGTTTAGTGCTAGCAGCAAGCAGAAATATTTCTCCTCCCGATGATGGCCATTTCGGCCGAAACTAGACGAGGAATCTAAATGTAATAATAATAAAAAAAAAAAACGAAAGAATATTAATCTACAATCCAGTGTGTCTGAAGATTTTAATTTTTTTATTGTTCAATATATATATATATATATATATATATATATATATATATATATATATATATAATACACGTCACACAGACGTTAGAACATGCTTTGCTTACGTGACATCACTCATGAGTTCTACGATGTTAGATACTAAAACGCGCCCACGCACTTTCAGCACATATTTCTAAAAGTTCAAAAAAAAAAAAAAAAAAAGGCATAGTTACTGTAGGTAATTCAGTTCACCCGTCGTTTACGATGAATGAAATAGATTAAAGTGCTTGCTTTCGTCCAGTCCTCCGATCTGCCAACTAAGCTGTTGCTAGTGACCTCCTATTCTCACGTTCTTGTTAGTACGTACACCTCACGCCAACAATGCGTTTTCTTTCGTCTTCCTTACATACTCGCTATTTATGCCCGCGTCGGAGTCAACTAACATTTGCATACGAGACTTACTTGTCGTTCCCTCGAGACTTCCGATCTTATAAATTCACGCTGGCTTTAATTTTTAGTCTTCTTTATTTTTATTTTTCGTAGTTCGCCTGCCCGCGTTATAAGAGTTTTGGAATAATTCATTTTCGCTTTGAACGCCGGTCACGATCTTTCAACAAGACCTGACACACCATACAAATTCGCTTTGCGGGAGGTAACTCTTCTCGTTCCTCAAAGTTACACCATTTGAAAAGTTTACTAAACTCACCATTGTGTCTACCTAACAATAACGATGACTCATAAAGACTAAAACCTGGACCATATTTCCTGTACTTATCATCCGAAATGAACTTCGGGCAATTTCTGATGGAATTCCTGCTTTGATATCTTGAAAATGTCTATCATTAAAATTAATCGATTTCTGTCGTTTATAATACTATTTACTTTATGAACATTGCTGAAATTTAAATACACAAAACACACACACACACACACATATTATGTAACTACCGACAATAAATATTAATTTCTCTATCAGTACTGCTGTTAGCACTTATCAATTCATAACCATCTCTTCCACCATTAGTAATTTTTTTACAAGTGTCATTATTTATATTATTATTGTTCTCATTATTATTTTATTGTTATTATTATCATCATCATTAAGATGTTTACCACAAATAGTATCATAATTATCATTGTTATTATTGTCAATTTTTTTTTGTTTTTGTCCTTATATTTTCTTCCATCACCATTAAGGTTAAATTTACCGTCAACACACTAATATATATTATTAATATAACAATAATAATACCACAGTTATTATTACTATCAGCGTAATAACAATCGTCAATGATACACAAGCGTCGAAAATACAAACATTATAATCACCATGTCCACAAACAGAACACAACTTAACCAATTTGGTGTGACAGACCCAGAACAATCGGAGTATATGAGCGCGTATAAATGTTTTTATGTAATTATGCGTGTGTGAGGAAACGTAATTTTGTCTGACAGCGCAGGCAGTCGATCTAAAAAGCATCAAGAACACCCTCAACGTTGAAAGACCATCGTTATATATAATAAACGCTACAGTAACGGCACCGAAATAGATGTACTTGACATGACGATTAACCAGTATAAGAAGCCTGCTGACTCTGTAATTTGAGTTCTATGTTCACTTTTATATTTACATACGCTGTATCTGATATTGAGCACACCTTAAAACTTTATTTCTTCATATATATATATATATATATATATATATATATATATATATATATGCTTTATTTATAGGTTAAAGTGGACAATATCGGCGATCGATTATATGTAAATATTAGTGGACAGTGAAGATTGCAGCCAGCGGCAACACCCTGTTTTATGTTTAAAGGCAATCGTCAATCTATGGCCTTTAAACCTGAAGCTACGGCCGTTGGGTTATGACTTAAATGTTACTTATATAATATATATATATATATATATATATTACTGAAGCTATGAACAAGCAGTTTTCTTAACTACATATATATATTAGGTTGGTGCAAAAATAATGAGGAAATAATGTCGTTTTTTGACGTTAAAAATACGTCAAAAAACCACATTATTACGTCATTATTTTGCACCAATGTAATATATATATATATATGTGTGTGTGTGTGTGTTTATATACATTTTACTTAGCCTCGGACCAAACGGCCTTCGTAACTATATTATATGTGTGTGTGTCTGTATATATATATATATATATATATATATATATGTATGTGTGTGTCTGTATATATATATGTGTGTGTGAGTGTCTGTATATATATATATATATATATATATATATATGTGTGGGTGTGTGTCTGTATATATATATATATATATATATATATATGTGTGTGTGTGTATGTCTGTATATTTATATATATGTGTGTGTCTGTATATATGTGTGTGTGTGTATATATATATATATATATATATTTGTGTGTGTTCGTCGTATATATATATGTGTATGTGTCTATATATATATATATATATATATATATATATACACAACACGAAATGACATGACAGGCGAAGTCTCAGTATATTAAATAGTGATATGACGTAAGAAATCTTGATATTTGACAAAAAGATTATAAGAAACAAAATAAAATGATTTACAAAAGATCAAATTATCTGGCATCGTACAATTTATATTTAAATTTTCAACAGTTCATATGAAAATGGTCCGACATATAGAAAAAATAAACAAAGACATCCTTACAAAAGAATATTCTTTGGTATTTAAACAACGATGTATAAAGGAAAACTTGCTGCCCGAGATACACTCGAAATCTCTCTCCCATGCACACACCTACATAAGTTGTGCAAAAAGTCTTTGCCATTCTTCCGTCGTGATGGAAGAAGTGATCACCGATATTCAAATGACTCCTGCCATGAAAGCACTGGGTACATTGCTTTTGACCAATTCAGGTTTGATTCGCACACACATCTGACATAGCTCGAGCAATGGTGAGGAAACATGGCGGTGTCGAAGCAGCTCATTCGGGATTCTAAATTTATGACTTCAAATTATGTTTTGGTCCGCATCCGCATCGTCGCCGAAACGTTAATCCTCTGGGGTAATGTTGTGATTGAACACATCGCCCAATCATTGGCTCCAGATCAGTTCAGGAGATCTCTCCCTTTGTGATCGACTCTGTAGTGGCAGACCATATATCCTCGAATATGAAACCTTGAATGTGCCCTTAGAAGAGGGCAAGAGCCAATACTATGGTGAACTTCTCACGCTTCCAGGTTTCCGATGAAACGGTTTGATTAACCACGCACTGTACAAGTTGAGCAAGTGGGTACCTCACACACAACAACAAGCAACAAAGAGCATTTTCGGCACTGCAACGTGCCCATATTTGATTGAATGCTCACCAATGACGAAACGTGGGTCCTGTATGACACTAATAAGCGTGCAAGATATTAGTTGTCACCACGGGGTCCTATACCTCACCATATCTACAAACATTGCTCTGAATCTGGTGGACTAGCGACAAATGGTGCACTATGAGCTGCTACCCACTGACTTGTACTCGCAGCTATTGGAACATGGGCCGCAGTCACTAAAGCAGAAAGGGGCTGCATTGGTTAATCGCAAGTGTATACTGTTGATAATGCCAGGTCACTTGTGTCGCTGGTAGTCAGGGATACTATACGGCCACTTGGCTGAGAGACACTACTATCCGGCTTATTTCCCGAAACATGTGCCCATAAATTACCATATCTGCCATTGAAGTACCATCTTCGTGAGATATCCTTCACAAATAAGGAAGACTTAAGGCAGACATTCTCAAATATTTTTCACGATCAAGACACCGCATGTTTACAGTAGGACATTGTGTGACATCCAACCGTTACGTCAAATTGTGACGTCAGCCGATCCCGGGTATTATCCTGGTCGCGGCGCCAATTGTGATGATCTAACCTTTAAGTGATTCGGATGGTAATCTGGTTAGATTCAATATCAGCCTCGTCGTTCCCAACTCGCTTCCAACGTCTGGTTACCGAAGTAACTACTTTGATCTCCAGTCTGCCTACCCACGTTGTGAATTGATCTTAGGCAGACGAAATCAATCAGCGTTGGGGCCGTACTGCAAGCTTGAGTTCGAATGAGGGTGATATCGCACAAGTACGGGCAAAAGAAAAGAAAATAATAAGTCGAAAATGGTATCAAAAAAGGATAACAATGCTTTATATCTGGTTGCTGGATACATAGGACTGCGTCTATCTCCCGACCCGCTATATGGATTGTGACACGTGGTTTTTAGGCGAGTCTTAACATCTAAGCTGTCTGTCCTTTAAGAAACTGGTTCTTGGTGTGTCTTCAGGCGAAATTCACAAAGCTTATTTTGGTGGTGTGAGTCTAAGTCGTTCTTCAAAAAATAAATAAATTGTTCTTGGTTAGAATGTGAGTTCGGAAGTTGCGCGAATCTTGGTCAGCTTCTTAGTAGCGGGGCTTCAGAGCTCTCAACTGGAACTCACTCGAACTCAACTGAGAACTAACTCAAAACTAAAACTAAACTAAACTGATTTTTGCTCGCTGCAAATTTGCTTATATGGACGCCGATTCAAAACCGGGGGTGGGCTCGTCGGGGTTTGAGGTGCCTTGATAAGTCTAAATCCATAAACCCCTTCTTTTGTTTTCGGTCAGGAAAAATTCATTATTTCCATTTTTGGAAGTCTTCTCTTACTCCCACCTTCTCTTATTTTCATATGGACACCTCCCCATGCCCCAGAGGGGCGTCAACGGTCCTCCCCGCTTCTTCGTAGTAATCCCTCATACTTAAACTCTCTGCGGCTGCCTCCTTGCGTCACATGATCACCTCCGCCTGGTTGGTTAGCGTTCAACCAATGGTCGATCAACAGTGTAGGCGTGACTAGACTAGCCTTGTTCTTAAAAAAATATATATTTTGTTCAAAGAAAAAAAAATATCTTTTTCTTTTCCTTTTCTTTCTTTTGGTTCTCTCTTCTTCTCTGGCCGCCAAGAGTACAATACGACCCGTAGAGTGATAATGTCAATTCTTATCCTAACGTCACGGCATATGGAATTCTTCAATCAGATTTTCGCCAGCACCAAGAGGCTAGTCAACCAGACACACTCATTCTTCGGCGCCAACGAAATATTGTTTCGCTGTCATATTCAAATTCCAACACATCCCAGATGTGTTTTCTCTCAATGACACCTCCCATCGACAAAGACCCAACCTAGAGATAACTCTCCTTGTGTGTGGTCAACAGATGGCCTATTAAATTGTTTGCCATCATGACACAAGTAAACCTTTATCTATTTAAAACTCTGTAGCCACCTGGTGTTTGTCAATTAGCTTTATGACAATGGTCATAAGAATTTTCACCATTCTTCATTTATCAAAATAACATTTTCAAATGTCTCTTCTCGTAGGTGACTTTATCTTTAAAATTTCCTTGCAGGGAATTTCACCACTCCCGACAATCTGCTTGCCACAAAGACACAGTTAATTTTTTATCTATCGAAACAAAAGAATGTATCAACCTGGACCCTGCCAGCCAGCCCCAAGACAATGGCCGACAGAACCCTCACCAGTGTCTTCCATTATCAAAATAACATTTTCAAATGCTATTTTTCGTGGGTGGCCTGCCGTTATCACCTAAGTTAAGTCTCGCCTCTCTTCCTCTCTCTTTTCTTTCTCTTTTTCCTTTCCTTCTTTTTCCCTCTTTTTGCGCCCCTAAATGGTGTCACAATTGCGCAAATGGAGACAGGTTGCCAAAAGTCCCTAGATGCCGATAAGGGATTGAAAAGTAATTAATTTTATTTTTTTATCCGATATGTTTTATTGTTTGAAACGTTATTTTTAGTGGATACTCGTATTTGAGTAGACGCTCCGTTTACTATAAACAACATTTATTTATCCACCGTCTATAGAAATATGGATTTTTGGTGTCTTCAGAACGAATAATAGGTAAAAATGAGAATTTTGGTGAAAGGATAAATGTTCCGGTCGATGAGTCAGGGACTATGTCTCAGTTAAAAGATTGGACAATGTAAAGCAGTTTTCCATTATCCCAATATTAAGTCATGTGCTACATTTTTCTATTATACACGTGGAGGAACGCATTTATATATATACATCGAGGATTCATTTATCATACCATGATTTGCATAGTTTTTAAATGTTGCCAAATTTTATATTGTAGTTAGCCTCATAATAATTAACAATGTTTATTCACATAGCGATCATTGACATCGTTAAATGATAATTGTTCTTGTTCTATGCGCCGAGTCCCTTCAGGGCTTTAGCAGCTGTGGCTCTCCACAATTTCCTTTCCAAAACCTTGCCGCGTCATTTATTTTCAAGACTTTAGCAGCTGTGGCTCTGCACAATTTCCTTTCCAAAAACTTGCCGCCTCATTCATTTTAAGGGCTTTAGCAGTTGTGGCTCTCCACAATTTCCTTTCCAAAACTTTGCCGCGTCATTCATTTTCAGGGCTTTAGCAGCTGTGGCTCTCCACAATTTCCTTTGCAAAACTTTGCTCCGTCATTCATATACAGGACTTCAGCAGCTGTGGCTCTCCACAATTTCCTTTGCAAAACTTTGCCGCGTCATTCATTTTCAGGGCTTTAGCAGCTGTGGCTCTGCACAATTTCATTTGCAAAACCTTGCCGCGTCATTCATTTTCAGGGCTTTAGCAGCTGTGGCTCTCCACAATTTCCTTTGCAAAACTTAGCTGTGTCATTCATTTTCAGGGCTTTAGCAGCTGTGGCTCTCCACAATTTCCTTTGCAAAACCTTGCCGCGTCATTCATTTTCAGGGCTTTAGCAGCTGTGGCTCTCCACAATTTCCTTTGCAAAACTTTGCTGTGTCATTAATTTTCAGGGCTTTAGCAGCTGTGGCTCTCCACAATTTCCTTTGCAAAACCTTGCTGTGTCATTAATTTTCAGGGCTTTAGCAGCTGTGGCTCTCCACAATTTCCTTTCCATAATCTAGCTCCGGCATTCATTTACTCATGCTTTCTACGTACATTGTTTTCTTTTGCCACTCTTCTCGCCAATCTATCTTACGAGTATCAAATATTCTAAACCCACTTTCCTCATTATGTGACATATTAATATCAATATCTCTTTCTGATGTTAAATATAAATATTTATTTTGCTTCCATTTTTTCTAAAATTACGTCGATGCTCACATGTTATGTCCATGTTTTTTTCAGCATACTTCTGTAGAAACATATTTCTGTTGCCTCAAGGATTTCTTCCTCTGTGAGATTGTCCTCGAATTCACTGTCATATAAAAGGACCGCATGACAGTTTACTCTCTTGATTTTTTCTAACGAGATTTTGCCGTTTCCTAATAATTTGCATGACATTTGGAATGCATCTTTTACTGTCCCGATTTGGCATCGGATTTCCACACATTCTTATTTCATTGTTTTATATTAACTGAAAATTCAGTTCCATAATTGATCTGCCTATACATTCACGAAGAGATAAGGACTGGCTGCATGATACAGAAATGAAGAATCATGATTATTGTTTGAACATAGTATGCTATAAAACAGTAGAAAATGTAAAATATTTTGCAAATATAAGCAGTATGTGGTGCCTCTTGTATTATATTTTCTACTAGTGCTCACAAAATCAAAGTTATCCGCAAAAGCAAATTCATCCCATTCTCCACTTTTGGAGTTAAGTATGGCCTGCAACATTAATTTCTAAGATCTTATCAAACCGATGCTTTAAGTTAACCATCATTTTACTCAGTGTTTCAATATATCATATACTTTTAGAGGCAGAGTTAATATCAGATTCAATAGTCAATTAAGCCACCTGTTTATACGATTGGACCTGACTGGACTGTCTGTAAATACGTTAGGACGGTGTGTTGTTCTTTTGGTTTGCGAAATATTTTCAAATGACAAATCCCACTAGAATTCTGACGCGGTTTCATAGAATTCTATTGAGACATTTAAGAACTAATATACACACACACATACATACATATATATATATATATATATATATATATATATATATATATATATATAACGTGTGTGTCAGTTTATGCATGTATGTAAATTCCTTATTAATTTAGATGCTATATATATATATGTGTGTGTGAGAAACATATGTGATACACGTGTTTGAGTATACACCACAGTTTTCTTTTTTATCCAGTGTAAATATACCTCAACAGGCCGGTGCCTCGAAAGTTTTTGTAAAGGGAATTTGCCTTCCGGCAAGATTCGAGCACGAACCAACCCCCAATTTCTCGTAGAAAACAGAGTTAAGCCTGGCGTTCAATATGACATAATAGACAAAAAATCCATTAACACCCACACAGACAGATATATATATATATATATAGAGAGAGAGAGAGAGAGAGTGAGAGAGAGATACCGAGAGATAGAGGTAGAGAGAAAGATGAAGATAATTTATTTGAACATTTTTTTTCTTTATTAGTCATGTTTCTCTTTTTTTATTCTGAACAGGTTTGCTACAAATATATTAAACCCGCTTAATTTACTTGAATATGCGTTTTGGTACACTTTAAGAACCTGTGGTATATATGGTTTAAAACTGAAAATTCGAAAACAAAATGCGTCATCTTTGCTATACTCTCTCTCTCTTTCTCTTTCTCTCTCTCTCTCTCTCTCACTATATATATATATATATATATATATATATATAGATAGATAGAAAGGGAGTGAAAGATACAGTGTGAGAAGGAGCGAGAAAGAAAGAGAGAGATAAAGTATAAAAACTTAGTCATTTGAACTTTTTTTTTTCACTAGTTTTTTTCATTTTAAACATTTTTCCCTTTTTTCTCTACACATTCGGTTCAAAATGCCTTAATATTCTGAACTATGAGTTATGTTAGTCGGTAAAAACGCGCAGTATATATGCTTAAAAACTTCCCATCTTGTACGGAACAAACAACTGACCACAGTGTGTTGTATATCGAGGGATAAATAAATAACATTTAATTATAAATATGTGGCTCCCCATTTACTTTTCTACAAATAATTTCATGGCAACTGCTATTGCGAGCTTTTTTCTCTGGTGCCCAACTCTGTGAAATTAAGTGTTCTATTAGATTCACACCGAGGTCCCACCCGTTTAATGTTGAAATAGTTAAATATAACAGCCAATTCTATTCAAAGTTACTTTTCCCGCCCGTCCCGTATGTGGATCTCCCTTCTGTTTACTTGCTTCCCTGATAACTACAATCTTCAAAAATTTAAATGCCAGTTAATCGCTCCTGTCTTCCTGAATCCCGTTCATCTTTCCTTAATGCTCAGTCTTTTCTGTCATTTTCACTCACTGTAACTCACTGCATAATTGTGGCATTCTCGCCTCGAAATGATTAAAAATATATATATCGCCATGACAGTAATGTTCTCAACATCTTTATGCACTTGAAAACGTCTTTCATTCATGCTATCGTCTGTTATTAGACAACCGAGATAATTAAGTTAATGTTCAGTTCATTCATTAGTTCTTGCTTGGTTTGGCTTCACGAAGAATAGAGTTAGACGAAACATACATGCATCAGAACTCTGGAAAACATAAAGAAAGAAATATATCTCAAATTAAAATTCTTCCTCGAACTTCAACAGATAACTATAGCCATCATACAAAACAAGAGATATTAATTTAAATTATTCCACTATAAAGAACTGACCTAAAATGTATATACTATTATACGATGCAAACATCAACTCTCTCTCTCTCATATATATATATATATATATATATATATATATAACCATAATATAAAATTGAACTTTGAAGTCAACACACAGAGGCGACAGACTGTTTCATGCTAGGCGCAATCATCACATTGCGTCCAGCATGAGACAGTCTGTCGCTTCTGAGTATTGACTTCACTGTTCACTTTTATATTATGTTTACATACGCTCTATTTGTAATATTGAGCACTTTATGCCATAAATATGGCACACCTTAAAACTATATTTCTTCATATATATATATATATATATATATATATATATATATATATCTGTACGTGCGCGAGTGAGAGAGAGTGAGGCAAGTTCCTGAATAATTAATCAGGGGAGGCAGCTTGTGACCTTTATATAGTAAATCTAAAAAAAGAAACTACGATATTTCCATTTTATGCATACTAATCAGAGTAAACTTCATAATTCATAATAAAATACAGTTGTTATCTAGTTTATTCAGGGTAGACACTGCCTACCTTGCCAGCACATCCTGATATATATATATATATATATATATATATATATATATATATATATATATATATATATATATTTATTTATTTATTTTTTAAGCATTTCACCCCAAGCAAGGCGGGAGCCACTAGGACACAAGGTGTTACAGAAAGATCAGTTAGGAGTGATAGGAGAAAGGATAAGGGTAGTGGATAGATCAAGACAACTGGAGATGTCGATTGGCATTACACTTGAATAGCAGAAGATTATAGCTCACAGCAATAGGGAAGAGAGTTCCACAGTCGAAAGGTGCGAGACATGAAGTTATTGGAGTAGAAGAGACGGCTACATTTAGGAGTTTCGACAGTGAAGGTGTGAGAGCGGGATGCCTGGCTCGTATGGCGCTTGAACTCATGACGTCTGGGAACCAGCGAATGCAGCTCCTTGGTTCAATTTCCATGGAAGTATTTGTAGAACAGACAGAGGGAGGCGACGGCGCGTCTGTGAGAAAGTGACTGTAGACGAGACGCCAGGGCAGGGCCAACTACATTGCATATCCGCTTCTGGAGCCTATCAAGAACCCCGAGGCAAACAGATGGGGTACCAGATCATATATGGCAGCAATACTCCATGCAAGGGCGAATTGTTGATTTGTAGATCTGGAGGATCGACTCCGGGGAGAAAAAAACTTCCTGGCGCGGCTCAGGGAGTCAACTTTCCTTGCGGTTGACGAAGCAATTGACTCAATGTATTTATTCCATCTCAGATCAGCAGTCAACGTGAGACCGAGAAGCCGCAGAGAGTTGTCCTCCAGAAGTTTAGCGTCAGACATTCTAATGGAGGGAAAGGAAGGATCTCTGGGGCGTTTAATAGAGAGCAGTTTTGTCTTAGAAGCGTTGAAGTTGACCAGACAATTCTTGCCCCAGTTCACAATCGATTGGAGGTCCTTTTCGAGACGCAGGGCCAGGTGAGTTTTGTCAGTGAGACTAGATTTGTTTTTGAGGCAGGAATAAATTGTGGTGTCATCGGCGTAGATGCCAACTTGGGAAGTTATGGCGTCAGGAATATCATTTATGTTGATAAGGAATAGAGTGGGACCTAGGATGGAGCCTTGAGGAACACATGCGTTCGTGGGATAGGAACTGGATGAGAATCCGTTGAGAACGACCTTCAATTCATGGTTTGACAGGAATGATTGTATTAGGTTATATAATCGACCCATAATGCCATAACCCTGGAGCTTGCGAAGAAGGCCGGCATGCCAACCCCTATCAAATGCTTTGGAGATGTCTAGTGCAACGGCACGGGCTTTCCCGTTATTTTGAAGAGCTCGGTAGACAGTTTCATTGATGGCCGCAAGCACATCAGCTGTTGATCGGGCAAAGCGGAAGCCATATTGCTTATCTGAGAGCAGATTATGGGATGTGAGGTGGTTTACCACCTCCATATTGATTAGGGCTTCAAAGACTTTGCCGAAGAGGGGAAGGAGACTGATAGGACGGTAGTTGGAAGGGTCAGAGCGGTCGCCGGAGTTCTTGAAGACAGGAACGATCGAAGAGGACTTCCAGCAGTCAGGAAAACAAGATTCCTTGAGGCAGTAGTTGTATAGTTTAGAAAGGGCCGTCACCAGTTCAGGCGCGCATTTCTTCAAGACAATGCGTGGTATCCCGTCTCCACCACTAGCCTTGTTGGGGTCTAAATTGGAGATAACCCCATCTTTGGTACTGGGCGTTATGTTTACCCCACTCAATATGGCCTCAGTTCTAAGAAGGAAGTCGGTTATGGGTACACCGGAAGAGTCGAGCGTAGAGTTGAATGAAAATTTCCGAGCAAAGCATTCAGCCTTGTCGGTAGAGGAGATCAGGACTTCGAACTGGTTGAATAGAGGAGGTATAGAGGGTTTGCAATTATTCAATACTCTCTTGCAGAGACGCCAATAATATTTGGAGCCAAATTTGCAAATAGTGACTTATCATCGTTGAGGACACGCTTACACTCGTTACGGGCGGAGGCAAAGAGTCGTCTATTGCAGTCAGACATGTCGCTACGGAATAGGTGGAAGTAGTGGATTCTATGGGAGATGGCGACTGAGCAAGCAGCGGAGAACACGGCGGAGGAACGCGCCTTGACCCTATATTTCCTTGATGGGTTGAAAGCGCCGATTCCACCTTTAACTCAGGAAGATACTTCAGAAGCACATTCTTGGACGGGGAGCTTGAAGACTCCATCCCAGGGGACATCGCGGAGGAAATCAAGAAACTCGTCCCAGTCAGCACGTTGATAGTAGAACGAAGTTCTAGTGGTAAGAGGTTCTTTATAGGGGGTGGAGTTGAAGGATGTTAACAGACACTGCCACATGATCAGAGTTAACAAGAGGGCAGAGTTGCGAGGCGCTGCAGGATTCGGGGATGGAGGTAAAGCACAGGTCGAGAAGAGAGGCTTTACCTTCCCGGTTGAAGGCCAAGCGAGTGGGGAAGTTAACTATCTGTGTGAGGGAATGGGAGATTGAAAAATTGAGCGTTTGAATGCCCGCGTGGTCAGTAGTACCATTCTTACTCCACAAGGTGTGATGGGCATTAAAGTCACCAAATACAAAAATGTGAGCAAAGGGGTGGAGGGAGAGAGCCTTGTCTATGCTGTCAGAAAGGGTATCGAGTATCTCACAGTCTTGAGAGGATGGAGAGCGGTAAAGGAATAATAGATAGCTTACCGCATTGGGGAGAAAGGGAGTCGGAGACACATGTATGACTGGTCTGGCGATTCGAGAGAGAACTCTGGACAGAGGGAGATGTTCCTTGACGTACACACCAAGACCGTGCATGTGGGTTAGAGAGTCTTTTCTGAGGAGAGGAAGGTAGCCGGGAATCGAGTGATCAGAAGAGGGGATAGACGAGACAAGTCTTGTCTCACAGAGACCCAGTATATCCGGGTCGTTTGCAGTGAGGAAAGATTCCAGACTGAAGAAGTTTGTCCTAATGATACGGATGTTGGAGAACGAAATGTTGAGGGGTTTAGGTGATTTTTGAGAGGCTAGTTTACGGTTAATCTTTCGGTTTTTGTAACTCATATTGAATTTTGTTTGTAAGATGAGAAGGCCCGAAGTTTAAGAAACAGACAGTTTCGACAGTGACGTGGGCAGAGAGGAGTTGGCACAACCTGCATCATTATGTGGCCTCAGGGCTGCCCACCGGAGGTGACTGCACGGACGCCTTTCCATGCGCCACATGGCACTACAAACATCTCGGTATTATACAACTGTTGATCAGAGCGGCTGCTCAAGACGCTACGCAAGAGTTACGGCTCCTAACTACCAGTCGAAAACAGCAACCAGAGAACTGTCAGCTGTGTACCCTCAGAATGAAGAGGTGATGCCACAGACTGCACACATCACGGGAGAAACAGAGCTGCACTAATACTCCTATTACAGATAACACAAAGAAGGACGACAAAAACAGAGGGAAGGATGGGGGGTAGATAACAAGCAAGTAGTCGTGCTTCACACTTGGCTTATACCCTATCACATTAAGTTTTAACTTAGTAAAGTCCCATTGTCTATTTTAAAAAGAAATTGAAAATAAGGTTATCCGGATTTATTATCGCATCTAGCCAAAGACATTCAATTTTTCCTGATTTTTCTTACGAACCGGGATTTCTTACTAAACTATCAAATAAGGGAGAATCATTGCGACAAAATTTCGTACTATGGTAGAGCACATTTGGAAAGTTGTGGGGGGAGAAAAAAAAAGTAATTAAATAAAAAGAAAAAATAGAAAAAAAAAACAAGAAAAATATAAATGGGTTTCTGCTAGAGCGAAACTATACTCACACGAGGCAGCATATATATATATATATATATATATATATATATATATATATATATATTTTTTATATACATATATATATATTTTCATATATATATATATATTCATATAGATATATATTCATAGATATATATATATATATATATATATATATATATGAAAGTTAGGTTTAATTGTTATCTTTCACACGTATCACCATAAACTCTGCCTCTTACTCTTTAACCCTCTATCTAGAGTAGGTCTTGAATCTTGTATAGAAAAGTATATATATATATATATATATATATATATCTAATGATTTAATATATTTCATATATAGCTTTTTCGATGTAAATGATCACGTATGATGTACATCTCACAGTTAGCATTGTCATTAATTCGATATCTATTAAATACACACACCACACGCGCGCACACACACACACATATATATATATATATATATATATATATATATATATATATATGTATATTCGTGTGTGTGCCTGTATATATGCATTTGTGCGTTCAGAAAACTGGAAACAGATAATCAAGTGGACATATTTACAACACTTACAAGTATTCTGTGTCTAACTTAATTGCTGTTAAGCCAGACGATAAGCTTATAAATCTCTTCTAAACATTAGACACACTCAGCAAAATGTTAATATTTCCTAAATTCGATTTTTAGGACTGGCTTTCATATATAGGAATATTTTCAATTTCGTCGATGTTCCAGTTTAGACAAGAAAAATAACACCCCAATTTCAAAAGCTAATTTTCACTGCAAACTGCACTAAATCTCTTCTCTTAGTAAATCATTTGCTGCCTGATGTTTTAACCTAGACTTTCCTTTTTATTTCTTCTTACATATTAAAATTGGAGTATGTACGGAATGCAGTGGCTAAATGCCTGGGAAGCGCAATTGGCCTGCCGTGTTCAAATTCTTCCAGAGGCCTTTGAGTTCGTTTTTGAAAATGTTCACACTTGAAAGTTTATCCATTTCTTTTAATGAACAGAACAGTCTTTTCTCTTTAGGTTTGGCTAGTAACCAGTCTAGGATAAGAAAAGTTACGATTTAAAAACCGGTTGGATATGATCAACTAACTCTTCTCTTTGAAAATCCAATTGAATCAGAAATCTCATCAGAAATACACATCGTGTTAAGTTTCTAAGGAGAATATTGATTCTCTTAGGAAAGTTGAGATTGGGAAAACAAACTGGGTCGTAGATTAATATTAAGATAATATTCAATGGCGGCACTCTCAATCGCAGCCCCACCTTACCTAAGAGAATCATTAATCTCCCAAGCCAATATACACAACAAATATATCAAGAAATAAAAAGATTTCAATTCATCAAAACAACCGAAACAATATTTCTAGATCTGAAGAATTCTCTTCAAAAACAAAATGTAAATGACGCAATTTTTCAGTTGACCCAATGAGTATATATCAGCATTTCTAAATTCTAGTAACTAACAACATATTTTTATAGGTAATTTTTTCAAATAAATTAATTTCGTTTTTGCCTTGAAAAAGTCCACAGTGGACGAAACGCGTCGGATAAAACTATATACAGTTTTCCTGTTTTCTTTTTACCTATATACAGAAGTGTTGAATCAAAATGGCTATTTTTATAGTGATTTTATAACATATTTATATAATTTTCAAATAAATTATATTTTCTCTACACTGTATTCAGCACTCTTTTCAGAAGAGTATTTTTTGGTTATTGGAATTTATTCCGTATACACCAATCCTATACTTGGGTATATATATATATATATATATATATATATATATATATATATATATATATATATATATATATATATATATATATATATATATATATGTGTGTGTGTCTGTCGGGGAGTTTCTTTTATTTTTTCTCATTTTCTCTTTGTTTACCTGTCTGTCTAGGATTTTTTCTAGGATTTTTTTTTTCTTTCCCAATGCACCCTACATTTTTTAGGGTTTTTTAGAAGTTTTGTAGACTTAATCAAACGACGTATTATTGACGTCACTCTATAAGATAATAAAATAATTTTTTTTTCTTTAAATTCAAAAGGAAATATGTACGTCTTTTTACTTTCTTAACAATCCTTACAGAATTTCGAAGGCGTGATGAGTTTCTCTTACAAAATTTTCCCCATTTGCTTATCTGTACAGCGCAGGTATGAATCTGTTAATTAAAATTTAAAAAATCATTATAATTATTTAAATATCTTTGAAATATCATTATTGGTTTTGAATTGCAAGAAGCGATCATATTAATTTTTTTTATAAAGAAGGAAAATAAGTTTGCGAGCATAAAATATATATAACGTCGTTATAGACAATGTTACAATATTATTTAAAACTAGAAAGTGCCGCGCAGTCAATCTGTAAACATCTAAGTCAAATTCAATAAAAGAAAAATCTGTAAATAATTATTAACATGCCATAGAATATCTAACAAAAATTGTCTTCATTTAAAGATTACTTACCTCTACCTCAGCTTATATTTTTAAGCGAAATTGTTTTTTCCAGCTGTCGCAACTTTGAGATAATAAGTTTTTCTAAATGGACTTAAAGTTATATGCGCCGTAGCGATGAGCAGAAATGACTAAGGTCATAGTGTACAATGTTAGACGCCACAAATTAATTAACACTCTTATTAGTGAATACATACCGGTCGGAAAAATAAAGTCCAATTATTACAATTTAAGCGGCACTACTATTTGGATGCTTTGAAAATAATTGTTGTCCTTCTATGTTATTAAATTTGAATAACAGCGCGGAAGTGAAGTTTTGTGTCAACACAAATTACTGGCAGGTAAAACGCCTACACAGAAAATGAATTTTAACTGTTTTATTTTTAAAGAAAATATAAAATTATTTCAATGGTTGGCTCATTTGATTTATCAAGAAATTAAATTATTATTCTTGCTTATATATTTTTCACTTAAGTTTATTTGTCATCGATAATTTTAATTACATAATTTTACGAAAGTTAACTATCTATTGCCTAATGCAGCGTTTTTAAAAGGATTTTTACTATGACCCACAGCAAAAACTGCCTTTTTTCATTGCGAGCCATTATAAAGATATCTAATAACTCAAAGACAAAATCTTTTTTACCAAGTTCATTGATATAGCATCGACAATTTATTTGTATATTTATTATGATCTGCATATATTGGAATTGCAGTGATCTACTTGTATTATCTATTTGTATGCATATAAAATTATTAATTAAAAATAAACTATCCTCTTGTTAAACTTCGATAAAAAAACAGCAATCTCGGCGAAAATTCTCATACTTCAAATGAACAGGAAACAATCTTGCTACCACACAAAGAATGTATTCGATTTCGACATTGAGTCGGGTAATTGACTTTGAGCTCTAACTTCAGATGCAACTAAATTATTCAACAATCTTAACGGCTTTCACCGGCCACGAAGATGGACGCGCTGCACACCTTTGTAGCTAAGTTTTGAGAGAGAACTGACGTCACTCAGTTCACAACGAGTTTAACGAACAAGACAAATAAACTCAATGAGAACGGACTACCCCCCCATATATATATATATATATATATATATATATATATATATATATATATCAAAGTGAACAGAGAAGTCAACACTTAAAGGCGACAGTCTGTTTCCTGCTATATGCAATCGTCAGGCCTGACGATTGCATATAGCATGAAAAAGACTGTCGCCTCTAAGTGTTGACGTCTATGTTCACTTTTATATTTACACACGCTCTATCTCTGATATTGAGCACTTTATTCCATAAATATAGCACACATTAAGACTATATTTCTTTAAATATATATATATATATATATATATATATATAAAAGATAAAATTAACACGAGCTTATCTTCGCGAAAAACAAGTGATGATTTCTGAGTGCTGTGCATCATATAGAGTTGCGCATATTCTGCACTGTTCGCTTACTTGCGTATGTTTTTCTTTGTTTGTCGCGACACATTTTATCAATCTTGCGACGAAGTGAAGAGTCGGGACCCAAAGATTGAAAAACTCTGCGTTAGGCCCTAACGAAACAGAAGGAATTTCAGTATTTAGTTAATTTACACAAAATAAATCTAACATATATTTTAAAGTTTAAATCAAAATTATATTCTTATACAATATTAGTACTTCAGTTTATTCTGCAAATTTGAATTTTTAAATATGCAGTATATGGACTGGTTATAGGATTGTTTCAAGGAAGAAGCGGGTGGATGAGAAATAGTGAGGAAGCATATCAACAAGTTTTGCCAAAATATCACTGCTACATTGAGTCTTGTCTCAATGACAAATATATGTGCGGCGAGGTATCATGATTAATTTTGCTTTATTTGCTCCTTTTTGTGTCTTATATCAAAAATTAAATAAAAGCAATCCATCACTGCCAGAATTCAATACACAAGGGGTTCTATCTACCCCGACTCTATTTCTGCTATCAGAGTTCTGACCAGTAGTTTGCTATTCCAAACCAGCTTACAAACTATGCAACAGTGCTTATTTGGCGATAGATGTGAATGAACATTTTCTAATTCATTTTTCTCTATATTATATATAATATACAAAAATATATATGCTGTACGGTTTGTGGACAATGATTCCTTTTATAATATTAAATCCTTCCATGTGGTTAAGTATGTTTCCGGGTTATACCGCAGTGGTCTTATTTTAGCACCCCCCACCCTACATTTTTTGAGTTCCTATTCACTTTTTTTTTTACTACAAACTCTAAAGAAAACTGAAAGCATCAATAGTGTTTCTATTTTTTAATTCAGCAAAATAATTAATCGTGCACATACAATCCAAATGAAATATGTTATTATTCCGTCTTTTAACAAATGTGATTGTTTCTTAAGCACTTGTGCTAAATTTTATATTGTGATTAACTAGATAACATTCACAATCAACTCGTTAGCAAGCTTGTCTCGCTAGATCAATTTTTAACTGATCAGTGAATTCGATCCTAACTAAATACCCGATATTTTGGCCTCGTGCTGCATCTAATCTATGTTTGGAAAAAAAATCATAATTCTCTCGTATTCCGATCAATATTTGATGTTCATTTGATCCCAATTCATCATTAGTTATGTAATTTGTAGATAATATAACAAACCTGTTTTTTGTTTATACATACATACATACATACATACATACATACATACATACATACATATATATATATATATATATATATATATATATATATATATAATTTTAAGGTGTGCTATATTTATGGGATAAAGTGCTTGATATCAGAGATAGAGCGTATTCAATTATAAATGTTCACTTTTATATATATATATATATATATATATATATCTATAATTATACTCTTAAGGTGTGTTATATTTATGGGATAAAGTGGTCAATATCAGAGATAGAGCGTGTGTAAATATAAAATACGTCAAGCATGAAAACAGTCTATCGCCTCTAAGTGTTGACTTCAATGTTCACTTATATATACATACATACATACATATATATATATATATATATATATATATATATATATATATATATATCAATTCACGCCAAGGAATGCGATAACACCACTGAGACATAAGGGGTTACTGTAATTGGAAGAATAGTTTTTAAAAAAATTACTGGAAGTAAACAGTAACGCAACCCTAAACAAGGATAAACCTAGACTCCTGTTCAAATGACCGAGCAGTGTGTGAATCTAACGATGGGTGGACATATCTTTTATATTTCTGGCTTTGTGCTTTGTACGATTTTCTTTTGGAATTGAATCAGAACTAACTTGCGTTGAGGAATATTTATTGTTTTCCATATATTTTTCTTGTTCATGTAGATATTTGGACAGTAAAATTTAAAAAATAAATGAGTTGACATTCTTAATATTTAGTGTCTATAAAAATACAGTAAATATCAACCCTTGAATACGTGAAAATATCGTGAGATTTTCTCAATCTTACTTTGTCCAACATACTGTCTCTATCTAAACAGTCTAAAATCTATGTAGAGCAAAGATCATTGGATACTTGAATTTGGTAGCATTCGTTCATTTAGCTTGATGTAAGTCAAATCCTTGCCAAAACGTTGGTCTCGTGGTTCATAAAATTTAGAAAGTGCATGCATTCGATTTTAATGAGTGAAGTACTGAAAATTACATCAGAGTGCCAGCTGTCCAAAAAGCATATTTTTCACTGAGGCCAAGATTTTTTTTTTTGTTTTCTTAAACTTTTTTTTTTTGTTTTCTTAAACTTTTTTTTTTTTTGTGTTTTTAAATATGAGACATTTTTTGACCGTCACTTGTTTATTTTCAGTATGAAATAAGAAGAAAAAATGATTAGAAATGTTCATTATTCGAGATAAATCGGGAAAGACAGGACAGACATTAGTAAAGGAAGAGAGGGGAAGAATTTTTTTTTTTTTTTTAGATGTAGGGAAATAGACGTTAGTTTGTTAAAACAAATAGATGGCCGTAGAAATGACATGAACAGGAAAGTGAAAATGAAAACGAGGAATGTCAATGACAAAGGCAAAAAAACAGGATGTTAAATATAATTTAGGGCGCAGGGGAAGAATGAAATCGGGATAAATAAAGAAAAAATGAAGTTTAAATTACGAAAAAGGAAAATAAAAAAAAGAGAGATAAGTGAAAATTGTTTATACAGTGTAACCCGGATATAAGAGAAAACCGGATATAAGAGAGATTTCATCTGGTCCCAAGTTAGAGCCATACTTACCTAAACAAAGTAGACAAAACCCGGATATAAAAAAACCCAGGTATAATAGAAACCCGGATATAAGAGACTTATCCGGCCCCGACACCTTTCTTATATCCGAGTTACACTGTATTTAAAAAAAAAAACAAAAAAAGACCGATTTAGCTTAAGATCGACTTATAGAAAATAAAAGCATATGAGTGTAATGACAAAAGTACGCAGGTGTAGGCTTTAAGAAAGCTTTATTGAACTAATACAAGGCTCGCGTATAGTGTCCTTTTATAGTCCCAGTAAACAGAAATAGCTCTCTCAAAGAGGAGAGTAACAAAACAAGGGGAGGCCACTCTTGATTATTCATAACAATAAAAAAAATATACTAAACAGTTGAAATCATTCTAAATGTACTATTTGGCGCCATGATCTACAAAATAATTGAGAACTTTATTACTGGATACTTCATGTCTTCACTAGGGTCAAAAATGTTATTGATAATGCGTATTCTTCAAGTAAAGATTTCAACAACGAGACTGACAGTACTAGGTTACACATTATATGCAGCAGGGAAATTAAAAGAATTAATATTAATTTTATCCACACTTCTAATAATCATATTTCGCCCTGGGTATGACGATAAACTGCATCCGGTAGCAAGGCCTCTGATCGTGAGACAGGACGATTTAAGGAGCGTGGAACAATCTTTTAACAGCTCAGGTCCATCCAGAGCAAGGGTGGTAGCACCTGCTAGGGTCCCAGCTATGGGCAAATAGTGAAACCCCAAACAAAAATTTAAAAATCCTTTTTGTAATAAAAGGTGCAACAGAACATTTTTATAGCAAAATCACAAACAATGTAGTACTAAAAAGAATATAAAAAAAATATTTTTATAGTAAAATTGCCTCCCTCCCCAAATTTATGAACCACAAAATTTTTATCTATTATGGCACAACTTTACTTTGAAAATATAAAATTGTATAAAGCAGATCTGTAGTTGAAAGCGTAAAATTGCGTATAAAATATTCATATTTCGGCAATAAATAACCATAGAAGTTCTGATATGCAGCTAAATAAAATCACCCAAATTACTAATAATAGTAAACTTAATTTCGATATTGAAAAGATACTATTATTGCATTTATTAAATTTAATAACGATTAGTATTCACGGATGGAGACGAGACATGAAGCGGCAGATATGTGCTTCTACTGATGCATTAGAAGCATATCAAGAGCAACACATATGAGTAACGTATAAGACTTAATGGAATACAATTTTTTATACAAAAAGACAGTTGAAATGTCTGGCATCCAAAACGTGGAAAGAGAGCTCGGGAAATTTAACACGCACTTGTTCGAGACAAGTGAATCCGGAGAGAACCGCGAGTAACCTGCTTAAAGAGTTTGAGTGAATTAATATCAGACCAAGGGTAAAGTAAAGGGTGAAATAAGTGCAGTATAATTAAGGAAGTCGTGGGGAGCCCTAATCCATTTTTACGGAGGATAAAGAAAATATATAATAAAATAATGATAGAAACACGAATTAGGCGAGGTTCTAGAAGAGAATTTGTCATGTTTTTAAAAATGTGAGTGAATCAGTGAGTGAGAGAGGTAAGAAACAAAAAGGGTAAAATTGGGATTAGATTATTAGATGGAATTAAGATCTTAATTTGAAGAACAGAATATTATCTTATTACGTTGAACATAGGAATGCCCATAAAAAAAAAGAAATATGTTACTTAGGAATAGAACAAATTCAGTATATTAAGGTGCAGTATGCATATCTGGTGCATTGAAGAAGAAGAAAAAGAAGAGATATGATTAAAGGAGAATAAGTATAAAAAATACAAAGAGAAGAAAATCATGAAATGGAAATTAAAAGGTGAATTAGAAAAATAAGAAAAGCAGGAAACAGAATTAAAAAGGAAGAAAGGAAAAGCGAACAAAGAGTAGAAATAAAATGGAAGGAAAAATAAAAAGGAAGAAAGAAAAAGAAAAAGAAAAAAAATAAGCGGGAGAATAGAAATGGAAAATAAAAGAAAAAAAGAAGAAATAAAGAGGAAAAAAAAAACTGAGAAATAAACGATACTTACAAAAGAAAACATATGACATCAAACATGAAAGCAAAGGAAAGAAGATGAGGAGAGGAATGAACAGTGGAAAGAGAAAGAAAAGGTTATAAAATGAACAAAATTACGAAATAAAAAGGAAAGAAAAAATGTAAATGTATAACAAAAGATAGACTAAATAAAAAGAGAAAATAAGCGAAAGCGAAAACAAGTAATCAAGAAGAAGACAAAAAAAAAAAAATAATGAAAAGTGAAATGTCATGACGAAGGTGAAAGTGCCAAAAATGTTGAAAAGGTGGTTAATTAGCTTGTAATCGAAGCAGGAGGAAGACGTGTTGGATGATTAGTAGGTGCATCAAGTAAAAAGCACCCCTAAGCATCTTAAACCAAACGATGGAAGATTTAGAAATTATTCCAAGTGAAAAAAGAGAGGAAATCGTGTGTGAGAGAAGTTGGTACCGAAAAGAAGTAGGGGAAATGGACGAAAAACAAAAACTCAAAGTATATTTGAACCTAAAGATGAAAAAGACGATGATGTAGCAAGTGCATGCTTTTAGGATGGGAATCGTTAGTCCTGCATGAAAAAAAAAAAACAAAAGAAAAAAAAAACAAAAGAAAAAAAAACATTTTCTTTCATTATGCCCCCTTTGTCAGTAATGACATTCGTCGGTATTCCTTCTACAAAGAAAAAAAAAAAACAGCTGATGGCACAAAGACAACACATTATAAAGAAAATGGTTGTCACGATATGAGGCGGGGGTAATCAAATAGAGCTCCGAGATAGAAAATTTGATTTACTCTTTCAAAATCTGGTAAATATAATCAACTAAAAAAAATGGCCTTTTTATCAAATACTTTTTTTTATTAAGTTCTGCTGTTTCTTGTAAGAATACTCTTCAATTTATATTTCTTTTCACCTTGTCTTTTCGGTTTCCTTATATAATTTTTTGAGAAATGGAAGGTATCTTTTTAAAATTGATGCCTTTCTAAAATAAAATCCCATAACGGCTTTGATATAGCCTCTTCGCAAGAACTGCTGCTAACACGATTTTTCACCGCCCAGCATACACCCAGAGGCAAAAACATCGCGCACTCTACTTCGCTTCATAGAAGGTTTCTAGCGAAAACAAAGTCATTAAAAGTCGCTACTTACAACAAATTAATAAGTAGAATTCATCTTTTCTTAAGTATGGAATAGTGAATTAATTTGCTTAGTAAGACACACACAGACACACACACACACACACACACATATATATATCATCACATTGGTCAGTGTTAGCTTAATAGGAATAAACCAAAATAAGAAAGTAGAATTCGGTCAGAATTGCGTATGCAATTTTTAAATCGTTGCGTCTCAATCAAGCCGACAATGTCAATATAGTGTAAAGGTTTACTAACTGTCAAAGAAAATGAGAAGACCTTGGCGAGGAGATTACAATAAAAGAACCTGTTTCGAAAAGACAAAATAGTGATTGGCGTTGCCTTTATATTCTTGGAGATCCTTATTCACATGGATGTAAGAATCGGAAAGAAAGTTTTACAGGCCAGAATTGCGTCAAAAGAAACTTGTTTCTGTCTGAGTTACTCAGATGAGGTATTAACATTGTTTGCATGATTTATATTTGGACTATTGTCCTTATTTTTGTTATTGTTGTCACAACATTTCAGCCTTGTATTAATTCCCGAATTTGTTAACATTGTGGTTGTGACTCCGATTGTAGAATCCTATGAAACGAGTGGCCAGTAACTGAGCAGTACAATAAATAAGAAATAGATGATATCCCAATACATAGACAGTGGAACGACTTCAGAATTCCATCTAGCTTACCCAGATCAATATATACTTGAAAAAAGCAGGAGAAAACAACGTGGTGATAACAACGACAAAACTAAGAACAATAGTCTGATTATAAATAGTCTATATAAGAAAATATTATTTTAGAAGTTACGCTTACCTCTAAGAATTTACGTGGAACGAAATGACGTTGTTGTCAATCTAGTAGCCAGATTAAATTCGTTCGATCCCGGTAACCAGGTGAAAAGTTCATTAGAATAAGTTCCATGAAAATATTTATAGAAAAGACTCAGGAAAGTCATGTTACGGCGGTGGGATAGTGACTGAAATCGACATGCCATGTCAGGGCCATTAAAATTAGAGACCCTTTTTTTGTATTTTATGGAGAAGCCAGATATATATATTTAGCTCGACTGTAAATAATGTAAATAAGGATACCTCTGGTGGTAGATATTCAGACGTAAATATCAAAAATCGCAGAAATGTCTGCCTATAACTATGTCAATCTGGATACTTCGGTGTAGGGACGTGCGAAGAAAGATAGTATTAAAGTAGAATTTACGGCTACATCTAGCTGTTTCAACAGAAAAACGACGATATAACATTAAGTTTAAATTCGTGGGATCTAGGTAACAAAGAGGAAAGTTGTTATTTTAGGGATAGATATACTCACAATTATCTTACTAATTACGAAGCTTCGCCTACTTAGTACTGGTAGAAAGAACTTTAGCAAGCTAAAATATATGCTTATCATGCACTGTTGATTGTAGACAGAAAAAAAAACTAACAACCAGACAAATCGAGACGAAAAGAGTAAGAATCAGTTGTAAGAAGAAGGAATGTATGGCCATTCAAGATGAGTGAACACGTGGACCACGAAATGGTAATAGTAAGGTTAGCCGTTTTCCCACAAATAAATATTTAGCATTCCTCAGCCCAAAACTAGTACGGTTTTCCATCTAAATTTATAAAATCTTTCTTTTCAAACACCTTTTTTTTTTCTTTGTTTTCCTTAAATAAAAAAAAAAGTTCTCAAGTCCAGTATTAATATGTGTTCCCTTCTTAATCTTCTTTTTGAAGTGATGTAAAACGGTAACATCTTGATTATACCCATTTGTTTATCTTCAAGTTAAATGCGGTATCCATTTTAGTATTTGCTGATATTGGTAGTTCACAGTTGAGGTATTTTCTTTTATTTGGTACAGCTCATTATTTCTATATCGCCAAACAACAATGTTTAAAAAAAAGGATGATCTTTTCCATGAAACATTTTCCACGCCCATATCTTGTTTTTCCTCATTGATCTTAGCAACCGGTTGTATACATCTTACAATTTAGATATTTCTGAACGGTTTTTGGCGCTATGCATGACATCTATATGCAAGTCTTGATCTAGGGATGATATTTATGGACCTGACTCGAGTTTTCCGGATGTGTTTTTTTCTGTTGTGACAAAGTAATTGGTTAAGAAATAACAAAACAAGAGGTTGCAGATAAATAGTATATTGAACAGTAAATACAACAGAAATATGGTACACGACTTGGGAATGTGTGTCGGTTGACCAGCGTTCAAACTACATCACTATAGCACCCACCTCAACCTTGTCCGGGTTCCTTTCTGCTGAAGATAGAGAGTTCGATAGTAACTGCAAGCAACCATAACACAACAACCTATATTAGTGTTAATATTTAACAGACCCTCCAAGAGGGATATATATGGCACAAGCCGAGTTTAAGGTGGGTCATCCGAGCCCGTAGACTAGGCCAAAATTTCCCCGTAGAACCCAGATAAACGGGTTCGGATCTGTCTACCGCCCCGAACCAGATTCTGCCTGGTCCGGGTTCCTCTCTGCTCAAGTTCGACAGAAAATGGGAACAGCCTCAAAAGAACAAACTATATCACTGGTAATATTTAAACGGGTTCAGGGACTGTCTACCTCCCTGGACGAAACTCTGCCCTTCGGCAAAGCCTCGTGGGGGTTCATCTCTGCTCGAGTCAGAGAGTTCGACAGTTGAACAGTCTATATCACTGTTCCCCTGAGGCATACTTTTCCTAATAAATTTATAGTAAATGGAAGAGTCCACTATAGCCTCATTAGAGGGTGACACTACAACATAGCAACTTGCGATGTTGGGTGAAACGGACTCTGGCACAGTCTATTCTGTTTATTTTTTTCTTCTATATAGACGACAAAATCAAAGAAGAATATTAAACCATCTAGGAATTTTTATATCAGTTGACGAAAATATGATTTAATTCCAACATGCATAGTAATAGTGAATGATGCTTCCAAAATCTAAACAAACAATGAAACAGGCACATTTTGTTGGAAAGAAAGTTAATTGCTAATATAACTTTCCCTATATATCAATATATATATATATATATATATATATATATATATATATATATATATATATACCTAGTGAGCCAGACGGTTGTACTGAGCTCTTTTGTTAGTTAGTTGTTTACTCGTATCGGGGTTTTTTCTTTGGGCTTCAGACTTGCATCTGAGCGATTTTTTTCGGCAGAAGTTCATGTTTGTAGCTCTTTCTTTTTTTAAAACCTTTTTTTTTTCCCTCGAGATAGATTTGATTATTGGCAAATCAAAAATTCGAGGGTTTTTCGAAACGAGTCTAGTTATCTACATTTGTATATATATATATATATATATGTATATATATATATATATATATATATATATTAAGCGTTTCACCATAAGCAAGGCAGGAAGGCACTAGCACGCAAGGGGTTACAGAGTGTGGGAGCGAGAGTAGACAAGTGATAGAGGAAAGAATGAAGAGAAGAATAGGGGATAGATCAAGGCATCTGGAGATGGCGATTGACATTACATTTGAATAGTTGGAGATTATAGATATCAAAGAAACAAGAAAAGGGGAGGGAGTTCCACAGGCGAGAATGCGAAACATGAAGTTAATGGAGTAGACGAGACGGCTATATTTAACTGTTCTGACAGTGAAAGGGTTAGAGAGAGATGCCAGCCTAGTTGAACGCTTAAATTCATGAAGTCTGGGAACCAGCGAAAGCCGGTCATCGGAGCAATTACCATGAAAGTATTTGTAAAAAAAGACAGAGAAAGGCGACGCACGTGTGCGAGAGAGCAGCTGCAGACGAGATGCCAGATCAGAACGAATTACATTGCATATCCGTCTCTGGATTTTATGAAGAACCTTGAGACAAACAGAAGGGGTTCCAGACTATATATAGCAGCAATACTACATGCAAGGTCGAATGGTTGATTTGTAGATTTGAAGGATCGACTCCGGCGAGAAAAAAATCCCTGGCGCGGTACAAAATGGTCCTCTGTGTCGTGCCAGAAAGACCAAGCAGTCGCAGAGAGGTGCTCTCGTGGAGTTGAGCGTCAGACATTCTAATGGAAGGCAGGGATGGTTCTCTGTGGTTAGTAATAGAGAGCAGTTTTGTTTTTGAGGCTTTAAAGTTAACAACCCAATTCCTGGCCCAGTCCACAACCCATTGGAGATCCTTTTCGAGACAAACGGCCAGCTTAATTTAGTCAGCGACATTAGATTTGTTTTTGAGACAGGAGTAAATATTAGGGTCGTCCGCATACATGCCTAATTTCGCACTTACGGCATCAGGAAGATCGCTAATAAAGATAAGGAACAGAGTAGGGTCTAGGATAGAGCCTTGGGGAACACCTGCGTTTGTGGAATAGAAGCTGGAAGAAAATCCGTTGAGAAGGACCTTCAATACAGGAATGATAGGAATGATAGGAATGATTGTAAATGCTAGATAATTTCCCCCACAGATGAAGCTGCTACTTGAGGCAATATATATGTGGTTGTACAGAAAGATGTTCGGAACACGGCTGGAACGATGATGTTTACGAATAATGGAAACAGAAAAATAACTGCAATTGAAAATCAGAAAGAAACAGTTGAAATTTCTAGGGTACACAAAGAGGAAGGATATCTTGGAGAATATGACACACACAGAACATCTTGAATAAACAGAGAGGGAGAAAAATGAAATACACAAGTTACTCTGGGGCAGGAATTGGCTGGTTAACTTTAATGCCTAAAAAAAAAAGAAAAAAACATACAACTCTCTATTACTCACCACACGGAACCATCCCTGCTTCCCATCAGAATGTCTGATGCTCAACTCCATGAGAGCACCTCTTTGCGACTCCTTGGTCTCACAAGGTCTGCTGGCCTGAGTTTGAACAAATACATTGAATCAATAGCTTCATCTCCCGCAAAGAAAACTGGTTCTCTGTATCGCGACAGAAAGTTTTTCTTGCCGGAGTCCACCCTACAAATCTATAAATCAACCATAGATTACTGCAGCCATATATGGTTTGGTGCCTTCTTGTTCATCTTAAGGTCGTCGACAAAAATCCAGAGACGGCTATGCAATGTGATTGGACCTGATCTGGCACCTTGTCTACAGTCGCTCTCTCATAGACGTGCCGTTGCCTCCCTCTATCTATTATACAAATACTTTCACGGTAACTACTCCGACGAGCTATTTTCGCCAGATCCCAGACTGCATCAATTTAAACGTCCTACTAGGCTGGCAAATCGGTCCCACCTTTTCACTGTCAAAGCAGTTAAATATAGCCATCTCTTCTACTCCAATAACTCCATGTCTCGCACCTACCCACTGTGGAATTCCTTTCCTATTACTTGTTTCACGATTAGCTATAATCTCAAACTATTCAAATGTAATGTCAATCGACATCTCCAGATGCCTTGATCTATTCCCTATCCTTCTATTCACCCTTTCATCTATCACGCCTCTTTACTCTCGCTCCCACTCTCTGTAAACCCTTGCTTGCTAGTGGCGTCCAGCCTTACTTGGGGTGAAATGCTTTAAAAAAAAAAAAAAAAAACAAAACAAAAAAACCGCGGAAATAGATGGGAGAGCTTGAGGAGAGTAACAGGATGGAGAGATTAGGAACAGATGCTTTACTTTTATGCCAAGCCCAAATCCGCTTAAATGCCACACAATAAACTCTCCCCGCCTGTTGTTGGTTTCTCTGATAATTTTTCTTCTTTAGAATCCTTCTTTGACAGTATTGCCCTTATTTGTAACATCCATTTGCATACATTTATTAATTAAGATACTCTCTATTTTCCGCGTGTCTCTTGCTTCTTATATGTTATCTCAGTGTTAAATTCTACAATCCTTCTTTATTCATTCAGTAATTTAAGTACCATACGTGATACACGTTTGGACCATCACGTTTCTTTCAATTTATGACTGACTAAGCAGATATTTTACCACAGTAGGGTGCCGCTTGTGCTCTAGAATGTTTGCCAAACAAGGATATATGATGAATCTGTCCTTCTATTAAAACTACATTTGGCTGGGGTAGGATAATGGCTGTATCCATAACTATTCGAACAGTATTTGCGCGAAAGTGAATGCATCGGATCAAAATAGAAACAGAACTCGACTCTTTAATTTCAAATTCAAGTCGGATTCGTTACTGGAATTGATATTAAGGGATGCACATTTGTAGTTCGTCGAAGAAAAAAACGTTGTGGAAAGCTTCTTTAATGTTTTCACCCAAGGCAAGGCAATAAAGCCACTATGATGCAATAGGTTTCTGAGGGGATATGAAAAAAAACTTTGAGAAAGAAGAATAAAAGAACATAAATTGAGAAGAAATTATATAACGATTGGTATTGGATTTACATTTTTGAAGACCAAAGTTTAAATGAAGCAAGAAGCCTGAAGAAATTTCCACAGTCGAGAAGTGCGATAGAAGAAACAGTTAGCATATAACTTACGGTTACAATCTTGCAATATCATTTGTAAATGAGACTTTGCCGACAAACTAGTACTCCGCTTGAATTTATAACGTTTAGGTACCACAGAATAAAGTTCATCACAAGAATTAACATGAAAGTGTTTACAGAAAAGGCAGAGTGAAAATACGTTACAGCGATGTGAAAGAGATTGAAACTGAGATATCAGGTTAGGACCAATAACATTGCAGATTCTCCTTTGAGATTTTATCAAAAATCATTTCGCAGGAGCATCAGATAAGATGAGGTGGAATTATTCAAAGCAAAAATGAATTCGTTATCACAAAATCTCCAAAAGGATACATCATATCAAGAAATAAGTTTATTCCTCAGAAGGATAAATGATGGGATCAGAGAATAATAATTGTCTCGAATTTCTTATAGGATGTGAAACTCTATATTCTAAATCTTTTGATGTCTTCTTCTTCTTCTTCTTCTTCTTCTTCTTCTTCTTCTTCTTCTTCTTCTGCCTCCGTTTTTGAATAGATGATCATGGTTGTCAAAATCTTGCTATACTTTGAGTCCTGAGCTTATTTTCTCCCCTTCATAAACCTTCTACTTCTCCCCCATTTCTTCATTCATTCACACAAGCTCCTTAAGTAGGTAACTCGTTGACTCCTTGTATCTCTCTAGCCCTCAGTATACCCTCTGAGTGCTAAGTCTTTCAAGACCTGCTTCCTCATTATGCCTTCCACAGATTTCAGCTGTCTCTTTCTGTTTCTCCCTATAAGTGTTCTTTTTGTTACCATTTGCTCCATGATTTTCTAGTCGATTATTCACTCCGTCCATAGGATTTACAGTATTCTTCTGTAGAAACAATTTTTATTTGCCTCCAATTTTCTGTTCATCTAAGGATATTTTCCAAATGTGCCTTATAATAAGATGGATATCACATAACAATCCAGCACTCTTTTATGTTTTTCTAATTATTTTTTTCTGTTTCTCATTACTCTACTTACCTTTTGTAATGTATCATTTGCTAATACAGCCCGCGTTCAGATTTCCGTACTCTATAGAAATAAGCATTCCATGAAGTAAACAATTATATTTTCGAAATTAGTCTTGTAAAATAAACGCCTAGATGATCTTGGCGGCGGAAACACTTAAGTTAACTCAAATCCCGAAAGTTATATCTGTTGTGGCCAGAGGCTGGCTGATAGTAGTTAAGGATTATAGACGGAAATATTTGAAGCTACATGAAGAAGCAGAATTACAATAACGTTCAGCCTTTATCAAATCTAACAACCACTGGTAGTGTGTTATAGAATAAGAGACAGGGTTTATGGGTAAATGAGATAACTGTTGACCCGAGACTTGAAAAGATTAAGTTTATAGTGAGCGGGGAAGTAACGTAACTACACACTTAACCTGTTCAAGTATAGGGTCAACCGATATTTTTTATATATCAGTCAGTATGGGCAAGATTAGATAGTCGGCCACTGAAGAATTAAGTACACGCTCGCAAACGCACACACTTCTTTTGCATCTGCAACTGTGGGACAATTTTATTTTAACCATTTATTTTGATATCTGTCTATATTTCTCAGATTTGGTATTATATACACTATTTAGATTATTCGGACTATTGTTCACATCTTTGTCGCCATATTTTTTATTAAAACGTTTCGGCCGTTGTACGCTCTTGCCTTCTTCAGGTGTTTTGGAATGTCGAACTGAACCACGTGCCATGTTTTAATGGATGTCAGTTATCAGTTATCTCCTGTTAATTCCCCTCTCCAAGTTCTCCACTTCCTTGAGCGGGTATTGAACTCACACTCTTAGGGTCCTGTCACTGGATCTAACCAACACCTTTATCCACTGTGCCGATGGAACTAGAACAGTCTACCCCAGTGAGCGAAATCAAGGGTTCAGTTCGACATTCCAACAACCTGAAGAAGGCCGGAGCGTACAAAGACCGAAAGTCTGCTATAAATATAGCGACAAAGATAAGGTCAATAATCTGAATAATGTAAATAGTGTACAATTTCATTTTAAAACAAAGAAAATATTTTTTTTAATTTAATTCAGTTACCCTTAACTTTATTTGATTTTATTAAATCACAAAATATTACGTGAATATTACAATATTTACATTTGTGTACATTTTATATATATATATATATATATATATGTGTGTGTGTGTGTGTGCGTGTGTATATACATATGTGTATATATAAATATATATATATATGTGTGTGTGTATATATAAAAATGTGTATATATATGTGTATATATATATATATATGTGTATATATATATATATATATATATATGTGTATATATATATATATATATATATATGTGTATATATATATATATGTGCATATATATATATATATATGTGTATATATATATATATGTGCATATATATATGTGCATATATATATATATATATATATATATATATATATATATATATATATATATATATATATATATAATCATAGGAGAAATTAAATCAGTTATATTCAATTATGACGCTTAGGTAGTGCAACTCATTAAGTCAGAAATTTAAAAAAAAATGAAACTGTATCCTCATATCTTCAACTATTCTCTCACTGTATAATCTTTAATGATGTCAGTTTATATTTTCTTCAATCTTCGTATATATACAGGATGTATGGAAAGTTACAAGGCATTAGAAATTGCTTATAGAATTTTTAATATAATTTAAGTCATGACGAAATCATTTTTAAACAGACAACACTAATAGGCATTTCTTATTTACGGGTTAAAACCAGAAGACTGTGACCGCAGAATTTAATATGCAGAATTAATGCTATGTTGGCATGAAGATTGGTGTGAATTGTATGAAAATATCCTCTAGAGTGACGAGACTGTATTCCATGTATTTCATCAATTGTCACAACTGCCATTGCAAGGCGTTTTGTGATAACGATCCGAACATGACGGTTTGAAAGGATGCAAGCTCGACCAAATCTTCAGATGCTCGAAAATACCTGTGGCCATCGGTACCTGGCGCAGATATTATTGGTGACTCGGTATTTCTCTCACTGTGTGTGCGTGGTTAGACCAACATTTTCCAGGACATTGAATAGGACGACGCATACTTCAAGAATGGCCTCCAAGAAGTCCAGATATCACGCCATGGGCTTTTTACTTGTGGTGTTATGCAAATGAGGATGTTTACAAAACGTTGCACACTGGATGACTTAAAAACGCATTTTTTTCATTTCATTGTATTCCGTTAAACCACTTTAGTCCCATGTATATATATATATATATATATATATATATATATATATATATATATATATATATATATAACATATTTTCTTATTTTTGTTCTTTTATGTGTCGTGTCGCTTCAGGACGTGGGCGATCATAGATCTCCATAATTTCCTTTTTTCAGTAGCCCTTTTATAGTAAATTAAGTATTTTCGCTATATTTTCCAATCCCCCTTCAGCCAACAGTTTACACAAGCTAGGAAGTTTGTGGGCTGCTTTCCTCTGTCTCTCTCTTGCCTCAAGTATGCCCACTTAGTGTCGAATTTTCCAAGTCCTCTTTCCTCAATATGTGCCCTAGAAATTTCAACTCTTTCTGAAGTTAACCATGAGTGACTTTTTTGTTTTCATTCTCTCTAAAACTTCGTCGTCGAAAAATAAACAGAATCGTTACTGTTTTCGATAAAGTTTTTTTTAATGTTTTCCATATAATTGCTTCAGGGTTGTAGAGTGTTAATTTTATTTTAATAACTTTTGTGCATTTCAAATAAATAGTGACGGAAATTATGAAATAAAAAAGATACTTACATTCAATGTACAAAACATATTTTTTTTTTACCTTTGAACAATTTTAGATAAATTTGTTTTTGATATGTAAAAAGTACTTGAGCAGGTGCGTGTGTTGGGTCAGTTGTTAAAAGTGGAGGGGTCACGGTAGATATTAAGTTTTAAATATCCTATATTCTATTAGTCTTTTATCTGATATTCTCATAAAATGAACATTTTTAGATCATTATTCCACAGCAAATATTTTTGTTTTGATTGTAAATACACATTTTATTGTTTGTTTTTATTTTTTCTAGAATTAATCCTGTAGATGTTTACGTACAAATAATGATTCGAGAGAAAAAAAAAACATAAAGTTTTAATAATTACTTTAAAAAAATTAATGGCAGTAATGAATTTTGATAAATGGCAACGCCCAGCTCAAGAACATTGCCATGTATTGGAGCCAGGAAGACAAATTAATTGCTTAGATATTTGTAGGAAAATAAAGATGGCGAAAAGACATCGCTCTCTCTGTAACACTGTACATGATTAGATGAATATTTTTCGGGATGTAGATTTTTAAAAAAAAATCTCTCAAATCTGCTAATGATTGGATATTAACAGTAATTTCTTATTCTTCCATTTATTAATGAATTTATTTATAAAAAATGGGAGTTGTTTTTTTCAAAAAACATACGTGGAAATTATTCTTAATTATTTTAATAACGCATATCTTTAATTAATTCCATGAAACAAAATAGCTTTCTATTAATAATCTAGACATATATCTGGTTGCCATCATTATAACGGAATCGTTACGCCAGCTCGGGTTAACGCTCTCTGCTCACATGAAGTGGAAAGATTATATTGAATCAACTACTACGACTGCTACTAAAAGCTTAGTTCACTGTATCCTACTAGACAATTTTTCTATCCAGAATCTTTCATATTAATCATTTTACTACTCTGGACATACCTACATATAGCTGACCATGAGAGAAAAATTTGGATAATTTTCGAATCATTATAATAAAATTACTTATTAATTCAGACAAAATACTAATTTTAAACTTTTAAATAACTCAGTAAAGTTTTAAGAAAATTTAAAGAAGCATATTATTGGGGCTTATGTTGATAAATATGCAATTTTTCGGTTCTGCTCCGTTCGTTTTTACTAATGCGAAATGTCAGAAGGCCACTTATTACTTATTACTACGAATGCTATACATTTCTATCTTGCAACTGAATTTAGACAAGGCAAACAAGACGAATTAAAATATATCGCCATAAATATTGCTTGTGTATAGAAAATTAAAAAAATTAGGTATTCAAGATAAATAACACAGATGGAATATTTAATAAGAATGATTTAAATAACTATTTGGTATGTAAATTAAATATCACCAATTATGTTATAGAAGCCATTTCTTAGTAAGATGTTGTTGTGGTGTCCGCCCTCTAAAGAATCTATGTTGTACTCATCCGGCTACTACAAGATTAGTAGGAAAAAAGCCTTGGAGAAGCAGTTGACCAGATTATTCATTTCTGTTGAATTCTCTGCCTCGGCAGAGAAGAACTCGATGTTTTGCCGCAGGGAAAAGTTACGTCCGGGGAGGTAGAGAGTCCCTGAACCCTTTTAGGCGGGTTTAAAGGGAATATTTTTGGCCGAGCCTACGGGCTCGTTGTACCCACAATAAACCAGACATGTTCCACATACACCCTCGTGGTGGTTGCTGTTAAATATTAACAGTCGACTAGATTGTTCATTACTGTCGAACTCTCTGCCTGAAGCAGAGAGAAACCCGGACGAGGCTTTGCCGAAGGACAAAGTTCCGTCCGGGGAGGTAGACAGTCCCTAAAGCGTTTATACGGGTTCTAAGGGAATATTTTTTGCAGAGCCTACGAGCTCATCGAACTCACGGTAAACTTGTCCTTGTGCCACATACATCCCTTGTGGTGGGGTGTTAAATATTAACAGTTAAATACATTGAATGCATCCGACACAAACTCACTAGACGTGTAATATTCTTTTGTTGTACTTACTGTTTAATATATAATATATCTGCAACACTTGTTTTGTTATTCCTTTAACAATTTACTTGGTCACAGCATATATATATATATATATATATATATATATAATTATTTATTTAAAAATATGATTCCAACTCGCTACATTTTTAAATAAATAATTATATTTATGATCTACTTCCGTATCGAGCACTATTTTTTTAAAATAATAACAAAAATACTAAGGAACTTTGGATTATTTACCAAACAAGTTTATTTCCTATTTTCTATAATATTTTCACACATATATATATATATATATATATATATATATATATATATATATATATATATATATATAAAAGAGTGATGACAAATTCATCGTATGTTAGAGGTATAGCTTTTTATTAGCGTTCGGGTTGAGATCAAAATGCAGTATCTGCTTTTCTCTTTTCTGATGTATTTTAATCTCCTTAAAAAAGAACTGAAGCGCAACTACCCCATAACGCTAAATAGAGAGGATTGGTGAAATGCTGACACCAATATGGCGGTGGTTACGGAGGCTAAATGATTTTTTTTTCCTTCGGTCCATAGGTACGCTTATTGCTACACAATATTTAAAAGGTCGTGTTTCATATCATGCCACCAAAAGAGACGGCATACACTAAGGAAATCCAATATAAATTATAAAAATCTAAACACGTAGAATATCGTATCATGTATACGTAAAACTAAACCCAAGTTCAATCTGTTTCTTTGAAGATGGAATACAGTCTGTTGTGTTTTGGGGAAATATCACTCATTTCTTTAATTATTTATTTTCATTTCCGAGGAAAGTTTTAACTTGAAAGCGAGCAAAGTTTATAATTTACATTATTCTGACTATTGTCCTCATCTTTGTCACCATGTTGATCCCGACGTTTCGGCTGCTGTACGTTCCAGACTTCTTTAGGTGGTTGGAATGTCGAACTGCAGCGTTTATTTCGCTCACTTGGTTAGACTGTTCTAGTTCCAGGTGCCATGTCTAACGGATGTCAGTTACCGCCTGTTAATTCCACTCTCAAAGATCTCCGCTGCCTTACCCAGGTAATGAAATCTCACTCTTTGGGTCCTGTTTGACTAGAGCCTTTAGCCACTGGGTCATGTTTCCTTGAGCTAAATAATGTGGTCAGTTCGACATTCCAACTAGCTGAAGGAGGCCGGAGTGTACAACGGCCGAAACGTTGTGATAAACATGGCGACAAAGATGAGGACAATAGTCCGAATAATGTAAATAGTGTACATAATACCTCATCTCAGAAATATAAACAGATACACGAGCAAAGTTTGTCAGATATATATATATATATATATATATATATATATATATATATATATATATATATATATATATATATATAGCCTAATGATAGTAAGCATCTCTGGTATGAGGACGTACTGCCTGGCTGATGGGATTGAGCACAATTATACTATGTAAATAACTTCACGTACCAATGTTTTGAATTCACTAGTCTAGACAATGGAAACTTGAACCCAACAGAAATAACTGAGAGAGATCAAAATATGTACTACAAGCGTTGCACGTGGACATGGTTAGCGGATGAGAACAGTATATACTCGTAGATAATATAAAAAAAGTTCAGTAAAAAAAATTTTGAAGTTTCTTTGGTTCGACATGTATCGAATGAAGGCTGCAGAGGACAACGGCCGATATTTTGAGATAACGACAATAGTAATTAGAAGAATAGGCAACTAGTAAATAAGATAATCTGTATTATTAATCCCTGAAAATCAGATTAAGAACAAGATTGAGAACACTAATTTGGAAAACATTAACAGAAATAAGTTTTGAATGACTCTGTAAGTTAACCCGTGTGCGTGCAAGATGTCTGTAATGATAAAAGATGACGAAAGACGAACATATATAAAGTGAATTCATTTGACAATGTCATTTATGCTTATGCTAACGTATCCTCTAATGAGGATAATCTTAGCGCTGATAGAAAAGGCCTCTTCCTTACTTGAAGTTCATAAATCAGCTTAACTACGTTTTCATCAACAGAAGATCATAGTGTAAATCTGAAACGTAGATTACAGCTCACGTGGAGTGTCGAAAAAGTCGAGAAAGAAAAATAGCTTTGTTAAAGACAGCCGCTTTGACAAACTCATCAGGTAGGATGAAAGACCGTCAGACTACACCGGTAAAACCATAGACGAGTCTTTAATTACGACAGTAAACGCTGTTCAAAGGCAAAATGAAAGCTAATAAAAGGTATGTCTTCTTGACTCACCTTTTCAGTTTGGCGTGATTAAAAGGTTCGTTTCGGAGCCCAAACGAGGACTTTATTAGAATTTATATATTGTTATAATCAGTTGACGTCAACTGGCAAAGATGGTTGCATTCAACATTGCCTGCCTATGCAAAAACAATGATTTCATTTTTGAAGTGAAGAAGCGCCTAAAGGAACTACGAATGCGATATTGAGCCTTGATTTCAGAGTTTCAATAAAATGCTTGGCATGGTGACCGGGAATTATCCACGAAATATACTGCAATATCGTAACTCTAGGTAGAGACTTATGAAGCTTTATTTGAGCCATTCTTCTTCAGTGCTGAAAAAAACGTTTATTCTATTTTGATGGATGGTTACAAGCATATGGGGATATGGGATATTTATTACCACATATATCTTCTCCATTCTGTTGAGAACATAAGAAGTGTGCGTTACAAGAGGAACAGGGGCAAACAACGTGTAACGTACCTACTGGGCTTGAGTAAATGAATATTGGAACAAGGTCCATGAGTGATAAGCAAAAAAGACAAAATTTATTAGGAACCATAAAATACAGGGAAAATTTCAAAGCAATGAAGTGAGGCGAGACATACAGGAAAAGGAAGTTTAAACATTCTGTTGTGATATCGATAACAAACAAAACATTGTAATATAGAAAAAAATAGGAATAAATTCGTTAAGTTAAAATTTATCATAAAGTGATATTCAGTGGGCGCCAAGTGAGGAACAGACTCGGAGAAAATAGTTGTAAAAGCTGGTAACGTTTTGTTAAGTGCAGAAAATCTAAGAAAAGTTACTGTTCAGTGTTTGAGAGTCTTTGCTTTATTCGAACGTAGAGATGAGGAGAAATAAAAAAATGAGTTCCAATAAAATATAAGGCTTCATAATTTCATCTGTGTTTAACAAGAACCAGTCTTTCTTGTCTCAAGATGTCTGAACATTTTCAACATGGTGCATTCTCATATCTTCTCTTTCGTCACAAACGCGCTCGGAAGTTTGGTAGGTTCATTTTCTTTAGCAGCATATCGATGGGTTATTTAATCCCGAAATCTAAATATTTTAATACAATTTTATGAATTCAACTAAATATATATATATATATATATATATATATATATATATATATATATATATATATATATAACTCAATTGTATATCCTTCAACTAAAGATGCACTGTATTGCTGGTTATTATATTATAAATAAGTAAAGTTAGTCATTTTACTATAAATAATTATTATTGGTCATTTTACTATAAAAATCTATGGGCACGTGGATAGAACGTTCGAACTCTGATCAATAGATACGGATTCGAATCTCATTTTGTCGATTTAGTAGGAAGGTAACTTGATATTATCGGTCTGGAGGAGGCGATTCCAGCGTTCAACACCCGTGGAATTTGCCCGAAGACCAAACCACCGCTTGATCCAAGGCTTGTGATTGAAATTGGGTAGATATCTCTCAAGGAGAGCCAGCAGAGGTTGTGCCAGCACTAAATCCCAAATCATTGTGACCGAGGTTTTGAGCGTGCTAACCATGTCCAGACCGTCACGCTAGATAATGCGCTCTCTCCCAGAAACTGTAACTAAGGTACGCTCAGCATAGTTGCAGTATAAACCACAGATTGACTGTGTGGGTGTTAACACAAATATGCCTGAGCAGGCCTATAAAAGTATATTGTTAGTACTTTTACTTGAAAATGAATTATTATATTGTTTTCCTTTTGTTAGGGGGTGTCACTATTTATCGTTCATGGTGGAACTGGAAACAAAAGCATTTAAGAGGTGGTTCCAATCTCCTCAAACATCTAATCTCCCGATCAAAGGCCTTACTACCGGATGTTGTTTATACCCAGGACTACATTTGAAAAGAAGGATAAAGTTGTTTTCTTGGAAATGCATATGTGACTGGTTAAGAGGAATATATATATACGCATCCCTTGGACAAATTCACAAAAAAAAAACCATCCATTTGTCTTCAAACCTAGTCATCTGTCTTGCCTTTCTTTAATCACGTCTTCTGTCAGAATACTGTTCCTTTGGTCACTGATCCATTACCCATTTTATTCAAACTATATTCGTGAATATATTTAAAGAGATCCTGATATACACTAAATAACTGTCAAGTTGTGGCACGGCTGTGAAAAGTATAGGACAATTAAATGGCAGTCGTGATGTATCGCTTGATTACATGTCTTCAAGATAAATCTATTTTCTTTAAACAATGTCTAGGATGATATATATTTTGCAGGCTTCTTTGTTTGCTTGCGGAAAACTGGTTTCACTTAAAGTAATAAACAGAGATTAGACGTGCTTTAAGAAATCCTTAACTCGGAAATGTTTCTCGCGAGAACGGGATTTAAAAAAAAAATACACGTTATTACACAAATATCGACACTTTCCGAACAAATTCCTTTTGCGAATTTCACTTAAAAGACATCGGTCATCCTTAAAGACGGTATTCAGGAACTTCCGCAACAGGGTTACACAATGCTATCGTCTAGAAAACCCGATGTCATCGATAAGTCAACCATTTGATTAATGAACCACGACGAGATTTGAATCCGAGTTACATGGCCGAAAAGATAACGCTTAAACCACACAGGTATAACGGGTATAACAGTAAAATTTTAAACATGGCACGTGGAACTAGAAAAGTCTCCCCCAGTAAGCGAAATCAAGGGTTCAGTTCGACATTCCAACTACCTAAAGAAGGACGGAGCGTACAACGGCCGAAACGTTGTAATAAAAAATATGGGAACAAAGATGAGGACAATAGTCCGAATGATGTAAATATTGTTTTATAAAATATAGTTGAATTTTCTTCTTCGATTTGAGTTATCCCTTCAGAACGTTGGCTGTCATGGCTCTCTACAACTTCCTCTCTTTTGTTAGCTTTGAACTGTAAGTACTTAATTCTATTCTGCCATTTTATTTAGGCTACTCTGTTTCTTTCCGCTACGCTTGCCTACAATATGTCCTAGGAATCTCAAATTTCCCGAGCATTCTTTTCTTGTGATATCTGCTAGAAATTTAAAATCTCTCTCCCTCTCTTTCTCTCTCTCTCTCTAAATGTAAGCATCTTTTTTTCCCACTTTCCTTAAAATGTTTATCTTCATAGTGTATTCATGGAATTCACAGTACCTTTCTGTAGAAGTACACATCCGTTGACTAAAGTCTCCTCTGCGTATACGGGGGAATTGGTGACACAGTGCAGTTGAGAAGGCTCGTTGCTTGCAAAGGTTTTTTACGACAAAAAGGCTCTATAAATTTCAATTGTCATTACGAACTAACAGCTCGATCAGTAAACGCCGAATGATTCATCCATGGAAAAGTTTTTTTTACGATTATCATTACCATATTGAGGGGATGTACTTTCACTAGACTCACTAGATCCTGCGATAAATGCTGAGTCCCACAAGAAAATATTTTCTGGTTGAAAGCCGGGAGTGCATGGTACCCGTCTTAACATTTGGCTGTATCGGATTTGCGGACATATTGGTTTATTTAATACTGCAATTAGATTTGCTATCATATTTGAGTCTACAAGGAAACGTTTTTATGTTGGGATTATAGCTAAATATTGGTTGCGCTTAGAGGTAAAATAATTGTATATTTGATTCGACCGGCAAATAATGGTCGTGCTTAGTCTGTTATCAGCTAACCCGTAGGTTACTCCTTTGAGGAGATCTTATACAGCGGAAGTTAGTTTTAAATTCATTATAGTACTGAAGCAGGAAAACTTCATCTGCTACTATCAAATATACTGAATGTTATTATAAACTGGAATGGAATAATTTCGAAGTTTAGACTTGAAAGTGTCGTACGCGTAGCGGGGGTAAGCAGCCAAATGAACGCTCTCATTCTAAGAACGGCAGAACGACTCTCTCCGCGCGATTCAACGCTCGTCGTGCGCGCAGACTGTCCTATGCGAGAGTATGGTGGCCATCGCTGCGGCCGTCGGATCCGCGTTGGACGCTTAGCGATGATAAGCGGTTAAATGAAACCCTTTCGATTTTTTGTAAAAAAATTCAAAAAATAAAATTCCAAAAGGAAATTAAGTCTATTGATTTTTTATTTATTTTTTTTTTATCGTTTTCAAATTTATTTCAAATTTTCTTTTATTTCTTTGAACCAGTTTACATTATTTTCTGTCGCAACTCGAGACGACATGCGAGGTGGATTTGTTTTCAAAGTTTCCTTCTCCTAGAACTCAGTCTATCATAGATAGAAAACGAAAAGTTGGATTCATATCTTTCATATCTATTAGTACGTAATTGAATGTTATGCATCGACTGGATTCATCAACGTGCTTCCTTTGTTATTTATAACTGCAAGAAACTACGTCATGGTTAGTTTAAAGATCATTTTTCAGAAAGTGCATTTCTGCTACTTAATTCAAATTCATTGAACGTTTAATTTTTATATTGAAGTGTCATTTCTTTTAGCATATTGGAATAATATTCTTAAAGTTCTTTAAAGGCAAAACTAATTCACATATAGTGCGCGTGATTCTATTTAATTGAATTTAATGTAAAGACGAAAAGCCAGGAATCTTATAAAAGTAAATCGACCAAAAATTTGAAAAACTAAAATGAAATAAACGAAGCCCGCCAAACTCTAATCTGTAAGCTTAAAAAATAGCCAAGAGACACATTAAACTTTTGATAGCGAGAAGGAAATGGAAGAAAATTAGAAGTTTTGTAAATGTCTGTTTTCTGTATGAAAAACTGATCATCGCTGTTTGCGTCTGAGACATTTAATGTTTGAATCGGAAACGATAGAAAAATGATATCAGAATACTGGAGTTGAGGATTATCATTATTAGGCACTTTCAGAATAATTCTTCATCTTGAAAATTCTTAAATAAATTATGTACTTTTATGATTTGCACAGTGCAATCTTCGTCGCCTCTTACGATATCGCCCAGCCGAATTCAAACCGGGACAATACTGCTATGTCCACGCTCAAACAAATAGCAATGGCTTCGTCGCTTCTTTTTCCAGCTATGACAGGGTAGGCTTTACTCTCTAGTCTTGGACGGCAACCAAATTAAGTGAATGTGTTGTGTTTATCCGCGTGAGTTCGAATCCTTGTCGCCAAGTTGTTGTGGATTCCGAGATGAAATTCGGTCTCCAAGGAATGAGAAACGCAATAATTAAATATAAGAAATAAAATGTATTTACACAATCATACAAAGAGTAATACTGTTAGTAAGTCCAGGAACGTGGTTAGTAGCAAATACAGATAGATATATACAGTCTCGAAGTAGGACTTCCTTAGAGTCTATGTGCTTGTAACTGACTTCTACAAGAGGTTATCTCACTCTATCCGACTACCGACTTCTGCCGACCACCCTCACTGACTGTAACTCTGGTTATTTAACGGCAGCAGTCCAGGTACACTTGGTAGAGTCCATTTATATAAAAAAGGGGTGGACCCCATAATAGAATGAAAATACTGTAGTTCAAAACCTTGAGAAGGCAAGAGGAAACCACTGCCTTATCTATGCCAAAAAAAAAAAAAAAAGAAAAAGCATGGCTATTAGTAGAAAATAGAGAAAAGGAAGAATTAATGAGCCATCATCGGAGAACATGACATGCGTAACGGATTAATTTGTATAATTATTTCTGGTTTATTGATTATTGTAAGTTCAAGTGGGTGTGACATTGTTAAAATGTCATAGTATCTAGTTCAGTACAAGAGACTTGTGGAATTCTCTACCGGCTCTTGCTCCCCAATCAACGTGATCTTCAAAAATATGAATGCAATGTTAATCGTTATCATCTGTTTTCTTGCATTCTATTCTTTCATTATTAACTCTTCTCAACAGAATTTCTTAATCATGTTCTTTGACACTCAGTAAGCCCATGCATCTTAGTGGATTTATCGTCTAGTTTAGAGTGAAATGATTAACTCTCACACACACACAGACACATACACACATAGACACAGACACACACAGACACAAACACACACACACATGTATATATATATATATATATATATATATATAGATAATATTAGTGGTAAATATACATATATATGCAAAATCCACAGGTGCATATATACACATGTATATTTAGAATAAAAAATTTCCGAGAGGATAAAATCCAGGTAGGTGAGGTTTTTTTCTGTTTTCTTTTTGAATTTGTAGGTCTGATGAATTGGATCGTATTTACGATTCCAATGGAATAAATTATGACCATGGAATATTAGTGTTTAAGGCTTTTTATTATATATATATATATATATATTAGGTTGGTGCAAAAATAATGACGTAATAATGTGGTTTTTTGACGTTAAGAAATACGTCAAAAACGACATTATTACGTCATTATTTTTGCATCAACCTAATATATATGTGTGTGTGTTTCTATGTATTTGTGTCAGGTCATTCTGATGGAATGTTACTGGTAGTATGTAAGCCAATACTACCTGTTGCATGGCCCGGCAATCGGCGACTAAACTGGTTCCCCCACCAGGTCAACCTGGTGAGGAGTGTTGCTAGAGATTCTCCAGGAGAGGTCAAAGGCCATCTAGCTATCTCTTATGTCAGGTTAGTCCAGATACTTTTTTGTGACTGCTACTAGTAAAGCTCTAAGCCACTGCAACCTGTTCCTGTCAACAGAGAGGTTAAACTCTGTGGTAAGATCAAAACAACCACATTAGGTGTTCAGTCATCTCGCGTATACTTCTCTCTGGGCAAATGCTTAAAGGGGTAGACAGGATACCATATGTGTCGCACAAGCATGTTGTACCACCATCTTAATGTGCAGATCCCTGTATAAAATCCTATGGCGACGGAAGAATCGCAACGTCTGCAGGCTTGACGTGCTGGAAGCACATAGTCACAAATCTGCATATAGACGGCTTGGGAATTATCTAACGTCGCTGTTTTGTTGGTTGAACAGCAGAATCTTTAGGCGGATTTCTTAGCATCTGAGCAGCCCTTCTCAGAGAAAAACTGTTCCATCATGAATTTGGGAAGGGTCTAGAAAAGGTGACCTAAACAAAATATCTGTTCATTTTTCAAGAAGGACCGCTTCCTGCAGTCGCCGGCTGTTCATATTTGCAGGTAAAATACAGAAATCAAAAATCAAATTCAAAATGAAATTTTCATCATCAGAGACATTTTATGAAATTTGGTTCTTGGAATGTGAGAGCCATTTTAGACAGTGATCAAAGTAAAATACCAGAACGCAGAACTGCCATTGTAGCAAATGAATTATCAAGGTACAAAAGTGACATAGCGTCTCTCTCTGAGACCGGCTTTAGCGATGAGAATCAATCGATGGACAAAAGCACAAGCCACATTCTCTACTGGAAGCGTAAATCTGCGGGTGAGAAACATTAGATTGGTGTGGGGTTTGCAATAAAATCTGATCTTGTTGCACATCTTGAGCATCTTCGAGACATAACTGACAGAATCATGACTATTCGTATGCCACTGTCAGGAAGCAGGTTGATGACATTAATATCTGTCTATTGTCCAACCATGTCCAGTAGAGAGGAATTGATAATTGCTTTCAAAGAAGACCTCCATTCAACGCTCTCAAAAATTCCTCAGGCTGATAGAATTCTCCATTTGGAAGATTTTAATGCGAGGGTGGGAACAAATCATGGAACGTGGGACCCTGTGAGCTGTTTTGGACTTGGTAAGATAAACAGCAATGGTTTGCATCTTCCCCAGCTCTGCAGGAACCTCAATCTTGCTATATACAAAACTTTCTTTCAACAACAAGAGGTCCATAAGTTAACCTGGATTCAACCAAGGTCTCGACATGGTCACGTCAAAGATTACATAATTTGGCATTAACATGACCGTAAAGATGTTTACAGTGTACGAGTAATGAGGTTGGGCCGAATGTGGTACTGATCACTATCAGTGGAAAACTGAAACTATGTATAAGGTGAATAGTTCGTTCTGAAAGTGACAAACATCTCCAGGTGGATGTGAATAACTTGAGGGATCTGGTGGTACGGAAAGAGCTTCAAAGAACCGTGGAAGACTCTCAATTTGATGGTTACTGGGAAGTTATCAAGAAGACAATATACAACATCAGTGATGATGTCTTGGGCTTAAAGAAACAGATTGGTTCGATGAAAATAATCTCGAAATGAACCAGCTTCTTAAAACCAAAAATGATCTTTATCAGAAGATGTTGAGGGCATCTGACAATGTTCATCAATCATTTTGCCAGTCGTTGAAGGACTGTAGGTCATCTCTTCAACGTAGATTACCTCAGTAAAAGAATCTATAGTGGCATGATATTTCCGAAACAAATTCAGGATGCCTACAATTGTAAAGACTCCAGGGTAATATATGGCCTTATAAAACAGTTCTTTGGGTCTCAGACAACATCTGTAACTTCACTGAAAACTAAGGACGGAACTAATTTCCTTAAGGATTCTAAAAAAAATATTACAGCGTTTGACTGAACATTTCTCATATTTGTTTTATATTCCTTCAGTTATTTTGAACATAATGAACAATCTGATTCATGTGATGTTGTGCATGAAATGGCAATTACACCAAAGAGGTCATTACTGGGAAGACACCAGGATGGAAATCCTCTTGGATTGCACTTACACGGAGAAAAAGAAATGGCAAGTAGAATGCGCCACCCAATTTCAGATGTTTGGAAAGGCACACATCTCCATCAGGTTTGGATTGATGCCATTCTTGTGTCTCTGTACAGAAGGAAATGTCAAAAGGCAGACTGTTGAAACTACAGGGAAATAAGCTTATTTGAAGCTGTTGTTAAAGATTTTGCCAAAATCTTGCTCAATCGTCTCCAATGTCACATCTGTTCTGAAGTTATACCAATATGGGTATCACAGGCACAATGGACATGATCTTCACATCCCGACAACTGGTAGAAAAGTGCATTGAATACTGTGCCCCGCTCTACCAAGTCTTCGTTGACTTAAGTTAGGCGTTTGTCACTGAATAGGAACGCCTTGTGGACAATTGTAAGAAAACTAGGTTTTGCCCATCTAAATTTGTCATGAAAGTCAGGTTGATCTTCAATTGTGCTCTGTTTGAACCAATTTCTGTTGAGAATGGCGTGAAGCAGGGATATATACTTGCACCTACATTATTTTCCATATATTTTTTTGCAGTGATGCCCACACATGGCTTTAGGAACTGTAGCATTGGTGTTTATTTGCGTTTCCGAACTACCGGGAAAGTTTTCGACTTGCGACGATTTAGTGCTTCCAAAAAGGCGTTTCATCAAGTTATTCGGGAGCTTCTTTATGCTAATGATGCCAAACTCGTGGCTCATACCGAAAAAAAGATTTGAAAACCATCATGAATATTTTTCCTGATGCATGTAAGTCTTTTGGTCTTACTATCGGTTTGAGTAAGACCAAGGTAATATTCACACCACCTCTTGGTCAACCGTATCATGAACCTAAAATACTTATAGATAACATTAGGCTGGAGATGTTGGTTAACTTTTTATACCATGGAAGCACACTCTCACGAATTAGGACACTAGATGCTGAAGTATTTGACCGCATCAGGATAGCTACTAAATCTTTTGCATGATTGGAGAAGCGAGTTTGGTCTGACAGAAACATCACACTTAACATCAAGGTAAAGGTTCATGAGTCATGTGTTTTGACTGCCCTTTTGTAATCTTCAGAAACATGGACAGCATACAGATGTCATATTACCACCCTTGAAAGTGTGCATAAAAGATTCCTCAGAAGAATCATGAATATTTCATAGCAGTCATTTGTACCTGAAACAGAAATTCTGGATAAAGCTAATATTCCCAGTACTGAGAAGCTAATCGTCCTCAATCAAATGTTCTGGACAGGTCTCTTGGTGCGCATGGATGACTCAAGTTTGCCTAAACGTACCTGTTACGTTGAACTATTCACAGGCAAGCGTCCCATACACAAACCTAGAAAGTACTTTAAAGATTGCACCAAAACCAACCTTAGAGCTCTTGGGATATCAGTTGATACGTGGGAATTGGAGGTTGAATGCCGACCTTCGTTGAGAACGACAGTTCATCACCAGTGTGAAAAAGATAAGGTGGAACATGCTAAGATTAAGCGCAGTCTTTGTAATGGTAAACTCGAAGCGCTACCTTCCATCCTAACCTTACAACATGTATTTATTTTATGGGGTAATTTTACTCTTTCAAAGCCAGGTCTTCAAAATCACCTTAAGTCTCATCCGGCTCGATCCATTGAAAGAAGCTGGCAATCAAACTTAGTGCCTTCTTGTACACTCTGCCATAAAGTATGCAAGCCAGTTTCTGGATTAACAAGACACATCAAAATTCACGCTAATGCATATCTGTTGGGCTTGGACATCGCCCTTTCATGTGCAGCATTTGCGTAGAATCTTGTCAAAGTAAGGCTTGTTTAAAACGTCATCTCTGTGCTCTCATGAACGGTGAGTCTGAAAAAAAAAGAAAGCAAAAGAAAGTTGATGTGGGGATAGCCTTCTGTCAAGAAGTCACAATAACTATATATATATATATATATATATATATATATATATATATATATAAACTCTCACATCGAATTCGACGTATGCCGGTCAAGCAGATAATTTTCTAGGAAACCGACAGCCCGATATCAGCACATGATATTTGATTTTAGCGGTGAAGGTTTTGTTCAGGACCATCCACACTTTTTGAAGGGCCGAATACAGAGACTTGGTACACTACGTGCCACAAGATCCATAAATTACCCTCTGCAGGCTTTGAATTCAGAGTTGTCCTTCTCCTAGATCAGTTGCCATCGAAGGCGATAGAACCCAGTCTGTCCACTTATTTACCCAGGGAGAAGAGGATTTATACCTTTTGCCAAAAAATTCCGACAAGGTAACAGACTACAGATGACAAAAGACATCTGAAGAAGGCAGGCAGTCTTGGGCGTGCAAAAAAAAAATAAGCATACTGGTCAAAATCAAATGATATATAAAGATTGAATATTATACGTTGATTTTAGCAGAAGCCAAAAAACTGGCTTTGGGTAAACGATTATAAAATTCGCTAAAACCTCATTGCATATAAAATAACTATTCAATTACAAATATAGCCACGATTTACATTAGTTATATACATACTAATATCCTCATCTTCGTTGTTGTTATCTCGATGTTTCAGCTATTGTTAAAATTTCTCTTCAATGAAACACAAAATCCATTATTTATTTTGCCCGCTAGGTTGTTCTTGTCCTGCTGATCAAATCTATTCATATCTCATCTAATACTGATCAGTCAGTGCTAGCATGTTTCTCCCTAAACCTAAATCTTCACTGACCAGCCCAGCGATTGAACTCACAATTACTATGCCAGCGATGCACCGAAACAACACTTTAATCCACGATGCTATTGTCCTTGAAGAAACTCATCAATGTAGGACATTTAATCTGAAATCTATTCTGCCTGCTGCTGATGCAGCCGCTGCTGTGTGTGACTGCCTTCACTGAAGCGTTATGATTACACCAAAAAAGATCAGGCAGTAGTCCACATAGAAATAATGATAACCTCCTCATCCTAGAATTTTAAGAGAGAAATGACTATTGTCATAAGCCATAACAATCCCGCCAGGCTACCATTAATTTCTTTTAACTTTTATGGAAGACTACAATAGTTAATCGAACGTAAAATATGTAAAAGACGATCAAAAATATCCGGGTCGAATCTATACCCATAATTCTCAAAATACGTCTGTATGTATACGGGTGTATGTATGCGTGTTTATGTGTTGATGATGTTGTTTATTCGTTTCCACAGTTTTCATCCGATTTTGATGATTTATTCTTCAGTGCCGTTTTTGAGTCCTATTTGCCTGGAAAAATTAGAACCTTAAAGGTGAACAATCAAAAAAAAAAAAAAACTGATTTTTTATACTTTGCGCAAAAATCAAAGGCAAAATTAAATGTCTGTAAAAAATAGTGTACTATTAATTTAGAGAGTTGAAATCCAATTCAAAATATTATTAGAATTATAAAAAAATGATATTATAAATAAAAATTATCGTATATTATTATTATTATGGCGGTCCATTGAAGAGGTTCTTTCCTTCCAAGATTGAGAACGCAAAAACAGCCCTTTTCAAGCCACCCCCAATGCAAATTGTTAACCCACCAACCCATTTGGGGATGTGCCTCAGTTGTACCCAATTGTTGTTACTGGTATTGATTTTCGCCTGGGCAGACTTAAACTTAAACTGCTCCAAAAGAATGTCAAAAATTACCAGTAATGAAACATCCGGTCGAAGATGGGGTATACTGCTAGTAGTTATTATTATTTAAAAGTCTGTTCTTGTTTTTTTTTAACCGTGGCATCACCTTTACTCAGGTGAACCGGTCAGAACCAAGACTTTATTTTTGTTTAAAAAAAAAAACAAAAAAAAAAACTAAAAGACTTGCAAGTTTCTAGTAATTTTCTTTACAAGAAAAGCAATCTCATCAAATGTCTGCGTCGCCGATGGAAATCATTCATAAATTGTCTCTTTCTCATTTATTTTTGGCCGAGGACTGAAGTCCATAAAATCGGCATTTCCTTACCAAATATGATGAGGGTAATAAACGTTATCGCAAGACAAACTTTCAGTACTTTCCATTAAGGGTCTTAATTTCATTGGTCGTATTCATCAGAATACATATAAAACGTCACCGGAGCTAAATGATGAAAACTAACAGACAAATTGGAAAATTCTCTCTAAATTTCCAAAGTGAAGAAGCGTCTGGCTTTGGAAATTATCAATAATTAAAACTTGGATGAAAGCTATTAAGATTATAAGCTTAATTAAAAAGGGATTCTACTTAAATCACGAAAGCTATGGCGCTTGAAGTGAGGGGTGAAGGTTACAAGATTCGATGTTTAGAAAATAAAATAAAAATAAAATTGGAATCTATTCCTTAAATATATCAATTAAAATGTACAGAACCTAAAAGAATAAACACTGTGTATAAAAGTGAAACATTCAAAAGTATAATTCTCTCTTATCTTCGGAGAACATCATTTTCATCGATCTCTTCAGAATGATAAAAAGATTGGCTGTACAAATATGGTGTTGTATGTCTTCCATATTTTGAACATCTACTGGGTGTCCGGTTCACTCCAGATTTCAAGCGGGACACATATTTATGTTTCATTAGGTTCTAAATGAACTTTATAAGAATCAGAATCGATCAAAATGAAATGTTGCTAAATCTGGGCTCAGACTCCTTAGCCTTACCTTTATAAAGTTCAAAACCTTTTACGGAGTCTTATGTAGCAAGATTTATTCTCCAGTCTCCAGTTTTTTTTTCTACTATTGCAGCGTTGCAGCTTTGTCATTAAACTATCGATATTTCCATGCAAGTAGTCGATATGGGTGGTACGATAAACTATATCCGATAGAAAGGTCTCTAAGCGGCAGGTTTTGTGGAGCGTAGAACCACCTCTTAATTGCCATTGTTCAGGTCCCAGCTATGTTCATATAGTGAAATTCTGAGGTCGAAAATACTATGAAAGTATAAAAATGGCTTGTTTTTTGTCGTTTTTTTTTTCCTACCAATATATTTTTCAAAAGAATATCCCCAAGAATACACATTTGAAAACAAATTACCAGCAATAAAACGAGTGGCTCATGGGCATTGTATCGAGTGAAATGTAATGTACAATTAGGAAGAGATTAAATATTATCTCATACTATTCTTTTATGTGTAGAGGTATTGCCAACCTTAAATTTGGCATTCCCCCACCTTTTTTTTTCTTCCTGGGATTGTAAACGAACTTCTCCCGCTAAGAATCCAGTATCTCATTTACGACGTAAGTACACGATTTTCTCATGCTTTTGTCTTGAACAATAGCTGTATGGGTATGGCATCAGTCTTCTATGAGAGTAGAGCATTCCCTAGTGACGTCTTTGTTCAGTGTTCCTCATATTATTAAATGGTGGTTTTCAAACCTTGCTTTCCTCGCTCGGAAGTTTAATGAAAGACGGACAACATTTATTTATTTACGCAATTATGAAAAAAACAATTTTCTACAGAATCCTGTGTAATTTGTCCTAACCTTTATTTATAATCATAAAACATTTCACATTGCCATTAGAAAAGAATCAGACAATGATTCGTTGCAGAGAATGATTTGGCGGTTTTAAATGTTTAGATAGTGATACATAATTTTATTGAACTATGCATGTGTAGTTTTTATCAATTATATTTCTATTACTTTTAGGTATGTTCCCGATTCTATCGTCGGATGACTTGCCATCCTCCTGGCTGATAAAGCCATGTTTACAGACTTCCGGGTAACTTGAAGTTTTTCACAATGTATTTTGGAGTCATCAAAATGAGGTGTAATCCGGTACAAGTTCAGATGTTTGATTGATTGATTCGTTTTTTATGGCTTTTGCTGGTTATTTAAAGCCAGAAATTATTTTTTTAGATTTTTTTTTATATAATAATCATTTAGTAATACAAGTTTTACTAATTAACCCATAATTAGGGGCCTAAGAATAGGTGGATTCATACCATCCCCAAGGGTATTTGTGCGTAACCAAATATAACGAACCAAACTGGAATTGGAAACCTGCTCTCTAGTTTAAAATTGGTCTAGCCATTACACCACCTGCACATCCAAGCTTGCAGCAGCTGGTGTTCACCCTTCTAGGTATTGGTTAGGCTCAACGTTGCTTATCTTCGCTGATTCTATGGGAACCGTTGTTTCGACATGATGTGGCCTTAAGCAAAGTTCAAATGAGAAGGTCGCGTGCAGTATTCTTCTCCAGCCAAGCTGGAAAAACATTTGCGTGTCTGTAAATCGATGCGTCGTCTGGCGCTTTCTAACTTAAATTGGTAGTCCTGAATCCAAAGTATCATTTTGTAAAATGATCTCGTAATAAAATCAATTGACCAGGTGGAAAATGTCACCTTCTTCGAATGCAGACTAACTTTAGGAGTGTATACGGTGGCTTATTTTGTTTTCTCTAGAAGAATATGTTGTTCTTCTCAAACTGCAAGAAACCTTTTTTTACACCGCAGAAACACAGGTTTGAATGCGCCGTCACCTGAGGCGCTGTGCGTGTTGGTACGAGAGGATGTGACACGCATGGGCGATGTTGTCTCTTTCCGATTCATGATAGCTCAATGCTATTTCCGTGTGAATGTAACGAATCCTACTGGATTTCGCTTTTCGATTTCAAATTCGAAACCGTTATTCATTAAATAATCCGTACGTCTAAGTTTATAGAACCTGGTATTTCCAAGGTGCCACCCATTTGGATACGGACCAGATTCGACGTTGCTTTATTTCGGCGATTGGACGATTACCGGTGTTTCAAAATGACATTGCCGTAAGCTTTTGCTGTTGAAACTTCTATAAGCAATGCATCTTTTATTGTGTACGACACACCTTTTCAAAAAAAGATCGTTTTTTCCATCCTGTACATCAGAGGTGAGAATGGTATTCATTTTTTTTTTGTAATCATTTCACTCAAATCAAGGTAAAAATGTCACAAAGACGTAGGGGGGTCACTCAACGTGAAAATATAGGAATAGGAAAAACGTTATTAAAGAGTGCAAACAACAAAAGAAGAGCAATGAAGAAGAGAGACGAAAAATGAACATAAAAGTATTTACAGAAAAGGCTACTCTTCGCCGATACTGACATGACAGACACCGAGATGACAGGTCAGGAAAAGTGGCATGAAATATTTTCCTTTTTGCTTTTATCAATGATAAATACACACACACACACACACATATATATATATACATACATTTATATATATATATATATATATATATATATATATATGCACACGCATACATATATATATACATGCATATATAATGACGTAATACTGTCGTTTTTTCACGTTACGTCAAAAAACGACATTATTACGTCATTATTTTTGCACCCACCTAATACATACATACATATATATACATACATATATACATATACATACGTACATATACATACTTATATATACATACATATATATATATATACATATATATATAAATACATACATATATATAAATACATACATATATATATACATATATATATATATATATATATATATATATACGTACATATATACATATATATATACATACATATATATATACATATATATATATATATACATACATATATATATATACATACATACATACATATATACATATATATATATATATACATATATATATATATATATATACATACATATATATATACATATACATATATATACATACATACATGCATACATATATATATATATATATATATATATATATATAGTAGGAGCAAGAGACTAGATTTACCAGCAATATTTTTCCACAAAGCTGTTCTTGCCTAGACACCTTCCGAGTATAATTTATTTCTTACTAATGTAATACGAAGGAAATGCCGATGATTCATGTTTATGTAAGTAAACAAGGCTGATCGGAGCTGTAAATATCAGGGCTGCTGAGAGAAAGGACCGTAGCTCATCAGAGCCATTGCCATGGAAATAGCGATAAAGTAGCGACGGATTTTCGACGTTTCATCTATGGGAAAGATTGTTGTAGAGTGGAATATAATTCGTCACCCACAAAGCCGGGATTTTCAATTCCGAGCCGATATGCATTACAACCCTTGCAGATTCATGCTTACAGCACCTGTGATTCATTAAGGTAATGACCCGGCTCGATGTTGCTGAACTTCGGTGATCATACGCTAAACTAGTGTTTCAACGGGATATTCCTGTAAGCAAATAGAATTTAGAAAATAAACATCAGAATATATGGATTCAAATAATAAAAACCACCTTCCATTTCGTCGTTTAGAAATAATGCATTTCCATATCCCTAGAACACTAACCATGGGTATATAGTACCCAGCGGAAAATTTCCTATTTTTAATTACAATTTTCAGTACCTGATTTTCTCACCTAAATAATATGTTTTCAGTTCGCATTAATGTTAACTCAAAGTACAAAGTTTAAAGTGCCTGCATGTAAAATATTTCAAATAAAGATTTATATTTAATATTTGTTTTTGATATTTTCAAAATCGGGTTTGATATATCCATGGTTAGAAGTGGTGCAACTTTAACTGATTGTTAGTATTCTACGGTTAAGAAAACAATGAAGCCTGTCCTTTGTTTGGTTTTCAAACAAAATAAAAAATCTTGGTTATAAAAATAGGATTCCCAATCGACAATTCCTTTTGACATTTTAGATGTATTTCAGTTTTGATAGTCATTTAAGTATTGAGATGAAAAGTGCTGAAATTGCGGACGATATTAAGTTTTGAATCAAATCAATAGGTCTATATTGAGAAAAAGGGAAGAAAAAAATCTATATCGCTCGTATAAAATCGGCATTTTAAACCCTCAAACATTTCGATTTCTCCGTCAATTAATTGCTTTGAATATATAGAACGCTGTTGTTGATGTTTAAGCTTGAAGTCAATGAAGAGACCAATAAGAAAATTTGCATCCTGACGTCGCATCCTATCAACAATGAAAACATGAATGAATCTGTCAATTGCAGACTAAGATCATCATATTGATCTTTCAATCTGAAAGAAAAATAATCGATCATTTATAAATAATAGAGCAGCAAACGAAATCGACTTTAGGAAATTGGTTTATTTATTAAGAACATAATAACTTGAAAATTCAGTTAATTAATATCTCTTGTCTAAATTTGATTATACCAATTGGTATCTTAGATTTTAAAAGACAGCAAATACCTAGATAAAAATGCTGCATTTATATTTTAAATTGTTAATTTTATATGGAGGAAGTAAAACTATCCATGACACACACACACACTCACGCACACACACACACACACACACACACACACACATATATATATATATATATATATATATATATATATATATAGAGAGAGAGAGAGAGAGAGAGAGAGAGAGGGCGGATAGATAGATAGATAGATAGATAATATTATTGGTCAATATATATATATTTTGAATTGTAGGTTTGATGAATTGGATTTTGATTACGATTCCTATGTAATAAATTATAACCATTGAATATTAGTGTTTGGGCTTTTTATATTATATTAAATTATATATATATATATATATATATATATATATATATATATATAATATTTGCTGCAATTCAGTTTATAATTTTATATTACAGAGAATCATTCATAAAATAAGTAGATCAATAAAGTTAATGATATAAAATGGTGAAATCCAGTCGCATAATTTTTTTAATTTGCATTAACTTACAAATTACTCGATGAATATTATGATCCTTGTTTTTAAAATTTACAAGCTGTATAACGTCTTTCTTTTATACGCAAGTAATTTCACCTTAATTTACATATAATTGTATATATAAAATAGGAAATAAACAGGGAACCTAAAGTAAAATGGAAAATTATAAATAGGACTAGAACTTGTAAAACTTGGGATAACCCATGCCCTTTGTGCCTCCATGAGAAACTTCACATTATTAAGTTTCTAAATAATAAAAATATATTAAACAATAGACATGAGGTAACTGGTTTTTACCGACATCATCAAATTTATGCACTGAATAATTAGCTAAAAACAAGCATATAATAAAATAACTTTTATAATCTATAGCCCAAATAAATAGTTTAAATACCCTACAAAAAAAGATAACCCTTTATGAAGTCGTCAAAAAACAAATGTTACGTCAGTTTTTATATACACAAATCCCTTTCATAAAGAAATAAAAAAAAATAAATAAATCTCCATAGACACGTAAACCAGACTAGGCGAAAACATCTTCCGTTTTAAATTTAGACACTCCCACCTTACCCTGATTGACATCTATGAAAGTAACTCTATACTGATACAAATTATTAGGTTGGATTAAAAATAATGACGTAATAATGTCGTTTTTTGATGTTAAAAAATACGTCAAAAACGACATTATTACGTCATTATTTTTAATCCAACCTAATATTAACACCAAACACCCCTACCTATTTAAAACAATTCGCCCTGGCTGTGACCATGGACATTTTGATTTCAGTTATGAATATACTATTAAAACACGTAAATTTCAGAAATAAGTTATTCCCAAAAAAATTTCGCTTGAAGATGGAACAGACCTTTCTTTAACTCAATTTAATTCAAAAAATTATATTGAAGTTTTCGGTTCTTGTTTTGAAACATAAGACCTCTTATGTAGCGTGTTGGAATCATATATTTAAATAAATAATTATATATATATATATATATATATATATATATATATATATATATTATGATATATAATTTTTCTATAATCTTATTAATCGACAAAGAGTTTATAGAAAAATATGACAAACGTGAAATTTATTGTGACGCGTTTCATCCGATAAAATCCTCACGAAGATGAAACGCCTTACAAGACATTTCCATTTCGTCATATTACTCTCTATCTCTCTCTCATATATATATATATATATATATATATATATATATATATATATATATATATATATATATATATATATATATACGTGTGTGTGTGTGTGTGTGTGTGTGTGAAGGACAATATTTGGGAAATTTTATGACAAAATGGAAAATATTACTTGTAAAGTGTTTTGTCCTAGAGAATATCATTGGACTAAATTTTTATGTTTGTACGATTATATATGCGCAGAAACAATGGTTGTTTGTCAATTTTAGAATTTTTACTATATATATATATATATATATATATATATATATGTATGTATAAGATAGTTGAACAAATGATAACTACAAAAAAATTTAATTAGAAAGTAAATACAAATAAGTAGAATAGAAAGAAAAAATCATTATATTCTTGAAAATGAAATTCTATTCAACTTAGTTGAAACAAGCAGTGTTCACGTCCATGTTTTCTATAACGTCCACGATGGTGACATGTAAATTGACTTGTCTTGCAATTAGAAGATTGTTAATTGGTTTCACTCAGAACTCAGGTGATTAATAATCAAGGGAACTAGCAGAACACACGCGAAAAAAATGTATCGACCATCCCTTATTGGGTCGGCATCCGCTGTGGCACGCCGTTGATCGACTCCTTCACCATCGCGTTGAGCATCTGGATATAGTCGGCAGCATTGAATCAGTGTGGAATGACATTGGTATCATTCCTCAATTCATACATACCACTCGAGGTAGCGCCCAGGGAGAAAAGCGAAGTGCATTTTGTTGTTCCTCTTTATTTCTGTTCTGGTACATATCGAATATTTTCCCCGTATACGCTGGGATTATCAAGATGTCCGAGCTAGGTCGTTTATCAAGTCAATCGGGTCCTTATTGGACATGGAATGTCTTCTCAATACGTATGATGACATCGTGCACTATACGTCAGATAGTTGATTCCGCTACATTGAGCGGCTTCATGATGATCTCCATCGATTCTTTACAGTCATTTTTGATGATGTCTAATATCTACCAGACAATGTCGGACCTCATAATATCGTTTCTTTTTATTGTCGATGGATAATCCGTTTTCAATAGAGGCTCACATCTCGTTGCTGGCCAATTTAACTTTCTAGCGATCTTTCACTCGCTGTATTTCACGTTTATTGCTATGAAAATATCGTGTTTTTTTTCTACTCTCTGCATCTGATTGTAAACTGATATATTAATATTCTTGATGGGTCTTGAAATGAAGTTAGAATGTTCAGATTTGGCGCATTCAACTTAACATTACCTTTGGTAATTTTTAGTTCGTAGATTGTTTAATGTGCGTTCTAAATTAGCAGGCGAATCATATATCTTCTTAAAAAATTCCCTGCTAAAGAACACGTAAAAACAAAAATCCATCTTTTCACATTTAAAAAATGGTGAATGTCCACGTGGGTATAAAATATCTGTCACAAACGAACTAAATTATTTTCTTTATTTCGCACGTTAATTTCTAAAGAAATAGCCGTACATTTATCAATCATAATCAACAGTATCAAAAACAATTTCCCCAACCAAGGAAAAATTTTAAAAAATATGTTTAAATAATTGTAGATAAAATACCATTGACATTTTGATATAGACGAACAATAAAACAATATATACTATTAATTTATAAATAAAAAAATATTTACTATTAATTTATAAATAAAACCATATATACAATTAATTCATAAATAACACAATATTTACTATTAATTAAATAACACAATATTTACTATTAATTAAATAAAATAATATATACCATTAATTTATAAATAGAGCAATATATAACATTAATTTATAAATAGAACAATATATAGTATTAATTTATAAAGAAAGCAATATATACTATTAATTTATAAAGAAAACAATATTTGCTATTAATTTATAAAATAATTTGTAAATGTATCAACAATCCTCTAAGTTATCCTGAATTTCTCTATCTTTTCTAAGTTATTTTTTATCATTTCCTCACAAGCAATGTGGTAATGCTACTAGAAGGCAGGTGGATACAGAGAGTGAAGGCGAAGAAAAAAAACATCAGAAGACTGAGAATGGGAAGGATTAAAGAAAGTGCACAAAGGGAGCTGGTTTTAGGAATACAAATGTCGATTGATGTTTCATTGAAATCTTTGAGGATTGTAATTAACAGAGGAACAAAAATCGGAAGTCAATTCCACAGTAGAAGTGGCGGTTGCACACAGTTATTTCAACAGTAAAACAGTGGAACCTATTTGCTAATCTAGTATCACGCTTAAAATCAAATACTCTGTGCACCAGGATAAAAGCATATCGAAGCAGTTGCCATGATAATATTTCTAGAAAAGACAGACGGTAGCCACTATTGATATAATAGATTATGAAATGTTAAACATATTTGATAATTCGCGAGTCCCCCATGGGGATGTGGGTCCTTTTCTACAATTTGAGAGGTATGGCGGGTCCTAGACATGAAGGTGAGTACTAGCCGAACTAAGGCATGCAGTTCGTCCGAACACTTTTCATGGGTGTAACGATAGAGCAGTGAGAGTCTTCCCACATCCTTCCTGTGTGAAAAAGATAGGGAGATAAAAAATAATTGGTCATATACAAGGACTCTGAAATGCTTTTGTACCGTCTCGCGACTGGAAAGTGAGCTTGACATCAATATTCCATTTTAGGTCTGATCTGACGCTTGTAAAGTTAGATGATAGCACGAGGTGACAGATACTTACTGGAGCGAAACAATAAACCGACCATTTCCCCTGCATCTTTAGCGATGGATCGTATGTACATATTCCGCTTGAGGTCAGGTGTGATTTTAAGGCCCAGTAGTCTCTCAAGATAGATTTATAATACAATAATAGTGAATGGATGATTCTATGTTCAACAATTTGGGTAGAGAAGTTCGGTCGTCTTTCTGCATAATACTGTCGATCTGTGTAACTTGGTGTTGAATATCGAACATAAAATTTACTTAAAGTACAGATTGTTCCACTTCTGCTACCCATGTCCAGAGATATCTTCTTACTTTTATTATTTTTTTTAGTGTCACATGTTTATTGCACATTACTGTGAATATATTGGCTCATGGATTGAACTCAGTTATTAGGCAACCGTATACACGAACCAAAATTTAAATCCACTATTTGCCGTTAGTCTGAGTGTAAAGAAAATAATCATTTAAAATTGCTCATCTCAGAAATTCAGGCAGAAATGTTCATTGTTGTTTAAATAATTATATATTACATTGAGATTTAAGTAATGTTTATATTGGGAGCAAATCTTAACTTTAGATGTATCCTTTTAACTATTGATCATACGTGGCAGATCAGATCTGATTGAGGGCGTTTGATCCTGACAGATTTCAGCGAAAGGTAGGAGACTGTGGCATTCTTGGTTCGTGAGGACGGAGCTAGCCTTGATTTTCTCTTTTGGCTTCACTTGATGCAAAGGGGCGGTTACCTGTGACCCCCACTTTGGTTAATTTAGACAGGATTTTATTTCCCAGTTAATGTGAATAAGCTTTGTTTCCTGACTGTTCCTGGCATTGACTTTTGTTATGATCCATTTCGAGATTCCTAAGTTCCACAGTTTGTTTTTGTCCTCTGTTTTCATCTCGGCTGGGTTCAACCTTTGTTTTTTTCCCATTCCTATTCATAACAGAAATGAGTCTGCTTATTGATTCTGTCTATCGGAAGAATACAGCGCCTACTTTTATTATTATGAGGGGTGGGTAGGTCCTACTAACATTTATTTTCTTTTTAGTTTTAGTTGTGCTACATTTTTAGTTTCTTTTTCTGGGTTCATCCCACCCCATCCTTTCATGTATCATTTCATGTATCATGAAATATTTATATATTTTTGGATTTTATGAAGTTCAGAATTTTATATCATGGAGGTGTTCTGTAGGTCTCCTGTGAATATATGGTATTTTGGTGTATGTAGGATTGAGAGTTGATGCATAAGTTCTTGTGGTGAATGAGTAAATTGTAATGAATGAATGGGTCGTGATTCAGATTAACTAGGACTAAGATAGCTAATGAGGACCAAACTCTACCTCTCGCCCTCTTAGGCCATGTGCCAAAATTTCTGCTTCATCAGAAATAAATATATTGATCATACGTGTGAGTTAAAATTACATTTGAATTACAGTAACATACCAGAGATTTTGCACGGCAGGGGAAACGTACACTGTAGAGTAAGGGAGCAGAAATGGTGTTCTCTTACATGGCAAAGAAAAGGTTGAATACAGCAATAAAGAAATTTAGAAATCGATCGGTCTATTTGCCCTCAGCGACTATATTCACCTCAGCATTCACCAATCGAGATTTACCTTTTTTATTTCCTGCAAGATGGGCAACAGTCTCTAGTTAAAACTAAAACCAAGAGTTCGTCGAAAAACGCATGCGTCAAAACTCTGCAGGTTTTAATTAAAATATATCGGAGACCTGCTTATTAAATGAGAAGAAATCATCGCAAATAATGATGAATATATAACTAAAAAAATGTCATTATTTAATACATTTCGGGAAATAAAATTTGGTGAACCAAAATAGAACTTATATATTATAAATATTATAATATATTTGTTATTGTAAAATGTACAATAATTCTGGCGCACGGACGAAGGGCAAATAGGAAACACTGGTCTTTGCTAGTCCTAGTTAATCGCAATCAAGATCCATTCATCCAATACAATTTATACAATTAGCACAAGAACATATCCATCAGCATTTAATTTTGCATATACCCCAATACCATATCGAACCAATACACTTTAAAAGTAGGCCCCCACCAAATCAATAATACGTTCTTTACTAACAGCTCCTTGCAAATACAAAAGAAATTGACCAGATTTTATTTTCCCTAAATGCCGATTATTAAACCAAATTAAAAAAACAAAAAACAAATATCATCGCAAAATATAAAATTTTAAAATTAAATTCCTCTGTCCAAATTGAATAAAGCAAGCAACGGTGGTAATGTCTGTCAGGTTCTCAGTTCCACAAAGCTGTGTGTTATGCTCACTCAAGTGTTGACAGCGGAATACAAGAGAGAACATGACCAAAAAAGACAATACCATTTTGAATTCCGTCAGTTGGGACAGGAGGTTGTCAAAATCTGAAAATTATTGCCGTGAATTTAGGCTCTAAGCCAAAGGGATTTGAGAAATATTGCATTAAAATATGTCAGATTTTAATTGAATCGGATTTCACTGGCCGGATGAGATTTAATTAAAGCCTTGACAGAAATTAGTAATTTAAACACGCATTTTTTACAACTGCGCACTTGATATGTTAGCATGAAACAATCTGACGTTAATTTCTAATACGGAAGTAAGATTTGGAAAACGGTTGGATTTTTTAGAAAGGTATTTAAAAAAATAATAATAATAATAATATTCATTAGATAATTCAGCCCTTTTCTTTACAGCTAAACAACTTCTTTATGTACGCTAAACAGGGACTCAGTTCGATAAAAATAATTACTGTTCAAGTTAATATGTTGGTAGTGATGTAGGTTTTATTCAGCATAATGTGTAGTATGCGACTCAGACCAGTTGACATAATTTGAACTTAGTTCGCCGGTAGAGAAGCCAGTTGAATCGACGTGTTGACCTGAGACGTGAGCTTCTAGACACCAAGTGCATATCAGCGTCTCAATCTATGTCAGTAGCTGAAGGTCGAATATAAGACGTGTCAGCCACCAGGTTATTCATAGAAGGTAAACAAGCAAATATATAAACACCTACACCAAGGGAGAGAGACTGTTATTAGGTTGGTGCAAAAATATTGAAGTAATAATGTCGTCTTCTGACCTATTTCAACGTCAAAAACGACATTATTACGTCATTATTTTTGCACCAACCTAATACATGCACGCGAGAAATGTAGCTTTCATGTTCGGAACAGACTCGAAAGTAATGTGCCCACTGACCTCGGTAGGCGACGAACTCCGGAGCTGATGAAAATATAATTAGCTGAGAATATCGTGGTTTTTGCCAGAAAAAAAGATGGTGTGTTGAAAGGACGGTTATTCTCTTGACACCGCTATTAATGTATAGACTTTTGACTCGGCAATGTTTATTTATGAGATTATAAAAATGTAGGAAACAAGTGCAATACGATATTTCTTGTTTACAAAGATTTATTATATACTATTTTATAAAGAAATAAATTTTAAAAGGCATCTTTTAGTTCAAAGATTAACAAATTATTAAAATATGTAACATATGCAATGAAATATTTACTATTGAGAATTTTATAAATAACCATGAAAATAAGTATTTTATGTAAAATGATAAATAGTGTTTAATATCTTTGATGTCTATCTTTTAGGATAAAGAAAACGTATAAATTCTTTTTCATGTGTTATTTTTTTATTGAATTTCTAAAAATTAGAAACATTGCCGAAGTCTATACGTCACTAGCTGTGTCAAAGGAATATCCGACATTTTGAACCAACATTTTTTTGTGGGCATGAAGGTTAAACATGGTTCACCTGTTTATAACATATATATATATATATATATATATATATATATATATATATATATATATATATATATATATATATATAGGCATCTATCAATATTACTTAAAAGACAATAGTGTTTTTTCTAATGGAATTATGAATTATTATTTACTAGATTTCGATTATGGGATCTTAATCTTATTGACGGAGAAGGAATGATATGAGAAGACATCGGAGACAAAACCAACAAATAACTTTTTCAACCTATACAGCAAGGTAATCCTGACAGAACTGGGAATCCTACCAGAATTCATCTTTGGCGGGCACAATCTTAGCAACATAAGATATGAAGTTGGCATAGCGCTGATAGCAGACATGGAAAGGAAAATACAAAACCTCCTACAGAAGTTAGCGAAGGAGACCGAGAAAAAGAGACAAAGCGTAGACTACAAGAATATCCACTGCATAGTCATCAGCAAAAAGATGATCCGACAATCCAGTTTAAATGAGGGGGACACTAAAATCAAGCAGGTAGAGAAATTAAAATATGTGGGAAGTGTTCAGATAGAGGATGTAAATTGCGACACTGAGAACCGAAACGCATTCCAAAAGATAAACTGAATATTACGAGACAGGAGAAGAGTACTGAACTGATACGTGATATCTTTCATTCTTTATGGCAGCGAATACTCAATCTCCTCAACGATGAAGAAGAGACTCAAAGCAAAGAAAGTGTGGCTCTAGAGGAGGATGCTAAGGATACCATGAGCCGGACATTTGAGCAACTCCGAAGGTTTAGAGAGAATGGAAACAAAGAGGCAATTTATGTTTAACATCAGGAAGAGGCAGCTGACATTTCTGAGAAAGGAGGGCTTAGTAAATATTATACTCAGAGGGCAGATTGAAGGAAAGAGGGACAAAGGAAAGCAACACGTGACATACTTAATGGGCTTGTGACAGAGGATGTCGGAACAACGTCTTGGAGATATAACAAAAATACATAAGTGCTACAAAAGACAGTAGGATGTTGAGGGCCATGATCGCCTGTGTCCTGGAGGAATATGGCAAATAAATGAAGAATCTTATTGAGCCATAATACTGTTTTAGGTAAAATATTGGAACTTTTCCTTTTTTACATTTTGAAATGAAACCTGACTTTTTGTTTATGTGTGGATTTCCTTCTGAATAATCAGAAACTATCCTCGATAAATACAGGAAATTTTATACACACTCTCATATATATATATATATATATATATATATATATATATATATATATATATATATATATATATATAAGGGACTCTCGACTAGTTTTGCTTCTTCAAATGTGGCTCGTTAGTCTCGCTAGTGACGAGCATTCAATTTCACATCTTGTGCAACAGAGAGGTTGCTTTTTGCATTTTGAAATGAAACCTGGCTTGTCGTTTAGGTATGGATTTTCTTCTGAATAAGCAGAAACTACCCTCCATAAATATAGGAAATTTTAAAAATACACTCATATATATATATATATTATATATATATATATATATATATATATATATATATATATATATATATATATATATATATATATATATATATGTGAAACTCTCCACTAGATGTCGACGTATAAGAATACAAAAAACGCGTTCAATTTTTGTTTCCCTCGTATGTGGCACGTCAGTACCGCTAGTGACGAGTATTCAAGTTCACATCTTATGCAACAGAGAAGTTCCAGGCTGGCGGGCATTCAAATTTTTATTTCTCCTAGACCGGTTGCTACCCAAGTAGAGCTGGGTTTGTAGAGGAGAAGAAATGATTTCCTTTTCCCAAGGATTATATTACATAAACGAATCTAATGGATTCCACTGGAATTCAGAATCAGATTTTCGATTCTTCATTCTGAGCTGCAATCCATTACTCCACCATACCTGCTCCTTTCTCTCACACACACACGCTCACACAAACTCTGTCACTCCCTATCTCTCTTTCTCTGTATATATATATATATATATATATATATATATATATATATATATATATATATATATATATATATATATATATATATGAAGAAATATAGTTTCAAAGTGTGCTATTTTTATGGGATAGAGTGCTCAATATCAAGAGCGTATGTATATATAAATAGAAAACTGAACGGTTGAAGTCCAAACTCAGAGGCGACAGGCTGTTTCATGCTAGACGCAATCGTCCGACGTGAAGATTGCGTCGAATTTTATATAAGATTTTCACGTGCGGTTTCGAACTGCACGATTAATTTAAATAACTGAATGAGATGACTTGGTAAACAATGAAATTATGTTGAAAAAGAAATAGTTTTATGTACAACGTAGTTCTTGTTCTAAAACATGCTACGGAACTTTTCATGCAACCCTACACTTACTGCAGTTAGTGCAATGAACATGTAGAATAAATGTATGTGAAGTTAAATACAGGATAGAGAATTGCAATGAATCGATTTTTTCTCTTGTACATATTAATGCACACACACACACACACACACACACACACACACACACACACACACACATATATATATATATATATATATATATATATATATATATATATATATATATATACAACATTTAAAAATGTTTGGATATTGTTTATTACTAATAATCTCGTTTTATACAACCGGTGCCCAAACATGTGAACCATTTTCTGAGACATTTCCCGTAAACAAAATCATTTGGCAACTGCAATATACCAGGCGAAATTTTATGGGAATATTTGTGATATTTTTTATCGATATTGCTTTTAATTTTATTACATCCACTCCGAGATTCTTATGTAGTTTTCCAAGGTTTACAGCTGCAAATCAAAACGTTTACATTTTTTTTTAAATCCTATAATTCATCCAGCAGTGTATAAAACAATCACATATATTTGAGAGTGATGAATGTAATACTACTACTGATAATAATTTTAATGAGAACAATTATTGTCACTACTGCTTAAAAAGCAATATATTTCCCTTTTATATATTTATAGTTTAAGAAGCCTGGCGCCCTCTATTTGCTAATACGCTAATCCATTCTTAGTGTAACAGTATGCATTTTCTGATAGCAGAAAAGGAATATAGCTATAACAAATCGATATCTCAATAGTAAGTAGAAATTGGTTTGATAATGTATTAGTATTTTTATTTTGCTTCGAGTTATTTTAATTTAATGATTTAAAAGGATCCATTCCTTTATCGCATACTGCAATATAGTTAATTATAGAGACATACATAAGAGAGGATTTATATAGAATCTATGCCCACAGCAATAGCAAAAATACTTTAATGGTAATTTTATTGTTTTTTTAAAGGAATTTTACCCCAAGCAAGTCAGTAATACCACTAAGAAACAATGAATTACTAGGTGTGGAAGAATTAAGAACAGAAACATTATTAATGGGCGGGAGAGAAAAGAATAATCAGCCGGATTGTAGATAAGGACTAGCATTGGATTTAAAATTTTGGGGATTAAATTTGGCTAGAAAGCATGGAGTCGGAAGTGAGTGTCACGTGAGAAAATTGCTGGAAAGGTAACTGTTAGCATAGAATTTGCAGCTCAGTTGTAAATTGATGAGATCTCGACGCCAATCTGGTACCGCGCTTAAACTTTAAAAAATCTAGGTACGATAGTGAAGAGCGATATTTATATCTACTTCAAATACAGAAAATGTGGCACAAGGCGAAAAAATGGGGAATAGGGAAAAGGACGGTCTTCTTCTGTCTTAACTTTAATCTTATCTAGCCACAAACACTGATCCAAACATACCACAATATTTCTAAAACCAAAACATTACTTTCTTACTTACCTTTCTTACTACACCCACCATAATACCTCATTGTCTCTATGAAAATCCTATCTAGTCTCCATATGTTCTATTCATTATATGTGGAGAAGAGGGAATAAAATAACAATTTAAATTTTCTATAGATTTTTTTGTAGCGAAGAGTTCATGCGAAGGATTGCCATGAAAGTATTTATAGAAAAGACATGGTTAGGCAACCTTACGGCGGTGGAAAAGTGACTGAAGACGAGCTGCCAGGTCAGGATCGATAATATTGCTGATTCTTCTTTTTATTTCATCAAACATTTCAAGTTAAATAGCAAGAGCACCGAAACATATATGGCATCGATATTCTGAGCATAAACGAATGGTAGACTTATAGATATGTATAATAAATTCTGGAGAGAAATATTGTCGCATACGACATAGTGAAGCGACTTTCATAGCAGCTGACCTCACAGTGAATAAAATATAGTCTTCATGTTTGTCGAGAACATTGGTCCGCAAACGAATCAGTTTCCTGGAGGTTAGCATCAGCCATGCTGATCGAAGGCAGCAAATGGACTCCGAGAGGATTAATGGAAAGAAATCTAGTTATGTAGGGGTTAAAATTAGCAAGCCATTTTTTGCCCGAGGTAAAAACAAACATGAGGTCGTTTTGGGCATCGGCTTCTTTTTTGTTCAGTTATTTGTTAAAATAATAATATGATAATTCTTTTTTTTTATATTATAAACCATAAATCGTCTTAAATGTGAAACGATATTTTCTTTCATGAATAATCCAAGGACATCAAGGTGTGATATTATCAAGATATATTACATATTTAGGTAGTTGTTGACTACTGTTTTTTCGCGGTAATAGACGTGTCCCGGTGGTTGTGAATACATTATTTTCCATGGCTCTACTTTGGCGGAAAATTAAATTAAATGCCTTTTCACTAGGAGAATTGTATTGTTATCTTATTATTGTTTCTTGATTAATTTTCTAAAATGTTGCGCCTTATTTAAACCCAGAATATAATTTTATGAATATAAGACATATTTAGATATAATAATGTTTTACTGATAAAATCTCTCCAATTAACTCATAGCTGGTGTAAGAAGAGGAGGCTTCATACCTTTTCAAAGAGTTTCTGCACCGAAGCGAATATAACGAACCCAAATGGGATTGGAACTCAGCTTTCCGATTAACAATTCTGAACTATTATCTATTACACCAGACACTCATCCAAGCTTACAAACCCAGTATTCACAAAAGGTCACCCATGACTAACCAGATTCGACGTTGCTTAATTTCGATGATATGTGGGAACCTGTATTTAAATTTCTAGTAGCTTTATGTCTCTTGTGGTGTTAAACAACACAACACATAATTATGAACTGGCTGCATTTTATTGCAGTTAGCAGCGACCAATGTATTGTCTGTGAAGAGGGATTGTGTGTGAGAGAGAGAGAGAGAATTTTAGTTGTTATCAGGTTCAGTCTCGCGTGTTCAATAAGAGACAACATTCTCACTAAAGAAATTGTGAGAGAAAAATGTTTCCTGCAAGTTAACTCTATTCTTCTGTTTAATTGCGAATAATTCATTTACAGCCAAGCGAAAAAGCCCTCTTCTTTTTTATTTTTTATGATGAATGATGCCAATTGCAGAATCAGGAATTGCAACATAACACTCAATGGGACGGCGGCTGACCCAATATTCGCAAGTTGATGAGTCTCGCAGAAGCACCGGAACCAATTACTGACATAACCTATTTGCGTAACATGATACACTCCCCCAAAAAATAGCAGGGTTGGCTACTAATTATAATAACCTGATTTTTTCGTTCCCTAATACATAAAATTAATATATACTTCTCTATCTCCAACAGTATTACACTTGGAGCCATGGTTAAAATAAAATCAAAAGCTTTCATCAAATATATTTTAAACTCGACAATGTTGATCGCACAAGACGTATATAATATTGAATATCTGAACAAAATACTTTTGCTCTAAACCCTGTTCTGTGGATCATTTACACAATCACATTCGGTAAAATTTGGGTTGGATTTCTCGGTCTCTCCTGTTTTCAATTATGTCATGTTTCTATCATATTTTCAGGGCCTTCTTTCCTCATTATATGCCCTAGAAATGCAATATATCTCTTTCTGATTCTTACTATAAGTGACATATTTTTAAAATATTCCGTAAAACTCCATGGTTGCTGAGATGCTCAGTCCATGCTTTTAAAAGCACTGTTCTGTTGAACCAGATTTATTTTGCTCAAAATATCTTCTTGATCTGTGAAGAGATTTTCCAGTATATAGGATGACCGATATCACATATTTGTTTAGTACTATTGTTGAATAGCCGCCACACTCATGCTGGGTGATCTTGAACGATAGTGTCAATTAGATAATAAATTTGCATTCTTCTCTCGCGGTCGGTGATCGCCAGTTGTTTTGGTTTCAGAGATGAAAGAAGGAAATATTACATTAAATATTTTATTAACGTTCATGTCGACGTTTTATCTATCCAGTTGGTTATCGTGTACAGTGCTTGGCGATTAAGAATTGACTCACTGAAGCCTTTTTTCTATCTCTTTTCCGACGATGGGTCACCTAATCAAAATCGACTACCTTATTTTGCCTTGCATCTGACCTCAACGGTCAACCTCTGGAAGTCGCAGCTGGGATAGAATTCCCCCTAGAATAATAGTCTGTTAACACTATGTTTTCTTTGTTTTCAACGAAATTTTCCTATGTGTAAATACTTTGCTTATCATTTTGAATGTATGTTTCACTATCCAAATTCGTCTTCAGATTTCGGTGTCGTATTCTCCATTCCTTCGTAAAACACTTCGGAGATATTTGTATTTTTTTCTTGCTTGATCATGGTCTCTGTAATTCGTGGTTCGCAAATTAGATTGTTTCATTTGCTGACAGCCTTGCATTTTGTCTTTGAGAGCAAATGTGTCGACGATTTTTTCCAAATGAATGCATGGACATCAATAAACATCTAGAATGCCTTATATCCGGCAGTTCTTTGATGAGCCAGAAAAGATTTACATCAATTTATCTGCTAAGTTTAATGAATCCCTACATATGGCGTGTCATATTACTCACCCAGAAATAAGGTATCACAAGGCATTTATTAGCATATTTCGAGAGCTACGAACACAGGCGACACGAAATATTATCGTGTTTTTTCTGAGCAGTAATATTATGAATATTATACTTATTTAAGCATTAATGGTCCCCGTTCGATTGGTTAGAACAACCACATAGTAAAAAAAAATGTAAATTATTTTATCTCGGAGTGGTTTTATACGTTGCCAGTAAAATTGAAATAGTAGAACATCAAAGCGACATATTACCTGCTAGAACTAGCGAAATTGATTGATTTAATTGTGTTTTAATACTTATCACTTAATATCTTGATGATCATTTATTTAGGCTTGAATGAAGAAGTCTTTTATTTCTCGAAGTGATGTTGCATTAATAATTTTTTTGGAACATCACGGTTGTTTTTCAGTTACAAGTCATACTATTTAACCAATTAGCTTAAGCAAGAAGAGGTGGACTAATTCATTACTTAAGAGTATTTTCACGAAAGTCAATGTAACCAGCTCAAATGTTATTTTTACTCAGTTATTCCCTTTCAGGCAGAAGCAATGAAAAGGAATAATGTAAAAAAAAAAAAAAAAAAAAAAACTTTAAGTAGCAAGTGCAACTTAACCGGAAGCAATGGAATTTAGCTAGCTGTATTCAAGAATGAGTAGTTGATGTTACGGAGAGAATTACAGTTGGAGAGTGAATCACAGAAGAAGTGTTCTTCTTATCCGAAAGGATTATATGTTCCACTTGTCTGTCGTGAGTAAAAGACGGATCTATTATCAAAGCTTACCCAAGTTTCATTTACCTATCATTAGACAATCCCGAGTGAACCCGTGAATAAAACCTAAGTATATCGAAGGTGGAATTCGTTTGTTCCTTGCTCACCGTCACGTTTCTCTTTTGTTCTTTTGTTGAAATGCATCAAGATTCCCCAAGATGGTTTTCACAGCGACGAAAATGCGGATCGAAATCCAGCGTTGAGAAAAGTTAGCAGAGAATCTAGGGCATATATTTGCACTGCTAACAGTAGGTTCTTTGTCAGAGCCTTACCTGAAATTTATATTTCCTTTAGCGCAACCAACCTGGGATAAGATGTTAAATCCAACAATAAAATATTGTTTACATTGGTGATAATTTGAATAGATAGGTGGCTCCTTTTCCTAAAGCAATGCTATACCGAGATAAAGATTGTTGTATAAAATGGATTGAAATGGATATTAACCAGACCGTACTAACAACAAAGAAAAATTAATATTCTGTTTTCATGGGAAACACTATTTGATAAAACGATAGATTTCGAACAATTATCATTTCTGTTTAAAGAAAAACAACATGTACAGTTGTCATGGGAGGAAAATATACATGACCAAATAAGGAAAGGTAATGAATACCGTATATTGAGGATTAAAGAAATATCGAATCTTGACTGGTTACACAAGTAAGTCGCCAGTCGATTTAATTATGGATGAAAGTTGCCTAAACAACATGAAACGTGTACTTTAAATCAATTGGCCTTTTTCGTTTAGAACATTTTTTTTCCTTTTGTACATATTGACTTAGAACGTTATCTTATATACGGTTTGGTCAAAAGACAGAAGACTATTTCAGCGAAGGATCGGCTCGCCCTTAAACAATATATTTATATACTTCAGTAAGTACTTTGCCATCTAACAGAATGTGGAGACATATATCATCAATAGAAATAAATCCCTCCAGGGTATGACGCTAAAACTACATCCGGCAACAAGACCGCTGATCTGAGTTTAGAACTATCGCATAATTCTGTTGTTCCCGGGCCAACATTGACCCGAGGTGGTAGCACCTATCATGGGCAAATAGTGATCCCCAAATTTGGATCAAAACACTATGAAAGTATAGAAATACATTTTTATAATAAGAATAACAGCAATAGTTTTAATAATAAAATATAAGGAGTCGATATGCCGCTAGACAAACCAAGAAACCAAATAAATAATTATTCACACTCTCGCTATAACCTATCTTTAGTCTTGTCACACAGCCTTCTGAACAAGAGTGCTTATAGTTTGTATTAATTTTGTTATGTGTTTGAAGTTTGAGCTTGATCCCAACAGTTTTCCTGCTGTTGTAACAGCGTAAGCATGACCGATATGCTAGCAGTGTGAAACAAGGAGGAAGAAAAAGCAGTGATTCGAATCTGTAGAGAACATGCTACATCATTGATAATAACTCATCGGTTCGCCATTACAATCCATCGGGCTTTTAGAATCATCTCGTCAGAGGCGGAGGTTGAGTTTCCTGCCCCTTCTTCGTACGTCACGATTGTCAGGCTACTTTTAGATGTCCTCAGTTCACACATACATAATTCTATGTGGGAGTGCACGTATTGTATTAGAAGCCCCCGATTAAATGAATTTCAGTCCATGACACACGTTCCGACCAAAGAAAGTGGCTCACTGATCTTTGTTTGTCTTTGGTGCACATTAATATGTGAGCAAAGACGAGGTTTTAGCGAAAAGTATAAGCAAAAGGGAAACTTATACTTAACATTAGAAACAGGCAGTAGAAATTCATAATGCATTATCTGGGATGATTTTTTGCAAAATTTGATACTCAGTTAACATATAGAAGGAAAGAGAGACAACGGAAAACATTGCATAAGCAACGTAGCGAGCTTGAGTAAATGGATGGCGGAACAAGGTTTAGGAGAAATAACAAAAAGATAATATTTATTAAGAGCTACAAAGTATAGGAAATTGTGGAGAGCCATGATCGCCTACGTCCTGAAGGAAACCGGTACATAAAGAAGTATCAGACTTCCTAAACCTTATTCCGTCTGGCATAACTATTTGCCGCCATAGCCAAACAAATGAAATACAAAATCTGTGCTGAAGAACAATCTTCATCAGTTCGGATAACGTCTCGTTTGTAAAGTCTCTGCAAAGGTTCTTTTATTTTCTTTTTCTTTTTTTTTCTTTTTGATGAGGGTGTTTCAATCGAAAGAACGTCCCAGCTTCGCTTAAATGATGAGACCCTGTCTAATATCTGCAGTATTTAAATCATCTGATTCTTATTCGTTCTAAGTGGGCATAGTGGTGTTTTCTTTGACCAAATAAAGCTTTAATAAGAAAATAAAGTATTAGATCTATTAACTTCTGTGGCAATAACAGAACTGGCTATCCGTTGTGTTATTACTGAGATCCCTTAAGTTTTAAATCTGTCGTCATTGTGATAACTTACGAGAAAATATTACAATATAAATAATGAATCATGGCAATATTCCTCCTACAATTTTAGATGTAACATATCATTTTACTTACCGTATATTTATGTATATTCTGTAAGCTGTAGTTGTGGAAATACCTAACAAAAGTTAACAGGAAGTAGCAAAAGAAATTCACACAACTAACAGTTCCATCGTAAATTACCTTCATGAGCAGGAAGAATTGTCTAAATTTTATCACGGAGACCCTCATTGTCTAACTGATTCTAACCTTAATCAAAGAATTTCCTCATTCTCGTCACTGAAGTGCAGAATTGCTACAGATCTTTCCCTCTGTAGATTTATTATGGGCAATGAAAAAACGGCTAAACATTATTCATGTCCAACAAAATGACAATGGTTAGCATCCACCGATAAAATGTGAATCCTTCCGCAAAAACAGAACTATAAACGAAAAAAAAGTATCCAATAAATTTGTTGAGACGTTAATGGTACCATCTAACCGGAAGTGCTAAACCAAAAAGAAGGATTTAAAGCGAGGGGGGAGTTTTCGAGAATTTAAAACACTTGAAAGATTTTGCTGAAAAACCTGACATACTATTCGTACAATATAATGTAAGGATACACAATGTCATATTGACTCAGAAAAAACAAAAAACAAAACAAAAAAAAAACACCTTGGCACTAAATAGGGTGTCTACCTCATCAGTATTGGTCCGCCTGACTTACTTTTTCAAAGAAATATTTATAGCGAGAACTCACTATTAATTTCGAAGAGGTTAGAACTTGATTGTTTATCTAGTTCAAAACCTGAATAATTAAGCCAGAGAAATAAACAGTTTGTCAGATAGACGGGGATATGTTGTCGATAATGAGATAAATTATTATCTTGATTAAAATATTAATTAATACCAAATAAGCATTTGATCTTGTTTCAAAAAAATACGACATGACTTTCTTTCCAAACTTATACATACAAAGATATTTAAATGAATGTGTTGTACACTTTAAATGTGTAATTGCGTACAACTGTGAATCTATAAAAAGGGTGGTTTTAGTGTGAAAAATACTCTGACAAAAATTATTAAATGAGCTCATACATGCCAAAAATTATTCCGTTTTTTTTTTTTTTAAATCTATAATATTTGGGAGGGACGTTCGTTTCTTGATAGCCATTTGGACAAAGTGTTGACGCCAATAATGTTATCTACGAATATTTCCATCAAGTCCAACTATGAAAAAAAAAGGGTTTTGCCGTAGAAAGAGAATTTCAAAATGAATTATGAATGATGTTTTTCAAATTAACATCGTGAATCGGCCATTTTTTCCACCATTTCTCAGATATTTATGGGGAAAGTCCTGTCTAGCAATGATTAAATTGGGGAATCTATGCTATCTGGGCCGTGATTTATTCGCGCCAAAAATCTATACCCTGTCTTACAGCAATTTCGCTGAACATACCAAAGCGTAAGAATAACACAAACTAAGCAGATTAAGAACAAAAGTTGCGAAAACTAAATTATAGCCGGAGGTTGTAAATCCAGCCGGACGAAATACCGTCACGTCATGCACAAATATAAACTTGTGATGTTAGAAATAAATAAAACGATTTCGCACTCGTGTAATTTTGGATTTCATGAAAGTCCAAAAGCATATGCTTAGATACGATATATTCTTTGTTCAATTATGATAGTTTAACTTCTTGAACATTGATTAAGCGCATCTCATACGGAGCTATATCAAGGCAATGCAATTAGAAGATTATATTTAATAGAAGTAGATTGGTTCGCTTATTGCCAGGGTCGTTTGAACAAGAGGTGAGGTTTATCCATTATAGTTATACTTTCTCTTACTTCTAAAATATTCTTATTCTTTTTTGCTCCAGTAGACACTTGCGTCTTAGTAGCATTATCGATTTGATTGTGGTTAACTGCTAAAAAATATCCACAATATAATAAGAGTAATTCTTTAACTATTACTCATCCATTACAAGGGCCAAGTGTTACGCAAGGTAGAAGATTTACAGAATAGGGTTGTTTTTAGGACGTTTAAGGAGGGAACACGATTGTATATTGTGATGATATGGTGGATAGATTATGATTATCTCTCGACTTCTCTTGGTGTTAAAAATAAAGTAACCAGAGAAGCATCAGTTTGGGAGCTCGTTCTAAATTATATAATTTCTGGAGCAGAAGCTATCTGATTGGAACTTAATCCTTACAAATGGAATATGAGGATGCGTATGATTTGATTGTGTAGTTGACACTGCGGATCCTAGCTGTGAAGGTTTAGACAGGTGGATTAAACGTTGCAGTAGTTCAAACCAACTCCACATATTTCTGGTTGTCAAAGTTCTGAGCAGCATGGTAGGGTTTGCCATGTATGTTTTGTCTCCTCATTTTTAGCAGTAGATAGAGAGCGATACGAGAATTTTTTCTTATTCAGACTAGCCTAAACCTGTTTTCGTGTAGTTTGCACGTCTCTGCAAAGAAACATGAATAAGATTTCTCTCTTCGAAAGATAATTTATTTGACTGAATTAACGAGGCGAGACAGCAAATTATACAAAGTTAATTTAGAGTTTAAACATTTATAAAAGTGCTAGTGAAATTCCATATCTTGTTTTTGATACAGGACAGAGAAAGTGTGAAATGATATCTATTGTAAACTGCGTGAGAGAGAAAAATATGCTATACAGACAAAATTTATCTGCATCCTAATATTTGCACAGCTATTTTATTAAGACATGTTACGCTAAAGCGAGAAATGAAAAATAAAAAAAAATAAATAGCAGTTTCTTTAAAACGATATTTACTGAAGGATTGATATTAAAGTTAATATATATTTCCCCTAACTTGTAGATGAGGCAGATGGGTAATTTATTTCTGCACCTGGGGTCGTTGTTGGTATCAAGGTGAAACTAATGACTTTAAAATCTGATTCTCTATACAACAAAACACTTTTTTGATTTAGGGGATTGGCGCAACAGAATCTTTATGTTTCTGGTTCTCTTTATTTAGCCTTGTAAAATAATACATATTTATATTTAAGTGGATAACCGTGATAGACTGTTAGATCCTGAAATCTTAGTTCAGTCATGTTCTATACGTGATACACGTGTAGGCGATCATGTATCTTTTGATACATGATTGACGAGGCAGATTCTTCCCCCGCAGTAGGTTGCCATTTCTTTCTGCGCTAGACCAGTTGCCATCCAAAGCCATAGAACCCGGTTTGTCCTGATATTTACCCATAGCTGGGGGGGAGAAAGAGAAAGTCCATATCTTTCCCAAGGGTATTAGCAGGTAAGTGAATGTAATTGTTTCGTCTGGTATTCGAAGGTGGCTCTCTGATTTCTCAGTCCGAGGTGCTATTCATTACTCCACCGTGACCCCTTAAATATAGTTGCTATAAATGAACTTTTTTCAGTGAATTTCATATCGTAAGTAAAACGGTAGACACAGAAATGGTACTACAGGAATTCATACAGAAAATAGTAAAAAGAAATAGTGAAGAAAGGAATAAACATCTCATAAAAAGAAAGAATATAAGCTTGTCAGAAAAGAAAAAAAAAAAAACATTACAAAATGTGACCTACGAAGTGATGACAGCAAGGTCAACAAATTAGATTTCATATCTCCGAAGTCTTTATAATAGAGGAAGGAAAATACAAAATCTTCAGCCGAAAAGCATTTCAATAGCGATATGTACACCCAAAGAGCTAAACAAAGTATTTAGAAACTGGAAAAGTTCATTAGAAACAAAGAAAAGAGCACTGAAATATTAGGTAATATAGTTCCACCTATATGTAGGGGCCTCCACTACATACGCGATAGATAAGGTTTATAATGAATTCTAAAAAACGAAAAAAAAAAAAAAAATTGAAGCTTTAATTTTAGTTTTAATTTCAAGCTAATAGACTAATTGTAAAATGGATTTAAAAAGAAATAATTGACTGGAAAAGAGTTTATTATTTTTTCCTTTTTTCTAAAAGAGCTGATTAATGGCATTTCAAATCGTTTTTCAACGGCATGTAATTTTTCTTGTTAAAAAATCTCCCAAAAATAAAATATACTTTTCTGAAATATTATTTGAGGAATATTGTCTGATTAATGTATAATTAATCTAATTTAAAACTATATATATTTTTACAGTAAGTTTGAAATAACACAGAAATGCCTTTTTAAAACAGGAAAATAGTTATGTATTTAACCGACAGTCGCCACGTTTACATGTTTGATGAGCGATGACAAGTGCTAAAAGTGTTGCCATCTTTATTGTTGTTCTACGTAGACTTTATCTGTTAGAACGTAATTTAAAAAAAAAATGATGGATGAGAAAATTTCTATATAATTTGTGAGTACATAGTAATCTTAAGAAATGGTAGTAAATATTCCCGTAATATTATTTTGTGAATGTTGCGTTTAAATTGACTATAATAATCGCTATTATTTCCTGATAGTTTCGTGTATGATCCCCATACATAAAAAAATGAGAATGTTTATAGACATAAAAGAAATTTAACATTATTTTAAAAATCTTAGTGCAAAATGATTTGTATTAAGCTTTTCAATTTTTGATTAATATATACAGTTTTAACTTAATAACAATATCCCCCAACGAGATTAAGGTAATGCAAAATTTTAAAAGTTTTATTTATAAATCATTGTAATTAGTTATTATAATACCAATTTTAAAAAAATGAAAACATTTCTCGTAAAAATACATTATTCATCGATTTTTTCTTAAGACAATAGTGCCCTCAATAAATCTTATTTATAAAAGCAATTAAACTCATTTCTAATTAAATAATGTCAGAGTTTTATTGCATATTTTATTTTACGATTCGAAAAAGATTTTCTGGAAATTGGGAGAAGTTTGAAAAAAATGTGATGATTTACATTCTCCAAGGATTTCTGCTTTTAACTAATAAAACAAATTTTGCGATTAAAATTTAATTTCTCGAAATTTCATGAAATTAGGTAAGTGTGTGTTAACATATGTAAAAAAAAAAATATTTTTACCAAGATGTTGTAAAAAAAAAAAAAAAAAAATTCAACCATTTGTGAATAAATGAGTTCTGAACGTTTCATTAGAATCTGACAATTATTTGATTTTTGCTATAGTTTCCAAATCAATTTCTTTCACCGGAAAAAAGACGCTAAAATAGTAATCATAAATATTATGTCGATACTGACGAATAGAAAACAAGGTATTTAATCGAAGTTTCAAACGTACTACAGTGTAACCCGGATATAATAGAGTTTTCGGGTCCGGATAAGAAGTCTCTTATATCCGGGTTTGTCTTACATCCGGGTTTGGTCTATTTTATATACATTAACACAGGCTCTAATTTGGGACCAGTGATAATCTCTCTTATATCGGGTTTCTTTTATATCCGGGTCTCTTATATCCGGGTTACACTGTATTAAAAATAATTAAATAAAAAAAAAGAAGATATTTTGGTCTTTCTTCTTAATAATAACATGCATATTTTGACGATAAAACTTTGCTTTTATTAGGTTTGGGGCTGTTTTTCATCATGACAGGCTGTTTTTTCAGCGACTTACTGGAGGTACCTACTAAATGTCAGTGAATGCTTGACAATCTCCTAACAGATGAAGATGAGATGTGAAGCAATATTAATGTAGTTCTAAAGAAAATTGATGCGGATACCATGGACCGAATATGTGAGCAATGACAACAGTTTAGGGGAAATGGAAACAAATATGTAACAAAACAGTTGAAATTTGCAACTAAAGAGGACAGAGGGCTTGTAAATTATGACACTCACAGTACATGTTGAATGCAAGAAGGACTAAAGAAAGCAACGAATAATCTACCGACGATAAATTCTTATCCGGCCCACACGTTATTTTAGGATCTCTCTCCACAGACTCTGCGATACGTAATTCCTCTTTTTTTAACATCGACATGTCCTGGAAATATTATCCTCTCCAAGTCCTCCTTCGTTATTATATCGTAGAGTTTTCACAAATCTCTTTCTGATTCATAGTACATGTGTTTTTATTTGTTTCTATTTCCTTTTAGATTTCCTCATTACTGACCATTGCTCCATCCATAATATTCTCAGTATCCAACATTAGAACTACGTTTCTATCTCAAAATTCGCGTTCATCTCTGACAAAATTGATTTCCATATCAGTCAGTTATGTGCCATGCGTGATACACGCTTCGGCGATCATGAATGAGGCAGATATTTCCCGCAGTTTTCATCGAAGGCTATAGAACCCCGGTCTATACTGCTATTTACTTGGGGGTGGGGGAAAAGAAGAGGATTCCAACCTGTCCAAAGCACGTATTTGAATGCAATGGATTCGACTGGAATTCGAACTTGGCTCAATCAAGCCGCTATCGATTACTCCAACGTGCCACCTGATTTCCATATAGGGGAGGATTGATATTATAGAGACTTTCGTTTCACTTATAACCGTTTATAACGAAAATTTTCTTTTTCTTGATACTTTATTTAGTTTTTCGAAGGTATATTTTTCCTATTCCAGTGACCATTCGAACTTCCGTTTTATATATTCTTTTATCCGTAAAACACTTTCCGGATATTTAAACTGGTGTACTTGCTTGATTTTAACATCTCAAAGGCTAAGAACCTGATATTGAATTAATAATATATCATATTAATTTCGCTTGCCTAGTTGATATAATCATTAAAAATCGCACACCAACGTTCAAAATCAGTTTGAGGACAGACATCAAAGGTAACATTTAGAAGGATGATATTCTATGTAGAGAAGAACAATTATTTCTCCTCTTATTCCTTTGGCAGATGTTCAGATTTGCTCCATTCTTTAGTTTGATGATGTTCATGGCACGCCACATCCATGTATTCGAATCATCCTCATTTCCTTCGCATTCTAAATGTAAAGAGAATGCTCCACAAGAAGAACATTTTTCTCGAAGAAATGCTATTTTGCGGAACAGGTTTCCACCTCGAAGCTACCCTTAAAACTACAACATGAACATCTTCAAGTCAACGGTCAATCGATATCTATCTTCCTTACCGTCATAATCCTCTACTACATTCATTTTTCTCACTCACATTACACATCGTAGATATTTTACAGTATCCCTTTAACTTGAGTGGATTTACAGTCTTGTATCGGGGGAACATCAGTAGAAACAATTGGGTAAAATTATCCGTGCATTTGTCCTGGGTATGACGATAAACAACACCCAGCAGCAAAATCTCTGATCGGAAGATTGGCGACTTTAGGGAGGGTCGAAACAATTGCTTTTGTACCCAGATATACCATGACGTGCGGGGAAAGCATCTGAAAAGACCCCAGCTTTGAGCCAAATCTCTACAGTATGAAAGTATAAAATTACATGTTTATCGTAAAATTACCAGCAATACATTATTATTGTAAAATGAATCAATATACAATCTTTAACAAGCTAACCAAGAATATATTCTGATAGGAAAATGACAACCAATTCATTTTATCCGTACTTGAAAGCATGCAGTTGCATTCAAATTATTAAGATTTCGACATTAAATAACCCATGGGGGATGATATGGCGCTAAACAAAATCAATCAACCAAATTTTACAAATTCATGTGTCAAATATTTTGAGAAGGCGGGCGATCGTGGCTATTGAATTTTTTTTTTCCTTTCCGTTCAACAAATTTTACCAAATAAGGAAATTCTACAAAGTCTCTTTTTCATTATATCTTTCAGGAATATCAGTAATCTCTTTGTGATTGTTAACATCAGTATCCTGATTTTTCTTATGCTCCTTGAAAATGCTCGTTAATTTATATTTATATGGTTTTATTTATTAACGTACAAAGCTATTAGGTTGGTGCAAAAATAATGACGTAATAATGTCGTTTTTGGACGTTAAACAATACGTCAAAAAACGACATTATTACGTCATTATTTTTGCACCAAATTTTATGAAATTTAAATTAATGAAATCGAAGCAAAATGTTTGGTCATATTTAATTCTCGAATTATCGTTATTAATTTTATTTATATATTCTTCCAAGTAATAGAACACTTAACATCATGCCAGAAATTACACTCTGACATCAACTGAAGTTTAAAGTGGCTTCTTCTTCTTTTTCTTCTAATCCTCTTCCTCCTCCCCCACCCCTTCCTCTTCTAATCTTCTTCTATTTTTAATCCTCACCCGCCACTTCTTCTTCTTCTTCTTCTTCTTCTTCTTCTTCTTCTTCTTCTTCTTCTTCTTCTACTACTACTACTACTACTACTACTACTAATCCTCAACCTCCTCTTCTTCTTTTCTTCTTCTTCTTCTTCATCTTCTTCTTCTACTACTACTACTTCTAATCCTCAACCTCCTCTTCTTTTAATTCTCACCCTCTTCTTCTTCTACTACTACTACTTCTAATCTTCAGCCTCCTCTTATTCTTCTTCTGCTTCTAATCCTCACCCTCCTCCTTCAGCCTCCTCATCTTCTTCTACTTCTAATCCTCACCCTCTTCTTCTTCTTCTTCTTCTAATTCTCTTCCTCCTCCTCTTCTTTTTCTAATCCCCTTCCTCTACTTCTTCTTCTAATCCTCTTCCTTCTCCTCTTCAACTCATCCTCTTCCTCTTCTTGTACCTTGTCCATTCAGGAAGTTATCGATCTGCCCTTTAATAAACCTTGTCATTTTCTTATCACTCCCAAATTTCTGTTCTGCCATTCATTCTTTGCAGTTCTGGAGGTTCGTTCTATTGTGAGGATCAACTAATCTTTTGTTGATGACAACCTCAAAAACTGCCGATGACGCCAAGGATGTTGATAGGACACTATTTTGAGTAGAATGTCCAGCATTCATTGCCATATAGAAAAACTGGTATTACATAACAGTTCAGCATTTTTTTCTTTCTTTGCTTCTAAGGAAATTTTCCTGTTTCTTAACCTTTTGAGCCCTACGTTCCTGAACAATTTGAACTTTTCTTCCTGATCTCCTAAATCAAAATTCGCAAATTATTGGTATGTAATGTTATAAAAATAGTTACAAGTGTTTATCCCCTGTTTAACCAATGACTAGACATTAAGTCATTTTTCTCTACTACTGTTCAACTGGTGGCTGGGCATTACGTCATTTTCTCTACCACCGGTAAAGCGGTAGTCAGGGCTCAAAGGGTTAATACTTAATGACAAAATGGTCTCTTGCAGACACGTTAGTTGAATGTGTAAAATGTATTTCATCAGAAGATGTTAAGAATCTACTTATTTGTCTAGTTTAAAGTACTAGTATCTGTGTTTTATTCCCAAGACTAGCATTGATCTGGGTTTTATTCCAGGGTCTAGCATGGATCTGGGTTTTATTCCAGGGTCTAGCATGGATCTGTGTTTTATTCCCGGGACTATCATTGATCAGGGTTTTATTCTCCGGAATAGCATTGATCTATACAACCATAAGCACAAGAGATGGGGTTACTGTCTTACATGGTTGATTTGGATTTAAAGGATAACGATTTATTTTGCCAATGAAAGTGCGTAAGTCGAATTATTTAAAATCAAAGTTTATCCTACTTTCATGCTAATATGTCACCCGTTGTGTTGATTTGAAAACCAAAATCTCTTTCCGGATTGAGATACAAACACGAATAATTTCCTCTGTACGTGTGTGTCTATGTGTATATCTTTATTTACATAATAAACGTAAACCTGTTAAATGCTAATCCCATTAATAGCCGAACGAAAGAAATTGTAGATAACATAAAATCCAAAAGAAAATATTGTATGGCTTTGGAGACGATTGCTTGTGCAAGTTTGTCTCGGTCTGCAAATTTCTAAGCAGATTTCGATGTCTGCAAGAATGAGAAAATTCAATTTCCTGGATGAAATAAAGAAGAAAGAATTAAACAGGGAAAAAAAATGAATGTTGTGTATTCAAAGAAGGAAAGGGTAATTAAAAAGACACACAGACATATATATATATATATATATATATATATATATATATATATATATATATGTATTTATAGAGAGAGAGAGAGAGAGGGAGAGGGAGAGAGAGGACTGACAGAAAGACAAACGGTTAGAAAAATAGACAGTGAGGAAAAAAGAAAAGGAAGGCGTTTAGAAAATACATTAGTAAAATTAGAAGACAAAATAAAAGGGTGGAGAGAGAAAAAGACAAAAACAGAGAGACTAAGATGAAAGGAAAAAAAATGAAAGTTTAGAGAAAGATAGTAAAATGAAAGACAAACAAAGTTATGTACGTTACATAGGATTTTATTTTCTTGGAAAATAGTTTTCAAAATTGGTATTAACCAAACAATTTTCAAAATTTCCATCATATGATTATACGTATACTGACAATCTCTCTAGTGTATTTTAGCTTAACATCCTTATATAAAAAAAAGTAGCGATATTAAGTTAAGCTTATGGAATTTCAGCTTTTAATATGGAAGGTAAGTTAAAACATTTTATTCACATATAAAAAGATTATAAGATACAAAACATGTTTGAAGAACCTGGTGACCTATATGCATAAATATATTACTATTTTATCATTTTGAAATTTGATACCGACTTCTCATAGTTTATAACCCATATTAGATTTTCCTCCATTGTTTCGTGTTTAATATTTTCTTCCATACTGTTTCAACTTTAATGTTTCTTTGACGTTTTAGAGATAGTAATTCCGTGAAGAGATTAACATTCTCATATAAAAAGAAGTTGAATATCATTCCATTAATTTGGCCTGTTGAAAATCATTTAGCTAAAGTTGTCAACACGAAGTTAAGGAACGTTTGAACCTGACCAGGACCTAGGTGGGTGAACGTTTGGGAATTTCAGATGTTGTAAGCTTGGATGTGCGGAGTGTGACGGATGATGGCTCGTAGCCGAGTTCAAATTCCAGTCGAATTCCTACTATTCACTTACGCGTAAATACTAAAGGGAAAAGTATGAATCGACCATTTCTGTCCCAAGCTATGGGTTAATAGTATCGATAAAGAACCATTACTATCTCTTAAAAATAAAATTGCTTAAAAAAATATTTAGATTTCGGGATTAAATATAACTCATAGACTTTGATAAGCCGCAAAATAAAAAAAATAAAATAAAAAAAAAAACTTAGCTAAATAGACGCTTGAAAAAAAAGACAAACTTATTCAACAATTTATAATATTTTACAGTATTTATTTTGAAACGATTGTCAAAACCGGGGAGTCTAAACATTTTAGCGATTAAAATAATATGATGAAACATGAAACAACAAAATATCATGATGAAACAACGTTGCCCTTTTTTCATAGAGTCCTAAAATCATATTAGGATTTTCGGAAAATAATGTCAGTTTGTAGATTTAATTACGTTCTAATATATTATTATAACAGATGCACAACAATATAACTTTTTCCTGCGTATGACGATGAACTACATCCAGCAGCAAGGTCCCTGATCGGGAGATTGGACGATTTAAGGAGCGTGGAACGGCCTCTTAATTGCTGTTATGCCTTTTATTTATTTATAAATAAATTTTTCCTGTTTCTTGAAACTTTGTTTAGTTTTTGAAGGTATATTTTGCTATTCCAATGACCCTTTGGACAATCGTGTTATATTTTCCATGATTCTTTTAAAACCCTTTCCAGATATTTAAACTTGTGTACTTGGTCGATTTTAACATCTGGAAAAATAACTAGCAGGAACTGCATTAATATTATATTCATTTCGCCTGTCTAGTTTATATAATGTTAGGAAAGAGCACACCGAGGTTCAAAATCAGTTTGGGGACAGACATCAAAGCTAGAATTTCGAAAGATGATATTTTATGTAGAGCAGAAAATTAATAAAAAGTATATTATATTCTGATTCCTTTAGGTCGATATTCAGATTAACTCCATTCTTTTGTTTGTTGATCTTCATACCACGCCACTTCCACATACTCGAATCATCCACATTTCCTTCGCGTTCCAAACGTAAAGAGACAGTTCCACACAAAGAGATTTTTTTTTACCAGAAGAAATGCTGTTTTGCATAACCTCGCACGTCGACGCTACCCTGAACACTACAACATGAACATCTTTAAGTCAACGCACAATCGATATCTATCCTGCTTCTCTTCATAATCCTCACTTTCTACCAAATTCATTCATATCACTCACCTCATTCATCATAGACGTTTTATACTAACTATCTAACATGAATAGATTTCAAGTCTTATATCAGGTGAACATTAGTATAAAGAATTCAGTAATTTTTCCCCCTGACAATAGTACTGGTTATCACGATAAACAACATCTAGAATCTGGGATATCAGAAGCTTTCAGGAACGTGGAAACTATCTCTTAATTGTTGTTATTCTTGAGTCCCCCCCATAAAAAGGTTTGGTAGCACCTGTTTTGGTCACTGTTATGGTCAAATAGTGAAGCCCCTAACAAAAACAAAACACTATAAAAGCAAAAAAATTGGATTTTTATAATGAAAGTATAAGCAGTGTATTTATCTATATAAATAATAAAAAATCCAATGATACATTTTTAAAGCGGAATTTTCAACAATGCATTTTATTAGAAAATGCCTAACCGTACATTTTATCTGTAGTTGAAGCCATAAAATTGTGTTCAAAATATTTATATTTCGACATTAAATAACCCACAAAAGTGTTGATATGCCGGTAAAACAAAATCACTAAATACACAATAATATATTAATCCTGCATAATGATTACAGCGTCTTCTTTACGTTTATATCAATCTCGTTCAACCTTTAACTGAAAATATTATTTATCCCTTTTCTTGAACATGAGAAAAGAAAAGTTTAATTTTTTTCATATTTTTCAAGCTTAGTCATAGACCTTCTTAAACATAAAATCGATGACACACTAAGTAGACTGACGTCATCGTAATAAGGTGAAGGACATACATGATACTGCACTTGGCGACATGATTTTGGTATATTAGTATATATTTCTACACATTTCATCCACGGGTTGTGAACAATATACATTCACCTCAAAATGCTTGACAATAAAATATCGCATATGTTGTTCTGTACAAAACACCAGTTGATATTCCAATTCCTGTGATAGGCCTGTGTATATTTTAAGATGTTCCATGATGGTAAAATAATGACGAGAGAATGTCAGATTTGCTTATTTAAATTAAAAGTTAGCCCTTTTGAATATTTCAGAATTAATATATTCTTCCTTGTCGGTTCTAAAACTTACCCATGTTTTGTACACAACTAAGAAATCCATGAACGAAAATATTTCCCCCGCGTAAGATAATGGAATTTCTATTTGCCAATACTTGACAGTGCTCTTTCCACTGCACACCTGTTCTTTTTCGTGGCAAAGCAGTTTTGTCTAGAAAAGATAGAAATGTATTATAGTGAACAAATTGTGTACATAGCTTATGTTTAATTCACCGTAAGTATAGAGGGTGCGGAAGCAAAAATTCCAGTAAAATTTAAACCTAAATATTCTACTAATAAATAAACCAGGTAATGTGAAACTAAATACTGAAGAAATACTTTACACAGTCAGCCATTAATACGGATCTATTTTCAGGAAGAGTGTGGGAAATTGTTTCCCAAATAACATACGGCAAACGATATGTTTCGTATACAAATCATTGCGCACTATATATATAATGCCGAGTAGAGCATCGTATTTGGTGATGGCATCCAAAAGAGTCCGCGCTGCGTAAAGGGAAACGAAATGGGAAAGTGTGCCTTTATTAACGCCCTGAAAATCAGAATTGTATATTACCCATAAAACTGACAATGTGTGAGATAACAGTTGAGGTAAAAAGTTGGATCCCAGACCGCCAGGGAAGCCTTGCATGATAACATGTAAAAGAAAAGCGATATCAATACCAACCTCATGACCTTCCATAATCACCAAGCAAACTGAAATTTCTACAGTCATGATGAGCGGTTGTACTCTCAATGGGGATTTCTCTTCTTTAAACGTCGATTTAGGACTCAAGTACACTCCTAAACTCAAATAGAGCTCATATAGTCAATCTATCTCAAAACATGCTGTAAAAATGGCCGGGTCCCTTCAGAAAGTAAATAACTTTATCCTATACAATAAATCAAACGAAAAACATGATATCATACCGGGGTTGGGGCTGCCAATTTCACAATTTCCAGATTTGACCAAGTAAAAAATCATTATGCGACCTCAAGGATGATGAATTATTTTCTGTCTTAAGATCTTTCCTAGAGATAAAAAGTTGAAAGCTTATCGTTAACCTATCGCTATTTCCATCGCTACACGAGATTCTTTCGTTATTTTTACCAGTCCAGGCCCTAAAATACATCATAGAAGGTATAGTGGGTGAACCCATCATCATTCACTATTCATTTCATTGGTAAGGAGGATTTTCCATAGATAGTCTTCGGGAAAATCGCAACCCTGCTGAATACACTTCAGAGTGGATGATTTCTCGATCATTACGATGTTAACCTCTTCAAGTCTAAAATCGACGCTTCTCTACCCTACATATCTTCATGATTTACACGTTCTCCTCTTTCGTCCATACAAACGCCACATTAAACCTCTATCTTGAGCCTCGAATTTATTGGATATTTATTCAAGTAGTGTTTTTTCCCCTATTGAGAGACTAGGTAAATATCATCCTGAAATATATTATAGGAAAAATATCTGTTATTTAAGAAAGAAAGAAAAACAACTTTCAAAAATATATCTGAAATTTAAGATGTTTATCAATAGAAATGATAAAGTCTTTCCATGGTAGCGTGCAAACCGTATGGAATATCCCATGTAAAATATAGTGTTTTGACAGAAGGTTTCAGCGATATTAACGTTGAATTGAAGATATAATTTCATGAATTATTACTCCTAAGGCTCTTGTTACAATAATTGACACTTTGCGCTTCTCTGAGGATCAACAGTTGATAGTCGAGGTTTTACAGTATCTAGGATTTCGACCCGTATTTTTACCTATCCTGGCTACGTCACTGGTAGAATTGTCTGAGAATAAACTACAGCATCAACAGTTAAGGAAGAAATGTGTCAGTATTGTTCTCTTTAGCAATTATCACAGGGTACAATGGGGATATATAGCGACGCATCTGAAAGATGCAGTAACTACATTGCTAACGTTAAAATGCTACCTCTACGATACCCTCTTTACCTATAACCTCACGTATGCTCCATCTGGGGGTAAAGGAATTAGTAAGAATCATTCGAAATTTTCTCGATAAATAGTGAACAATTTCTTTCTTTATTTCATTCTTTCTTTCTATCTACGGATCTGTCCACACACACACATACACACACACACACACACACACACACACACACATATATATATATATATATATATATATATATATATATATATATATATATATATACAGAGATAGAGAGAATTTATTCGAAAATTATAATATGAATAAGTTATAAAATCTCTGCAAAAATAGCCATTTTGTTTCAACACTTCTGGTGTCTTATCAAGTGATGGTGTTGAATGTAGAACAAAAAGTATTAAAAGGTTCAAAGCGACCAAACACCCCACGACTGGGGAAACGCAGTTACATAAGCTGGAATGACCAATCAAAATACAAGTATATCAGAATTAAAAAAACTTGACAACGAACCTTGGTTATAATTAATAATGCATTAATGTTAGTGTTAGACTAAAATAGAAATCAATTCAATATATATATATATATATATATATATATATATATATATATATATATATATATATATTAATACCTGTGCATGTGCGTACATCCCTCATTACGGGCGCTTTTGAAATGTTCATCAATAATAACTGACGATTGTATACACATGAAACTCTGAGTCGTACAACTGACTTATTAATATATACGATATAGCTCTGTTACGCTACCATGTTAGCTGATGTGGGTGCCAAAGTTGGGCCCACAGAAGTAAAACACGGAACACGGATTAGAAGTAAGAAACATATATTAACAACAGGTTACAAAGATAGTGTAAGCAGAGCTTACTATAAGTTAGTGTCCAACACTGGTAGTCGTACTAGACGCTCTATCACTCTCTCTATCACTCTATGTCACTCTCCTGTAGAGTGCTATGTCGCCTACTTAATATAGGCCTGGAAGAGTCTATTGTGTAGGTAGTTTCCGGTCTCACAATACCCCCTTCCAAAGAGTTTTCTTTTTTGAAAAGGAGAGAAAAAAATAAAACTGTTAATACTTTTTCCTCTTGGGATTTATTGTTTCTCAGCTGGAAGTAGAGATCTTGATGCGTGAGCCACAGCTTTTCGCGAACCGTATGGCAGTTCATGTAATATGCAAGCGCCTATGCCGTACGAGCTTGCATCACTTGCGACTATGATGTCGAGACTAGGGTCGAAATGTGTGAGGGAGAGGTCTGAAGTAAGAGTTTTCTTGATCTTCTCGAATGCGTCTTGGCATTCTGGGGTCCATGACCATGGTTTGTCCTTTTTTAAAAGTTGGTTTAGAGGCCCTCTCAAATTTTGCATGTTCTTAATGAACCCTTGGTAAAAATTAGCTAGGCCGAGAAAGCTTTGCCGGCATGTTTCTGATCGCGTTGGCTCTTTCTGGATCCGACCGAGGACCATCTTTATTTATGATGTGTCCTAAGTATTTAATCTCTGGTAAGAAAAAGTCACACTTTGCCTCCTTAACCTTAAATCCGTATTCTTGTATCTTTTCGAATACGTTTATTATATGGTTCCGGTGCTCTGCCGTAGTTTTACTAGTAACTAGTATATCATCCATATAGGCTGTTGCGTAGTCAAGATCGCCCAGAATGGCGTCTATGAACTGCTGGAAAATTGCAGGCGCAACCTTTACTCCAAAATCCAGCCTGTTGTATTTGTATAACGCTCTATAGGTGTTAATGCAGAGCAATTTAGAACTTTCTTCTTCCACCTCTATCTGAAGGTATGCCTCCGAAAGGTCAATTTTAGAAAAAAAAATTCCACCATTGAGTTTATTGAAAATTTCTTCAGGGCTTGGAAGAGGATAGTGGTGATCTTGCAAGGCATCGTTTAACCCTGTGGAAAAATCTGCGCATACTCGTATTTGATTGGGATTCTTTTTTACGTAGACCGTAGGTGCTGCCCACTCGCTGAAATCTGTTTTTGACAGAATACCTGCTTGTTCGAGTCTATCTAACTCTTTATTGATTTGCTCTAGAGCAGCGAAAGGGACATTCCGTTTCTTTTTGAATACCGGTGGTGCACCGTCCTTCACCTTGAACTTAGCTTTCATTTTAGTACATTTCCCAAGGCCGCCAGAAAAACCCTGGGGAAATTGTTGTTTGAGTTCCTTTTTTAGATTTACTAAATTGGACGTTGTACTTTGTATCTTGCGACAAAATGTACTTATTAGGCAATCCCAAAGATTGAAGTTTTCTATCCAATCAGTTCCAAATAAGTTGTCTGAAGTTTTTAATACGTTGACTTTGAGCTTTTTGGTAACTCCATTTAGTGTTACTGCAAGTATTACCTCGCCTAAAATGTTAATATTTTCACCAGTTACGGATTTTGCTGTTTTATTCGTTTTTAATAAGGTCGGCTTTTCGCCAAGTACCCCAGTTAATAGTTGAAATAATAGAACCCGGGTCAAGCTGGAATTTCATGGACTTATTGAAGATATCCACAGAATTTTCTTAAATTCCTATCGACAATATTGTCAGATTGAGCTTGCCTAATTTTATTTTGGGGTTTTCTCGTTCTGTTAGCGTACCAGCACGAAGTTTAAGTATGCCTACTTTTATTGCAATTTTTTGCTATATTTTTTCTTCTTAACTGGACAGAATTTCATCCAATGCCATTTACCACAATGGTAACATGGTCCGGGCGGTTTCTTTAACCTATTTGAGTTTTGGTTACTGCGTAATTTAGGACATGAGATTTTTCTTTTGTCTTTTTGAGGGGAATAGCAGGTAGACTTACTTCTGATTTTTTTAATCTGAGTCACACCTGATCCCTCGATAGTGTTTGAGCCACGCTTTACAGATATTACTCTTTGATAGTCCTCTGCCAGTTTTTGGAGAGTTAATCCTTGTTCGTTCTCAAGCTTAGTCAGTACCCGTCGTCTGACTTCGGCGTCTTCTGCAGATACTAGACATTGTGCGAAAATTAAGCACTTAAAATCATCGGCAGTCAGTTCGGCTAGTTTAATATCATTACATAGCTTGTTCACCGATGCTGCAAACTTTAGAAAATCTTGCTGTTTGTCTTTGACTGTGTTCAGGCATTTCCAACGTTTGTAGAAACAAGGTTGTGTTAGGCCCGAATAATTCCGATAGGTGCTTAATGGTCTCTGAAAAATCCAAGTCAGTCGTTTTCTTGGGTAGTATGAAGTCTACGAACCTACTATATTCTGTAGTTCCCAGTTTTCTCAATAGAGAACGTACCTTTTTTTACTGGGCAATTGTTCACAGTCTACGTTGAACATATCTTCGTAGCGCCTGCAAAATGCCTGGAAGTTTTGCCGTTCTATTGTACGTATTCAAAGGTTTCTTGAATTGTAAATTGTACTCTGGAAGAATATTCTATCTTTTTCGGAGTTTGAGCCTTTTAATGCATTTGCGAGTAATTTTTTAAGTTGTTTCTGTTGTAGTTCAGCATTCTGAAGCGTAATCTTTTGTAATTCCATTTGCTGTTTATGTAAATCAAAAAATAGTTGTTGTTGTCTTTCTTCTGATTTTTGTTGCTGGTCCAAATTTGGTTTTAACATTTGGGCAACTACTTTTTGCAAATCTTCCATATTTAAAAATGACAGCGCTTTTTTGTTGCTTTGAAACATGTGTACTCAGAGGAGGTACACAAAAAAAAAATTATTCCTTTTTTTTCTTTTACAGAAGAAAAAAAATATGGACAGACAATAGTTAAACTAAACTAATTATGTGTGTTTAGCTTTTTTTTTCGGTGGTTGTTCCGTTAATTCTAACGTAATTAAATAATTTGTCACCACACTTATGTATTTTTTTTTATAGAGGTACAAAAAGAAGAAAACTCGCCTCAGTGAATTTAAGGGGAGAATAATTTTATGCCCGAGTTCAACTCAGTTACATAAAAATTTTCCGATAGTTTTTTCCGAAAACTTGAGTACAACGGTATTACTTGATCTTGTGTTGTCAGTTCTTTTTACGAACAGCTGTTTTATTCTGTGTGTGGGTGTGTAGAAATCGTTCTTGTATTGGACAGACTTTGATATTACGTAGATGTCGAATCGCTAGTTTGTCAATGGCGTTTGGTATTGGAATATTTGTAGACGCTGGGTGTTTAGCTTTTAAATCGCTAATGTATTAATTCCAGCTTAATTTCACGTTCAACACTGCCGTGGGAACGCGTGGAGTTTGTGTATTTTTCGAGTACTGTCGCTATTGATAAGGTGAGAACGAAATTCTCGAATCTTCTTTGTCGCCACTGTTGTGGGACTGGCAAGGTATTGCGGTTTTTCAACGTGAATGCGTTTCTAGAATTCTTCATTGACCCAGATGTGGGATTGGTAAGGTCTTTAGGTTTTGCCGTGAGTGCGTTTCTACAATCCTCGTCGCCACTGATGTGGGTGCCAAAGTTGAGCCCACAGAAGTAAAACACGGAACATGGATTAGAAGTAAGAAAGATATATTAACAACAGGTTACAGAGAGTGTAAACAGAGCTTACTATAAGTTAGTTTCCAACACTGGTAGTCGTACTAGACTCTCTATCACTCTATCACTCTCTGTCACTCTCCTGTAGAGTGCTATGTCGCCTACTTAATATAGGCCTGCAAGAGTCTATTGTGTAGGTAGTTTCTGGTCTCACAATAGTAACGTAACAGAGTTTCGATTTCAACAAACATTAAATGAATATTTATTTGCAAATCTGTATATGAACATAGTCGCATACTTGTATCGCTGCTCATGTATAACTGGCCACTCACATTCGAGGATACCTGTCTACCAGGGCGGCTAGCCAATCCCTTCTGCATTTGTGTTTACTCAACTCCCACAATGCCCACCTGTCGTTTATACTGCAACTATGCTGAGCAGACCTTAGTTACAGTTTCTGAGAAAGAGCGGATTATCTAGCGTGATCAACAATTTGAACAAGGCCAGCAGGCGCAAGTCCTCGGCCACGATGACTTGTGACTTCGTGCTAGCACAGCTATCGACGGCACCCAAGAGTTACGTCTACCCAATTTCAATCACAAGGCTTGGTCAACCTGCGGTATAATTTTCAGTCACTTTCCAAAGCTGCCGCAACACTGGGGTCTACCCTTCCTGTCCGATAACATCAGTAAGTTTCCTTCCTGACAAATCGATCATGGTGTGATTCGAACCGGGGTCTCATTGTCAGAATGCGAACATTCTAACCATAATTTGCTCAGTAATAATTATAGGAAATGAAAATTTGAAGTGTTTGTTTAATAAATCCTGCCAATTCGGATGTAATGCTTTATTCACATTACATCCGCTTTCAAAAGGGAAAAAAACATTCTGTATCATACAGATATATGACGTAATTCCTTTCATGTGCAACAGTTAATATAATCGTTTCTTTTGGAAACAGCCGTTTGGATTCAAAACGGCATTTGCAAATGAAAATCTATTTACCAATCAAAAAACATAGCCTCGACAGTTTTATTGAGAATATTATAGCGATTTCGAAATGATCGCGTCGTAAAAAAATGAATCTGGTTCACATGTTTACAGAATATGACTGTTTTAAGGAATACGTTTTTAAATCAGCATTTCTATGGTGCAATCACATTCTATCAATTTATATTTAATTTCGTTTTGTATTTCAACGCCACGAACAAGTTTAGAATCGTGAATGAAATGGAATATGTCGAAAGGTTTCTTCTTGCATATCTTTAGTAATTGTAATTAGATTTTTTTTCTTTAATTAGAATTACAGACGAAACAATTGACGGCAATGTACCATTTTCATATGATTTTGTATTTAATGTACTAAGTGCAACTATGATATCTACCTCCGGGCGCTGCGTATTCAAGCTTGATACCCTAGGTTGATCGTAGAGTCGATCGCTTTGGTCTTGTCTGTCGCCACATTGGGATTAACTGATTGCAAGACTGACTTGCTCCGAATGGTCGACTAGAATCGATGATTTGGTTTGGTCCTGTCAGAATAAATTCACATGGAAAGAAAAACGTAAGTTGGATAAAAGAAAAATAAATATTTATATGCAATATCACAATACAGAGTTGATGGTAGAGTCATTGATGGCTTAAGCAGGCTATACTCTCCATGCAATAACTATCGAACCTTTCAGATTATCGTGAAACTTCTGGAACAAGGCTTTAAATTGGAAGCTTTTTCTCCGGGGCAGCAAATCAAGAGATCAGGCGAAGCAGTGGTTCTCGTCCCTCCAAAGTTTCTCTCTGCTCTCTCTGCAGCCTTTCTGCCGTAGTCTGTCCGCTGTATACTCGGCGTTCTTTTTTAATGGACATATGCACAACGGCTGGGGTAGGGAATTATGTGCACTGTGTATGCCAGAACTCCCCAAACAACCAATCAGAGTTCGGCCTACACATATCCAAATACGGCGGATCCCCTCCTCCCTCCTTGGAATTTTACCTGGGCATTCTCGTGCTTGTTTTGTGTGAGTACCTTTAACCATCACTGTCCCATGGGTGTGGGAAAGTCCCCCGCCTTCCCTGAAATTCGGCCTGGTCATTTTGCCTTTTGGTCACGTGATCAAAACCTTCATCTTGGTTTGGTTGAATGCCCTTCGCCATCACTGTCCGAAGGTTCGAGCAAAATTCTCCTCTTTTCCTGAAATTCCATCTGGACCAACTCCTCCTTGGTCACCCGACCAAAGCTGTCCTTCAATGATTAGGCGTGGTCTAGCTCAACGGCCAAATTTTACTGATCGTTTAAAATTCTTTCTCAACGTGTTTTTATGTGTGGTCGTTTTCGCATCTGGAATTTTCATTTTTGTCCCTTTGTCAAACCTTTGGTCGACAAGGGGCAAGAAGGGGACAAACAACGATTTGGGAAATTTTATCGCGTTTCGGCAGACGCAAAAATTTAATTGTCATTCTCTACATATGATCTTCCGAGAAACCGTCTGCTTTTAAAAGTTAATCCATATCAGTCGACCGAACTCGCGACTTTACGTCTTTCTCTTTGTCGCTCAAAGGTCGTAAAAATATTATCTGTTTCTTTCCGGGAGGCCCTTGAACCTCCAGAATAGCCCATCACTTAATCTCATTTCTAATCGAAACCAGATAGTCTCTTTGTTTTACCTCTCCGGTGGACGAGAAATTTAATTACCTTCCTCTATTTTTTTTTTTTTGATATAAAACCAACAACAACAACAAAAATACCAACAAAAAACAAATATCGTTTTATTTCATTTACTTTCGCTCATCGGTAGATCTTCAGTCTATCGGAATTTCGTGTTTTTCTCAATAAAAAAAATCCTTTTCTTCAATTTACTAGCGCATTTCCAATAATGTCACACAACGAATTAGAAAGGTTTACACACACACACACACACACACATAAACGCCCGCCCGCCCGCACGCACGCACATGATGATCAAATTTGTGGATAAATTTGTCAATAGTTCAATATTGGTTCTATTTAGGTTCAAATATTTTCGACGGTCCCAATGTTGTGAACAATTAGCTTTTGTCATTGTATTACCAAAAAGTTGTTTGCTATATTCTGGTATTTTTATTTAAATCTCCTGAATTTAAATTATATGGGCGTCATGTGTAGTGGCTAAATGGTGATAGACCACCCCTAAAATGAATGCATCCAGTATGTTTACGTATTATAATTACTAGTATTATTTGAGATACTCTTTGACTCTTACATGGACAGTGATGAATTTCATATATCAGCTTTACCTGCAGCTTAGAGACACAACACCCTGAAAAAGTCCCAAAGTTATCATCCCGAAGACGTCCTGCGCGGTGCATTGTTTTCGTATGCGCGAACAACAAACTGATGCTTGCTACATTTCTTTGGTGTTCTTACAACTCTGTGTACGACTGCATTTTTGCCTATTATCATTATTAATGTTACTATTATTGTTATTATTATTATTATTATTATTGTTTGTGTATATTACGTATCCTGCTTTGTATCATGTAGACCAAACTATGGTCCTTGGGGCTTACAGGAGAATTATCATTTAATTGATAGTGCTTTTCTTAGAATGTGAGAAGTTCCTAGTAGGGCGATCTTCTGGGCAACTTGTATGTTGATGTTACCTGGGACAATTTTAGAAAAAAACTTTCCATTACTTTTCTTACGAGGACCAGTGCTCCGTTTACTACTGATACAGTCCCAATCTTCATTCCCCACATCATGTGAATTTTGATCGCCAAGTCCTTGTATTTGGGAAATTTCTAGATAATTTTCATGGACGATTTTTTCTCTCAAATGGTACCGCTATGTTAATAAGCATACACTTACAGTTTTTTTTTTTGTCTTTTATAATAATATCAGATCTGTTGGTTTTGCTTGTGAGAACAATGTTTTGTATTTCTTTGAGGTATGGGCTTCCAGGAATCCCTTCAATTAGTCTACCGGAATATTTCCCAACTAATCCTAGGGCTCCAACTACAACAGGGATTGTTGATGTTCCCATGTGTCACATTATTATTATTATTATTATTATTATTATTATTTTGTAACCATATCAAATATCTTATACAAATTTTACTTCAAATATCAGCGCTCCAAGAATTACCAAGATCTAGGCAAGGAAATCTTGTCTATAACACTATCATCACTGACAGCCATTGTCCAAAATCTTTATATACGTGAAACGCACTTACTTATTTGCTCGTTCTTTCCTTCCATACGTCGAGTTAACGTTGTATTTCCCAGTGGTGTATCTTGAATCAAGCCGCTCGCCAATACCCTGTCCTTTTTTAGCTCAATTGCGGATTTCCTGTTGGTTACCGCTTCTAATTCTTGTTCTTCAAACCATTTACACAGGAGTGCTGCTTTCATCTATCCTTTTATATTCATTATGTAAAGTGCGTCTTCTAATTCTTATCCTTTCATCTATCCTTTTATTTGTCATATTCTACAAGCTCTCTTTCCTCATTAGTTCGGAAAATTTTCTGCTGCTTCACGACTCTTCTAGATTAGTTAGAGGATTTATGAACCTCCACTGCCGTTTCGATATTCTTCATCATCGGTAAGAAAACTGTTCAACATCCATCGCTAGATGGAAGCTGATTATGATCCCTTTGAAGGTTAGTTGTCCAATTTGAGATTTTGGCGGTTCTAAACTTGAATTTGAAAATATATTGTCGTAACCAGTAAGTTTATTACACACTGGAATTAACAAAATTTGCATAAATCCTTATTTGCATAAAACTACTTGGCAAAGTCGCAATTGTAAAAGGTGTCTTGTTTTAGTACACTGGCAGCTCCCTGAAAAAAAAAAGACTTCAATGTATATATGCCGGAGGTGAGATTGAGATAGGCATTCTGAGGCAACTGAAAGGTCGACAACTAGAATATTGATTACCCTTAAAAGAAAAATAAGTAAACATTCACCTTTGCAAGAATCTGCAGTCCGCATTTCAGGTATCGCTCGTCGGTAGAGACTTTCAGTCGCCTGAGTAAATTAATGGCTAGAGAAGAAACGGCACACAAACAAATAGACATGGTGGAATCGAATTTTTTTTTTCTGGGAGAAAACTACAATGACTGGAACTCGAAATAAAATCAAAAGGGCAAATGAATGGGAATGCAATCATTTATCCGAAGCTGTCCATTCAATTGGTAAACAAAAGTATCTAAATATATATTACGCCAAAATCGTCTATGTACAAGTTTATTTTCTGTTCACAAGTGATTGTCAAAACCAGAAACTGATATCTTAAACTGTACAAGCAAAATTTATCATAGAAAATACTTCATGATCCCAAGAAATCGTCGGGATTTCAAGCAATAGGCATTAGAATCGAGGAAAATAATGAATCTTTATACTGAGTCAAATGTCATACGTGATACACACTTGGGAAATCATGTATCTTTCGATTCATGACTTACTAAGTAGAAGTTTTAATGCAATAGGCTTCTGTTTCTTTCCGCTGTACACTAGTTTACACCCATTGTTGTCCTACAATACTATTAATAATAGAGGTTTCAATCTTTCCTACTATTCAACCCATAGCTTGGGGGACAAAATCGATTCATTTCTTTCCCAAGGTAACAAAATCAAGATGTTACCATTGCACATTATTTTCAAAGAAAAAGTTAGGAAGGAATTTCCCATTAACTTGCGGATAATTGAAAGTAACGAACTCGACTGGAATTCGAACTCGGTTCTCTTATTTCTCCTTCGAGCCGTTATCTATCTAGAATACATTAAACTTGCTAAACTCTCAATGATACTAGAAAGTGCGATGAAAAGGGACTTGAGAAACGTATTTTTTCCTCGTTTCAACCGAGCTATGTTCTAGGAAATATGTCATTTCTCACAAGCTGTGATCTATATTTTTACAGTGCTGTTCAACTTTTACAAGGCCTGGGAACCACTCGAAGTAGTGGGTTACAGCATAAGAGGCATAGTTTATGTTGATATGTGTGGAGGATAAGATATAGCCATAGATTTGAACATCTAATTTGAAATCGGTTACACAGAGCAGCGTTTCGTTGGAAGAATCTGCCTGAGAGAAAGTTACATCTCATCAATAGAATACGAAGAGAATTAGCGTGGTTTCTTAGGATGTGCGTGGCATGGTGTGTCTTACAGGAAAGAAATGGTGGAACTAAGGAATGTTGTTCATATGAAAACTTTCCACAGAAAAAACCACACACGGTCATGCAGCTGATGATAATGAAGATGAGGATGCTGCTGCTGGTGCTGATTATGATGATTTCACTCATAAATCGAACTAACGAGGAAGTATAGAAAGAGATATAACAGTTAGTAGTCATGAGACATCTAGTTTCCTAAAAAATCTTTTTCAAATGGCAATACCGCTAACCTTTCGGTCAATTAATGCCGAATGATTCCCTATAAGGAAACAGCTAATGTCGCCATTAACATTATCTTTATAATAATACTTTATATGAGGACAATTATTTGAAGCTATTTAATATGAAATTGGCAGTTGTTTAATATAGGTTTTCACTGTAGAAACAGTTAACAATAACCTGGATGTGCGCTAACAAGAACTGTAGATTAAACTTTTTTTTAATGATATCAGTGATGCTTACAGTTAACAAAAGGAATGATAATGATCACAAGACCTAAGTTTGGTTTTCATCAAAAACAAAGAAAGATATTTAAACAAAGAGATACTGGGAAGTGAATACCGTAAATCTTTTCTGAAAACTAATATTCAGAGGGGTTGATAAGATTTTGCAGGTTTCCAATTATTTGCTGTCCTATTTCTTTCTACAGCAGATTGCCAACTCAGATGAAAGCATTTCTTTATTTTAATAACTGTTTTATCAGTTTGATACATCTCTGTAAGCGACCAGACTGATTGGGGTACTGTATATATTTTGAGACACTGTCACGAGATATATTGCCAGCCAATTCTAAAGAACTTCTATCAGCCCGTTAGGTAACGGATAGTAATTAACTACTACTACAACATCAGATGTTTTTCGAACAGATTCCTCTACAGCATTTCTCCTGAAATTCTCCCGTCAAAATGTGGTATAGTTTTCAGTCACTTCACACCGATGACACATGAAAGAAATGCTAAATAAGTCACATACTTGATTTATCAACGAGGGTAAGATCCGGACTACTCGGGATACTGACAGTCTAACCATTCCATCACGCATCTACTCGCACAGCCTATGTTAACGGTAAAAAGGCAAGCATTTAATTTTTTTATAGAAATAAGTTAGGTGATTTCAACATATCAGTCCCTGTTACAAACAGAAATAATATCAAAAGCTAATTAGCTTTTATTTGTGCCCTAACAATAGAGAAAAGAACAATAATCTATGAGTAAAACAGGATAGAAAAGTTGGAATCCATCCATGCCCCTATATTTTAAATCAATGAACTTTCGCAGGGTTCCTTAATGTTTTCACCTCGCTCATATCAAAATTTGTTTTATAACCATATTTAATAGTAGAAAAGACAAGCTTGAAGCTTTTTCTGATACAAAATAGATATTTTGCTAATATAAGGCCTTCGCCGGTGACCAATGACCATGGCTTGATCCAACTGATCTGTTCTTCGTGATACGTGATTGACAGTCTCAGTCAAACAAGACACAACTGTGATTTTTCTATGTGTTGTTTATACTGCATCGTCTCTTTTCTGCAGGTCCGCTTGTCTTCTGCGGCGTTGTTCAGTTTCTCCTCTCTCCTGACATTAGTTGTTTAGACAGGGTGCGTATCCACCCAGAACGATCAGCAGCAAAGTCCCCCTCGTGGTTGCTGTTGAACTTACAAATATCCTCGTAGCGCAACTGAGGGCGACTAGTGTCTCTTTTACTATTTGTATGTTCCCCGTAGAGGATGTTTTGGGAAATTTGCCATTCTCCATACGACGAAGACGATCCAACCTACTCTGTCTGAGCAGAATGAACATAGTTGTTAGTCCGGTGCCTGGCAGAACTTCAGTGTTAGGCACTTTGTCCATCCACGATATGCCCAGGTTGGGGCGGACATACATAATTATAACACACTATATATATATATATATAATGAGCAAAAATATAGATAAGTAAAAATAATCTGATACAATAACCATCTTATAATACACAGTGATTAACGAACACTTCACCAATAGTGACACTCTAAGCGACCTTGAGCCATATATGACAAGAGATCAAGCCAGGAAAGTATAAATTAAATGTATTTTTAAAGCATTTCACGCCAAGCAAAGCAGGAGTGCCGCTACTACGCAAGGGGTTACAGAGTGTGAAGAAAGGACTAAGTACAAGTGGATTGAGGAAAGGATGAAAAGAAAAACCGGGAAGATGACGACTAACGTTACACTTAAATTTTTGAAGATTGTCGTTATCGGGGAAGCAATAAGGGGAAGTGAGTTCCACTGTCGGGCAAGAGAAGAATCTGTTGGAGTAGAAGAGGCGGTTATATTTAACAGTTTTAGCAGTAAACGCGTGGAATCCTAGATGCCATCCCTTATAACGCTTAAATTCATGCAGTCGGGGCACCAGGGAAAATAGTCTTCAGAAAAATTGCTATGGTATTTTTAGAAACGTTAGAGGAAATCCACATCACGTCTGTGAGAAAATGATTGGAGTTGAGGTGCCAACTGAGGACCAATAAGATTGTAGATCCATCTTTGGATTTTCTTGAGTACCGGGAAATGAACAGCAGGGGCGGTAGACCATATATGGCAACGGTACTTAGTTATATAGATTATATGAATATTTTGTCGTTCCCTTTATCAAACTTTCTTAAAGTAAATAGCTACTTCTATACCCGAACAATATCTCAAATTACTGCTCGTTAAAAATATTCCTCGAAAAATAAATAAGTTATTTACAAGTAGGTTTGTATAGCTGAGTAAATTATTCGCGATTTTATTTAAAATGCGTCGCTCAGTAAATGATAAAATCTTTCCCGAAGTTGCTGTTTCATGAAGTAAATAGACTTACTTATCAGGATTCTTTGTAGCGTTGGCGTGTACAAAATTTGAAATATTTAACATTTCAGTAAGCGGACAGAATATAAAGAATAAATCTAGCGAAAAAATGAAAAAGTCTAATTCTATTGTATTAGAATTAAAAAAATATAAAACACATTTATCTAAATATCACAAGATATGCATTTTGAGGTATAATATTAGGGACATAGGTGACCATATGATAATATGGAATGAATGATATGTCCATGTACGATAATATATATACGATAATATATATATATATATATATATATATATATATTTATGTATAAGTACATATGATAAACAATTATTATTTTTGGCTTGGAGTAACGTACATTCTGAAAATAATTTTCGAGTAAACAAAAATATATTTTTATTGTCAATATACTGTTGCTTCTAGATGAGAATTTTTTTTTTTTCAATGGTAGATAGGCAATATTCGCATTTTCCCAACACGGAAATATTTGAAATTCATTGACCGAGAAGGAACGCGTTTCGGTTGAAATTTATATAATCTTTGTTATAAACAAATTCCTCAAATCCCGTAGCTATTATCGCTCATTCTAGTATTAATGGACGTTTTCATTGCTAATCTCTTATTTGAAAAAAATTAGAATCTTAACATGTTCATTTTGTCATTATTTTTGCTTCGAGTTTTATTTGCTATGCATTTTAGTTGTTGCTGCTTTTGGTAGTCCTCAAGTGGTGTGGTTTCTGCTATTTGATAGAGATTTTTTGCTATTCTGTTCAAAGAAGGGTGATCTTTGCGATTCTGTTCAAAGAAGGATGATCTTTGCCAAGAAACTCAGGATTCACTTGCTCAAATCTATTTTCCCCAATTGCTCTTAGGGCGCGATTGTATACAGCTGACAGTTTACATATTTCTGAACGGGTTTGATTCCACACATGCCATCCATATAAAAGACTCAATCTGACAAGGCTATTGAAAAACATGACAAGTTTTCAGGTTGATGTTTTAGTTAGGTATAAATTTGCAGTGTTCGGCGAATCTACCCCTCATACATGCTATTCTCTGGGTTTAATGAAGAGTTCAGTATTTGTTGATTCCATATTCTGAATTCTTATAATGGGTTCAGGATAGATGCCATCAAGCGTTTATTTCAATTCCAGATCATCGTTTCTGTTTTGGGAACGTTTATCGAGCCCCATTTCTTGGAACTCTTGTTAATTTTCTGTCAAGATCATATTTATCTCAACTATTAATAATAACTATATCATCAGCACCATCCACCACTCATCTTCAGTCCACTGGCCTCGGGATGGAAAGCAAGATTGTTTGGTAGATTCGTTTAGGATGTGTTTTGGAATACTCTGAGGTCAACAATGCAGGTATACAGTTTCATATTAGAGAGGTAAGCAAATTCTTGGAGTATTTTGATTCATACGACATCACTACAGCCCTTACCAGAATGAAAACAAAACTGGTTCGTCAGCAGTTGACTTTCATAAAAATGGTGAGAGTTTAGTTAATATTAGGTTGGTGCAAAAATAATGACGTAATAATGTCGTTTTTTGACGTTAAAAAAACGACATTATTACGTCATTATTTTTGCACCAACCTAATATAATGTTCATTAGTACTTTCACCATGATAGATCCAGTTGATATTCTCTGGATGTGTAAGGGCTTTTAGGGCTACGAATCTATTTCCATAATGCATTAATGCATGATAAATCCCACTTCTGGGAGATGCATTTCTCATTCCAGTTTTTTTTTTTCGTAAGATATACTGCTTTTTTTGGGGGATTCAGGGAGAAAGTAAACTATTGCAAAAAAAAAAAAAAAAAAAATCAAACTCAATCTTGAGTCATGTCAAGCTTCATGCTTTTTTTAAAAACTTTTTAAAAAGTTTCTTAACTTTCTCATCAGTTGGTTCAACATTGCTTTTTTGAGGACGGATTTGTAATTATATGGTTAATATTGTTATGTTTAATTACTGCGGGCAGTTTATGTTTACTATGGCAAGGATTGAAATGTTAGTCATTGTGTTTTTAATAATAATAATAATAATAATTTCAGGTGTGTACACATTCCTTTCCGGCCTCCGCGCAGAGACCTACGGTTAGAATTGGCACCATAACATTTCCCACTGACCAGCTACAAAACAAAAACATATTTTACATAGATAGTCCTTCGTATTGTGTGGTCTGTATTACTGAGAAAAAAATTTTTTTTTGCATTTCTTTAAGGAAAGTGCTTACAGGTATCCTTTCAATGAGTCTACTGGAATCTTTTCCAACCAATCCGAGGTCTCCAACTAAAGCAGTGGTTGTTGATGTTCCCATGTGCCACATTTTTGAGACTTGGGTTTCATTATTATTATTATTATTATTATTATTATTATTATTATTATTATTATTATTATTATTTACTTTGATTTCTGTGGTATAGGGATTTCCTTCCAGATTTCAACAAGAGACCTAATATCAGAAATGGCTTCATGACATTTTCCACTGATCATTTTTTGTAAAAAAAAAACAAAAACAAACTAAAATGGCACATATTTTGCATAGATAAAGGTCTTCGTAAAGGGTGAGTTGGACTTGTGAGTACATTTTTTTGTATTTCTTTAAGGCTTTATTATTATTATAAATGATTATCTTTCAGAAATACCATGGTGGATGTTTTTGGCTAAAAATACTCTTTGTCTCACACACACACACACATATATATAAACACAAGCACACAAACACAGTCATATATATATATATATATATATATATATATATATATATATATATATATATATATATATATATATATATAATATTAATTATATATATATAATTAAATTAATTATATATATATATATATATATATATATATATATATTAAATCTGCCTTGTTTGCCATATTTAATGACATATGTTTAAAAGAACGGTTGCTGCCCAAATATACTTCAATATATATATATATATATATATATATATATATATATATATATATATATATATATATATATGTATATATAATAAAACACTCCGATCTACTTAATATACATTAGACTCATCCAACACTTTTCGAAATCTCTTCACTGTCGCCATATTGACACTGAAAAACTCCGAAAAATTCGTATTGGGCATCCGGCGAGAATGAAAAACAGTACAGCATGCCATGTCCAACTTTCTGGCGAAGTGAAATGCGTCATGCTACTCTTTTTCTTACAGACAATGCCCAACTGACCTTACATTAATACAGTAGACAAAATCAAAAACAAAAACGTGCATGAGCGGAATTAAGAATATAAAATGGCGACAATTCACCCATCGCACCCTGTACATATAATGTAACTATGCAGAGTGGAGCCAAGAGACTGTTACTGGAAGCGAATGCATAAGCTGACGTGATGAACGATTTGAACACGGTCATCATGAGCAAACTTTCTGTTATGAAAACTAGCTCAGCCACGGACGAATTCCAAACAGTTTTACTCACCCAATTCTAATCACACGTATTTTGCCAACCACGTCTGAAAGTGCCTTTCACCAGACCGATATGACCATGACATCAGCATTGTGACAAATTGTCTATGTTAAGATACGAACCCAGGTATGTAAGCGCGTCCAATAAATATAAAAATATCCTTAAAATATATTAGGATTAGCCGCTTATTTAGACTTTCATTGAAGAATGACTGAACTGCACTTTATAACATGAGAAAGGATTTGTATATCTCTTTATTTTACACTTGTGATTTTACAGGACATCGGCCACCATGACTTTCCAAAACTTCTTGTTATTTTTATTTTGATGCAATATTTGGCTTTTTAACATCGCTCTATTATCTGTACCCCAAATTCATCAAATTGATTACTCTCAATAACACCCTCCGTTAATATCTCCTGTGAATATTAAATCCTCCAAATCCTCTCTATATTTTTCTCTCTCTTCTCATTATGTGTTCCAGAAATGTCAGCTTCCCTTCACATTTCTATTTTCTTTAGCACTTTCCCGTTTCTCGCTTGTACTGTCTAGGGTATTCTACAAACGAATAATGATAATGTGTTTCTAAACACATCAGATATTATATACACACTCGGATTGTTGGATGAATCAATATTCCAAATAATGACCATTAAAGTGAATGCTTTATTATCGTGTTTGTTTCAAAGGAAATTAATAGAGGAAAGTAAACAGAGATAGACAGGGAGATATGACATCATTGTCGATGTCCCATATGATCATGAGATATAAGTGAATATATATATATATATATATATATATATATATATATATATATATATATATATATATATATAATTATTTATTTAAAAAATTATAACATAAATATGTCATAAAATCACTACAAAAATAGCCATTTTGTTTCAACACCTCAGGTGTCTTATCAAGTGATGATGTTGAATGTAAAATAAATAGTTTTCAAAGTTTCAAATTAATTAACGTTTCTTCGCATGTGTATGCATGTATATGTATATGTATGTTTAAATATGTATATATGTGCATGTATGTATCTGTGTGTATTTGTATTTATGTGTATGTATGTATATATATTTATATCTGGCGGTTTTTTTTACGACGCTGTGTGGGTTGATATATTTATACTTGGTTCTGTATGTGTATGTGTATGCGTATATATATATATATATATATATATATATATATATATATATATGTGTGTGTATATGTATGTATATATATATATATATATATTTATATATGTATGTATGGGTATATGTATATATATGTATATGTACTTGTATGTGTGTCTGTGTGTGTATATAGAAATATTTCTGTGTATATGTGTATATATGTATATAAGTGTGACTGTACACTTATTTCTGTAGGTAGTTCTTTTTATCGTATTGTCTTTCACCTAATATATATCAACTTATATGATTAAAATATATGTTTTTATAGATAGTTTGAAGTTTCGTTTTTTAATATATTAAATAATATTATTTTAACCATAAGTCATATTTTAATAAGTGGTTAGCATTTGTTTAGTGACACTTTCAGTCTTAAATATTTCTTGGATGTGGTACATTCACTTTTAATTGTGTATGTATGCATGTGTTTGTTTTTCTTTTTTTTTCTTTTTTCTTTTTTTTATAAAGGGCCGTGTAGATGTTCCCTGTCTCGTCACTTTTTGTGTGTATATATATATAAATATGTCTGGGTGCTTATGTATTATAATCTGAGTGTATTTGGGTTGTTTTACGCGTGAGGTTAGGACGCCATTCACACACTTGGGATTAGAATGTATACATATTGTCAGAGGACCGGATGACAGATAAGCGTCTATTCTAACGTAATTTCAATGAAGAAATAAATTGAATAACATACGTATTTTTTCTTTTCTCCTCAGCAATTTTATAATTTTAAATTTAATATTGATTAAATTTATATATTGAAATTGGTAATATTTACTTTCAATTTTAATATCAAATTTTATCATATAATTTAATAATTATTCGTTAGAATAAATTCTTTTTAATATTACCCTTATTTTAAAGATCTGAATTATCAAGTTTTTTGAATTTTCCTATACTTGTATTTTGATTGGTGATTCTAGCTTTTGTAATAACCTTTTTCTCCTTGCGAAGGATCATTAATTAATTTGAAACTTTTAAAACCATTTATTTTACATTCAATATCATCACTTGATAAGCCACCGTAGATGTTGAAACAAAACGGCTATTTTTGTAGTGATTTTATCTGATCTACTCTGTATGGCCATTGTTTTAAGAATAGTAATTGTTGGTTATTGGAATTCATTCCGTATACACCAATTATATACTTGTATATATACTTGTAAATATATATATATATATACATACATATATATATATATATATATATATATATATATATATATATATATATATATATATATATGTAGAGAGAGAGTGAGAGAGAGAGAGAGAGCAGGGAAAATGTTTTGTGTAGCCAACTGGATTAATAATAAGTAAGTTCCAGTCTACTTTGTTTCAATTAAAACATACTAGGATTGTATACTGAAACTATCTACTGCCTGGTGTTCAATGATTTAACTAAAATTAAAAGTCTACCAGCCAAGTGATTGGAAACAAGTAACTAACATTTATAAGGAAAAATTAATAGTTTAATTTTTCTTGTTTTCTAAATATTATTATTATTATTATTACACATAAGCAAAACCATTCTAAAGGCGACATTTCTTGTGAATCGAATGAATTAGTAAATTAGTTTTAAAAATTGTACTTTAATTTTAGGCGTTTTTTCGAAACCCAGAGGGTGGAACTAAATATTTAGTATATATATATATATATATATATATATATATATATATATATATATATATATATATATATATATATATATATATATATACACATATTTTTACCTTTTCAGTAACTTCAGAAATAGGCGTCAATCATATCCAAATGTTCAATAAATACATATACTAAAAAATAATGTAAATTTTCACAATCGTCAGGCATTTATCTTGCATTATTATTATTATCATTGTTATCAGTAGTAGTAGTAGTAGTAGTAGTAGTAGTAGTACTAGTAATATATAATGATGAGGGAACTGAGAGAAAAAGTTAGAATACATGGAGACACTAATAAACATGAATCTAACTGGCTGAGCTACATAGATAGTGAATAGTAAACAGAAAGAGCCTCATGATAGATAGATAGATAGATAGATAGATAGATAGATAGATAGATTGTCTACTAATAAAAACTTCATATACTTTTGGACGCCACAACAAACAGCAAAGCACTTTTTCCATGACCACGCAACGATTCTAAAATCTAATTTTTGATCCAGGAAAGATATATATATATATATATATATATATATATATATATATATATATATATATATATATATATATATATATAGAGAGAGAGAGAGAGAGAGAGAGAGATTTGTATGAGCGAATTTCTTTTCATGCCGCGGGCTGCTTTTTGGCCTTAACCTAATATCCATAATTTTTGCGACAACTGTTTTGTCTATTAAGTATAATGTGCAATTGCTTTTCTTGCCAATGAACCGTGAACGACAATCATACTAGAAATTGCTGAAAGAAAGTAGAATGATTTTTTTTTTTTTTTTCATTTTTTAAAATCACCCAAGCACAGAATTCGTAATTATCAAACACAGCTTGGAGGGGTCAATTTTACGGCGACGATACTTGCAAATGCCTTATGTCCTGTACACATCATGATAAAAAGAAAGAAAGCAAAATAAGCAGAATGAAAAGTAATAATATTTTAGCTTCATACAATCCAAGCATTAAATGGAGTATCTTTGTAAATAGAACGGCAAACATTTGGTCTTTGTAATTAATTGGGTGCGCCGCTTTGTTATACAGGGCAAAATACGTCCGGGTCGCTCAAAAGTTACAATTCACATGGTAGCCATCGTTATGATTTTAGATAAGATTAGGTATTGATCAATGATAGGATGACTAGTCTTTTTTTTATCATTGCTTTGAGTCAGTGGACAATGTACTTAAAGAATGAAAAAACTTGGGTGGGAAATATAGCGATAAATTTGTAGCCGCAAAAACGGAGACATTTTTTGAACTTCAGTCAAAGGAAGAGCGGGATTGGTTCTTTATGGTCCACAGCTTTTTACTGATTAAAAACTATGGCCGAATGAACCTGGGGGTCAGCAACAATGCAACTGGAGTCAGGATTCGTTTTGATCCGATTCCTTTAGAATCATAAGTGATTAAAATCTGAATTGATCCATCGAGTCGAAACATATAATCACAGTTGCAAAAGAGGAATGGAGCTTTTGACAGCAGATATTCGCCTGTGAAATTGCTGGGGATTCATGGATAAAACTATTGAAAGCACACTCAAACACAAAGAAAAATATTTATTGCATTAAGCGAGGCTTGCATCTATCTATCTATCTATCTATCTATCTATCTATCTATCAATCTATCTATCTATCTGTTGTGGATTCCGACATGAATTCGGTCTCCAAGGAATGACAAACGCACTAATTAAATATAAGAAATAAAATGTATTTACACAATCATACAGAGAGTAATACTGTTAGTAAGTCCAGGAACGTGGTTAGTAGCAAATACAGATAGATATATACAGTCTCGAAGTAAGACTTCCTTAGAGTCTAAGTGCTTGTAACTGACTTCTACAAGAGGTTATCTCACACTATCTCCGTTCGTACACTCTCCGACTTCCGACCATCGACTGCTACTTACTGACTGTAACTCTGGTTATTTAACGGCAGTAGTCCAGGTACACTTGGTAGAGTCCACTTATATGAAAAAGGGGTAGACCCCATAATACTTTCTATCTATCTATCTATCTATCTATCTATCTATCTATCTATCTATCTATCTAAAGAATGATTTGGCAATGCAAAACTTAATTATCACCTTAAATAGGACAGATGTCAGCATCTTAATACTAAAAAAAAAGGACGGGGAAAAATATGTAAGGAATGTTTTGGCCAAAACTTCGTCAGCGAAAAATATCGTTTTCGGGACCATTATTTAATTGATCAACGAAAACATCATGAGGGTATTAAATGGTAGGATAAAACTGTCGAACGATTAAAATATACATTCGTAACAAGCAATCAATATATATATATATATATATATATATATATATATATACTGCACAACAATTTTAAAATGTTTACAGTAGATAGATTAAAATATTGAGGTATGTACCAATGGCTCTTAATACTTTTAAAAATAAATTCTCGACAATCTCATACTTAGTTACCTCCCCTGAAGAGTTACTCAAACTAATCCCACTAAACGCGGCGTTCTTAACTCCACTAGTAAAAATTTAAACTTTCAGATCAACACAGCAATTTTCTCTTTGAAAATTATGAACACTACAATATTAGTTTTGAAAAAAAAAAAAACACTCTGATGATGACATAGTGTTAATGTGCTGGGATTAAAAAAATATGTATCAACATTGTAATTTTTCTCTCTTCCCTTAATAATGACAGCAAAAATCTCCGCGAAGATGAAAGGATCCCATTGAAAATAAGTAAACAAAACTTGTTTAAATTATTCAATAAAACATGTCTCAATAGAAACATACTGCTGAAATATATGCTATATATATATATATATATATATATATATATATATATATATATATATCAATAATATTTTGTTTACCAAAGCTCTCCACGAAGAGAGGCTGTAAAAGAGCAAAGAAAAAAATTGCAAAGCCCCCGTGACCATTGTCAGACTGGCTTCGATATTACACTGATTCCGCCTCTCTTAATGCAATGAGTATGACACTTCTGCCGTTGATTTGGTTTCTCAAGTTTTAGGTGCTTTCCCCCATTTAAATTGAGAAGAACAAATACTTTACTATTTATCATCTACGATAAATATACCATATAAATTTTATGTTATAATAGTTGTTTTTCCTATAAATATTTACTATAATTTGGTTGTTGGTGGGAGATTTTACGATACAACCCTAGCGTTGTTTAGTATATTTTAAATAAATAAATTTTTATAATAGTATAATTAATGTTTTACCGCGTGTCATAAGAAAGATATAACCTTAAAAGATAAATAAATATGTTTTAAACTCATTAAGAAAACGGCAAAATATCATTACATTGTGAAAAGTTTAAACAAATATAACAATCAGTAATTAAAACGAAACCATTCGTAAGATTAGGAAAAAAATGTAAAAAATGGCTTTTAAGATTGTTACAAATAAGGATTTAATTACAACATGAAACGTATAAGTTCAACTACACACACCTCACCTATTCATATTAACTGAAGCATGAAGATCAACCAACATGTGCAACATGCTGCACTTACAGTGAATAACATGTTAACTAAATGGACTCACTTAACACCTGCAAAATATAAATTCTACAAAGAAACGCCATCGCGAATCCAGTCACCCATCAAAGTCGTAGGGTTACTACATGTACTGTAGCTGCAGTAGAAATGTTGTATCTTCGGCAAGATAGCCTGACGGATCCCAAATCTTTCCAGGCCGGTTTTGAATTCAGAGATTCCTTCTCCTAGACCAGCTGACACCCAAGGTTATATAACCCATTCTACTCTGTTTTTTTACCCATAGCTGAATGGAGAAGAAGAGGATTCATAATTTTCACAACTGTATTACACGTAAGTAAATGTAATTGAACCACTAGCCATTACTCTACCGGGCACAGGTATTTTCAAAACAGTTTTCTAAGGCTGTATTCCATAATGGCATCATAATGCCTTCGTTAAGGCAATAGGGTAATATGTAAATTTACAATGCCTACAATAGAGTATCTACAAACTATATAGAAATGTTTATTTAAAAAATATTTCGGTATTAAATAAGCCATAAGCCAAACAATATTCAACCATCCAAGTAAAAAGAGCAAAAGTTGATCGGCCAGGAGTATATTCAGAGAAACCTACCCCGTAAACAACAAACAAAACAAAAAAAAACCCTTGCAGAAAATTGAGTAAATTGACTAAAGATATGAAAGGATCGGCTACAAGATTTCGGTAAACATCGTGAGGAATTGTCGCTCTGTCATATGGTAAACGCCCGTACAATTCGAAAGAAATCCATGTTGTATTTTTATATTTACCAAGGTTTTAATTTCCTGGCTGATATTTTGGGAGTTCTATTAAGTGTACATCTTTCTTCAAACTTGTCTCGAGCTGTCTCTACAAATAATTCAATTTCAAGGACTCCTTAATTGGATGTGCCAGCAAATTTGACACCTCTTTTATAAACATTTCGGCAACATTTGGCTTGGACTATATTATTCTGAAGACACGCAACTGCTATCTTCAGTTTCTATTCTTGGATGCATGTCCGAGAGTCATTCCAATCATTGGTCTCCAAAGGGTTCGAAAGCTTTCAGCAGAACATTCTATCATCTTGAAAATCTACCATAATGATTGTGCATTTGCTTTACTCTATATTTAACATTAAAGTATTTATTTCGAGTGTTTGATAATCTCGTACACGTTTGTAAATAAGTTTGTGAAAAATTACCAGTGGATCTTGATGGAGATGGTAAAAACTAGTAAACTTCATGACCAAATTCAAGTGATAACATGATTGCATTATTTCTTGCAATGTGACCCTACCACCGACCGACTAGGTACTTATTTAGGATGCCTCCTGTCATATTTGAAGACACGAATAACCGAATCGCGACGATAGCTAAAATTAATATTATTCCTGGCAAAGCCTTTATTTATACAGTCATGCTTATTTTACAGGTTGAAAAAGAAACACTGGAATGACTATTTGAAACGGGATTTGTATTATCTGCAAAAGTGATTGAACCAATATGGATGATGGAAATTGTGTGAGGTCGAAGATACTGCTATAATCCTATTCTTGCTTGCCAATATGCAATCGCTATTTGAACGTTTGTATTTTTTTCTTATGGTTAAAGATTAAATAATTATCCGAAATATATCAACTGATTAGTTATAGAATATATTACTCCATAATATCGCATTATCTTATTAAATGGTACCTGATTGATTTTTTTAAAATCATTATTTGGACTCATTAAATAAATATATACTTACATTATGAAATATCCGCTGACTTTGCGTACGCAAGTACAAACACAAATGCGTGCACTGAGATATTTGTAAATAAATATGATATACAAACACACACACACACACACACACACACACACACATATATATATATATATATATATATATATATATATATATAGTAATTAAGAGGATTTGATAATTATATTAATTGATTCATATTCCGTGGTGGAACTGAACTAAGATTCTCTCTAACCATAGGACTGAGCCCCCTGGAGCCACGACTACTCTCACCAAGCCACGGAATATGGGAGTGGGCGGCACTACATTGAGTCTGAGTTGCAATCTCTTCGTGGCCCGGTGGAGCAGTTGGTATGGTGTTCGCTTGCCAACCTAACCGTCGGGTTGGATGCGCACTGCTGATGAGCCCCAAATATAAGACGAAACGGCCGTCCAGTGCTTTCTGCATTCTGTTGAGATTTCTATCAGACTCGATGAATCAATTAATATATATATGCCTGACGATTGCGTCTAGCATGAAACAGCCTGTTACCTCTGAGTGTTGACTTCAATGTTCACTTTCATATTTGTATTTACATACGCTCTCTCTCTCTCTCTCTCTGTTATTGAGCACTTTATCCCATAATATAGCACACTTTAAAACTATATTTCTGCATATATATATATATATAATGGATTCATTATTGTTATTTATATCAGGTTACTCGCTTCTATTATTTTTTTCTAAATTTATTTAATGTTAATCTTATTTTTCATAAACAACATGGTTCGAAAAATTATTGTTGATAAGTGTTTGTTTTATGTTGCTTAATTTTCTATAAAACAATAAAAACACTGGATTTATTTTCACTTCGGACGCATTGATTTATAAATAAAATAATCACTTATTAACAATAATGTCTTATTTCAAAGATAGAGAATCGAATAAATACTTTTATTCTAACTAGATACATCATAATTTTTTTACTTATATTTGTCGAAATTTAGTGCGCATCGCACACTCACTCACACACACACACACACACACACACACACACACACACATATATATATATATATATATATATATATATATATATATATATATATATATATATATTTGCATTCCCAAGTCGTCAAACCTATATGGTGATTAGGTCGCTTTTTATTTGTTGTTGTTGTTTTTTTTTTAAAATACTGGGTCTCATGGAAAGAACGCTGAATTATACTCAGATTCAAAGCTCAAAATTTATGTTATTGGGGTGTAAATTTAAAATATAGTGTATAGGGGGAGGTATCTGGAAAAAAATAAAAAAATGATGGAAGCTTAAAGTTTATATGACGTTTTTTTTTCTATTGTGGGAAAAATAAGATTTTTAATTGAAGAAATTTTAAACGTAAGGTGAAATTAAATTTATATTTATTTGCTTATCTGCGTCTGCGCGGTATCTTTCTTTATATATATATATATATATATATATATATATATATATATATATATATATATATATATATATATATTTAAATTATATATTTTAATTGCCTTAATTTAGGATGCCTCCTGTCACATTTGACGACAGTATTAACCGAATCGCCACGATTATATATATATATATATATATATATATATATATATATATATATATATATATATATATATATATATATATATTCATTATAAACTTTATTTTTAGCAGATACTCGTATGTGATTAGACGGTCCGTTTATTTACTAAACAGTATATTTATTTTCGTTTAACGGTCTGAATGCTCGTGAAATCTTCTCAATGAAATAATTGACAGAAAATAGATGCAGCGACATGTCACTTGAAATTGAATAATTGCAATACGAGAAGCTCGTGAATTAAATGTCAAAGCAAAATATTCTTTGTCAATATATGATTAATATAAAGGAGGCGTTATTTAAGGTTTTCTTTCTGCATGAAATAATATATAACAAGAAACAGTCGTAAAAAATTCATGTTTTTTGTAATATAATTTTCTGAAAAAACTTAATCCGTAAGTTAATGATTGAATAAGATAATTGCTAGTTCCACGGCTATAAGATACCCATGGAAATTCCCCTGTTGCATTGGTAAATAATTCAGCTTAACAACGTTAACACAATATTGCAATACGAATCATAATTATGAAAGCGGATTATTATTTAACGTGATAAATGGTTACAAATGAAAGGATGTGAAATTGACAACGTTTTCGATTACCCTTAATGAGATGTTAAGAATATGGGAGTCTTCTCGGCTCCCTTTTTTTTCCTTTGTTTACTTTCTTTGTTCTTTCTCACTGAAATCACAAAGTGTTTCTGATATGTCTTAACTGTCTTTCGATGCGATCAAAACGGGATATTGCATTATTAATAAGTAAAACTCAAATTCTAACTAACCACCTAGAAACAAGCAGAATAATATGATTATTGATAATTAAAACAAATTGATGCTACTATAGTATGCGGTCTACCACGTATCAAACACTATAGCATTTGGTTTACCTCACTTACTACTATAGTGCCGTCTACCGCGCTATCTAACATTATAGTGTATCTAACAGATTGTTGTCGCGTAAAAATGCGACTGCTTTTTCCTCGGTCAAGATGACACGTCTATAAAATTCTTTCAGCGACTTTTTAATGTGAAGGAGGTTATCCAGCTCATGTTAATGGTTTCAAACCTAAAGGGATTCCGTTGTGGGATCTCCATTGTTTTCTTTTTATGTGGACAGGACACACGAGAGGTGAAGTGAGGTCACGGTATAATTCGTAGCGCTGTAGACCACATACCATAGTGGTAAATGAGGTAGAAGGCATACTATAGTTGCACCAACAAATGAATTCATGTTTAGATTGTACAAGGATAATAAGGTAAATGAAGAATTCTATTATTATTATTAGTAGTAGTAGTTCGAGTAGTAGTTGTAGCAGCAGCAGCAACAGCATTCCGCTATTTCTTTAGAGAAAGGTGTATTTAAGTAAGAACTGTTTGCGTTAAAACCGTTGGTTTCCAGAATTACCATGATCGATCACATATTCAGTAAAATATAGTCTTCATCACTGTCATTCTTTCAAAATAATATATATTGAAATGCAGAAATATACACAGGTAAGTTAACACACATGCAATCGCACGTACCGGATCGGTAAATAACATGTTTAATAGGTTTTCTCGAGTGTGAACGCCGATAGACGAAGTCAATATTGTTTAAAATTAAAAAGATCGTCTTCTCTAACAAGCGTATATAACGATTGACGAAATAGACATATGTCGGATTAATTAATGTCCTTTAATTATTTAGAAAATTGCTTTGTTAAAGTTTCAGAAACAAAACTGTGTAGATGTGACTTTCAAGAAATCTGAACGACTGAGTGTGTATTACAAGGAAATAGAACTTTTCCTGATTGTGAAGCTCTTTGTAGAAGAGTAGCTAAGGCACGCATGTTCAGACGATTGCTTCCCCTTAAAAGCGGGACACAGATTCGAACCTTGTCGTAGGGTAAAAATTCTTTTATAAGTCTTTTTTTTTCCCCCTGAAAATGTAGGCCGAAATAAATACACTTTAATATAAAATAAAAAGTCTAACCAAATGTGGCTATCAACAAAAATAACGTTTGAAGTAATAGAAACATATTAGCTTAAAAATAAATCATATAGCTGTTTAGAAGAAGTTGCTTTTTTCGAGTTTCGGAAACAAAACAGTAGATAGAACCTTCTAGAAATCCGAACTAGTGAATGTGTTTTAAAGTTAAATAGAACCTTTTTGGTTGTAAAACTCTCCGTAACTGAGCAGTTAAAGCACACCTGATGAGTTGGTCGTTTCTCCTGCAAAGAGGGCCGCGGGTTCGAATTTTGTCTGAAGGCCTCTTTCTCGTTAAGAGGTCAGTAGACGAAATAGAAAGCGTTTATAATTAAACAGGGCGTCTACATAATACGGGTATCCACTAAACAGACCGGATGTTTCCATCTATTTACCATTCTTTCAATATGCCCTGTGAGTATTAAATATTTTTCCACGCCGTCTTTCTCCATAATATGACCCGGACATTTTAGTTGATTTTTTAACTAGGCGCATTAGCTACAATTTTCTTTAGAACATCTTCGATGATTTGTCCAGCGTATTCTCAGCATCCTCCTGCTGACACACATCCCTTTATTCATCTGTAAAATATAAGGAATTCACATTCAAATTTAGAAAACAACACATTGAACATATTTAGTTGCTGTCCGGAATGAGACCGACCAAAATGTTGACATTAAAATGTTATTCTACTTAAAACAGACAAAAGAAAAAAACCCTGAAGACGAAAATATCTAGAAATCTCTAGTTCATCTGCTGTAAATTTGCATCCAGATTCTTACAATGTTCCACCAGTCCTGGCATATATTCTCTTATAACAATGCAGGATATTCAATTGCAAAGATAATAGAAGCAAAAAAGAAAAGAATCTGAAGGAAACAGGCTAGATTATATACCCAAAACCCCCAAAAAAACAAAAAAAAAATAAATATTATAAATTTAATATTTCTAGCGTCTCCCGTTTGTACACATCTATAGTAGCATCATTGCAAACAAATCCAACCTGGTGAAGTCTTAAGGGAGAAAACGCGTCACATAAAAACTTTTTAAACTTTATCATACATATTTACTCTAAAATTCTGTTTGAATTTATTAGGTTGGTGCAAAAATAATGTCGTTTTCTCACATATGTTACTATGTGAGAAAACAACATTATTTTAGCACCAACCTAATATATATATATATATATATATATATATATATATATATATATATATATATATATATAGTTATCCCATATATATTAGGTTGGTGCAAAAATAATTTCGTTTTCTCACATAGTAACATATGTTAAAAAACGAAATTATTTTTGCACCAACCTAATATATATATATATATATATATATATATATATATATATATATATATATATATATATATATATATATATATATATATATATGTCATCCACTTTTACTGTTCCGCTGTTTCAGTGTTTCTGACTGTAGAGAGACATCATATTGCATTAAGCCGGGATTTGGTATCAGACCGAGAATCTACCCGTAAGCAATTGGAGCACGGCATGAAGGTGAATTTGGACGTATTTATTTTTTGGTAAACACGCCATTGACGGAAGAATTCGATTCGTCATAACAAAGATTCTTGCAGCAGTAATAGTAACTGTTTACAAATTCAGTTTGTCCCCCAGAGTTCAAAAGAAATATTTTTTCAGGAGGATATATATATATATATATATATATATATATATATATATATATATATATATATATATATATATATATATATATATATATATAATGTATATGTGTGTGTGTGTGTGTGTGTATTGAATTCCAGCCGTGCTTATTAAATGAAGTTTCGGAATAAATGGTCCTACTGGTATACAAAAACACAAAAAATTTAAAATAGTCAAATGAAACTAACAACTGTAGTCGTACCATCATAACAAATTAAGTCGCATGAAGACCTAAAGAGTAAAATGCGTCACAGGCAAACTTTTTTTTACACATTTTCATACACTCCAACCTAATATATGTATATATATATATATATGTATATATATATATATATACACACGTATATGTATACACGTATATATATATATATATATATATATATATATATATATATATATATAACGTGTATATATATACTTATACGTATATATATACACACGTATATAGATGTATATATCTATATATACATGTATATATATATATATACACGTATATATATATTTATATATATATATATATATGTATATATATGCATATATATACACGTATATATATACACGTATATATATATAAACGTGTATATGTGTATATATATACACGTATATATGTATATATATACACGTATATATATATATATTTATAGATATATATGTATATATATACATATGTATATATATACATATTTGTATATATACGCGTATATATATATATGTATATATACACGTATATATATATGTATATATATACACGTGTATATATGTGTATATATATACACGTGTATATATGTATATATATATATATATATACACGTATACATATCCTTATATATATACACGTATACATATGTTTATATATATACACGTTCATATATGTATATATACATATATACACGTTTATATATGTATATATATATATATACACGTATATATATATGTATATATATATATACACGTATATATATGTATATATATACACGTATATATATATATATATACACGTATATATATGTATATATATACACGTATATATATGTATATATATACACGTATATATATATATATATATATATATACACGTATATATATATGTGTATATATATACCCGTGTATGTATGTATATATATACACACGTATATATATGTATATATATACATGTGTATATATATTTACACACACACGTATCTATCTATCTATCTATCCTATATATATATATATATATATATCCTTTTTATGTCCGTGTGTTGTGTATTTCTCTGAATAAGCAGAATTTATCAACCTTAATACTGTCTGAATATATCTACAGAATATATTATGGGATCTTTTACGCCGAGCTTTTCAAAACAACTGAAATGATCTATCTATTCCCATATATATATATATATATATATATATATATATATATATATATATATATATATATATATATATATATATAAAATAACATATGGATTTTTTTATGAACGTTTTGAATCAGATAAGGAATGCTTCACTCGTTTTTAGCTGGATTATCCAATCAACTGAATTCTTTCGATTATAAGTATTTTTTCATTCAAATTTACTATGTTGCACCTGTTTTCCCAGGGGATTCTTACTGACTGAGTAGACAAGCTTCCAGTAAGAATTCTGCAGAGGCAAGATCTGATAGCGAAAATCTATTCATGTGTTACACTCAGATTGCGTTGTCTGATATCATTAGGTGGCTTCCATTCTCACCATTGAGAATCCTCTGATTATTGATTAGCTCAGAAAAGCTGTGAGCCAGAATATTTCTAGGGAAGACCAATCGTGCCACAACAAAATAGAATTCACTAACAGATATCAAATAAATAACTAATAATGTAGAATATGCCTGGACTCGGTAATAAAATAAAAAAAAAAACAAAAAAAAAATCGTCTAGACAGGTGGAGGTAGGAAGAGTGTTCAGTCACACACCAACGTCCACACCAAAATAACCGTTCAAATCACGGGCATACTTTTCCTTGAGTTGCATAAATTGATGCGCAGATATAGAGATAGTGTTAACATCAGTATAATGACGGTTTAGTAAGGTACATGTTATGGGGAGAGCAGTAACTCATTCTTTGAACAATAAAACAAGGAGTTAGTATTTTCATGATTTTTAAAGGAAAATACAATATGAAAATTCAGTCAGATGCCAGGCGTGATCTACACTTAGGAGAGCATGTGTCTTTCGATACATGACTAACGACGCATATTTTTTCCTGAGGTTGCCCTTTCTTTCTGCGGTAGACCAGTTGCCATACAAGGCTATCGAACCCAGTTTGTCATACTATTAACGCATTGCTGGGGGGAGAAGAAGAGGATTCATACCTATCCCAATTAGCATGTAATGGAATAGAATGAAATTCGAACTTGGATTTTCGCTTCCTCAATCGGAGCCGTTATCCATTACTCCACCGTGCCTCCTAATATGATTATTACAAAGGCTAAATTCTGGAGGACACGGCGGTAATGGTCATAATAATATTAGACGTCTCCTAATAAGGAAACATTAGGAATTCATTTACATAACAGACTGTACTACAGTCGCTTGATATATTATTCTCAAGACCAGTAACTGGTATTGCTACTCCCATTATTAATGAACGTTTCCTACTTAAATCTTTCTATGAAGTAGTGTGGAACGTCAGCATTCTGGTCGAAATTACCTAGCAATGTTCAGTATAGTTAAATGTGGCCTGTTCTCCTGCTGTTCCTTTTGAAATTTTCGAATAAGTTCATGATCAATTTGAAATGTTGAGATTTGCTCCTGTTGTGGGTCTACTTATCTCGAAGGAGTTCGACAGGATTTGTCATGCTGGCCCTCTATGTAACTTCCATAGCTTTGTCGTCACGGGTCATATATTTGCCCTAATCCAAATGTTCCTAAACAATCGAATAATAAAGATAGTATTGGACGGGAATGCAGACAGTTCTTTGGCTCTACGCTGTTTCTGTTCTTCATCCGTCAGATATCATCAGTTCCCAAGTAGGCATTTGTGAAGACACTACCGTTTATTCCTATCTTAATAGCAAGTCTAACAGATCGAAAAAAAAGTCAATCTGGTCACTGCTATTAAAAAAGAACCTGGTTAACTGGAGGCTTGTAAATTCGAAATCATTTAAAACAAAACTGCTTTCATTTAATCGTTACGGAGAACATTTTCCTCTAGCCATCATGGTGGCTGATGCTGAACTCGAGTAGAACAAAATTCTACTTCTCCTTGGATTCACGTTTTCTATTGACAGGAAGTGGGGCGACGATATGGAGTCAATTGCTTGTCAGCTACAGTTTGGTTCATTGTGTCTTGGCATAAACATTTTCGCATCCGAATCCATCTTGCACATTTATAAATCTACCACTCGTCCCTCTATTGAATACTGTTACCATTTCTGTGCATCGCGAGATTCTTGACAAAATCCATAGAAGGATCTGCAATACAAATGATCCTGACCGGGCATCTCGTCCACAGTCACTTTCTCAACGACTTGATGTGGTTTCCCTACAAATATTTACATGGCAACTACTTGAATGAGCTGTTTTTTTTTTTACCTGGTGCCATAACTACATGAATTTAAGCGTGCTGATATTAGGTTGGTGCAAAAATAATGACGTAATAATGTCGTTTTTTGACGTATTTTTAACGTCAAAAAACGACATTATTACGTCATTATTTTTGCATTAACCTAATACATTGACAATTAGGTCACTTTTACTGTTGAAATAGTTACATGCAAATATCACTTCTATTCCAACAGTTTTTCTCTCGCACTCCTCACCCGTGGAACTCATTTTCGATTTATAGCTTCCCTGTTAACTCAAATCTTCAAAGATTTACATGCAACGTCAATAGCCACTTTCCGTCTTCTTGAAACAATTTACATATTTTTATCTTTCTTCAATCCTCCCCATTTTTAGTTTTCTCGTTCATTTTCACTACCTGTAAGCCCATGCATTCTAGTAGTAATGCCGTCTTCCTTTTTGAAACGAATTAAAAAAGTTTAATGTTTAATCATTCAAAAAGCCTCTTCTTCTATTTACATATACATGTGTGTAGGGGTCTCCACACCTATATATACATGTGTGTAGGGGTCTCCACACCTATATATACATGTGTGTGGCTTTTAGCAATATACTTACTATTTAATCTGTTTAGAAGAATCTAGTATATTTTTCTGAAATTCGAATTTTTTTTTGCCTTCCTATATTACTTCGTTTTGATTATTTTTATTTAATTCTTTCCTCCTAAATTTGAATCTTTTCCCCAGTACCCAATGTATCCTAGCCGTATTTTTTTGTCTTTCTTCACAAATAGATAATTGCCAATGCTAGCTCTAGTTCACGTAATTTTTTCTACGTTAATATTCAAGCCAACTGGGGTAGGAGATGCTGATACACCCCTGAGTAACCTATGTTAGTTCCTACTTCGTCTAATAGTTATTTTAGTCCTCATATATCAACGAGATTGTCTCGGTACCTGAGGTCTATGACCGGTACGATATTTCCCACTCAAGGAGTCTTTCTGCGTTGATTTCTGGTTAGACGATAGGTGTACATACACTCAGCTCTATTATATTTCTGGATTCCCTCATTATCATAGTTAAACGTTTTCTGGCTTTGTCAGTTATCTGCTTTATAGTCAGGGACGAGAACTTTTGAATAGCTTGGTAGTAGGTGAATAATATAGGGGCTATTTTAGTGTCATTTTGTGAATGGTTTCTGTATAGGGCATTAATATCCGGTTCGGCCTCGCGGTCCTATTATGAAGTTTACTGCTATAGCCTTGCCTCCGGATAATTCAATCTTGGCTGTTTATGTGGGTATCCCCTGTGGACGTGACTGTCTCGTAACCTAATCTTTATTCGAATACACCAAGTGCTAAAGATGACTAAAACAAATGTGAATATAAAATCAATCCCAACCTAACAAAAACAAAATTAGATCCCATGTTCACCATCTCATACCCAAATGTGAGGAGTCTTCGTTACAAGATTCCACATATTGAACTCTAGCTTTCGACGCCAAATTTGACATCTTATTCCTGTCTGAAACGGGTATCTCTATATCTATCCCCATGCAGGAACACGTAATCTCGGGCTACTCACTCTAATAGTTAAAGAGGACCGTTGATGAAGAAGGCAGATACTGCTGAGTGTTCTCTGTCGTCTACAGACTGACACATATCATCGGAAAAGTCATTCGTGTTACTGATGCAATAAGACTTCATTTTCGAGCTTAGATTCCAAGCGCGTATTCGCGTCCTTGTGGAAGACCATCACTATTTCCATGGAAGTTGTTCAGACGAACTACCTTACTTGAAACATTTCTCACCTTGGAGCGTAAGACCCGCCATACCACAGGCCTTGGAACAAACCACCTTCATTCCCATCGTATTCCATCGTTGAGATGTAAGTTTCACTCAAGCAGCTCCTTCTGCCGAACCGCTGCTTTGTCGACAAAGATAACTCATCTTCGATTATTACAATCTTAATCTGTTCAAATTAGCGTAAAACATTATCTTCCCGACATATCCCCGTAAACTGTAAGTCATATTATGTAACACTCTACCTCGAGTGGCTCTTGGGAATTGTGCAGAGTGAATATCATTGTAAAAAGAATACTTCACGGGCTTTGGTACTTTATGATATCGAATATTGTTTGAAGGAGAGATTTCAATATTCCAAATTATCTTTTCCAACAAATCTTAGAACTGAATCTCTTTAATCTTTGCCCAATGCTTTAACCACTGCACTGAACACCAATATTTCCTTGTTCTTTTCAATCAGTTTCCTATTTTTTGATGTTTTAGTGTTTGCTCAAATTAACTAACGTTGGATAGACAAGTTATATATTCTTCCTGTTTTATTAATTCACGATCAAACGATTCAAAATATACCGACCTTTCTTTTATTCCCATTTCTTTTCAGATGTTTCATTTTATGTTTAGCAGACTGGGATCAATAAGGAGATCAATATTGTGGAGCAGGTTGTGTGCAGAAGTCACGTAATTGAGTTTTGTAATTGAAAATAACGTTTTCGCGAAATACCTTTTATTAGGAAATAGTTATCTCCCTTTGTGGAGCAATAAAACAAGGAAGTCATTTTTTCATCTTTTTTTTCTTCGACTTTGAAAGCAAATACCAATCGTAAAATGACAAGGCTAATTATTGGAACAGACACAAAGAATACAACGAATCGCATTTGAATCGGGCTAAATTGATTAGGGAAATGTTGATTAAGCATTTTCTACTATTTTTACTGCGACGCAGCTAATAATTTCTTTTTAAGTTTTTTAAGCTAGACAAAAATAAAAATAGCAGGATATTTTATTAGAATATGTTGCTAGGTTCAGTTTTATGTAATAAACGAAGCGATGACTCTTTAAATATTATTCATATTGCGAAACACTTACGTGGGCGACACTTCCCTTCTGTCGCTTTTGACATATGTAGGTCCAACAATTCAGGTTTCAAGTATATATGTAGACTACGCAGAGAGGTCATTCATAGATTTGAATGCTTGTATAGAAGCTGCTATATCATTTGCAAGGCTCGAAGTTAGTGCAAATGGAGTAAAGAAATTTCCAGCCCTCAGGAAATCTGAATTTAGACTGAATTTTACTTTACTTAGAACGCCTTCCACTCAAGGCAAGAGTCTCTAATATGCTCCCCTCGCTGGAGGATTTGTGTCTTTTGCAAAGGCTTTCTCGCGGTGTGTATGAAGCAGAATGAACCGGAAATTGAACTCGCCGCACGGATTTCAATTTCTACGCCCTTAACAGTTGCAATCTCTGCACACACACACACACACACACACATATATATATATATTTATATATATATATATATATATATATATATATATATATATATATATATATATATATAATGTCTATCTATCTATCTAGCCAGGTAGCTTAATGTTTTTTAATCGAGTTCACTCTATGCAAGGTAGTTCACTCTATGCAAAGCGACTAAGATACATGGTGTTACTCGGTGTTGAAGAATTAGACAAAATATTAGTAATTACCGAGAAAAAAGAAACCAATCAGGAGATTAGTTATCGATTGACAAAACTTTTAATTTTTTTTTTAGATTAAAGTTGGCTGGAAAGAATAGTAGTGATTCTGTCTATCTAGCTAGGCAGGTAGCTAGCTAGCTCGCAGGATAGATAGATATGTTCTTGAGTACCGTGCTGGAATGTGAATAGACTGTCCAATCGTCATGTTGTATTAATATTTTATTCTCAGTCATTTTAAAGAACAAATGATCTAGGAGATCTTCCTTTGTCTACATCCCGTATACTTTAGAAAGCTTCTTTTTGGTGAGGTCACGTTCCCAGTAATCGTTACACATGATGACATCGTTAACTATTTCAAATGAATACCAAGGAGCAATGGATTACACGGAGTGAAAGATAGTGACAATACTTTAGTGAAAAATAGTGAGGAAAAGAACAGTAAAGGATTAGTATTCAGGAAGACAGAGAAATCTGAAGGGAGTTCCACAGGGAAGAAGTGTGAGAAAAAAACTATTATAATAGAACCCCATCTCGCATTTGGCTTGCTCAACAGCGAAACGGTGATACATATTTGTCAATCTAGTAGTTTGAATATCAGTAAAAATCTCAAGCTATATAGTAGGAGCACCAGACCACATGTGGCATCAGTATTCAACCTAGGACGTATGGTAGAGTTATAAATATGCAAGATGTCTTCTGGCGCGAACTGTCTAGCAAGATACAGTTAATCACTGTTCCAAACAATGAACCAAGCAACTGTTATAGTGTAATGACTTCATTTCATGTTAGTGGAAAACATCAGCACATTAAAATGCAAAGTGTTGCTCTCCTGGGGGTTAGCGTCAGCCAGGCTGATGATAGGGTTAGCATTTGTAGAATCTTTTACCTACAAATATAGGAAGAAATAGTTGTTTCTTCGACATAAATGCCTAGTTAGGAACTGACGCCATCGGGAATGTCGTTCATGAAGATCAGAAACAACGTAAGTCAAAGGATAGAGGAATAAAGGAACCCTGCATTAATATTAAATGATATAGAAGCGTCTCCACTTAAAACTAGATTTATTATACGATTGCATAGAAATGATTAGATTAAGGCAAACATTTGTCCAGAGATACTGTAGACCTTGTAATTGTGCAGAATGAAACAACATGTTGAACGTCTTCGAGATAGCTTGAGCCACGGTTCGAGCTCCGCCATTCGTATGTAATGCTTAATAGGTAAATTCAGTGATAAGCATTAACACATCGAAACGGAAGCCATATTGTTTATCCAAAACGAGGCTGTGTAGATTAAGATGCTTATACTTAACAAATTTGATGTTGATTAGAGTGCCTAGTAGTTTCCCAAGACGAAGTAAGAGACTAATATGGCGATAAATCTAGGAATCAGAAAAGTCCTAGGAGTTCTTAAATAAAGAAAGTAAAGAATAGGTTTTCCAACAAACATCAAAGCAAAAAGTAACGAGGGTTATACATATATATATATATATATATATATATATATATATATATATATATATATATTGTGAATTTAGGCAGCATCTTTTCATTCATACACGTTTCATTAAATAATATAGACAATTGTTGTCTATTTATTTTATGTAAATTTTTTCGTAACTTCTGATAAGTAAGCTGAAAGCTTAGATTGTATTAAAAAATATGGATCACTACTGTGAATTTCTTTCTTCTTTCAACGATAATGTTAATAAACTTATCAGAAGTTACGAAAAAAATTTACATAAAATAAATAGACAACACTTGTCTACATTTTTTAATATATATATATATTGGCTCCTGAAGTAAATATTAATTTCAGTTGAGCTCTCTAGGGAGTAGGTATGGGTTTGTAAACAGTGACTATTATAGCTAATATAGTGAGACTCTTCGCATAGCGAATTGAGTCACCGTCAGTCAGTGGGCTTGTTTCTAAAAATAAATACGCTAAAAATCCACCTACTTCCTTGTCGTACGCCGACGGCTTAGTGGTAGAATCTCCGAATGATACCAATTCAGTCGGGTTTCGATCCGAGCTAGATGATGAGCAGCGAAACAGTCTGTCTGTGGATGACGTTATATATATATATATATATATATATATATATATATATATATATATATATATATATATATATATATATATATATATATATATATATATATATATATATATATATATATATATATATATATATATATATATATATCTTTATTAAATGTCTTTATTTAATGTAGACGGCCAGCGAAATGTCACTTATAATTTAAATATGTGACACCCACCAGAAAATAGCAAAGATATGAATAGAATTAATATTAAATTAAAATGAATTGATCTGTGGCCATCCCAGTATGCAGGGTAGCACATTAAGCGTTATCCTCGATCTCACATTAGGACATCAAAGGAGATACTTGCTTCTGTTTGTTCATCTAAAAGGTAATCTCATAGGCACCAGGTACAGAATTATGACTCAAATAGTGTCACCGACGTAAAAAAACGAAGTGAATCCAGATTATGATATACACACAGAAGAATTCCGGATGACAAGAAGTTATATAAGCACTTGACCTGTGAGAGGGAAGACAGTATATTGGAACCTTGCAAAAAGAACATCGAATGTTCCAGATAACATACGTACACTCAATGACCGATCTTAATTATATTACGCATAACGTTACCCTAAGCACTTTTGATGAGAACTTTTTATCCAACTAAATATAACCTTAAGACTATTTCTATATACCCTGTCAGTGAAGCCTGCACTGAAATATTAAATGCAATATAAAAAAAAAACGTCTTTCTCTAATAGGAATATTCTAAAAACTCAATTGCAAGTTTTTAATGTATTGGTATTCATATCTGCCTGAAATAGACTTTATCATGTTTCTTTTCAAGATGTCACTCACTTTTGTCGAAGAGTGTTGATGACTTTTAACTTTTCTATCTATAAATGTGGGAAAAAATTATTTTCAGAGTCGTGATTTAACACTTAATTGTAGCATAGAAATGTTTTCTGAAACGTTTATGAGATAGTTATTTAAACATACAATCATGGTAATTTTAACATCGTAAGAGCTAATTACCTCAGAGTGTTCACCTGGAAGTTATCCACATAGCGACTAGATACAAAACTGGGCATCAACGGTTGTTGCCAACATAAAACTTTAAATTAATCTTTAAAAATACAAATCATAGTAATTTTAAACTCATTCTTCTTATGTTACCGATTCAGTGTCGATTCTCCACAAAGTAGGTCTCATTTTACATATACCGTACCAACACAAACTGACATATAACAATGTGTGGCACCATTTAACGAGGCAGAAAGGGAAAAGAAAGAAAAGAAGGAAAGGAGAGGCTAAGAACCGAATCGTGAGTGATAAGCAAGAACACACACACAGCTAAGAGACAATGGATAAAAGGATATTTTGATAAGTAACAAATGGCGAAAGAGTGTCATTACAATGACGGGGAAATTCTGAGTAAAAAGAAAGGGAAAGAAGGAAAGAATCAGATATGTTTTGACATCGGCTGTGTTATCTAAGGATATGAAAACAAACTATTGGTACGGGAAGACATCTTATTATCAACTACAGACCGGCTGGCCAAAGAAAAAAAAATTCAAATGAAAATGTTATTTCGTTAAGTGACGAAAAACAGGCAACTAAAAGGACTTAGACAGATATGAAAAATTAATGTGTTTTTTTTTCTTTCTTCGAGGCGATAGACTGACTGGAACTTTGGAGATGTTTCTTTTTGAGACCGTGTCAAGAAGACCACACATTCTGATAATTAGCGATAAAATACCTGGCGTAAACCACGTGTAGAACAAGAGTTATGACCGCCATTGTCATATTGTCCCGTTCGCGGCTGGAGAAATGATAAACCATTAAGGGGAAGAAAAAGGAAAGAGAAGAGATAATTTTTTTTTTTAAGCAAGATATTTTTTTCTTCCTGAAACAAAGCCGCAGATTCGTCCACGCCCGACTAAGACATCATTGGTCGAGTGGTGATCACGTGATGCACGAGGGAGGCTGTTGCTGCCCATCTGGAGGATGAGTAAGAGAGGTTGCCACGAAGATGTGGGGAGGGCAGTCCACGCCCCTCTGAAGTATGATGAGAAGGTGAGAGTGAGGAAAGGTTCCCAAAAATGGAAAAAGGTGGAAATTCCTAACCAGAGAGGTGGATATGTATTTAGAATTATCGAGGAACCCCCCCCCCCGGCGTCGACAAACTCAACCCGGTTTTGGTCGGCGCCCATATAAACGAAGCCACAACGAGCAGAAATGAGTCGAGACCCAGCAGTTCCCAGAGTCAGTCTCCGGTTGAGGCAAGCCTCGCAGATAGCTGACCAGGATTCGCGCACTTTCCGGGCCCATCTCTTCAAACCAAGAACAATTATTTTGAAGAGCGACTTAGATCCAGATCACCGAAATAAGTTTTTCTTTTGACTTTCGTCCAAAGACCCACCGAAACACCAATTTCTTAGAGAGCAGGCGACTTGAAGTGTTAAAACTTGCCTAGCGGAAAACGACGTGTCACAATCCATAGAACGGGTCGGGAGATAGATGCAGTCCTATGTATCGAACAACTAGACATAAAGTTTGTTACCTTTTTCTTTGATACTTTGAACTTTTGAGTTTTCATTTTATTGCCTTTTATGCGTATTTTTGTGGTATCACCCCCGTTGGACTCGGTTTGCAGTACGGCCCCGATGACTGATTGATTTCCTCTGTCTAGATCAATTCACAACGTGGGTAGGCAGGCTGGGAATCAAAGTAGGACGTCACAGTTGGTGCCGTGGTAGACTCGGATAGAACGACACGGTTGGCGCTGCGACCAGGGGACGACGTCACAATGGCATATATTTATATAGATATTATTCATATAGCATAGACGGACAAAAGTATACGGAAATACCTTCAGATAGAATTACAAACATAACCTAAAAATTTCAGTTAAAAATTATCCCTGTGTCCAGCTTTATATAATATATAAAATATATAATGTTGATTGCAATGCTAATATAACACTAATCGTTTACTTATAAATAGCCAGGTCGATATTTATAAAAATTGCTCCTTAATTTTTTTTTTCGGGAAAATATTTTTATCGCAGCCAGTAAATGTTATTTCTCTTTTGATAAAGCCTTTCTTCCGGAACATTTGTTTGACGTAGTGTGGAAAGACCTCGTCATAATTATATCACTTTTTTCATATTTACTGTTGCTGCTGCTGAAAGTCCTCAAGTGATGAAGTTTCGGTTATTTGGTACAGTTATTTGTCTGGGATTCTGTAGCGCCAAACTACGAATTTCGCAGAGATACATTCTTCGCTAAGACTTACAGGCTTAATGCGTTTTCCAAGCCTTGTTAAATCATTGATCTGAGATAGCAGTAGTCCTCAGCTGACAGCTTAGATATTTCTGTACCATTTTGGCGCCAGGCACGGAACCGTACGATAGTTTCGATTTGTCGAAGCTAGTTAAGAACGACTTTAAATAAAGACAAATATTCACAAGCAGGTAATGGTGCGAATGCACTTAATACATTTAGCAAAATATACTGAGAGGAAAATCATTCTTAAAGAATTACTTGACGCATGCTAACAACGTGTTTAGCCCTTCAAAAACAGAAGCCGTTCATATAGTTATGTTTCTTAGGTCAGTTTACTCTCTCTCTCTCTCTATATATATATATATATATATATATATATATATATTATATATATATATATATATATATATATATATGACTAGATCTTAAATTTGGATTGTATACTAATTTTCCTCATTTATTGTGCCTAATGTGACCAAAATTGTATCCATATATTTCCGGTCTGTATTTTTTTAAATTTAGTTCAACCAATCGGTAGTCGATGTATGCAACTGATAATAATTTATATCTATCTGTATCTCACTGCTTAAAACAATTAACATCTCTCTTTAAAATTTTATTCGCCACCCACAGCTTCGGCTCTTTCCTGTTCTTCTTCTTCCGTTCACCTCCTCAAGAGTTTTCATACTTGTCTCTCTCAACCTTGTTTCTTACACCTATTACGATTCTAATGTAATAAATTATAATCATGAAATATTAATGTTTGAGACTTTGATAATATATATATATATATATATATATATATATATATGTGTGTGTGTGTGTGTGTGTGTATAAATATATATATATATATATATATATATATATATATATATATATATATATATATATATATATGGTGCGCGCCCTGCATGACGGAATGGTGGGGAGAGTATGTCACCAGAACTCCCTCTCGCACCCATTCCGCATTACTGGTGGCCTGAAGCATGGGTGTGTTCTAGCACCAACGTGTTTCTCTCTCTACCCAGCAGCAATGCTAAATGAGTTACCAACAGACACACCCTCAATTGACCTCCGTTACCGCTTGGATAGAGGAGTTTTCAACCTCGCTCGACTTCGTGCCAGATCCAAGACAACCATGTATTCGGTACGGGAGCTGCCCTATGCTGACGACAATGCCTCCCCAAGTCAGACTGAAGAAGACCTTCAGTCACTAGGGGACGCATACAACACGGCCTATGAACGATTTGGGATGCAGGTCAACATAGAAAAGACCAAATTATTAGTTCAACCACCACCCGGACTGCCGCTCCCAAACACTAACACCACTGTCAAATGGCGAACCGCAAGTAGATCAGTTCTTGTAACTGGGGAGCCATCTGACATCAACCACATGCAGAAAGGACGTGGAGAGTGGAATTAGGGCAGACCACTCCGCATTTGGCCGACTCAACTGCTGCATATTTAAAAACCACGCACTGACGATGGCCACCAAAATCATGGTCTTCCGGGCAGTTGTCCTCTCCACCCTTTTATACGCTTGCAAAACATGGACCCTAAATAGAAGCGAGGTAAAAATGCTAGAACGCTTCCAGCAACTGAAACTAAGGCAAATCCTTAACATCTCTTGGGAGAGCTACACCACCAACAAAGAAGTGCTGGACAGAGCCTCAGTGAGCAGCGTCGAGGCCACTATCATCTACCACCGCCTCCGCTGGGCAGGACACGTCCACAGGATGGATCCTTACAGGTTCCCGAATAAAGTCCTACATGTAGAGCTGGCCATTGGGACCAGACCACGAGGAGCACCCAAAATGCGCTACAAGGACCAATTAAAGCTCACGCTGACACCAACATCAGCTCGTCCTCCTGGGAAGAAACTGCCAGTGACCGAACGACGTGGAGGAGATTAATACACAATGGCATCGCGGACTTCGAGGAAAGGAGGAGGGAGAATGAAGAGGCAAGGCGACGAAGGAGAAAAGGGCGCTGTGAACGACCCCGTCCTCCCCCTACACTACCCTCCCCTCTGAGCGACTATTCCACCACCGACTGGGCCTCGCAAGTCATGTTAAACATAAACATCAACCGTAAAGATAGGACTTAAAACCATGACAAAACCCGATACTCGGTCACGACTAGGAGCCGACGAATATATATATATATATATATATATATATATATATATATATATATATATATATATATATATATTCCATAGTCCTACCACCACATCTGTCACCAAACTATCCCCCAAAAGCTTGAATTAAAAATAAAAGAAACCTAATTCTTCTGTAAGTAGAGATGTGACTTGATGAGAGCAGGAAAAAATATATTTATATATATTTTCTGGGGAAATAATTTATATTCATGGAATCTTAACGTTCGCTCTTTCTTAATTATTTAAGTAAGATATATATATATATATATATATATATATATATATATATATATATATGTGTGTGTATATATATATATATATATATATATATATATATATATATATATATATATATATATATATATATATATATTAAAATGTCCTCCTGTCTGTGTTTTAGTTGTGAATTCTTTATTCGTGCTTTATTTAATATTAGTAGATTGAGTACAGACTTTTGTTTCATTGGATCTCAGTATTAAAAGAATTGTCGTCATTTTTGAGGGAACGTGTACAATAGTCATATTTATAACTGGCATAAGAACGAAGAGCAATGGACCAATTCAAATATTTTGGCTTGATTTTTAGCACCCCAAAAAGTATGGCAGTCGTCGTAAAATTAAGCGCCATCCAGTAAGACAAGAACAGCTGCCTGAAATGAAATATGAAACTTGTTGAGTTCATTCCTTCTGTGAATGTTGGATATTAACAGCAGAATTACAGCAAGGTATCCATGCATTAGAAATGAGATCCACCAGAGACATAGTATACATCGCCCACGTAAGCTGCATCAAAAGCGACACGTTCAGTGACAACATCAGATAAGAAACAGGCCTATTAGAAAACGCATATCTAAGAAAAAATTGAAATTGGTTGTTCGTGTCATAAGTGTCAATAATCTTTCCACTGTCATCCTAAAAAGAATTGTCATAAATGAGGTAAATACGAAAAACTGTATGTCAATATCACTGAAACGATTGGAAAATCATTTACAGAGCCTCTTATATATTAGGGGAGCTGGTCAATAAGTATGATGAAGTCCGGTTATATTGATAATGATGATGATTAATATAGGTTTCTAAATAAAACCTGATCTGAATTAGCCCCATCAGGAGATTCTTTACCCAGTAATGCCTTTAGGGACACCACATGTAATGCGGCTGCAGTAGTGTTTTCTGGGCAAGACAGACTGAAGGAGCCCAACCCTCTCGAGGTTGATTTCAGAGTTTATCTTCCTTCTAAACTTGTTGTGACCCAAAGACATAAGATTTACTATTTACCCGTATTTGGAGGGAGAAGAGATAGATTCAAAAATTTCTCAATCTTATTAGCATTTAATGAATGCGATGGAAACTACTGGAATTCGACTGCGGGTCTCCAATTTCTAAATCCGAGCTTCTATCTATTAGACAACCTTGCCTCCTAATCAATTATAATCTCAAAAAAACGACATTTTATTGGTTTCTACCGATAACTCCACCGGATTCAGGACGCCAACTCAACGCCATCGACTCACGCACCACGACTTCAACATCGGTCAACTCATCCCCGTGATAACTCAACCCCATGACAACTCACCACCAGCCTACGCAGCGGAGAATAATTAAAGGACATGCAAACTATGATTTTTTTGACTTTTTAAAAACCGGGAAAATGTCTATATTTCTGAGATGAGTTATTGTAATTATATACATTGTTAGGACTGTTGTCCTCATCTTTATTGTCATGTTCATAACGTTTCATGACATGTGGAACTAGAACAATCTACCCCAGTGAATGAAATAAAGGGTCCAGTTCAAAGTTTCACTCACCTGAAGAAGGCCGGAGAGTATAACGGCCGAAACGTCGTGGACATGACAATAGAGATAAGAACAACCGTCCGAACAATATAATTAAGGTAAACAATTTATTAAATATTATTTTCTAATACATGACTTTATTTTTTAATTTAAAATGTCTTCAAAATTGCATGGAGTTCCCATTATTATTATTTATATAATTCCTCAATTTAGTGGGAGCGGATGACCTCTAATTAATTACTCGAAAAATGCATCTCGGTTCTTTTGCACTTTTTGCAGGCGCATGAAGAATCTCCAATTTGTGGGGTGCTCATCCCCCAGCTATTAGGTTGGTGCAAAAATAATGACGTAATAATGTCGTTTTTTGACGTTAAAAAATACGTCAAAATACGACATTATTACGTCATTATTTTTGCACCAACCTAATATGAAGTCTATTTGCTGCAACTCGTTTATTTGACTGATCATTAGAATTAAACATCAGTCAGTCGACAAAATAACCTGTTGTAACTAATAAATCACTAAGTCAAACAACCAGACTCTCTAAAGCCGATCTAAGATACATATATGAAAGCCAACACCGATCTGAAACTATGAATTTGACGCCAGTATTGAGTTGTCTTCTCGCTGAGTAGACGCGTGTTGATTTGTCCTAGATTTGATTTGTCACGGAGATGAGTTGGCCGGTGGTGAGTCAGCATTGTCGAGTCGGCGCTGATGAAATGTCCCATCCCGAATTCTACCAATCCATTTTTAGGAAGGCGGGTATTAATGAATTGAGATTATCTTCTTAAAAAAAGATAAGGAATTTTTTTGATGCAAATGAATTTCTTCGGACACAGATTTACTGACAGTTTGAAAATATCTGCGCCGGATATGAGATTCTGTTTCTTTAAGACTTCCCCGAATGTTCTCGAGGGAATTTATATCGATTTGCCGCTACCGAAATACGCTTGCTTGATGTCTTAAATATGTATCTTCCAATCAATTGAATCGATTTTGTTGTCGCTCGATCGAACCAACCCGATTTGAACATGATTTATCTTTTATCGAATTTGTTTCACAAGGCGTAAAAAGAACGATTCACACACCTAATTCCCACAATGGCGGCGATGACCAGGTTTAATGAGATTGACCACATAAATCAAACCTCGCACTCCAGAGAACACATTGACCGCTTAATAGAATAATTAATTTAGTCATGTTTTTATCATTTGTTTGGATTCTATTTTTTTTCTTCTTTGTATTTTAATCTGACAGCAAAAAAAAAAAGGTTTAAACTAATATGGCGGCACATGAACAGCAGAAAAAAATGGCTTGCGATTATCGCCCTTGTGTGTCAGGAATCAAAGCCAGACTCTCAAATTGAACGCGTTGATTGCATTAATGCTAGTGGATGGTCGGTTTATTGACTCTCGTATCAGTCACGCCTTAACGATTCCCTTTATTCTCTCTACAATACAATGAAAACATTTTTCATATTTACGTCATATGAGCATAGCTACTTTGTCAGTGACAAAAAGCGATTGGAGAAGCCAGTCTCGGATTTTATACGTTCGGGAGTTCACTCGAAATGGTAGAAGAATTGATTACACTTTTCAGGCGAGTATTAACGGATATCATTATCGAATATCGATAAAACGGTATCAATATAGAACCAGCTAAAATTATGTGTATAGCAGAGAAATACTGTACATCTGTTTGTGATCACTAAGTAGCTGAAACGTTGAATATATATATATATATATATATATATATATATATATATATATATATATATATATATATATATATATATATATATGAAATAACCGCTGTGTTGCAATTTAATGTTATTTTTTATGTCCTTCCTTCAAGCTCTTCCATTGTTTTCATTCTCTCAGTTGTTTTTATTTCTTTATTTTATTTCTCAACATCTGTATTTTCTTTTTTGAGGGTAGACCCACCCTAGATCCATTCAATGAAGTAATGCATCATTAC